>CM038143.1:134328108-134928108 GCA_021437245.1 Aegilops speltoides
GGGCAGTTCGCGGAAAGGCCCAGCAGGCTGGGGGCCACGCCAGGTCAAGTTACCGTTGTGCCCCGAAGTAGCCTATATAAACCCGAGCACCCATGCAAAGGGTTCGGCCCCAGATAGATTAGAGACACATAGCAAGAGGAAAGAGCTAGCCTTGCTTCTCCCCGCCTCCCAAACAGCTCGAGGAGCACCTTTGTACTATCATACCATAGTGATCATCACGGAGACCCCTTGAGCAGCGATAGAGTGTTATCTCCACGGAGAGCCCAAGTAGGGTAAGATTCGCCCGGCATGCCTGCGCCTCATCCTATTTCTGACACGCGGCGTTCTACTCGCCCCCACCATGATAAGCCACCCGTTGGCATATGTCGCATCCAACCCCCGACATTCGTACACTAAGCTCACAGGGATCTCCTTCCCATCCTGCCCCACAGGTCCGACCTCGGCCATGTGGTTCGGATCCGCCTTCTTGTACAGCGTCTTCACCATGGCCCGAGCCTCCTGGCGCTTGACAACATGCCGATATCTTCCATAGGCGGAAGCTGCTGCGTGCTCCTGAAGCTTCTCCGCAAGCCCTCCAAGACCCTCGGGTAGGGAGACAGAGCGACCATAAGGCACAGGCGGCGCCACTCGCCGCTTTGCCGAACACGTTAAATGCAGTTGCACCAGCTTCGGAAGTTGGTCACCCGTTGAACGGCATTTCCTCCAGCAGGCGACTGTGAGCACACCTACTGAGACATATATCATCAATCGACTTCCTCTCGAACTCTTCTTTTCAAAAGAGTTTGCTCAAGCACTACTATAAATGCGCGGCAAAGCGCTGATTCTCCTTCACGCGAGCTGACAGCTGGGCCAACACCTTTAGCTCTTCTCCCACCGGGTGTGGGCATCTTGAGTTTATTCTCTCTCGCTGCACCTTCATAAGCACCCTCTCTCGGCCTTCACCGCCTTGAGCGAGTCGTTGCTTGTCCGGATCAAGTCCGCAACATCTGCAAAATTATCGTCGACGAGTATCGCACGCGCACACCGCTTATCTTTTTGAAATATGTGTTACCGAGGGGGTCTCGTGTCTCCTCATGCGCGCTAGTGCGGCCTCAAGTTGGGCCTTGCACTCTTGAAGCTCTGAGACAATTGGGTATTCTTCTCCGTAGATCCTGCATATCAAATGATCCTTAAATCAGTTATTTTAACTACTTTAAGTCTCGGGGCTCAAGCATATATAACTCTTAAAATTCCTTACCCATATGTCTTTCACATCTCTTGCTCCGTGGCTCTGGTTAAACCATCTTGGCGGCACGAAGGTCTGCGCCTCCAGCGTTAAAGGCATTCAACACCTCAGGGAGAAACACGCGTCACGAAGAAGCTATCCGGCGTGGCGCTTTGTGATTCATGGCGCTCTCCACCTCTCGACACAGTGGCGGACAGCTGTCGGCATCCTCCGTTGGAGGAGCATCCGGCTCGCGCCTTGCGCTCGCCTCCCTCTCCGGACCAGGTGTTGGGGCTGGTGGCGGAGGCTTGTTGGCAACCTCTCGAGCCTGATCCGTGCGCTCTTTCTCCTGGAAGAGTCATGAGCATTAAAGTACTTCACAGGAGTCTTTTTCCTTAAAAACGGTGGCGTGACATACCTTTGTGGCGACGTTTCAATTCGCACCGCACCCCTCTTCCGCCTGCCGGGCCGAACTAACCCTTGTCGGTCAGCCGTCGCGGGATCAGCTTCCCACCTTGAAGGCACCTCCCGTGAGACACCGTCGGTATACGGCGGTTAGAAATAAGCACAGACGAAGTAATGGTGTCAGGGCTCCGGTCATAGTTACCTGGAAAGCCGGAGATAAACCGGGGTAGTCAGCCGTAATGGCGACTAGAGCATTGTCCATGCTAAGTTGGTGGAACACCCCGTCAATCAGCTCCACCTTTATGTCCGGATCCTCTTGGAGGCGGATCAAGGGATCTTCCTGATCCTCGGGTTGTGGGCCGGACCTGTATGCCCTCCACATCCCGGCGCAGTTCCTGCGTCAAAATCATAAAGTAAGACACTTAACTTTGAAAGCATGGATCGGATGGATAAACGTCCGCTTACCCATCTCCGAGGGTTATTCATGGAGAATCCGTTCAATGGGCTCGTTTGGAGGAAGTCCTCCTTCTCCCCCTTGTACAAGCCAGACAGGATCTTCACCAGATCTGCGGCTGATCCCGGCCCTTTGCGGCCATGACGGGTGGCGTCATTCTCCCCGTTGAAATCCCACATGGGGTGGTCCCTATATTGGAGCGGCTGCACCCCTCGCATAATGCATGTGGCCTTGACTCCAATCATGGTCAATCCGGAATGAGCCAGCAACCTTATCCGGCCCATCAGATAGTGGATGCTCCTGTCATCCTCCTGTTGAGGGCTCCGCGGGCGCCAACTCGGGCGTTTCTTCAGAGGAGCATTGCTGAACTCCGGGAGGCCGATCCGAACTGGGTACGGCAGTGGAGCATCTTCCACATAAAACCATTCCGAGGGGCCGATCTTGGACGCCTTCTTTAGGGGTTCCGGATAGATATCCGGTCCCGGCGATCGCCATATTTCGCTCCGCCTACTTGATATCTCGACCCCTCGTGAGAGCGGGTGCGAGGCAAAACAGTCTCTTCCATAGCGGAAAATGGGGCTCGGTGCCCGGAACAGCTCGCAAGTGCTCTGAAGCCCGCAATGTGCGAGAATGGAGGCAAAGGGTAGTAATGATGAAGCCGAGTCCGTAGAACTCCGAAGCCCCGGAGAAAGCGGATGTATGGGAAACCGAGCCCCTATTAGATAAGGGACGAAACACACCCGCTCTCCTTTGGAGGATCTGGGGTGTTCTCCGCCTTCTTTCCACCTTTGTAGGTGGCCAGCCGGCCTCGAACCGGGACCATAAAGGCCGGAGGAAGGTATCCCTCCGCTTGGAGCGTCACCAGCTTGCTGTGCGGGACTGAACATCTCCTCCAATCTCCTGGTTGAGGGCTGGGAGAGCGAGAGGAGGAGTCGTGTCGACGGTCCATGATGGAATGGATTTTTGTCAGAAGCGCTCCGATGAGTACTCGCGGAAGGAGGATGGTGTGATTTGGATCTGGATTCTTGCCTCTCTTATAGGTAGCTTATTCGCACAACTAGGGGGTAAAATGTAAAAATACCCTGGCCTTTTGCATTCGTGTGACACGTGGAAGAGGGCCATTATTGGGCGTGGAAGCCAAGGAGCGCAACATTTATAAGGAAGCCAGACACTTTTCGGCAAACACACGGAATTTGGAGGAGAACCCGCCTTGCAGCGCCGAAGACAATGTACGCGCCGGACTCATCGTCATTGAAGCCCGGTTAAGGGCTCTTGAGGAGTCTGGACTAGGGGTGTCCGGATAGCGGACTATCATCATCGGCCGGACTCCAAGACTATGAAGATACAAGATTGAAGACTTAGTCCGTGTCGGGATGGGACTTGCCTTGGCGTGGAAGGCAAGCTTGGCAATCTGGATATGTAGATCTCCTACCATTGTAACCCACTCTGTGTAACCCTAGCCCTCTCCGGTGTCTATATAAACCGGAGGGTTTTAGTCCATAGGACAAACAACAATCATACCTTAGGCTAGCTTTTAGGGTTTAGCCTCCTTGATCTCGTGGTAGATCCACTCTTGTACTACCCATATCATCAATATCAATCAAGCGGGAGTAGGGTTTTACCTCCATCGAGAGGGCCCCAACACTGGTAAAACATCGTGTCCCTTGTCTCCTGTTACCATCCGCCTAGACGCACAGTTCGGGACCCCCTACCCGAGATCCGCCGGTTTTGACACCGACACCCCCTAATCCAGAACTCTCTCAGTAGCCCCGGAACCAGGCTTCAATGACGATGTTCGGCGTGCAGATTGTCTTCGGCATTGCAAGTCGGGTTCTTCTCCAAAATCCCGGAGTACCTGTTGTAACAAGCAGTGTCCGGTTTCCCATTAATGTTGCACTCCTCGGCTTCTGTACCTTAATAATGGCAGTCTCCACGTGTCGGCGAATCAGAAAGTCGAAACATTTTACATTGCCACCTGACCATGTAAATAAATTGTCTATTAAAGAGGCGAGGATCCTCAGATCCAAATCACACCATCTTCCCCCAGCGAGGATCCATCAGAGCACGCCCGAAAAAAGCCATCCCATCATGGCCGGCCGCCGCAGCTCCTCCTCTCACTCTCGTAGCGCTAAGTAAGGTGATTGGGAGAAGTGTTTTGTATCCCATTGCCAATTGGTGGAGTTGCAGACCCAGAGGTTTCTCCCGCCTGCATATCTTGTCCCCGTCCGAGCCGGACGAGCCACTCACGATGGTGGGGAGCAAGCGGAGAGTTCCCCAACCCGTCCTGTGGGGGCGTATGCCTGTCCCTTACTTGCCGAGGGCCTCGGTTTCCAAGGGCTCTCGGAGTACTCGACCTCTAGGCGCATAACTTCACTCTGCTTCCATCTTGCATCATCGCAGTTATGTCACCCTTATGCGAGCTATTTCGGGCTGCAAGCTCATTTCGAGCTATGGAAGAGGCTATTCTGCTCGCCTCGTCCCTTATGTCGAGGAGGATCAATATATCAAGTGGGCAGAGCGAAATATGGCGCATCGCCGTGACCGGATACCTGTCCGGCACTCGAAGAAGACATTCAAAGACTGGCCTTCGGAATGGTTTTATATAGACGACGTCCCCCTTCCGGACCCTATCCGGATGGGCCTTCCTGAGTTTGCCAATGCCCCACTGAAGAAATGCTGCAGCTGGCGTCTCCGGAGCCCCCAGGAGGAAGACAACAGAGAGGTCCTTTATCTGATGGGCAGGATAAAAACGTTGGCCAAATCAAGATTGACAATAATCGAGGTTATGTCAATATGCATAATGCGGGTGGTGCAGCCACTCCAGTATCGGGGGAAACCCATGTGGCACTTCAATGGAGAAGACGATACCACCCGCTGCGGTCGTAAAGGTCTGGACTTTGCCACCGCTCTGGCGAAAATACTGTCCGATTTGTATAAAGGAGAAGAAGAGGAGTTTATCTGCATTAAGCCACGGGATGGATTTTCCATGTACAACCCCCCAAGTTGGGTGAGCTGCTATCTTTTACTCAACTCCATCATTCCTGCATTCTTCTTCACAAATATTTACCTTGCTAATTCATAGCAGGAACTGCGAAAAGCCGTGAGGGAGGTCCACAGCCCGTCTCCACAGCTAGGGGACCCTGACCGGGCCCTCGACCCCGGACTCGAAGAAGATCCGGACATATTTGTGGAGCTCGTCGAAAGGATGTTTTACCAGTTAAGCTGTGATGGTGCCTTAGTGGCCATCATAACTGATTATCCCGGCCTACTCCATGCATCACATGTAAGTAAAACCGGAGTCCTAACTTCCGAGAAGGATCCCTTCTTTGCGCCTTACCCACCGCACATGTATTGCGTTTTATAGGGAAGGCCATCGAGGCGCCGTGTCGGACCCGCGGTGACTCGTTAACAAGGGGCACCGAAGCCGGGTAGGCTTAAAAGGAAGGCGGTCAGGACCAAGATGCTGTCGCAGAGGTATGATTAAAAACCTGCTACGTGATTATCGTCTTTTAAAATATAACAATGTCCATGGTTCCCTGGCAAAAAAGCGCTCGTCGGACTGTGTCTAGAGAGCCTGCCGGCCATGCCTCCATCAGCCAGACTCCGGAGCCGGACTCAGGGGCGGAGGCTAACATGGGGACAACGCCGGACGGTCCTCCTACAGAGGATGGGGATAGAATATCTTCTACAAATTCCGAAGTGGAGAGCACCATGAATCACAGGCATCGACGGGCCGTACTCCGAGACCCTAATTTCTCCGAAGAGGCGTTTAATGCCTTCAACTCAGGAGACGCGTACATCCGAGCTGCTCAAGGTGGTCTTGCTAGAGCCATGGACCAGTATTTAAAGGATATACGGGTAAGAAAATCTAATAATTATGTATATCAGTAGCCCCTGAGACTTGAAATAGTTGGCACAACTGATTTAAGGATCATTGTATGCATAGGTTCTTACAGAGAAGAACATCCATTTGTCCCAAGAGCTGGAGGAGTGCAAAGCCCAACTAAGGGCCGCAGTTGCCGGAATGGAGGGATCTAAGAAGGCCTCGTCTGGTAATACCTGTCGTGTACCAGTTAGTATTCGGCATGCTTGTGAATCTAACAATAGATTCTGCAGATAATCCCGGAGGGAATCCGGGGATCGCAGAAGAGGATGGGCAACAAGCTAAACGACAGCTAGAGGCTGGCGAGCGTGTGCTTACACGGATTAGGCGAGAGAAAAACGATCTCCAAGATGCCAATACCCGACTGGGCGTTGAATTAAAGGATGTTCGGGCCCAGCTTGCTGACTCCGTGAAGGAGAATAAGAGGCTTCGATGCGGCATTTTTAGTCAGTGCTCGAACGAACCTTTATACAGTTCGGCGAAGAAACGGGTGTCGGTGTCAAAACCGGCGGATCTCGGGAAGGGGGTCCCGATCTATGCGTCAAGGCTGATGGTAACAAGAAGTAAGGACACAGATGTTTACCTGTGTTCGCCCTCTCGATGGAGGTAAAACCCTACTTCCTGCTTGATAATATTGATGATATGGGTAGTACAAGAGTAGATCTACCACGAGATCGTAGAGGCTAAACCCTAGGAGCTAGCCTATGATGGTATGAATGTAATTGTGATCGGCCTTCTAAGGACCAACCTCTCCGGTTTATATAGACACCGGAGAGGGCTAGGGTTTACATGGAGTCGGTTACAAGGAAGAAAATATAATATCCGGATCGCCAAGCTTGCCTTCCACGCCAAGGAAAGTCCCATCCGGACATGGGCCAAAGTCTTGAGTCTTGTATCTTCACGCTTCAATAGTCCGGACGTTGTACAACAGTCCGGCTGTCCGGATACCCCCTAATCTAGGACTCCCTCAGTAGCCCCTGAACCAGGCTTCAATGATGATGAGTCTGGCGCGCAGTATTTCTTCGGCATTGCAAGGCGGGTTCCTCCTCCGAATTCTCCAAAGTGGTTTATCGAACACGTAGACCGTGTCGGGATCCGTAAGATGATCTCAGTATGGTATAGATCTGATTTGCTGGCAACCTTCGTGCGTCGTGCCCTTGTATCAGGGCTCGGTCCAATGTGAACCGACGTTTCGTACCCCACAACGACTAGTGTTACGAGGCAGTTTTATTGGCACGTCCCGTTGAGGCAGAGATCGTGTCCCTCTTATTACGGGATTTTCCATCAATATGAGCGTGCATGACCCCACGACGGCCATTGGTATTACCCCGTGTGTTTTTAGATAAGCCTCAAACGGTCACACCGGGGACTCTTGATATTCACCCTCTTCATAAAGGGGTCGAGGCCTACACCTCTTTCTTCACCTTCATCGCGCCTTCTAGCACCTCGAGTTCTAACACCCAAAACCTAAGCTCCACCCTTCCAGTATCTGCCAGTATGTCCGGATCTGATCCTCAAGGCCGGTAGGTTGCTTCCTCAATCAAGGAGAAGGACATTGCGAAGCTTAGGGAAGTTAAATACCTGACCGCAGATATCCAACACATGCTTCCCGCTCTGGGGCAAGTTATCCCCACGCCGGAGCCCAATGAGTGTGTTGTTTTTGTCCCACACTTCCTCCGTGGCTTGGGTTTCACCCTCCATCCTTTCATGAGGGGGCTCATGTTCTATTATGGGCTGGATTTTCATGATCTGGCTCCAGATGCCATCCTCCATATCTCGTCGTTCATTATCGTGTGCGAGGCTTTTCTCCATGTCACACCACACTTCGGCTTATGGCTCAAGACCTTCAATGTGAAGCCGAAGATGATCGAGGGGCGACACATGGAGTGCGGAGGTGCCGTAATAAGCAGAAACACCGATGCCCCATGGCCGGAGGGTTCTTTCCCAGAAGTATCTGACGTATGGCAGCGGAGGTGGTTTTATGCTACGGCCCCAAGGGGCACAAAGTGGGTAGCCGCCCCTGAGTTCCGCTCGGGCCCCCCTCGTAGTTGGCATCCCGGCGGACGACGAATTGGGGACCTGCAGCGACGCATTAATCTTGCGAGAACCGCATCCAGGAGCTTCTCGAGGGGGATATCAACCTTGTCAGCGTAATGCAAGTGATGTTAATCCGGCGGATGTTGCCGTGCCAACGCCGGCCTCTTCGGATGTGGGAGTTCAATCCGGAGGGTCCACAGACTGTGAAGCACTTCTTCGGCTTAAAGCTCGAAGATATGTGCAAATTATTCTTCGGACGTAAAGTAACGTGTTCGGATACCATCGAGGATGCGGGCCTAAGCTGCAATCGCCTAGATACTCAAGTAAGTAGCCTTGATACCGGACACCCTGTTTTGTGTTTTGTCATGCTTGTTTATTCTGAACATTATCCGCGTCCAGGAATGGCTCAGCAAGGCGGAGAGAATCAGGTGTCCGGCACCACTTCTCGAAGGCTCGTCCGCCCCTACTGTGGCCAAGATGCTCGACCGGGTACTCAGCAGAATGCCCTCGGGGAAAGACAAGGGGAAGGATGAGAAATCCGAACCCCACACACTACGATCCAACCGGGATAGTCGGGGAGGAGAGGTCGAGGCCGCCTCCCCACGCGGGAAGAAGAGGGCCGCCTCCGAAGATTTGGAGGCAGAGATGCCCAAATTGGGGAAAAAGGGATCCCCAGGGGTCCTTGCCCCGACAAGCACCCTCACCGCATCATGCCCTCCAATGGGCCAACCCTCCAACGAGTTGTAAGTCAATCATTAACTTAAAGGTATTGTATTTCTCCTGGATCAATGACCAGGACTCAACTTTTTGCAGCCCGGCTGGCAGCTCTTCTCAACAGGGATCGTCTTCGGGCGACCTTCCTCCGGAGATGATGGAGAGCGAGACCCCACCCGCCTCTCCGGTTCTTGACGCGGGCGACACCGAGGTGTCGTCAAGGAGGAGCTCGGATCCGCCAAGGTCGGAAGCCAATACGTCAGTCGCCCTAATTCCGGACGTACTGACGGGCTTACTAGAGCGAGCTGCACTCTCGGAGGAGCACCACTCACTAATGAGCGCGGTGCTCAAGAAGATTTCAATCACTACAAGCGGTTTCAATGACGCATTCACAAGCCTGCTCAGAGGCTTTGAGGTATGTAATGGAGAACTCACTATTTCTTTGGTTGTAAGGCACGTGCTAGGTGTGCTCCATATAGATAGTAGCCCCTGAGACTCTGGTTGCCCGCCCTAGGCGGCAAACCGGGGATCATAAACCAATGATAGTGCTGTAAATGTGTGCATGTACCTGTGGGTCCGGCCGCCGGCCCGTCCGTTGAAGTTGCCGAACTGTCGAGGCAAATTGGGTTGATTGATCCCAATATTACTCTGATGAATGAGCGGCTGGATACATCACAAGGTATATGCCCTGTCTCCCATTGCATAGGAAAATATTAAGGTGGCATGTATTAATATATTTATTCAGACTGCAGATGGTGTTGCTGCCGTGGAGGCCCTGAGGGCTGAACTTCCTCTAGCCAAGGAACAAGTTCGGGTGAGCAATGCGGCTGCCCTAAAGGCGGCTGAGGAATTGAGAGCCAAAAAGGCCGCTCATCGCCAAAGCGAGGAAAAGATAGCCGAAATAGCTATCGAGTTAAAACATGCCGTTGACCGGTATGAGCTCCTGAAGAAGGAGCATGAAGATAAATTGGCTGACCTGGGGAAGGCGCTGAATACCACCAAGGAAATTCGGACCGAGCTCAGGGGTGCGCGAGAGGAGCTTCAACAGGCCGGAAAAATTGCGGCTGGAGGCTCCTATTTGCTGT
Source organism: Aegilops speltoides (assembly GCA_021437245.1). NCBI lineage: Eukaryota > Viridiplantae > Streptophyta > Magnoliopsida > Poales > Poaceae > Aegilops > Aegilops speltoides. Next base: position 134,337,891 of record CM038143.1, read on the forward strand.
GAACGAAGTTCTTCGATCCCAAGTACGCTCCCCTTGATGGACGCCGATTCACGGACGACACGCTGACTCACAGCAAGAGTACGGCTGATGCTATGAAGTTCTTCAAAGATCAGGGTGAAAAGGGAGTGGAGAAGCTTTTTTGGTCGCAGTTCCATGCTCCCACTCGCCCGCTGCCGTTAAGTGATAAGATGGCTGTTGTGGCGGAGCTTCACAGGCTGCCCGGTCTTGCAGTGCAGTCTGTAATAGATCAACTTTGGCCGAAGGAGCCTAAGCTGGACAGCTACTTTGGTTTAGTGCAACAGTTCCTTGGGGCCGTGCCCCGAATCGATGCCATGAGGAGGTCAGCATGCATAGAGGGTGCGCGGATGGCCCTTGCACGCGTTAAGGCGTATTGGACGGATATGGATGCCATTATGATAGCGTCTCAGGATCCTGTAGGGGGTCAATATCCGGTCGGGTACTACTTGGTGCAGGTCATGGAGGGTGCCCGCCTGATAGAGGCGCATTGCCCGAAGGATCTCCTCTTCGAGTGATGATTCAAATTATTGTAAAAACATTTTGAATAGAAGGTTATATTAATGATGTGTGTCTAAAAATATGATTGTGTCCCCTGTCCTGCCGTTTATATATATATATATATGTATATATATATATATATATATATATATTTGTGCGTGTGTGTGTGTAATCCGAAGATAGCAATGTTATTTCAGCCCCCACGCATACAATGCGGGTGTTCATAAAAAATGTGCTCGATCACTTTTATCCAATGTCTTGGTCCGCAAGGAAGTGATCGCACATCAAACTAGGCAATCGGACTATATAGTCAGTAACACTTTCGCTAGCCGCTGATTCCAATATTGGGGCTACTATGTAGCCCCGGTACCATCGCATGCATCCGAATACGGTAGCGCATGTACCTGGCGGAAATGGCCCTTCATATAAGGCGAATCCTAGAGATTCCGGTGAGTCGCCGAGTGGTTGATCGGTCTCTCATTTGTATCATGACGGTCGGGCCGCTTTCTCTCGAGGTGCACATCCGAAATAACCAGGCACAATCACAAGAGTTCTCCTTGGCCACCTTAGCCGATTATAATGGAACGTAAGGCGGCAAACCCAGAGCCGGCAATCCCAACATTTGACCAAAGACATGATTCGAGCTGATGCATATAAGGCCAAACTCGTGACGCCAACACTCCGAAGGTATTCGGACTTTCTAACAGATGATGGGCTCAAGAATGCCCATTCATTATAAACCATGTATGTCCAAAAGCGTGCATTAATCATTATGGCGTAATGCCAAAACGGCAAGATCCTCTCGTGGGTATGGAACCCGTGGGATGATGAAACAACAAGAGGCAATAGAAAAGGTTTACACGGGGCTTAATCTAAAAAGAAACATGTTGACGGGGCCCGCTGCACGCTCGTGCGTTTTGTCTCCGCGCAGCCGCATCTCGAAGGGTATCGCGCGAACATTGTCTCGCGAAAAAGGGATCTCACGTAAGAGTGCAACGTAAGTGTGCGGCGGATAGTAGAAAATGCAAAATGCTGGCCTGCCAATAAGGTTGAGCGAGAGTGGGGGCTTTATTATTAGCCCCTAGTGTCCGCTTATAGGATTACATATACAATTGCCCTGGTTTAATGTGGGCTGCCGGACTCGCTCTAACCGTGTCCTTGGTCTTAACGACCGGGTATAATTTTGTTTTAGAGGTCGCTATAGTCCGCCGCTAGGGCCGCTGTATTCTCTCGCACGCGAAAGGCGCTCTGTTGTTCCGCTAACGGTGATGACGCCGCGTGGACCGGGCATCTTGAGTGTAAGGTAGCCATAATGCGGAAATGCGTTGAAGTGGGCGAAGGCCGTTCTTCCAAGCAATGCCTGATAGCTGCTTTGGAAGGGTGCGATGATGAAGACTAGGTCTTCGCTTCTGGAGTTGCCTGGAGAGCCGAATGTTACCTCCAGTATGACGGAGCCCTTGCCATAAGCTTCAATGCCTGGTATCACCCCTTCAAAGGTGGTGTGAATCTTGCTGATTCTGGATGAGTCTATCCCCATCCTGCGGACAGTGTCCTCATATATCAAACTAAGACTGCTGCCGCCGTCCATGAGGACATGAGTGAGATGGTATCCGTCGATTATTGGGTCAAGCACCAAGGCATTTGATCCTGCGTGCCGAATGCTAGTTCGGCCGTCTAGGTGATCGAAGGTGATCGAACAAGACATCCCACAGTTAGGTGTGGGTACGATGGGCTCTATATCGCGTGCGTCTTTATGGGCGCGTTCGTGCCTTCCAGGATGTATGAGTCGCGTGGACCATGTTCACTATTTTAACCTTTGGCGGGAATGTTTTCTGTCCCCCAGTGTTCGGTTGCCGAGGTTCATCCTCGTCTTCACTTGGTGTTTCCCTTCCCTTGTGTTCGGCGTTTAGTTTGCCAGCTTGCTTGAAGACCCAGCACTCTCTGTGTGTGTGGTTTGCAGGTTTGTCAGGGGTGCCATGAATTTGGCATAGTCTGTCCAGAACTTTGTTCAGACCGGACGGTCCCTCTTTACTGCCTTTAGGTTGCTTATTTTGCTGGTTAGGTCGAGAACCTCGAAACCCGGCATTAACCGTTGTGTTGTCCGGGCTCTCTTCCTTGGTTTGGTGTTTGTTTTTATTACGTCGTGGCTTCCCATTGCCATTCCTTACTTCGGATGTGCTAGGGTCGCTGGTGCCTTTGCGGGCGAGCCAGCTATCTTCTCCCGCACAAAAGCTGTGTCATAAGACTTGTTAGGCTGCCATTGTCCTTGGCTTTTCTTGGCCGAGGTGTCTGGCGAGCCACTCATCCCGGATGCTGTGCTTGAATGCCACTAAGGCTTCGGCATCCGGACAATCAACGATTTGATTCTTCTTAGTGAGGAATCTGTTCCAAAGCTTGTGGGCAGACTCTCCGGGTTGTTGGATTATGTGACTTAAATCGTCAGCATCCGGAGGTCGGACATAAGTCCCTTGAAAATTGGCCCTGAAAGCGTCCTCTAGTTCTTCCCAGCTCCCAATTGAATTTTTGGGGAGGCTTTTCAACCAGTGCCGGGCCGGTCCCTTTAGTTTGAGGGGAAGATATTTGATGGCATGGAGGTCATCTCCACGAGCCATGTGTATGTGGAGGATAAAGTCCTCGATCCGACCCTTCGGTCAATCTGCTTGTCAGATGCCTCTATGTTTACAGGTTTAAAGCCCTGTGGAAATTCATGGTCCAGTACTTCATCAGTAAAGCACAGGGGGTGAGCAGCCCCTCTGTATCTGGACGCGCTGTTGCATGCCGTCGGCTGTTGTTGTGTTTGGTGTTTGTTCCGAACTGGTGTCTAGTTGTCATAATTGTTTTGACGACCATAGTCCCTTGCCGGGGTGTGTCCTTTAGATCCGTAAATGGACCTAGCTGCGCCAACTTTCTTCTCCAAGTGCTCACGTAGATTGTGGGCGTCTTTGGCAGCTGATTTGTTGCGGTTATGAAGTGGTACTCCTGGTCTCCTGGTCGTGTTGTTCTTCGGTGGAACAGCCTCGTCGTCGAATTCTGGCAGTAGCTTGCGTTTTGGGTAGCTCTTTGTATGGCGATCATCGCCATATCTTTCTTCACTATCTAGCACTTTGTTCCATCTGTGATTGGGCGTTTCCTGTGCGGCTTTAAGCCGTTTCCTGTGGCCATAAGCTTTCTATGGAGGTTCTCTCGTTCCACACGTTCTTCCGGAACGATGAATGCATCGTCGTTCGGACTGTCTTCTTGTCCTGGGCCGGATTGGTGAACTCATCCCTTTCGATCGTTTTCTTCGGGCGTATGACCCGGACTATGTTCGGCGTGACCTGGTTCGTCCTGCTCCATCGCTAGTTCTGTTTGGTCATTATTGCCATCGGGGTTGACCGGAGTATCCGTTCTTCTGGCGCTCTTGCTGATATTGTCACTGTTGCCGGATTTGGAACGGCGTCTACGCCGTCGCTTTGGTTTTTGCCTAGGGGTGTTATCTTCTGGGTTGTCACCGTCGCCTTCCTTGGGTGTATCCACCATGTATATGTCGTGTGGCGAGGCGTGAATCTGGCACCCCATAGATTCTGAGTCTTCTCCTGCATCGTCGTCCATACTGTCGATGCCTTCGGAGTCGAAGTCCAGCACATTGGTTAAATCATCAACCATGGCTATTAAGTGGGTGGTGGGTGGGCAACGAATGTCTTCGTCGCCTGCTTCCCAATCGAGCTAGACATAATTCGGCCCGAGATTCTCTGTCAAAGAGAGATTTTTGAATGAGTTTAGTATGTCGCCGAAGGGCGAGTGCTGAAAGATGTCCGCCGCGGTGAACTCCATCACCGGAGCCCAACCGAAGTTGGTGGGCCCGGGATCGCATGGCCTGGAGCCTACAACCGGACACGAGTCCAGGGGCCCGGGGACATCGGTTTCCTCAAAAGTGAAGCCTGTGTTCGGCTCCATCATTGATGAGGGTACGGCCTGTGGGGCGGGGTCCAGCCCTCCGTCTTTAGGCAACGCAACCTGTCCCGGATTTAGGTCCGGAGCTTCTGCCGTGACGATATCCCAAGCAACATCTGACAGCAGGTCTAAGCCGTGCTCATCATGACCATTCGGCGCTTCTGGCGCTGGCCCGAATCCGCCGAAGATCAAGTCTCCTTGGGTATCCGCTGTGTAGTTCAGGTTTCGAACCTTATTTGATGGCCGGGGGCATAGCTATCGATCTGCTCCAAGTGGCCAAGCGAATTCGCCCGCAGCGCGAAGCCGCCGAACATGAAGATCTGCCCGGGGAGGAAAGTATCACCCTGGACAGCGTCGTTAATGATGATTGAAGGATAAATCGAGCCTGACGGCGACGTCACAGAGGAACTCTCAATGAAAGCACCAATGTCGGTGTCAAAACCGGCGGATCTCGGGTAGGGGGTCCCGATCTGTGCGTCAAGGCTGATGGTAACAAGAAGTAAGGAACACAGATGTTTACCCACGTTCGGGCCCTCTCAATGGAGGTAAAACCCTACTTCCTACTTGATTAATATTGATGATATGGGTAGTACAAGAGTAGATCTACCACAAGATCGTAGAGGCTAAACCCTAGGAGCTAGCCTATGATGGTATGAATGTAATTATGATCGGCCTTCTAAGGACCAACCTCTCCGGTTTATATAGACACCGGAGAGGGCTAGGGTTTACATGGAGTCGGTTACAAGGAAGGAAATATAATATCCGGATCGCCAAGCTTGCCTTCCACGCCAAGGAAAGTCCCATCCGGACACGGGCCGAAGTCTTGAGTCTTGTATCTTCACGCTTCAATAGTCCGGACGTTGTACACAGTCCGGCTGTCCAGATACCCCCTAATCCAGGACTCCTTCAACGGGCTAACAGAGTTATGTCTGTAGGTATGCTGACAGGTCGTCCCGAAGAGGAGATGCCCGGATCCACAGGCGATTTTCTGCAAGAGCTCTCACAACTTCACGAACAAGTTCGGCAGGTGATGCAGGGTATTGCCCAGGCCTTGTGGCCATCCGCCTCCCTGCCAGGAGGTATGGGGGAGCTTGTAGAGATGCTCAAGGGAGCGCGGAGGCGCTTCCGATTATGGAAGATATCGGCCTGCCGACAAGGTGCGAGGGAAGCCTGGGCCATGGTGAAGACGCGGTACACCAAGGTTGACCCGAATCACATGGCCGAGGTCGGACCTATAGGGTCAGATGGGAAAGAGATCCCTGTTAGTCTGGTATATGACCAGGTAGGATTAGCCGCAAAGTATTCCCAACAGGATTGTAGGCTAGACAGCCTGTTGGATGGTATAGAAGAAGAATTTAGTCAATCTAAGTGATTGTGTACTTCAAATGACATATTTTGTCCCTAGTCGGATTGTAAATCATTTGTCATGGCAGACCTTTTCGCTTCAACCTCTGGACCCGACAGTCCGGAGTGTATCCGAATACCCGCCGATTATATGGCGAGAATGCAGCGTGGAAACCAGGCGTAGGGGTCATGAGTGCTTGAACAGACAAGTACCCACCTAGTTATGTTATATTACATGGATCGTAAGAAACATCTTCCTGGGAGAATAGTTCCGTTAAGGGTTCCTTTCCCTGGGTACGCATGCATTAATGTGCATGTCCGAACTGCGAACAGAGACGCAGGATATGAAACATCTGGGGGTTGATATTGAAAATAGGTAAAAAACATCTTTTGTTCACCGACCGAATATTCCCTTAAGAACGCTAGCTTTCGGCTTCACCCAGTCTGAGGTACACGTCCGGCTGACCCGGCAGCAACAATCGCAGAGGTGCTCCCCTTATGCCCTAGCCGAACTAACGGGAACGTAGGGCATAAACACAGGAGCCAGGCAACCCAGCTTGGCCAAAACTTAAGTCATATCGATGCATATAATGGCGAAAAAGGGTACATATGGAAAAGTGACACATATGTAGTGGGCATAAAGCCCGGGAGATAATTATATTAAGCTTCTGTATAAGAAGCCCCTAGGTATAATGAGCGTGCATAGTGCGTCAAGATTGTGTGATCAAGACACACTTGAAGCCTTTAAGGCCATAAAAAAGGAAGAAAGGAAGAAAGAGAGAAAGAGGATATAACTTAAAAAAGAAAGGCGGAGGTAAGGAGACGAACACAGAGTTCGGCACTAAGCGTAGAATCTTCGGAGTCTGGCCGCGTTCCATGGGTTTGGCTCGAGTCGATTATCAGATGCATCACACAGACGTTACGCTCCTCCGGTGGGAACTTTATCAATGATGAAGGGACCCTCCCACATGGGCTTGAGCTTTTCCTTTTTCTTCTCCGGTAGGCGTAGAACGAGTTCGCCAATGTTATAAGTTTTGGCCCGTACTTCTCTGCTTTGATACCTTCGAGCCTGTTGCTGATAGAATGCGGAACGGGCTTTTGCAATGTCACGCTCCTCCTCCAGGGCATCTAAACTATCCTGACGATCAAGCTCGGCTTCTCTCTCTTCGTACATGCGCACTCGAGGTGAGTCATGAATGATATCGCAGGGCAATACCGCCTCTGCTCCGTACACCATAAAAAATGGTGTGTATCCGGTAGTGCGATTCGGCATGGTCCGCAGCCCCCATAGTACGGAGTCGAGATCCTCGACCCAATGCGTATCTAATTCCTTCAAAGATCGCACTAGTCTGGATTTGATTCCACTCATAATAAGACCATTTGCTCGTTCGACTTGACCATTTGTTTGGGGTGATAGACGGAGGCGTAATCGGGCTTAATGCCCATGTTGCCGCACCAAGTTTTCACCTCGTCGGCTGTGAAGTTGGAGCCATTATCGGTGATGATACTGTGGGGGACACCGTAACGGTGTACGACCCCTGATATGAAGTCTACCACTGGTCCGGATTCGGCCGTTTTAACTGGTTTGGCTTCTATCCATTTGGTGAATTTATCCACCATGACCAACAAGTATTTTTTCTTATGGCTTCCTCCTTTAAGGGGTCAAACCATATCGAGCCCCCAGACCGCAAAGGGCCAAGTTATGGGGATTGTTTGGAGAGTGGTAGGTGGCATATGGCTTTGATTTGCAAAAAGCTAGCAACCGACGCAATGTTGGATGAGGTCATGTGCGTCTGCTCAGGCTGTCGGCCAGTAGAAACCTGTACGGAAGGCCTTGCTTACAAGGGCCCGAGCTGCAGCATGGTGGCCGCCGAGTCCAGCATGAATTTCGGCCAATAGCTGCCGCCCTTCCTCTTCGGAAATGCACCTTTGGAGCACTCCGGTCGCGCTTTTCTTATAAATCTCTCCCTCGTGGACCTTGTAGGCTTTAGAGCGCCGCACAATGCAACGTGCCTCGTTTTTGTCCTCGGGGAGTTCTTGCCTATTTAGGTAGGCTAAGAAGGGTTCTGTCCATGGAGCGATGACAACCATGATCACGTGGGCCGAAGGTGTTATTTCGGTGGCGGAGCCTCCGATTATGTCAGTGTGTTCGGGGTCTGGGGTTGTGGTATGGGGTTGGAAGCTCATGAATGCGTCCCGCCCTAAAAGGGCGTGCTATTCGCTACTGAACGGGGCCACTTGGGATGTGATTTCTTCGGAACTGTAATTCTCTAGTGTGCCGAATACCACATCTAGTGTGATTTTTCCCGCACATCGTGCCTCCCGACTAGGGATAATTTCTTTGAAGGTCGTGCTGCTTTGCTCAATGCGGCTCTTGTCTATTTCCATTTTGTTGAGGGTTTCCTCGTAGATGAGTTGAACCCACCGCCACCGTCCATGAGCACTTTAGTAAGCCAGAAGGCGTCCACAATTGGACTAAGGACCAAAGCGCATGGTGCTCGGACTGTTCGGAATTGAGGTTCGTCACTGGCATTGAAAGTTATTGCCGTGTCATTCCATGGATTTATTGCTGCGACGTGGCAGACTTCGGCGAGGCTGCGGAGTGCTCTCTTGCGCTTGTTATTTGAGGCGAAAGTCTCGAAGACTGTCAATACCATATTGTTGTTTTCTGCGGGATGATGCTCTATGGTATCGTTAATGAGGATATCCTCGCCGCTCTTGGCCACCTGCCGGAGTATCCAACATGCTCTAAGGCTGTGTGTTGGTATGGTATCCAGTGTGGTGTGAATTTTGCATGGCCCATTGAGCCATCCCTCCAATACGATTCCACGCCCTGTGGCAGGCTTTGGTTTCTTCATGATTGGGTCGGGTGAATTGCTAGAGTGCACCCTTTTAGTTCGGATGAGGGGTTTAGTGAGAGACGGAGGATCCCAGAACTTTGCTTGGGTTTTCCAGGCGCTTTCCATCACACAGTACTTCTGTACTATGGCCGCCAAGTCAGCAAAGTGTGCTATGTCACAGCGACTTATGGCATTGAGGATTCCCTTGTCCGTGCAAGTTTTGCAAAAGAATGAGATTGCATCTTCCTCGCGACAGTCCTTAACCTTGTTCATTACAAGGAGGAATCTGACCCAAAAGTGATGCACTGTCTCGTGGGATTGTTGTCTAATGTGGGAAAGATCGCTTGTATCTGGGTGGGTGGGTGGATTTAAGTCCGAACCCTGACCCGATCTGAGACCCAGGGGCAAAGGAGCTTCCGAACTTGGCGGTTCAGGTTCCGGGATGTTGCCCAATTTTTCTGGCTCGCTGTCCGATTCTAGGTTTGGAGCTTGGGCCATGTCATCCCGTAGACGGGTATCCGACTCGGAGAGCTCAGGAATCCGGACATAGTTCGTCCTCAAAATAGAGGAAGAATCGCTGTATTGCTCCTCCACCACCGCTATCTGATGGGTGACCGGCGGAGAGTTAACCTCCCTTTGATCAGGTTTAAGCCCAATCCGATCATAGTCCGTAGCGACTCCCAAGGCGGCAATGCGATCCAGGAGCTCGTTTAAGGACGAGAGCTCCATTGGATCCATCTGCTCGGTGTATTCCGAGCTGAGGTGGAGGCTATTTTTGATGACCCGAGAAGTCATTGTCGACGCGGCGGCCGAACGGGCGGTCATGACGAAGCCGCCTAGTCGGAGAGTTTGGCCTAGAGCCAGGGCTCCCATGAAGGTGATGTTGTCCTTGACAAGGCAAGCCATCAAGCCTTACCGTGACGTCACAGTGGAACTCTCAATGAAAGAACCAATGTCGGTTTTAAAACTGGCGGATCTCGGGTAGGTGGTCCCGAACTGTGCGTCTAAGGCTAATGGTAATAGGAGGCGGGGGACACAATGTTTACCCAGGTTCGGGCCCTCTCTATGGAGTCAATACCCTACTTCCTGCTTGATTGATCTTGATGATATGAGTATTACAAGAGTTGATCTACCACGAGATCATAGAGACTAAATCCTAGAAGCTAGCCTATGATTATGATTGTTGTTGGTCCTACAGACTAAACTCTCCGGTTTATATAGACACCGGAGGGGGATAGGGTTACACAGAGTCGGTTACAGAGAAGTAAAACTACATATCCGAATTGCCAAGCTTGCCTTCCATGCAAAGGAGAGTCCCACCCGGACACGGGACGAAGTCTTCAATCTTGTATCTTCATAGTCCAACGATCGCACAAATACATAGTCCGGCTGTCAGAGGACCCCTAATCCAGACTCCCTCAAGCTGCCCGCCATCTGACAGGGGGTGACTCTCCTTTGCATACTGCCTTCTAATTTGGTGGATGGCATTTGGGCCCGCGCGCTGGATGGCCCGCATGTTGGTGAACAAAAGTATAATGGCATTCAGTAGAGGGAGACGTTTCGCTGACCTAGGAGGAGCCAGACGCGGTAGTGTATCCACTGTACTAGTAGTAATTGTTTTTCTGGGTAGTTGTGAGTGTCTCCACTATACTAGTAGTAATTGTTTCTCTGGGACCAAGACAAAACAGCCCATCCACCCTAGTAAATAATAGAATCAATTCAAAAGCCCATATATTTACTTAATGAGAGGCGCTACCGACACCCAGCACACCGCCCCCAAAAAAACATGGGCGCTCTTCTTCCTCCACACTCCCACCCACCTCACGTCACCTCGCTCCACTCGTACCCCCAAATTCCTCACCTCAATCCTACAAAAAAAACCAGCTCCCCTTCTTCCTCACTACTGTAGAAAAACCCCATCTCCCCTTCTTCATCACTCGCACTACAACTAGGCTCGTCATTCGTTACTCTGCTCAAATCCGTGAGCGCGACGTGACACCCTCGAGGAAAATGGAGTCGGCTGACCCCAGGCCAAGAAGATGAGGCTCCCACTAGCGGCGACGCCTGTTGTAGATCCCGCACCTAGCAGCATGGGGAGAAGTGGCGACCCCACCCCCACCGGATCCCAGGAACCCATAGAATCTCGGGTGGACCGCATCAGCGATCTCCCTGACGCCGTCCTTGGGGACATCATTTCGCTTCTCCCCACCAAGGATTGCTGCCGCACCCAAGTCCTCTCAATTTGGTGGCACCCTCTATGGCGCGTCGTGCCCATTAATCTCGACTGTCGTCAGCTATCTCTCTTCAATGATTTTGAAATCCCTAGAGCCATCATCTCCTCCCACCAGGGCTCCATTCAAAGCCTCTGCATCACATCATGCTACCTGAGCAAGCATACCATGCCTTGCATGGTGGACGCCTAGCTAAAATCCCCTAAATTCACAGAAATACAACTGCTTGAGTTCTACTATTCCCCTGGAAATCACCTACCAGATATCGAATGCCATGTACTTGTGCCCTCTGCACCGATGTCCATCTTGTGGTTTTCCTCCTCTCTCTCCACACCGCCACCTTTGCATTGTGCTACCTACCAGACAATTTGGTACTAAACCACCAACTCCCATTTCTCAAGAAACTTTCACCTGTGCGGGTTCGTATATCGGAGGCCTCATTGCACATCATCATCCACTCCAGTTTGCCCTGCCCTGGAGTGCTTGGTGCTTGTTTTCACATTTAGAATCAGTTATCTCCAAATAAAGTCACCTAACCTTGTAAGGATTGGAATTTCTTTTGACGAAAGGTAGCTCATCATCCAAGATGCCCCTTCACTTCAAAGGTTGATCCTTGATTCTAGTTATTCACCATCGCAAATAACCGTCCTCTCTGCGCCTAAACTGGAGACCTTGATTGTAATACATGATCTCTGTGCTCATTTCAATATGGTGTTTGGCTTCACAGTTCTTTAGGTACTTTATATTATTATCTACACTTGTAACCATAAGCTGCATTTGAAATTTCTACGCATAAGTTATATATCATCTTGGAGTACATATTTTGTACTAATATTATGTTCTATGCTCAATGAAGAGTTTGTCCATGGATGGCCTATCAATGGTGCTGGATTCTGTCAAGATCTTATATATCCAATTGAATAGTTTTGATCTGAACAAGATTATTGGCTTGCTGCAATGCTTTCCATGTATGGAGAAGTTGTATATAAAGGTGATAATTTCACGCACACTGGAAGCCCGCATATAGTGTACTATAGTTAACCATTCAGTTGTTGCTTTTTCGACACTCTTTTTTAGACCTTAACTATTTTCAATCTTCATGTCTATCTAGGCAACAAGACGGGGTAAGAAAGTTATAACCAATCGGTGGATAGGTAAGCACCGGGATTTTCTAACTTCTCATGACATTCGATTGAAAACAATAACGCTAGAACGATATGTAGCCAACCGTGCAAACACTAGATTTGTCACATTCTTCCTGCTGAATGCAAGGTTACTATTTCCATCAGGCTTAAGTTTATCAACAGCATGGTTTTGACGGATGGGTATGTCGAATAGCAAAAAAAGGAGTTTCAGGTGGGCAAAAGAGCTTCTGAACGTGTCGAGCTTCTATTTACAACATATTGTGGTCATAATCCAGTAAATTGTACGACCCAGGATGTTCATTCTATGGACCTGACCGATCCATTTGACTGTGATTGCCAAAAACAGTGCTGGAGTTAGATGTTGTTGCCCTTTTCAACCTGGGTTTTGTCTAAACCTGATGAACAATCAACCCTCGTGCTTTTGTACAGTTTGTAAGCTGGAGTTAGATGTTCTTGCCCTTTTCCACTCGGTTGTGACTGTCATATTTTCTTTGAAACAAGGCAAATGGCTTACCATTCGTTTAATTTAGAGTGAAATATTATAAAAAATCCCAACCAAGGGAAATAACATTACTCTCGCCGGCTGCTTGAGCTCACTGTGCATTACAGAAGCCAAGTGATTAGCCCCCACCAGCACCCACACACTTATTTCGAACTAGCACATCAAATGGGTTGTAAATTTTCATAGGAAAGGCTGCATGACCATGACAGATTTGAATTCTGACATTTGGGACCCACGAGGAAATAGCCTATCCAAGGTGGTGTCGACTTACTAGCCAGTCAACAAATGATTCTGCTACCAGCTGTTGGATTGGCATCCAACATCCGTCGTGTATCTTCTATCTCTTGTCTTATTCCTCCAGCCGCCCAAACCAAACCACCCCGTCAGCTCCGCCTGCTCCCGCCTCCCATGGTTGGTTGTGCCTCCGCCGCTCTACTGTACCCTCCAACGTTGGCCAGTCCCTCCCTATATTCCCCCACACGTCCTGTTATTCTCCGACGACGTCAGCCCCAACATGCACCCGCACCCAAACCAGTCAACCCTCGTACTCCCCTCCGCCTGCGACTGGACCGGCGCATCTTCCACGGCTCCTGTTCATTCCGTCCGAGGCCTCGCCGTCGTCCTCCGCTTGGTTCGCTCAACGTGCGTGGTGCGCCGCCCTCTTGCATTGTCAACATCGTCAACAACCGAGAGGAACAAGGAGATGACCGTACATGGAGAGGATGACAGTAGGGACCCACCAGCGTCATGGTAGTACGCAAGCAAGTACCTCGTTATTACAAGCCCGAAAAAATGGTTCCTCCTAATGGTTGGACATCTGGGGCTCACGCCATTGTCAACGTAGTCAATAAACGAGGGAATTACACTACGAGCAGTTGACACCAGGGACCCAGCAGGTCGCGCAGTTGTTATTCTTTTTGAGGAACAAGCAGCTGTTATTTATACTAGTTTTAGCGACGGATCAGGGTAACAATGGGGTTGTGCGGGGGCTGTGGCCCATCTAGCCAGGGTTTTATTTATGTTTACCACATCATGAGCCCAGTTGAGTTTTTTTCTTACTGAAAATGGCTAGCCCAATTCTATTTTTTTAACTACTTGCTTTATCAGCCCTGCTGGGCTGCAAATCTTTCAAGACGAGGAGAGTTTCATTCGGTTTGCCCAGAAATGGGTTGTACATTTTCAAAACACATCAAACCGGGAATTAGTTTCAAAAAAATTCATTACAAGATTTTAAATTCCATTGATTTTTATGCGTGAAAATTTATTTGGATTTTATATTTATATAAATTATTTTCAAGATAGTTTGAATGTGACTCGATATTTCAGGATTAAAAACAGTTGGCCGCACCAAAATATGCAAAATTTCGTATAATTTTTAACCGTGGCCGTAATATGGGGTGTAATGCTAACAAAAAGAAGATGGTCACCAAAAAATTCTTAAGAATTAGCAAATGGGTTGTAATTTATTAGAAAAAATGGTAGATGGTTTGTGTGTTGTTTTCCACAGATTTGAGGCTGACTTGTGCGCCTATTACAGGTTAACGCGTATGATTTCCTAAAAAAAGGTTGACGCATACGCCACATCGTGTCAACTTAGTCAACACACAAGAGCAGTGACTGTTGGATGTCCATCCAACGGCCGTCGTGCTTCTTCAATCTCTGCTCTTCCTGCTCTAGCCGCTCAAACAAGCGCCAGCGGGACTGCCTACTCCCTCCTCCCGTGGCCAGCTATGCTGCCGCGCAGGCCTCACCTCCCCACCTTATTCCCATCGCTGGCCTGGCCATCCCTCTACTCACCCACACCTGCTGTTATTCTCCGGCGACGGCAGACGGACCAGTAAACCCTCGTACTCCCCTCCGTGTGGGAAACAACTACCGAGTCTTCCCTGGCTCCGTGTCGTTCCCTTCCTAAGCCTCAACGTCATCCACCGCCCTGGTGCTCTCAGCGCGACGTGGTCAACATGGTCAACGAACAACATCCATCGGAAGTGGACTGTACGTGGAAAGGCTAACAGCTGGGTCCACGGCCGCACACAAGGAAATGCCTCCTTACTACGCGCGAAATAATGATTCATCCACTTGACAGCTAGGACCCACCGGAAGGGCCTCTGTATTTCACAAAAAAATGTTCCCCCCGCTAACAGGTCGGACCCACCAGCTATATCTTCGCACGCAAGGAAGTGCCTCCTTATTACACAGAAAAAAGTGAATACCCCCTGCTAGCTGGGACCCACCATAGTGGGCGGCTGACTTGTGGGCCTACTAAGTTGACGGGGACGGACGGCTTTGTCAACTTAGTCAATATGAAGGATTCTAGCTCCAGTGACCATATGATGTCCATCCAACGGCCGTAGTGCTTCTTCAACCTCTGGTCTTCTTGCTCCAGCCGCCCAAACCAGCACCGGTCGTGCCGCGTGCTCCTGCCTCCCGTGGTCGGCTGTGATGCCGCGGAGGCCTCACCACCCCCTACTACTCCCATCGCTGGCCAGGCCATCCACTCACCCACACCCCCTGTTATTCTGCGATGATGGCAGCCTCACACCGCAGCCGAACCAGTAAACACTTATACTCCTCTCCGCGTGGGCTTCCACTACCGCGTCTTCCCCGGCTCCGCGTCATCCCCTTCCTAGTCCTCGCCGTCATCCACCACCCTGGTGCTCTCAGCGTGGTGTGGTCAGCGTGGTGTGGTCAACGTGTCAAGGAATGACTTCCATCAGAAGAGTAGTGTACATGGAGAGGCTGACAGCTGGGTCCACGGCAGCAGCAAGGAAGTGCCTCCTTATTACGCGCAAAATAATGATTCCTCCACCTGATAGCAGGGATCCATCGGACAGGCCATCGTATTTCGTGAAAAAAACGTTTCCCCCTAACTGCTGGGACCCACCAACTACATCTTCGCACGCAAGGAAGGCGTCCATATTACGGGCAAAAAAAACGATTCGCCCCCTGACTGCTGGGACCCACTAGCTACATCTTCACACGCAAGGAAGTGCCTAACAGTTGGGACCCACCTAGTCGAAACGTACGTAGCGTTGTCATTCTGGTCGCGAACGTGTACGTATATATTGGTCGATGTAGAGGCGCGCGCGTGTCGTAGTAGAGGCGCGCACATAGCATGTACACGTACGTACAGCGGCCAGGGTGCAATAAAGTAAATACGGCCACGTACGGGCAGGGTCTCGAACGCCTACTCGCGCATACGTATGGGCAGGGCTCGTGTACATGGCTGATACGTCTCCATCGTATCTATAATTTTTCATTGTTCCATGCCAATATTCTACAACTCTTGCATACTTTTGGCAACTTTTTATACTATTTTTGGGACTAACATATTGATCTAGTGCCCAGTGCCAGTTCCTGTTTGTTGCATGCTTTTTTTGTTTCATAGAAAATCCATATCAAACGGAGTCCAAATGGGATAAAACGGACGGAGATTTTTTTTGGAATATATCCGAATTTTGAGAAGTGGAATCAATGTGAGACGATGCTCGAGGGGCCCACGAGGCGGGGGCGTCCCCCGACCTCGTGGACACCCATAAGGCGATTCTTGCCCTTCTTTCGCCGCAAGAAAGCTAATATCCGGAGAAAAATCGTGTTCAAAGTTTCAATCCAATCGGAGTTATGGATCTCCAGGAATATAAGAAACGGTGAAACGGCAGAATCAGGAACGGAGAAACAGAGAGAGACAGAGAGACAGATCCAATCTCGGAGGGGCTCTCGCCCCTCCCATGCGATGGAGACCATGGACCAGAGGGGAAACCCTTCTCCCATCTAGGGAGAAGGTGAAGGAAGAAGAATAACAAGGGGGGTTCTCTCCCCCTCTCTCCCGGTGGCGCCGGAACGCCGCCGGGTCCATCATCGCGACAACGATCTATACCAACACCTCCGTCATCTTCCCCAACATCATCATCACCTTCCCCCATCTATATTCAGCGGTCCACTCTCCCGCAACCCGTTGTACCCTCTACTTGAACATGGTGCTTTATGCTTCATATTATTATCCAATGATGTGTTGCCATCCTATGATGTTTGAGTAGATTTTCATTGTCCTATCGGTAATTGGTGAATTGCTATGATTGGTTTAATTTGCTTGTGGTTATGTTGTTGTCCTTTGGTGCCCATCATATGAGCGCGCTCGTGGATCACACCATAGGGTTAGTTGTATGTTGATAGGACTATGTATTGGAGGGCAAGAGTGACAGAAGCTTCAACCTAGCATAGAAATTGATGCATACGGGATTGAAGGGGGACCAATATATCTTAATCCTATGGTTGGGTTTTACCTTAATGAACGTTAGTAGTTGCGGATGCTTGCTAATAGTTCCAATCATAAGTGTATAGAATTCCAAGTCAGGGATGACATGCTAGCAGTGGCCTCTCCCACATAGAACTTGTTATCGGTCTAGTAAAGTAGTCAATTGCTTAGGGACAATTTCACAACTCCTACCACCACTTTTCCACACTCGCTATACTAAATTTATTGCGTCTTTATCTAAACAGCCCCTAGTTTTTATTTACGTGCTCTTTATATTCTTGCAAGCCTATCCAACAACACCTACAAAGTCCTTCTAGTTTCATACTTGTTTTAGGTAAAGAGAACGTTAAGTGTGCGTACAGTTGTATCGGTGGTCGATAGAACATGAGGGAATATTTGTTCTACCTTTAGCTCCTCATTGGGTTTGACACTCTTACTTATTGAAAGAGGCTACAATTGATCCCCTATACTTGTGGGTTATCAAGACCTTTTTCTGGCGCCATTGCCGGGGAGTTATAGCGTGGGGTGAATATTCTCGTGTGTGCTTGTTTGCTTTATCACTAAGTAGATTTTATTTGCTGTTCTAAGTTGTTATCTATCTTTAGTTATGGATATGGAACGCGAAATACCAAAAAAAATTAGGTTTACTTGCTACTCATGGAGATGGGGAACCTCCTAAAACCCTCGATGCTCATTATGTGAAAGATATTATGTACTACTTTGATAATCCTGAGAAAACCCCATTCAATTATGTTATGGGAGACACATTGGATCAACATGAATACTTTAGGGATTATCGCTTGACACAAAATGGGAAACTGTTATGGGATCAAATTTATATGTTATATTGGTATGCTAGGCAACTATTCTTTATGATTATACTTGTTGCTCTAGGATGGAGGCTCCACACCTTCCCTTTTCATGCAAATTTAATGATAATGAAACCTTAGCTTCTTATGCTAATGGTATATATGATTACTATGATGTGGACAAATAGAAGAATTTGTTGCTTTTACGGGTGCTTATGAAATTGAATCTTTGTTTAAAGAGTGTGAAAATCTTGATGATGCTGTTTACAGACCTCAAAATTTTTCTATACTTATTGCTATGAGAATTATGAATTCAATTCTGATGTCCAAGAAGAGACTAATATTTTGCGGGAGTCTATGGAAGAAGGAATTGATGAAACTGTGGGCTCATTGGATGAAAAAGATGATGAGGAGAGCGAAGAACAAAAGGAGGAAGGGCGGATTAGCTACCCGTGCCCACCCACCTTCTAATGAGAGTAACTCTTCAACTCATACATTGTTTAATTCCCCTTCGTGCTTACCGAAGGATGATTGTTATGAACCCGTTGATTTTTTTTTTGAAATATCCCTTTTTGATGATGCTTGCTATGCTTGTGGCCAAGATTACAATATGAATTATGCTTATGGAGATGAACTTGCTATAGTTCCTTATGTTAAACATGAAATTGTTTCTATTGCACCCACGCATGATAGTCCTATTATCTTTTTGAATTCTCCCGACTACACTATATTGGAGAAGTTTGCCCTTATTAAGGATTATATTGATGGGTTGTGTTTCACTCTACACATGATGATTTTGGTAGATATAATATGCATGTGCTTGCTGCTCCTACTTGCAATTATTATGAGAGAGGAACTATATCTCCACCTCTCTATGTTTCACACACGATAAAATTGCAAGAAACTGTTTATACTATGCATTGGCCTTTACTATGTGTGCATGAATTGTTATTTTATGACATGCCGATGCATAGGAAGAGAGTTAGGCTTCGTCATTTCTTGATATATGTTACTTTGTGCTCACTACTAAATTACAAATCATTGTTAATTAAAAATGGGTTTGATATACCTTGGGATCCGGGTGGATTCATTACCTGAGCACTATATGCTTAGCTTAATGGCTTTAAAGAAAGCACTGCGAGGGAGACAACCCGGAAGTTTTAGAGAGTCATTTATTACTGTTGAGTGCTTTTATAAAGTTTAAAAACAAAAAAATATGTAGGGGAACCCAAAAGTTTTCAAAAAGGAAAGTGAAGTGAGAAAGATAAGCATTGTTGAAGTGGGGGAGCTCCTTGAACTTTGTTCATGCTCACAGAAACTTTGTGAATCTTAATTACACAAAATTTTCAACAAAAGTAATTATCCCCTTGTACAATTCCATTGTATTATAAAAATAATGTGCCAAGGTTTGCCTTTAGGATGTTTAGATTGCTTGTTGGTTTGTGCGGTGCAAGACAGAAACTTTGGTTGTAGTGCATGATTTTATATTTTTTACTGGAACGTCAAACGGTTCTGAAACTTTTTGCACTGTCTTTGTATACAAATTGATTATTTTTACAAATTTTGGAAGAATTTTTGGGGTACCAGAAGTATGGTGAATGTTCAGATTACTACAGACTGCCCTGTTTAAGAGAGATTCTGTTTTTGATGCATATTTTGCTTGTTTTGATGAAACTATCAATTTCTGTCAGTGGATTAAGTCATGGAAACGTTATATTACAGTAGCTACAATGCAAAAACAAAATATGAATTGGTTTTCAATAGTACTTAGAGTAGTGATTTGCTTTATTATACTAACGGATCTTACCGAGTTTTCTGTTGAGTTTTGTGTGGATGAAGTGTTGGAAGATCGAGGAGGTCTCGATATGAGGAAAAGGAGGAGAGGCAAGAGCTCAAGCTTGGGGCTGCCTAAGGCACCCCAAGTTAATTTCAAGGAGACTCAAGCGTCTAAGCTTGGGGATGCCCCAGAAGGCATCCCATCTTTCTTCAACAAGTATTAGTATGTTTCCTGATTCGTTTCATTCATGCGATATGTGCAAATCTTGGAGCGTCTTTTGCATTTAGTTTTCACTTTTCTTTTATGCACCATGCTGGTATGAGATAGTCCTTGGTTGATTTATAGAATGCTCATTACACTTCACTTATATCTTTTGAGTATGGCTTTATAGAATGCTTCATGTGCTTCACTTATATCATTTGAAGCTTGGATTGCCTGTTTCTCTTCACATAGAAAACCGCAATTTGTAGAATGCTCTTTTGCTTCACTTATATTTGTTAGAGCGTGGGCATATCTTTTGTAGAAAGAATTGAACTCTCTTGCTTCACTTATATCTATTTAGAGAGATGACAGGAATTAGTCATTCACATGGTTAGTCATAAAATCCTACATAAAACTTGTAGATCACTGAATATGATATGTTTGATTCCTTGCAATAGTTTTGCGATATAAAGGTGGTGATATTAGAGTCATGCTAGTGAGTAATTGTAGATTAGTAGAAATACTTGTGTTGAGGTTTGTGATTCCCAAAGCATGCACGTATGGTGAACCGTTATGTGATGAAGTCAGAGCATGATTTATTTGTTTGGTTGTCATCCTTTGTGTGGAGGTCGAGATCGCGCGATGGTTAACTCCTACCAACCCTTCCTCTAGGAGCATGCGTGTAGTACTTTGTTTCAATGGCTAATAAATTTCTACAATAAGTATGTGAGTTTTTTATGACTAATGTTGAGTCCATGGATTATACGCAGTCTCGCCCTTCCATCATTGCTAGCCTCTTCGGTACCGTGCATTGCCCTTTCTCACCTCGAGAGTTGGTGCAATCTTCGCCGGTGCATCCAATCCCCGTGATACGATACACTCTATCACACATAAGCCTCCTTATATCTGTAACACCCCGGATTCGATGCGCCAGGTGTCTGCCAGTTATTCGCCGTCGTTGCCATGTCATTTGCTTGCGTGTTGCACTTTGCCATGTCATCATATGCATTTCGTATCATGTCATCATGTGCATTTCATTTTGCATACATGTTCGTCTCATGCATCCGAGCTTTTTTCCCGTTGTTCGTTTTGCAATCTGGCGCTCCTATGTCCTCCCGCATTCCCCTTTTGTCTCCTGTTGTGAGCGGGTGTTAAACTTTCTCGGAATGGCCCGAGGTTTGCCAAGCGGCCTTGGTATAGCACCGGTAGACCGCTTGTCAAGTTTCGTGCCATTTGGAGGTTGTTTGATACTCCAACGGTTAACCGGGTAACTGTAAAAGCCTCTTTTTTGTGCAGCCCAACACCCCCTGCAAAGTGGGCCAAAACCCATCCAAACCCCCTCCATGCTCTCGGTCGTTCGATCATGATCGTGTGGGCGAAAACCGCTCCTCATTCGGACTCTCCTAGCTCCCTCTACCTATAAATATGTGCTCCTCCCGGATTTTTTTCGCGCAGTCCAAACCCTAGCCAAACTCCTCCCGCCGCCGGACACGTCCGCCGCCACCAGACGAAATCGCCGCCGCCGCCGCAGCCACTGGCGTCGCGCCACATAAGCGCCCAGCGCACATCGCCGCCGACCCGTCCAGGCCAGCGAGGCCCACCGAGCCCATCGGGGCCCATCCTTGCCGCCGCCCGCGCCCGCCTCCTGCTCGCGCCCATTGCGCCTCCCGGCCAGTGCCAGCGCCGCCGCCACCAAGCCAGCCTCCGGCGACCTCGCCGCCCGGTCGCTGAAAAGGCTGGGCCGCCCTGCGCCTCCTTCGGTAGTCCCGTCCTGCCCAGCCGCCACCCGCCTCAACCCTCGCCGAGCCTACACGTCGGTTCGCCTCACTGCCATCTCCCGCCCGCCCACGTCCGCGCCGCCCGGCCTCGGTCCGCCGCCCGCCGTCCTCGGCCCGCCCTCAAGCGCGCCGCCCGGCCGGATCCGCGGATCCGTCCGGCCACCTCCCCAGCTTCCCGAGCCTCCCCGGCCTCTTCCTCTTCGTCTCCGGCGACGAACTCCGGCAAACCTCGAGAACCGTGCAGATCCAGAGGTTGACCCTGATTATTTCACTAAGTCCCCATTTATTTGCATATTTTTAGCCATGTTCATCGCATCATAACTCTGCATCCGTGGCTCTATTTCGTGCGTGTAATATGTCAAATTGTTCGTCTCGACGAGTACTTCTTTCCATTCCATTACATCATGTTCATTTGAGTTCATCTTGATGCCTGAATCATCGTTGCAAGAGTGCTATGTGATGTTAACCTGCTGAAACTGTTATAACATGCTCTTTTGTCATTTTTGCCATGTTTGATGTGTGCATCCTATGAGGTTGATTTCTACATGTGTTTTGATCTATGTCATGCCATCTTTACAGGGGTGCTATCCATGTATTTTTGTGAGTCTTGTGCTGAGTGCATCAAGCTTCTTAAGTAGGGTACTTGCTGTTGCTGTTTTGCTAGGCTGATTCTGTTATATTTTGTTGCTATGTAAACCTGGTGCTACAAGTCATTCTATGCATAATCTGGAGATGTTCACTAAGGATGTTTTGTTATACATGTCATGCTCTATCCATTCATGCCCCTGGTTGAATTTATAGCTTGCTGTAACATGTTGTAATCTTGCTCCAAACTTGCTAAATAATGTTGTTGTCAGCCTGTTAACATTAAGTTCAATGTTTCCATGATTGTTGTTAGTGATCCATGCACCCTATGAACTTGGTCGTGCCATGCTTATCTTCATATACATGTCTTCTTGCTGTTGGTTGCCTTGCCATGCCATGTATTGCTCTGTGGTGAGTGGTTCAAGCTCACCAACATGCCTACTTATTGTTGTTCCTGCCATGTATGAATCTGTCATAACATTTGCCATATTTACATGGGTGCCATCATATTTTCTGTGCCCTTTTGGCTCATGGTCAGTAAGTGTAACGCCCTCGATGCAGCTATATCTCCCACGTGTCGAAGCACGACTTAGAGGCATAACCGCATTGAAAGCAATGTCGCAAGTGAGGTAATCTTCACACATCCCATGTAATTCATAAGGGAAAGAGATACATAGTTGGCTTACAGTCGCCACTTCACACAATACATAAATAAACATCCATCATTCAGATTACACTCAAGGTCCGACTACGGAACCAAAATAAAAGAAGACTACCCCAAATGCAACACAGATCCCGATCGTCCCAACTGGCTCCACTCTTGATCGTCTGAAATGAAACATAGTAACGACCAAGGGCCTCATCAAACTCCCACTTCAGCTCGGCCATGCCATCTGCTATTGGTGTCAACGGTACTGCATCTATTTTGGTAGAATCTGTGAGTCACGGGACTCAGCAATCTCACACCATGCGAGATCAAGACTATTTAAGCTTAAGGGAAGGGTGGTGTAATGAGGTGGAGCTGCAGCAGCGACTAGCATGTATGGTGGCTACATTCGCAAAAGAGAGCGAGAAGAGAAGCAAGGCACGGTCGTGAAGCTAGTAGCGATCAAGAAGTGATCCCAAACTACTTCGTCAAACATAACTCCAACACCGTGTTCACTTCCGGACTCCGAGAAGAGACCATCACGGCTACACACGGTTGATGTATTTTAATTAAGGTCAACTTCGGTTTTCTACAACCGGACATTAACAAATTCCCATCTGCCTCATAACCGCGGGCACGGCTTTCGAAAGATAATACCCTGCAGGGGTGTCCCAACTTAGCCCATCATAAGCTCTCACGGTCAACGAAGGATAAACCTTCTCCCGGGAGGACCCGATCAGTCTCGGAATCCCGGTTCGCATGACATTTCGACAATGGTAAAACTAGACCAGCAAAGCCGCCCGATTGTGCCGACAAATCCCGATAGGAGCTGCACACATCTCGTTCTCAGGGCACATCCGGATAAGTCAAGCTACGAGTAAAACCAGGCCTCGAGTTTCCTCGTGGTGGCCCCGCAGGTTGCTCGGTTCGGACCAACAGTCAAAGGAGCACTGGCCCGGGGGGGCTAAAATAAAGATGACCCTCGGGCTCGCGAAAACCCAAGGGAAAAAGGGGTGTAGGTGGCAAATGGTAAAACCAAGGTTGGGCCTTGCTGGAAGAGTTTTATTCAAAGCGAACTGTCACGGGGGTCCCATAAATCACCCAACCACGTAAGGAACGCAAAATCAAGGAACATAACACCGGTATGACGGAAACTAGGGCGGCAAGAGTGGAACAAAACACCAGGCATAAGGCCGAGTCTTCCACCCTTTACCAAGTATATAGGTGCATTAATTAAAACAATAGATATTGTGATATCCCAAAATATCCATGTTCCGACCAGGAACAAACTTCATCTTCACCTGCAACTAGCAACGCTATAAGAGGGGCTGAGCAAAAGCGGTGACATAGCCAAACAACGGTTTGCTAGGACAGGATGGTTAGAGGTTTGACATGGAAATATGGGTGGCATGATATAGCAAGTGGTAGGTATCGCAGCATAGGCATAGCAAAAGAGCGAGCATCTAGCAAGCAAAGATAGAAGTGATATCGAAGGTATGGTCATCTTGCCTGCAAGGTTCTCAGAGTTGTCGAAGGCTTGATCCTCGTAGGCATTCTCAACAGGTTCCTCGTTCACGTACCGTCTCTCGGCTCTACCCAAAGCAAGAACACAAGCAATGGAACAACAATCAAACAAGGAGCAATGCACAAGCAATATGATGCAATACATGACATGCTATGCGAGATGTGATATGCAATGCATATGTGTGCTCCGGAAGGAAAATGATGAACAAGGCATCAACTTGGCAAACCAGGTATGCCGCTGGAAAGATGAGATGATTTCGGTTGAAATCGATATAAAGATCACCGGAAACGGATGCACGGTTTGCAAATGACAAGCAAAACAAGAATGACGCAAATCTGCGTTTAACAGCACGATGCTACTTAGCATACAACAAGAAACTATGCTACAGCACCCCAACATAAAAACAAAGCATATGACAGTGATCTATAGGAGATGCTTAACAAAAGAGGAACACTGAGCTATGGCTAAATCACATCATAACAGGCTCAATCAAGCATGGTGAAAGTGCAAAAATTATCAGGTTCACAGACTTAATGAAAATACTAGCATGCCAGAAATTAACATCAGGAAGGCATGTTTAGAGCAAGCAAACAACCTGCTACAGGAACTTATAATAGCAAAACAAGACATGGCAGGAATCTACTCAAAGCATAGATAAAAAGTCCCTTACTGACCATAAGCCAAAAAGGACCATAAGAAATGATGGCACCCATGTAAACATAGCAAGTTTCATTACGGATCTCGGACTTAGCGTAAAAAGCTGGACATGGCAAAAGCAGATAACAAGTAGGCATGTTAAGTGAGCTCGATGCACTCACTACAGAGCATCTCATGATAAACTAAGCATACACCCATCAAGAAGACATGGCATAGAAGCTATACATGACAAGAACAACATCATAGCATACACGGATCAACTACAACAACCTTGTGAAAATTGAATCTCATGTAAACAATCTGCGAGGAAAACATTTTGAAGCAAAGGTAGAGCACGAAAATGACATGCTAGACTACTCCATAAATGCGAACAAAGGCATGGATGGATAGAGCACATCCATATGTTCAAAACACCCTTACTGATCATGCTCAAAAAGGGCATAGATCTCTCTGTAACAACATGAACATATGGCATAAAAATAACAGCAGGACATGACTTAGTGAAAACACTAAGTTCCTGAAATCAGCAACATTATCATCCCTAGTTTGCATGCTTGTTCTAGTCACCACATAACTCACAAAAATACATGGCATACACCCCTGTAAAGATGGCATGGCATAGTTCAACACACATGTAGGGCTCAAGTACATAAGATGCACACATTAATCATGGCAAAAATGACAAAAGTGCATGTTCTGTTAAGAAACAGAAACTAACATTATGAAGCACTCTTCCAACAGCATTTCAGGCATCAAGATGAGCTCAAATGAAAATGGTGCAATGAGATGAAATGATGTACTCATTGGGCGAACAATTTGACATATTATACGCACGAAACGGAGCTACGGGTGCAAAGATGCGATGCGATGAAAATGCAACAATATTATGACAAGAGAAAAAAACTTAGACGAAATTACGGGGTCAACCTTGACCCGAACTGGATCTGGATCCGGGCGAGGGCCCGTGGCTCGAGGCAGCGGCGGCCGCGAGCTCGCCGGAGTTGAGTTCGTCCGGGCTCGGGGAGGCGGCCGGAGGAGGTGCTCAGGCCGGGGCGGCGCGACGGCGTGGGTCTTGGCGACTTGCGACGGCGACGGCGGCGGCGGCGAGGGGAGGACGCGGGCGGCGACATGGGCGGCCAGCAGGCGAAGCCCGGGCGGCGGGGCGAGGCCGAGCGCGGGAGGCGGCGGCGCTGGGCGGAGCGGGCGGCGGGCGCTGGCTGGCTGGCGGGCGCGGGCGCGCCGGCCGGGCGGCGGGAGGGCTGCCACGGGCTGGCGCGGGCCCAGCGGTGGAAGCGCGATGGCGGGCGGCCCGGTGGCGACATGGCGCGCCCTGATTAGGCGGCGGTGGCGGCGGGATTTTCGTCCGGCCGGACCGGACCTGTCCGGCGGCGCGGGGTGGAAGAAGACTAGGGTTAGGGGTGGATTTGATCCGAGATTTCGGGTGAGGGGATCTATTTATAGGTAGAAGGAGCTAGGAAGCTCCAAATGGAGTGCGGTTTTCGCCCACACGATTGTGATCCGACGATGGAGAGCATGGAAGTGACTTAGATGGGTTATTGGGCTGTTTTGGAGGGGTGTTGGGCTGCAACCCAAAAGAGGCCTTTGCGGTTACCCGGTTAACCGATGGAGTATCAAACGAGCTCCAAATGACCCGAAACTTGATAGGTGGTCTACGGGTGCTATACCAGGGCCACTTGGCAAGGCTCGGTCCATTCCGAGAAAGTTTAATACCCGCTCATGGAAAAAATGTAAAAGGGCGCAGGGGACATAGGGCGCGGATTGCAAAAGCAGACAACGGGAAAATGCTCGAAGCATGAGACAAACACGTATGCAAATGAGGTGCACATGATGACATGATATGAGATGCATGACATGAACAAAATGCAAAACAAAAGACAAAACCCAACCACGGAGGGAATACCATAGCACATAGCCGAAAATGGCAAGAGTTGGAGTTACAAATATGGAAAGTTACATCCGGGGTGTTACAACACTCCACCACTACAAGAGGATCTCGTCCCGAGATCTAGGACTGAAAGAACTCCGGATATTCGGAACGGAGGTGATCCTCGCGCTCCCAGGTGGCTTCTCGGTCAGAATGGTGTGACCACTTCACTTTCAGGAATTTGATTGACTTGTTGCGAGTCTTGCGCTCGGTCTCTTCAAGAATAGCAACAGGGTGATCATGATAAGAGAGATCTTCTTGGAGGTTAATTTCTTCGAAGTTGATAGTGCGCTCAGGAATCTTGAAGCACTTGCGAAGCTGTGACACGTGAAACACATCGTGCACATTTGCAAAGTTGGATGGAAGCTCGAGTTGATAGGCGAGATCGCCTCTTTTGACAATGATCTTGAAAGGACCCACGTATCTAGGTGCAAGCTTCCCTTTGATACCAAAGCGACGAGTGCCTTTCATTGGAGGGACGTAGAGGTAGACATGGTCTTCGATTTCAAAAGCCACATCACGGTGCTTGTCATCATAATAGCCCTTCTGGCGCGATTGCGCGGCTTTGAGATTCTCACGAATGACTTTGCACATTTCCTCGGCTTCTGTGATCAAGTCGTTGCCAAGAAGTTGGCATTCACCTGTCTCGGACCAATTGAGAGGAGTATGGCACTTTCTGCCATAGAGAATTTCGAATGGGGCCTTGCCCGAACTTGCTTGGAAGCTGTTGTTGTAGGAGAACTCGGCATATGGAAGACAATCTTCCCACTTCATGCCAAAGGATATGACACAAGCCCTGAGCATGTCTTCAAGGATCTGATTGACTCGCTCGACTTGGCCACTTGTTTGAGGATGGAAAGCTGTGCTGAAACGAATGTTGGTGCCCATGGCCTTCTGAAAGGAGTCCCAGAACTTAGAAGTGAAGATGCTTCCGCGGTCTGAAGAAATCAATTGTGGAATGCCGTGCAAGGGGACAATTCTGGAGGTGTATAGCTCTGCCAGCTGAGCTGCTGTGATAGATTCTTTGATAGGAAGGAAATGAGCCACTTTAGTAAGCTTGTCAATGACAACGAAGATAGCATCATTTCCACGCTTGGACTTAGGAAATCCAGTCACGAAGTCCATCTCGATATGATCAAACTTCCATTCTGGAATAGCAAGAGGTTGGAGGAGACCAACTGGTCTTTGGTGTTCTGCTTTCACCCTTCTGCAGACATCACATTCATTCACGAATTGAGCAATTTCTCGCTTCATTCGAGTCCACCAATATGACTGCTTGAGGTCATGGTACATCTTCGTACTTCGGGATGACCGGATAGGAGGGAATTGTGTGCCTCATTCATGATGACTTTTCTCGAGATCGCCTTTGGGAACCACAATCGATCCTCAAAGAAAAGAGTATCTTTGTCATCAGCGATAGCACTTGTATTTGAAATGCCCTTGTCAATACCACGTTTCACCTTCTTCACCATGGTATCCGGGAGTTGTGCCTCACGAATTTGATCTTCCAAAGTAGGAGAGACTATGAGGTTGGCAAGAAAGCCTTGAGGAACAACTTGAAGATTCAGCTTGCGAAAGCTTCACAAAGATCCGGTTGGAAGGGCTTGAGAATTAAGTCATTGCAATAAGCCTTTCTGCTCAAAGCATCTGCAATCACATTCGCCTTGCCAGGAGTATATTCAATACTTGGATTGTACTCTTGAATCATTTCGACCCATCGAGTTTGCCTGAGGTTGAGGTTTGGTTGAGTAAAGATATACTTGAGGCTCTTGTGATCGGTGAAAATGTCCACTTTCCTTCCCAACAAGAGATGTCTCCATGTTATCAATGCATGGACAACTGCCGCCAACTCGGGATCGTGAGTGGGGTAGTTTTTTTCGTTGGGCTTCAATTGACGAGAGGTATAGGCCACAACTTTCTTCTCTTGCATTAAAACAGCACAGAGACCTTGCAAGGAAGCATCACAGAAAACTTCGAATGGCTTGGATTCATCAGGAGGAGTCAAGACAGGAGCTGTGACGAGTTTCTCTTTGAGGGTGTTGAAAGCAACGTCACACTCAGGCGTCCAGACATACTTGACATGCTTCTGGAGGAGGTTGGAAAGAGGCTTTGCAATCTTAGAGAAATTCTCAACGAATCTTCGACAATAGCTTGCAAGCCCAAGAAAACTGCGGAGCTACTTCACATTCTGAGGAGGTTCCCAATTCACAATTGAAGACACCTTCTCGGGATTAACAGCAATGCCCTTGGCGGAGATGATGTGGCCAAGATAAAGAACTTCATCAAGCCAGAACTCACATTTGGAAAACTTCGCATAGAATTGATGCTCTCTGAGCTTGTCGAGCACCGATTGCAAATGTTTGGCATGATCCTGCTTGTTCTTGGAGAAGACCAAAATATCATCGAGATACACCAAGACAAAATCATTGGTGTAGGGATTGAAGATAAAGTTCGTCATTCGAGAGAAAGTTGGAGGAGCATTGACAAGGCCGAAAGACATGATGGTATATTCATAAGAACCATAGCTTGTTCTGAATGTTGTCTTGGGAATATCTTGTTCAGGAATGCGAATCTGATGATAACCCATACGAAGGTCAAGCTTGGTGTAACACCCTCGATGCGGCTATATCTCCCACGTGTCGAAGCACGACTTAGAGGCATAACCGCATTGAAAGCAGTGTCGCAAGTGAGGTAATCTTCACACAACCCATGTAATACATAAGGGAAAGAGATACATAGTTGGCTTACAATCGCCACTTCACACAATTAAATGAGTAAAGCATTACATCATCCAGATACAATCAAGGTCCGATTACGGAACCAAAATAAAAGAAGAACCCCAAATGCGACAAAGGTCCCCGATCGACCCCAACTGGTCTCCACTACTGATCAACTAGAACGAAACAACACAAAGGGCAAGATCTTCATCGAGCTCCTCCTTGAGCTTAGTTCGTCACCGCTTTCGATAACATAGGCACCGCAAACTGGTTTTGGAAGTATCCGTGAGCCACGAGGACTCAGCAATCTCGCACCCGCGAGATCAAGACTATTAAGCTTATGGGTAAGGTAAAGGCATGAGGTGGAGCTGCAGCAGCGACTAGCACATATGGTGGCTAACATACGCAAATGAGAGCGAGAAGAGAAGGCAAAGCACGGTCGATAAAAGTATGATCAAGAAGTAATCCTATAGCAACCTCGTCAAGCATAACTCCAACACCGTGTTCACTTCACGGACTCCGCGGAAAGAGACCATCACGGTTACACACACGGTTGATGTATTTTAATTAAGGTCAACTTCGGTTTTCTACAACCGGACATTAACAAATTCCCATCGCCACATAACCGCAGGGCACGGCTCTCGAAAGTTTATACCTGCAGGGTGTTCCAACAGCTCATGACAAGCTCTCGCGATCAGCGAAGAATTGACCTTCTCCCAGAAGACCCAATCAGTCTCGGAATCCGGTACATCAAGACATTTCGACAATGGTAAAACAAGACCAGCAAAAGCCCTGATCGCCGACAATCCCGATAGGAGCTGCACATATCTCGTTCTCGTGGCAACACGGATGAACACTACGTCGGCAACCGACGATACCCCAAGTTGCCTAGGGCGGCACCGCAAGTGGCTCTGGTTTGGACCAACACTTAGACAAGAATTGGCCGGGGGCTATAATAAAGATGACCCTTGGGTTAATTACTCCCAAGGAAAAGTAGGTGGTGGTGAGGCAAATGGTAAAAGTCAATGTTGGGCCTTCTTTGGACAAGTTTTATTCAAAGCGAACTATCGGGGGTCCCATAAATCACCCGACCGTGTAAGGAGCATAAAATCCGGGAACATAACACCGATATGACGGAAACTAGGGCGGCAAGAGTGGAACAAAACACCAGGCATAAGGCCGAGCCTTCCACCCTTTACCAAGTATATAGATGCATTAATAATATAATAGATATTGTGGTATCCCAACCAAAATCCTGTCCACCATGGAGAAATCTTCAACTTCACCTGCAACTAGCAACGCTATAAGAGGGGCTGAGCAAAGCGGTAACATAGCCAAACAACGGTTTGCTAGGAATGGTGTCAAAGATTAGAGGTTCATGGAAATATGGTGTGGCTGACAAGCAAATGGTAGGCATCGTAGCATTGGCATAGCAAAAGAGCGAGCAAACTAGCATAGCAAAGATAGTAGTGATTTCGAGGGTATGGTCATCTTGCCTGAAATCCCGCAAGGAAGAAGAACGATTCCATGAAGAAGACAAGCGAGCGTGGTCGAGCGAATCCTCACAACTCCGAGCGGAACGAAGCTATCTAGAGAAGCAACCCGGAAAGAAACAAACAACATGGTAAACACACAAGCATAACCATGGCATGATGCACAAACAAGTATGATGCATGTCCGGTTTAATGAGGCATGGCATGGCAAAGAGCAACAAACGATACTACAAGTTAAGTGGAGCTCAATATGCAACGAGTTGCATATTGACAAAGCACCACATCAATTATTTAGTTCTCTCTCGGTTATGCTACTCATCAATATTAAATGTTATTACACATGGCAAGGGGTGAAGCATAATGGAAACTAACTATTTAAGCAAGTTTAAATGAGGCCGGAAGAACAAACAACAATTCCCGAAAATCCCCATGTTATTTAGCAATTTAATGCAACAACAATTTTAAGCATTTAAATGTTGTTATCATGATGCGGATGACATGCACAAGTTTTATGCAATTTTTATGAAAACGTTAACATGAGCATGATAAGGAGCATTTGTCGCCATGGCGGAACGAAAAGGGTGCCACGGCGGCGAAACAAAAATGGTGCCACGGCAACATATCCGAAAATGATGCCACGGCAACATATCCGAAAATGATGCCACGACAACATATCGGTTCTGGTAGCTCATGGAGATACCGGTGCAAAAGGAGGCGTGCGGAGAGCGTGCCATGCAAGATGGTGGGGTGATCCCGGATTACCGGGTTCCCACGGGTCGACGGCATGGCAAACGAGGAGGAACTTGCAATGACAATTCGGACACGATGCAAACATAAGCATCTCATACAACAAAGCATTCGGTCCACGGTTGATCGTCTCGGCTGTTATACCTTCGAAGCGTGCCTTTCGATGCGGTTCAAAAATGTCGAGGGAAGTAGTCGTTCACGGGTCGAAGTGGAAGTAGACGTTCTCGCGGCGGTCGTAGTGGAAGTAGACGTACACGGCGTAGTGGAAGTCGTTGTACACGGCGACGGTAGTTGTACACGTTCGTTTCGTAGATGTCCGGGGTCGTCGGTAGAGGTACACCATTGAAGACGTACACGTTCCGTAGATGAACTTGGCATATCCGAAGGGGTACTTGACGGGTCCGGTCTTGGCGATTCAGGTTTCCGCAGTGTCCTGGTACTTGACGGTTGGGATTGATTTCAGGGTTGCATGCGTCCATGGCAACACAGTGCAGATGCAAAGAGGCAGCGACTTGGCGCGGTTCCGGTGGTCGAACAAGGCAGGGGCAGCTCGGTCACGTGCGTTGCGGGCGGCAGAGGACGAAGCAGAGGAGCAGCAGCGCGAGGGAAGGCAGCGAGGCAGGCTAGGAGCAGCCTCAGCGGCGGATCTCCTTGGAGGCGTAGCCATGCGTGGCTGCTGGAGCTCCTCAAGCAGAGAAGAAGCCGGCGGGGCAGGAGGCGCGGCGAGGTCGTCGCTGTTGCTTGTCGGGGCAGCGGGAGGAGGGGCTCAGAAGCCCTGCGACGGCGGCCGGGCCGGGCGGCAGAGGCAGGAGGCTGGCAGCACGCGGCGACGGGGATGGAGAAGGCGCGCTGGACAAGGGGTCGAGCTTGGGAAGGAGGACGAGCGTGGGGGTCGGGCGATGGGTGTGCGTGGGTGGCAGCAGAGGCGAGCGTGGGGGTCGGGCGATGGGTGGCAGCAGAGGGGAACGAGGAGAGGAAGACTCGGGCGCGGCGCTCCTCTCTTGGCGGCGCTGGAGGGAGGAACGAAGGAGGAGGATGGGGATCGAGGACGATTCCAATCGGGACGAGCGGCTGGCGGCGGAGTGAGGAACGAGAGGGAGAGACCGAGAGGAGGGGTCGAGGCTAGGGTTAAGGCAGCGGCGCGGCTGGGCCTTGGGCTAGGGAAAAACTGGGCCGGCCTGGAGGTGAGGCCCAATGATCTTCTTCTTGGCTGGGCTCTTTTCCTTTAAGCAATTTCTTCAAGCAGAAATGCAAGAAAAGGCCAAGGAGTTTGGCAAGGAATTAGGATGAGATAAAAACATATGTGGTATTCGGATTTATGTAGAATTTGAATAAATTGCTTTGGGAATTTTAGAGGTATAAAAATAAAACAAGTTTGAATTAAATTCAAACTTGAGCCATTTTTGAACCCAACCAAAACAACTCCAAAATGGATGATATTTGATGAGAGAGTATAAGGCATGGAGTAAGATCACCAGGAAAAAATGAACATTAATAGAGGAGGGAATAATGTTACTTGCAAAACATGAAAGAAGAAGGAATGGAGAGGTGATGATACATGGGCATGGCTTGAGAGAGATAGCAAAGGGGTTGATACAAACGACATGAATAGAGCAAGACAACATCATGAAGAATGCAACGCACATGGTGATCATGATGCAATAAATGACAAGAGGCACAGATGCAACATGACAAAGATGGGCATGGCAGTGCAATATAATCAAATGATGAACATGATGCAAGAAGCAAAATATGACAAAGTTAGAGACCAATAGTTGAGAAGGAAAAAGGCATGGGGTATTTGCAAGTGTGTTGTGGTTAATTCCAAATAAATGGAATATTTACTATAGCTCTCTAAATATCGAGAGGATATGTTTTAAAGAGAATCACCATGTGAATTCCCTCGATTTAAATGGATCAAAGATCCATGCCATTTATTTAGTTGAGTTGCAAAAGATTAATGACATGATGGCATGATGACATGATACAATGCAAATAAAAGAGCAAGCATAAATGAAACACACGGAGTTCACAAAATATGGAAGTCTTCTGGAGCGTCGGTCTCGAGGCGTTACAACACTCCACCACTACGAGAGGATCTCGTCACGAGATCTAGAATGGCACCGGAGGGAAAACGGAAGAGAAAAAGAAAGGTAAAACTAAGTTGCTTCTTTGACAAACGAGTGAAACCACGAACCTGAGAGATTGAAAAGTTGAAAGAAAGAACACAACGGAGTTAACCACAATTGAGAGCACTGCGGTAGAAAAGAGAAACAAGGAACACCATGTGAACCTTGGAGGTTGCAAAGCTATGAATGCCGAGTACAATGGACAAGAAGGGATTGAACCACTCTGGTTGAAAAGAGATGCAAGACTTCATAAGATGAAAAGAACTTGAAAGAGGACACGACACTCCGGTTAAATGGATAAGCACGAAAAGAACACGATCCTCACAATCGAGATGATGAGTGAAAAGAGCAACATCACAATGCCTCCGTAAGAAAGAATAGAAGTAGATCATTGGAATAACAGAATGAAGAAGAAAATGCCAACTTCTGCCACAAATGAGCTTGGAAAGCACCCTTGCAAAGAAGAATCGAACGGAGATGTTGGAAAATCAACAACGAGAAGCACAAGCTTGTTGTGGGCTTATGGCAAACATCTCAAAATGATGAGGTGCCAACCGGCCACTAATGGAAACAATTGATTGGTTGAGATCAATGAAGATAAGAGAAACTTCTTCCACCAAGTGAATAGAGAGCAAGCTTGGGTCATGCATAATCACCACAAATAGCAACAACCCTTAAGGAAAGGCTTTAGGTGAAATATGACACAAAATAACTCCAATGAAGAGACTGATGGATTTAAAATACCTCATTCTTGACAACAATATGAATCATGAAACATGAAGGAAATTGTCAAGAGTGACATAACACCATCTCAAAAGATAAGATAGAAGGAATTGCACTTTGGACTGCAAGACGGAGAATACTTGAGCTCCTCAAAACAAAACATATGTTGAACACCATGTTTATTTTAGACTATAGCTTGGGGGATCATAACTTCAAGAGAAATCTTGAAGAACAAATGAAGAATGAAAAGAATCCTTGAGGAACCACCATGAAGAAACTCCGGTATTAAAAGGATGGTGGAAAGAAGGAGAAGTTGAAAATACAAGGTGTACCTTGCAATGATTTAGAATGAGCTTCGCGACGATAATGCGGAAAACTTGGAACTCCGGAAAAGGAAAAGATGAAACACTAGAACCGAGAATTACTTCATCATGAACAATCTCCGGAAGAAAAGAATTGAATCACCTCGAGGAAATAAGAATAAGATTTATTATATGCTTATCCTTCATCAAATTAAATTGATGACTAGCAACGGATTTGGCATACTACTTATTCTCGTAGAAAGAATTAAGATATAGCACACACTTGAGAAAAGTCTTCAACGATCCACCGGTAGGATTTGAAAACAACGAATGAATTGATAAGATAATGAAGGAAGTGAAATCTTGAACAAACCACCGTAAGAATTCAAAATGAAAGTAGCAAAGGCACAATTCACCGGGAAGTATTGGAAAACGAATGAAGATACTTGAGGGGATTTAGATACATGAGAACGAAGAGATCACGAGCTGATTAGAGAATACTTGAATGATGCACCGGTAAGATTTGGAGAACGATAGCTACATGCTAAGAATGAAGAATTATGACATGATGGCCCTTGGAGGAAAGAAATGGAAACAACTCAAGAAATGCTCCGGATGGTAAGAAAAGAATTCTCACAATCGAAAACAATTATGAGAGGATGGCATCAAGCTAGAACCATGAATCTTCAAGAGAACGGACAAGATTTAAGAGAAATCCTTCTTCGGTCTTCACATGTTGAGAATGAAGATTAGAACCACCATGAATTGTATGAGATACTCCGGGAGAATGAAAAAAAACAAGGTTGTTGAGCCAACAATGAAAAATAATTTGAAAGATCTTGGAGAAGGCATGTGACTGATGAAAATTCATTCTTACGTCACACTTGGAAAAGAATTAGAGAATAGCTCCGGGAGAATTAGAAGAGTCAGGTAAGATCCTGGGAAAAAAACCTGTGGGTTAGGGCCCACTCAAAAGAAAACACCGTTGAAAATGATTTTAAGGAGAAATTGCACCGGTTGAATTAAATGGCTTGAATGAGATAAGAGCCTCATAATAACTTGAACGGATAGAGAATGGAAACATGGAACTTCCGAGATATCTTCAACACTCCGGATCAAATGAATAGCAAGAGGTGAGTGATTGAGAGGTGCACCGGCATGAGAAAGCATTTGACACGAGGAAAGGAATATGATGAATATCGAAAGCTTGAATAGGATCCACCAGAGAAGCAAAAATAGCGGAGGATGATAAACTTGAAGCTCGTGAGCATCTTCATGGGAAATCACCGGATAAAACATTGATTGAAAAGAATGAAGAGACTTCACATGAATAAATGGATACTTGATTAAGAAATCTGTGTCCTTGAAGAAAAAGGGTGGGAGGGCGGGAAAACAAAGGCAACTTGGGACGAATGAAACAAACACCGTTGAGAAAACTTAGATTTGATCTTGCGGATGGAAAGAATGATGGGATCCACTTGAAGGGAAGCACACCGGTTGGAAAGGAGTTGACATGACAAAATCAATGATCAAAAGGATTGTATTCACATAGCAATATGAGAACACCGTTTAGGAAAGGTATGGATTCAACATTTGACTTTGAAGCAACTCGAATACCGCAAATAAAACAAAACAAAGGATTTGGCTTGCAGGATAAGCTGGAAACAAACATATGATAGAGATTTACCCAATCCCATATCATGCATCTGTCGAAAAGATATTCTAGGAGCTACTTGAATTCCCACCTATAAACTCCCGAAACTTTCTGGTTATGCAATCTGGTGTTGGGGATACAGGGGAAGCAATATATCTCACCCAAACTAACAATACCTACATCCAAGCTGTATCCATCCGTCAACACATAACCAAGAAACCTTCGAAATCGTGTACCTCAACCTTGAAAAGCATCCGTTATACGAGTCATGGCAATACTCCGTACTCACCTCGATCTTTGGGTTATCGGGTTATCTCACCAACAACCGCATAAAAGAGATTTTCGATGTCGGCGTACTAAACTCGGTATTCGAACTGCAACGATAAAATTATGATGACAACACCTCGAGCTCAACTCCCCGGACACTTCCACTAAACCCCGACAGAGGCACCAAGACAATGTTCTCATCATAAAACCATCGGAACGATTCCAAGATACCTGCGTGATCCTAAAAAAAATTTAGTGAAATTTGAGAAGAGAAGAGTCAAAACTCTACGTCAGGAGACCTCACCAGAGCGACGAAGGGACTGAGGAGTAAAAAGAATTCCTAACTCTCCGATATATATAATTCTAAATGACTCAAAACATTTTTCTAGACACAACTCGGCCACTAAAAAGATCAAGCAGTGGGGCTCCTAAGGTCGGGGATGGCTCTGATACCAACTTGTAACGCCCTCGATGCGGCTATATCTCCCACGTGTCGAAGCACGACTTAGAGGCATAACCGCATTGAAAGCAATGTCGCAAGTGAGGTAATCTTCACACAACCCATGTAATACATAAGGGAAAGAGATACATAGTTGGCTTACAATCGCCACTTCACACAATTACATGAATAAAGCATTACATCATCCAGATACAATCAAGGTCCGATCACGGAACCAAAATAAAAGAAGAACCCCAAATCGACAAAAGGTCCCGATCGACCCCAACTGGTCTCCACTCTTGATCAACTAGAGCGAAACAACACAAAGGGCAAGATCTTCATCGAGCTCCTCCTTGAGCTTGGTTGCGTCACACCTTTCGATAACATAGGCACCGCAAACTGGTTTTGGAAGTATCCGGTGAGCCACGAGGACTCAGCAATCTCGCACCATGAGATCAAGACTATTTAAGCTTATGGGTAAGGTAAAGGCATGAGGTGGAGCTGCAGCAAGCGACTAGCACATATGGTGGCTAACACACGCAAATGAGAGCGAGAAGAGAAGGCAAAGCACGGTCGATAAAAGTATGATCAAGAAGTGATCCTATAGCAACCTACGTCAAGCATAACTCCAACACCGTGTTCACTTCCCGGACTCCGCCGGAAAGAGACCATCACGGTTACACACACGGTTGATGTATTTTAATTAAGGTTAACCGGGTTTTCTACAACCGGACATTAACAAATTCCCATCTGCCACATAACCGCGGGCACGGCTCTCGAAAGTTTATACCTGCGAGGTGTCCCAACAGCCCATGACAAGCTCTCGCGATCAACGAAGAATAGACCTTCTCCGGAAGACCCGATCAGTCTCGGAATCCCGTACATCAAGACATTTCGACAATGGTAAAACAAGACCAGCAAAGCCGCCCGATCGCCGACAATCCCGATAGGAGCTGCACATATCTCGTTCTCGTGGCAACACCGGATGAACACTACGTACGGCAACCGACGATACCCCAAGTTGCCTAGGGGCGGCACCGCAAGTGGCTCTGGTTTGGACCAACACTTAGACAAGCATTGGCCCGGGGGGGCTATAATAAAGATGACCCTTGGGTTAATTACTCCCAAGGGAAAAGTAGGTGGTGGTGAGGCAAATGGTAAAAGTCAATGTTGGGCCTTGCTGGACAAGTTTTATTCAAAGCGAACTATCAGGAGGGTCCCATAAATCACCCGACCACGTAAGGAACGCAAAATTCGGGAACATAACACCGGTATGACGGAAACTAGGGCGGCAAGAGTGGAACAAAACACCAGGCATAAGGCCGAGCCTTCCACCCTTTACCAAGTATATAGATGCATTAATAATATAAGAGATATTGTGGTATCCCAACCAAAATCCTGTCCACCATGGAGAAATCTTCAACTTCACCTGCAACTAGCAACGCTATAAGAGGGGCTGAGCAAAGCGGTAACATAGCCAAACAACAGTTTGCTAGGAATGGTGTCACAGATTAGAGGTTCATGGCAATATGGGGTGGCTGACAAGCAAATGGTAGGCATTGTAGCATTGGCATAGCAAAAGAGCAAGCAAACTAGCATAGCAAAGATAGTAGTGATTTCGAGGGTATGGTCATCTTGCCTGAAATCCCGCAAGGAAGAAGAACGATTCCATGAAGAAGACAAACGAACATAGTCGAACGAATCCTCACAACTCCGGAACGGAACCGAAGCTATCGAGAGAAGCAACCCGGAAAGAAACAAACAACATGGTAAACACACAAGCATAACCATGGCATGATGCACAAACAAGTATGATGCATGTCCGGTTTAATGAGGCATGGCATGGCAAAGAGCAACAAACGATACTACAAGTTAAGTGGAGCTCAATATGCAACGAGTTGCATATTGACAAAGCACCACATCAATTATTTAGTTCTCTCTCGGTTATGCTACTCATCAATATTAAATGTTATTACACATGGCAAGGGGTGAAGCATAATGGAAACTAACTATTTAAGCAAGTTTAAATGAGGCCGGAAGAACAAACAACAATTCCCGAAAATCCCCATGTTATTTAGCAATTTAATGCAACAACAATTTTAAGCATTTAAATGTTGTTATCATGATGCGGATGACATGCACAAGTTTTATGCAATTTTTATGAAAATGTTAACATGAGCATGATAAGGAGCATTTGTCGCCATGGCGGAACGAAAATAGTGCCACGGCGGCGAAACAAAAATCGTGCCACGGCAACATATCCGAAAATGATGCCACGGCAACATATCCGAAAATGATGCCACGGCAACATATTGGTTCCGGTAGCTCACGGAGATACCGGTGCAAAAGGAGGCGTGCGGAGAGCGTGCCATGCAAGATGGTGGGGTGATCCCGGATTACCGGGTTCCCACGGGTCGACGGCATGGCAAACGAGGAGGAACTTGCAATGACAATTCAGACACGCTGCAAACATAAGCATCTCATACAACAAAGCATTCGGTCCACGGTTGATCGTCTCGGCTGTTATACCTTTGAAGCGTGCCTTTCGATGCGGTTCAAAAATGTCGAGGGAAGTAGTCGTTCACGGGTCGAAGTGGAAGTAGACGTTCTCGCGGCGGTCGTAGTGGAAGTAGACGTACACGGCGTAGTGGAAGTCGTTGTACATGGCGACGGTAGTTGTACACGCTCGTTTCATAGATGTCCGGGGTCATCGGTAGAGGTACACCTATTGAAGACGTACACGTTCCGTAGATGAACTTGGCGTATCCGAAGCGGTACTTGACGGGTCCGGTCTTGGCGATTCAGGTTTCCGCAGTGTCCTGGTACTTGACGCTTGGGATTGATTTCAGGGTTGCATGCGTCCATGGCAACACAGCGCAGATGCAAAGAGGCAGCGACTTGGCGCGGTTCCGGTGGTCGAACAAGGCAGGGGCAGCTCGGTCAGGTGCGTTGCGGGCGTCAGAGGACGAAGTAGAGCAGCAGCAGCGCGAGGGAAGGCAGCGAGGCAGGCTAGGAGCAGCCTCAGCGGCGGATCTCCATGGGAGGCGTAGCCATGCGTGGCTGTTGGAGCTCCTCAAGCAGAGAAGAAGCCGGCGGGGCAGGAGGCGCGGCGAGGTCGTCGCTGTTGCTTGTCGGGGCAGCGGGAGGAGGGGCTCAGAAGCCCTGCGACGGCGGCCGGGCCGGGCGGCAGAGGCAGGAGGCTGGCAGCACGCGGCGACGGGGATGGAGAAGGCGCGCTGGACGAGGGGTCAATCTTGGGAAGGAGGACGAGCGTGGGGGTCGGGCGATGGGTGTGCGTGGGTGGCAGCAGAGGCGAGCGTGGGGGTCGGGCGATGGGTGGCAGCATAAGGGAACGAGGAGAGGAAGACTCGGGCGCGGCGCTCCTCTCCTGGCGGCGCTGGAGGGAG
Organism: Aegilops speltoides; assembly: GCA_021437245.1. Classification (NCBI taxonomy): domain Eukaryota; kingdom Viridiplantae; phylum Streptophyta; class Magnoliopsida; order Poales; family Poaceae; genus Aegilops; species Aegilops speltoides. The sequence continues at coordinate 134,378,458 of CM038143.1, forward strand.
GAACGAAGGAGGAGGATGGGGATCGAGGACGATCCCAATCGGGACGAGCGGCTGGCGGCGGAGTGAGGAACGAGAGGGAGAGACCGAGAGGAGGGGTCGAGGCTAGGGTTAAGGCAGCGGCGTGGCTGGGCCTTGGGCTAGGGAAAAACTGGGCCGGCCTGGAGGTGAGGCCCAGCTGACTGCTGCTGCACTGGGCTCTTTTCCTTTAAGCAATTTCTTCAAATAGAAATGCAAGAAAAGGCCAAGGAGTTTGGCAAGGAATTAGGATGAGATAAAAACATATGTGGGATTCTGGATTTATGTAGAATTTGAATAAATTGCTTTGGGAATTTTTAGAGGTATAAAAATAAAACAAGTTTGAATTAAATTCAAACTTGAGCCATTTTTGAACCCAACCAAAACAACTCCGAAATGGATGATATTTGATAGAGAGGTATAAGGCATGGAGTAAGATCACCAGGAAAAAAATGAACATTAATAGAGGAGGGAATAATGTTACTTGCAAAACATGAAAAAGAAGGAATGGAGACGTGATGATACATGGGCATGGCTTGAGAGAGATAGCAAAGGGGTTGATACAAACGACATGAATAGAGCAAGACAACATCATGAAGAATGCAACGCACATGGTGATCATGATGCAATAAATGACAAGAGGCACAGGTGCAACATGACAAAGATGGGCATGGCAGTGCAATATAATCAAATGATGAACATGATGCAAGAAGCAAAATATGACAAAGTTAGAGACCAATAGTTGAGAAGGAAAAAGGCATGGGGTATTTGCATGTGTGTTGTGGTCAATTCCAAATAAATGGAATATTTACTATAGCTCTCTAAATATCGAGAGGATATGTTTTAAAGAGAATCACCATGTGAATTCCCTCGATTTAAATGGATCAAAGATCCATGCCATTTATTTAGTTGAGTTGCAAAAGATTAATGACATGATGGCATGATGACATGATACAATGCAAAAATAAAAGAGCAAGCATAAATGAAACACACGGAGGTCACAAAATATGGAAGTCTTCTGGAGCGTCGGTCTCGGGGCGTTACACTTGGAGAATACTTTAGCACCTTTGAGTTGCTCGAATAGCTCATTGATGTTGGGAAGTGGATACTTGTTCTTGATTGTCTTCTTGTTCAATGGACGGTAATCGACGCAAAGTCGGTCCGTGCCATCCTTCTTCTGGACAAAAAGAACTCCACAACCCCATGGAGATGAACTCGGTCTGATCAAACCCAGACGCTCTTGTTCATCGAGTTGTTTCTTCAATTCCTTCAGTTCTTCAGGTCCAAGCTTGTAAGGACGCTTGCAAACGGGTTCAGTGCCAGGCTCAAGATCGATAACGAATTCGACTAGCCGATGCGGAGGCATACCCGGAAGCTCTTCTGGAAAGACATCTTGGTACTCACAAACGACTGGAATTTGCGAGATTGCGTGTAGCTCGCCCTTCTCATTGAGAGAAAACAACCGAATAGTTTCATCATGAGCGGCACAAATGATAACATCCTCAGAAGAGTGTGTCAATTGAATTTGCCTGGCAGCACAATCAAGTTGAGCTTTGTGCTGAGAAAGCCAGTCCATCCCGAGAATTAGATCAATATCCGAGTCACCAAGAACAATTGGAGAAGATGAAATCTATAGTCGCCCATCTTGATTGTGGTATCCGGAACCACCAAATCGGAGCTCAACCGTTTACCGGAGAAATGACAGCCATGGGTTTATCCAAATGAGAAGAAGTGAAATCATGCTTGGCAAAAACGGTCTTGACATGAAACAATGCGATGCACCAGTATCAAATAAGACTTTTGCAGGAATAGAGTTAACTGGAAGGTTACCCATGATCACATCTGAAGAATCCTCTGCCTGAGCTGCATTCATCAAGTTCACCTTTGCATGCTTCGGATTATGCTTGACCACTGCATTGCAGGAAGATCTCACAGGAGGAGGAGGCGGAAGGCGCCTTTGGTTGAAGCATTTGTTCGCATAGTGACCTTTTGCTGACACTTGTTGCAGGTCACCTCTGAATTGATAGATCATAGTCTTTTCATCAGGAACGTCTTGTTTAGCGAAGCGAGCAAGTTTCTGAAACTGTTTGTTGTATTCGTACACTGACATGTTCCCTTGCTTGAGATTGCGGAACTCCTCACGCTTGCTCTCAACAACACTGGTAGGAATGTGGTGAGCTTTAAAGTCCCGACAGAAATCAGTCCAAGTAATCACTCAACCTCCTCTGGAATCCTTGTATTGCTAGAACCAATCAGCTGCTTGATCCTTGAGCTAAAAAGATGCGAACTTGACGTAGTCCTCAGGCCGGACATTGCTGCATTCGAAATGCTTGTTGATATCCACGAGCCAATCGTCGGCGTCTGTGGCCTCGACACGATGGTGAAAGACTTTGGCTGATTTGCAAGGAACTGGTTGAGCGTAGGGAACTGAGGCTGATGGTTGAATTGCCCTTGACCTTGATTCCCTTGGTTGCCTTGGCCTTGGTTACGCTCTTGCATCAGCTGAATCAACAACTGAGCGTTGGCGTTAGTGGTTGCCATCAAAGTTTGCCATGCCTCCGGAGGCGGAGGTGGAGGTGGAGGGTTCGCCTGACTCCCATCACTGCGTTCCGGATTCTGACGCGTTGGCGGAGCCATCCTGAAGAGGGTGACATCCGTTAGCATCTTGATAGACAGATAGACAAGTTGAATCAACGGATAGAAATTGCAACATATGGTCTTCACAATAAACATTCGAACAGGGATGAACGAATGAATTCCAAAGTAAACATCACGTCCATTAAAGTGAGAAGCCACTTGATAAGAGATTGATGAATGAAAATAAAAACAAGGTATGAATGGAACAAATAAGTGGTAAGGATTACCCAATCACAAACCAAATATCTGCGGGAAGAAGTGCTAGAGCTACTTGAATCCCACCTATAAACTCCAGAAACTACTTACGTCAAACATAACTCCAACACCGTGTTCACTTCCCGGACTCTGCCGAGAAGAGACCATCATGGCTACACACGCGGTTGATGTATTTTAATTAAGGTCAACTTCGGGTTTTCTACAACCGGACATTAACAAATTCCCATCTGCCTCATAACCGTGGGCACGGCTTTCAAAAGATAATACCCTGCAGGGGTGTCCCAACTTAGACCATCATAAGCTCTCACGGTCAATGAAGGATAAACCTTCTCCCGGGAAGACCCAATCAGTCTCGGAATCCCGGTCCGCATGACATTTTGACAATGGTAAAACTAGACCAGCAAAGCCGCCCGATTGTGCCGACAAATCCCGATAGGAGCTGCACATATCTCGTTCTCAGGGCACATCCGGATAAGTCAAGCTATGAGTAAAACCAGGCCTCGAGTTTCCCCGTGGTGGCCTCGCAGGTTGCTCGGTTCGGACCAACACTCGAAGGAGCACTGGCCCAGGGGGGGCTAAAATAAAGATGACCCTCGGGCTCACGAAAACCCAAGGGAAAAAGGGGTGTAGGTGGCAAATGGTAAAACCAAGGTTGGGCCTTGCTGGAAGAGTTTTATTCAAAGCGAGCTGTCACGGGGGTCCCATAAATCACCCAACCGCGTAAGGAACGCAAAATCAAGGAACGTAACACCGGTATGACGGAAACTAGGGCGGCAAGAGTGGAACAAAACACCAGGCATAAGGCCGAGTCTTCCACCCTTTACCAAGTATATAGGTGCATTAATTAAAACAATAGATATTGTTATATCCCAAAATATCCATGTTCCGACCAGGAACAAACTTCATCTTCACCTGCAACTAGCAACGCTATAAGAGGGGCTGAGCAAAAGCGGTGACATAGCCAAACAACGGTTTGCTAGGACAGGATGGTTAGAGGTTTGACATGGCAATATGGGTGGCATGATATAGCAAGTGGTAGGTATCGCAGCATAGGCATAGCAAAAGAGCGAGCATCTAGCAAGCAAAGATAGAAGTGATATCGAAGGTATGGTCATCTTACCTGCAAGGTTCTCAGAGTTGTCGAAGGCTTGATCCTCGTAGGCGTTCTCAACAGGTTCCTCGTTCACGTACTCGTCTCTCGGCTCTACCCAAAGCAAGAACACAAGCAATGGAACAACAATCAAACAAGGAGCAATGCACAAGCAATATCATGCAATACATGACATGCTATGCGAGATGTGATATGCAATGCATATGTGTGCTCTGGAAGGAAAATGATGAACAAGGCATCAACTTGGCAAACCAGGTATGCCGCTGGAAAGATGAGATGATTTCGGTTGAAATCGATATAAAGATCACCGGAAACGGATGCACGGTTTGCAAATGACAAGCAAAACAAGAATGACGCAAATCTGCGTTTAACAGCATGATGCTACTTAGCATGCAACAAGAAACTATGCTACAGCACCCCAACATAAAAACAAAGCCTATGACAGTGATCTACAGGAGATGCTTAACAAAAGAGGAACACTGAGCTATGGCTAAATCACATCATAACAGGCTCAATCAAGCATGGTGAAAGTGCAAAAATTATCAGTTTCACAGACTTGGTGAAAATACTAGCATGCCAGAAATTAACATCAGGAAGGCATGTTTAGAGCAAGCAAACAACCTGCTACAGGAACTTATAATAGCAAAACAAGACAAGGAAGGAATCTACTCAAAGCATAGATAAAAAGTCCCTTACTGACCATAAGCCAAAAAGGACCATAAGAAATGATGGCACCCATGTAAACATAGCAAGTTTCATTACAGATCTCAGACTTAGCAGAAAAACTACATGGCAAAAACAGATAACAAGTAGGCATGTTCGTGAGCTCGATGCACTCACTACAGAGCATCTCATGATAAACTAAGCATACACCCATCAAGAAGACATGGCATAGAAGCTATACATGGCAAGAACAACATCATAGCATACACGGATCAACTGCAACAACCTTGTGAAAATTGAATCGCATGTAAACAATCTGCGAGGAAAACATTTTGAAGCAAAGGTAGAGCACGAAAATGACATGCTAGACTACTCCATAAATGCGAACAAAGGCATGGATGGATAGAGCACATCCATATGTTCAAAACACCCTTACTGATCATGCTCAAAAAGGGCATAGATCTCTCTGTAACAACATGAACATATGGCATAAAAATAACAGCAGGACATGACTTAGTGAAAACACTAAGTTCCTGAAATCAGCAACATTATCATCCCTAGTTTGTATGCTTTTTCTAGTCACCACATAACTCACAAAAATACATGTCATACACCCCTGTAAAGATGGCATGGCAATGTTCAACACACATGTAGGGCTCAAGTACATAAGATGCACACATTAATCATGGCAAAAATGACAAAATTGCATGTTCTGTTAAGAAACAGAAACTAACATTATGAAGCAATCTTCCAACAACACTTCGGGCATCAAGATGAGCTCAAATGAAAATGGTGCAATGAGATGAAATGATGTACTCATTGAGGCGAACAATTTGACATATTATACGCATGAAACGGAGCTACGGGTGCAAATATGTGATGCGATGAAAGTGCAACAATATTATGACAGAGAAAAAAAACTTGGACGAAATTACGGGGTCAACCTTGACCCGAACTGGATCTGGATCCGGGTGAGGGCCCACGGCTCGAGGCGGCGGCGGCCGCGAGCTCGCCGGAGTTGAGTTCGTCGGGGCTCGGGGAGGCGGCCAGAGGAGGTGCTCAGGCCGGGGCAGGCGCGGTGCGGGCGCCTTGGCGACGATGCGCGGCGACGGCGACGGACGCGGGCGGACGGGCGCAGGGCGCTGGGCGACGAGCATGGCGCGGCGGCGGCAAGGCGAAGCTCCGGCGGCGGCGAGGCCGAGCGCGGAGGCGGCAGCGCGCTGGGCGGAGCGGCGGCGGGCGCTGGCGGGCTGGGGCGGGCGCGCCCTGCCGGGCGGGGGGGGCAGCCACGGGCAGGCGGGCCCGTGGTGGAGGCGCGTGATGGCGGCCGGCCGGTGGCGGCGTGTACGCCCGATTAGGCGATGGCGGGGGATTTTCGTCCGGCCGGACCGGACGTGTCCGGCGGCGCGGGGTGGAAGAAGACTAGGGTTAGGGGTGGATTTGATCTCAGATTTCGGGTGAGGGGGTCTATTTATAGGTAGAAGGAGCTAGGAAGCTCCAAATGGAGTGCGGTTTTCGCCCACACGATCATGATCCGACAATGGAGAGCATGGAAGTGACTTAGATGGGTTATTGGGCTGTTTTGGAGGGGTGTTGGGCTGCAACCCAAAAGAGGCCTTTGCGGTTACCCGGTTAACCGTTGGAGTATCAAACGAGCTCCAAATGACCCCGAAACTTGCCAGGTGGTCTATCGGTGCTATACTAGGGCCACTTGGCAAGGCTTGGTCCATTCCGAGAAAGTTTAATACCCGCTCATGGAAAAAATGTAAAAGGAGACGTCGGGGGACATAGGAGCGCCGGATTGCAAAACGGACAACTAGGAAAATGCTCGGAAGCATGAGACGAACACGTATGCAAATGAGGTGCACATGATGACATGATATGAGATGCATGACATGAACAAAATGCAAAACAAAAGACAAAACCCAACCACGGAGGGAATACCATAGCACATAGCCGAAAATGGCAAGAGTTGGAGTTACAAATATGGAAAGTTACATCCGTGGTGTTACAGTAAGGGACTTTTGTTCTATGCGTTTAGTAGTATCATGCCATGCCTTTGTTTGCCATGTTAAGTTCCTGTAACATGCCGTTTGATAGCTCTAAACATTGCAACCTGATCTTATTTCAGCAAAGTCTGAAAATGTTATTATTTGCAATCTTTGTATGTCATTTTGAGCATGTTCTAGTGATTTATGGAGATAGCTCAGTGTTCATGTTTTGTTATGCTTTACTTGTACTTCATGCTCATACCTTTTGTTCTTATGTTGGGGTGCTGTAGCTTGTTGATTTGATGCTTGTAAGATGCCTAGTTGCTGTTATGGACAGATTGTTGCTATAACTTGTATAGAGTGTATGTGTTGAACCGTTGCTCCGTTTGAGTGTGCTCTATATGAAACTTGCTTGATTTTGCATGTAGTTTCATATTATCATGTTGAATCCTTTCTTTGAGGTGTTTGCTTGATGTTTGGATGCATTTTGCATCAATGTCATGCTTAACTTGTTTTGCTCATATCTTCTAGGACGTAGCTCCGAATCTAATGAACTTTATATGTAACTTGAGTAGAATCTCGTGTAGATCATCTTGGTGCATCTTAACTTGCTGTTTAACAACTTGAACATAAGGTTTATTCAGATCTGGACCAACTTTGAAACTTGCTTATGAGGACTTACCGGAATTGTTATATGTTGTTTCCGGCCTCATTTAAACTTGCCTTGATGTGTTGTTCTTGTTTGCATCATCTCTTGCCATGAGTAGCCTCATCTAGCTTTCTCATGCATCATGCTTGTTCATGCATCATGTCTTGTCCATGTGTGGTGTGTTTACTATGTTGTGTGCTTCTTCTCGATAGTTCTCGTTTCGTTGCGATCATGAGGATTCGTTCGTCTACGTGTGGTTCATCTTCGTGGCTTCATCTTCTTCATGGACTCGTTCTTCTTCCTAGCGGGAATTCAGGCAAGATGATCGTCACCTTGGATCTCATTACTATCATTGCCATGCTAGTTGCTTCGTTCTATCGCTATGTTGTGCTACCTATCTTTTGCTCTTCAAGCCTCCCAAATTGCCATGTCAGCCTCTAATCTTTTCACCCTTCCTAGCAAACCATTGCTTGGCTATGTTACCGCTTTGCTCAGCCCCTCTTATAGGGTTGTTAGTTGCAGGTGAAGTTGAAGATTGCTTCATGGTGGGCAGGATTATGTTGGGATATCACAATATCTCTTATTTAATTAATGCATCTATATACTTGGTAAAGTGTGGAAGGCTCGGCCTTATGCCTGGTGTTTTGTTCCACTCTTGCCGCCCTAGTTTCCGTCATACCGGTGTTATGTTCCCGGATTTTGCGTTCCTTAAGCGGTCGCGTGATTTATGGGACCCCCATGACAGTTCGCTTTGAATAAAACTCCTCCAGCAAGGCCCAACCTTGGTTTTACCATTTGCCTCACCACCACCTATACCTTTCCCTTGGGTCGGCCAACCCGAGGGTCATCTTTATTTTAGCCCCCCCCCCCCCGGGGCCAGTGCTTCTCTAAGTGCTGGTCTGAACCGGGCAGACTACGGGGCCACCTCGGGGCAACTCGAGGTCTGGTTTTAATCGTAGGCTGACCTATCCGGTGTTGCCCTGAGAACAAGATATGTGCAGCTCCTATCGGGATTGTCGGCGCATCAAGCGGCTTTGCTGGTCTTGTTTTACCATTGTCAAAATGTCTTGTAAACCGGGATTTCGACACTGATCCGGTCTTCCTGGGAGAAGGTATATCCTTCGTTGATCGCGAGAGCTTATCATGGGCTAAGTTGGGACACCCCTGCAGGGTTTAAACTTTCGAGAGCCGTGCCCGCGGTTATGTGGCAGATGGGAATTTGTTAATGTCCGGTTGTAGATAACTTGACACCAGATCCGAATTAAAATGCATCAACCGCGTGTGTAGCCGTGATGGTCTCTTCTCAGCTGAGTCCGGGAAGTGAACATGGTTTCTGTGTCATGATTGACGTAAGTAGGAGTTCAGGATCACCTCTTGATCATTACTAGTTGACGACCGTTCCTTTTGCTCCTCTTCTCGCTCTCATTTGCGTATGTTAGCCACCATATTATGCTTAGTCGCTGCTGCAACCTCACCACTTTACCCCTTCCTTTCCCATTAAGCTTTGCTAGTTTTGATACCCATGGTAATGGGATAGCTGAATCCTCGTGGCTCACAGATTACTACAACAACAGTTGCAAGTACAGGTTATGCGATGATCTTGACGCGAGAGCGATGCTTGCTTGTTTTGGAGTCCTTCTTCTGCTTCTTCTTCGATCAGGGGATAGGTTCCAGGTCGGCAGCCTGGGCTAGTAGAGTGGATGTCGTTTGAGTTTCTGTTTGTGATTCATCCGTAGTCGGGTGGTGCTCTTATGTAAGATGATGTTGTATTCATGTGGCATTGCATGCCTTCTGTATGTATCCCCATCTATTATATAATGTTGATGTAATGATATCCACCTTGCAAAAGCGTTTCAATATGCGGGTCTATCCTTGGTGGGACCTTCGAGTTCCTTTTGGATAGGGTCGCATATTGGGCGTGACAAGTTGGTATCAGAGCCTCGACCGACCCTAGGAGCCACCCTTGATTTATCGTGTAGTTTGTCCGTTATCGAGTCTAGAAGAAAACTGTTTTCGGAGTCTAGTTATATCGGAGAGTAGGAATTCTTTTTACTCCTCAGCCTCTTCGTCGCTCTGGTGAGGAATCTTGACGTAGGTGTTTTAGTTTACTCCTCTTCCCCTTCAAATTTTTCTTTAGGTTCACGCAGTTGGTTTTCCGGTCGTTGGTTCTCAGCTCTTTTCATCCGGTGCATCTCTCGTCAAGTCAACTTGAACCTCTTTGTCTTTCGCGAGATCAATCCTCAGTTCTTCCTCCGACATTGTTGTTTTTCCCTGTCCGAAGTTGTCTTTGTTTTTCCCACCCGCCCACCCTCCTTTCTTATCGGAACTGGAGTTTGTAATCGAGTATCCATCCTACTCGTGCGAAGTCTTTACTTTTCTTTCCTCAGTTATTTCAACCGGTGTTTTTCTGTTCAAGATATTCGTCGATTTCCCCTTCCAGTTGCCTGTGTTTCTCCCGCCCTCCCACCCCTTTTCTTCCCGGAGCCCGAGTCTCTTTCGACCATCAATTTCATTCGTATGGAGTCAATTCAGTCTTTCGTCAATTATTTCAACCGGTGAATTCTCGTCTCGTTCGACATTCTTCATCTATTTTTTCTTTTCCGGTGGTTTCAATTCAAGTTTTTCGGTGTTGATCGTATTCTTTTCCTTGGCTCTAATGTTTTCCCCTTGCTCGTTCGCCTCTCGCCAGTTTATCCTTCCGGAGTGTTCAAGACATCTTAGGAGATTCGTCCGTGTTCCAATTAGTTTGAGGTGGTCACCTCATTCAAATATTTCATTGTTTCGGTGCATCATCTATCTGTTCAACAATCCTTTTCTATGGTGTTTTCTTTTAGTGGGCCCTAACCCACAGGTCTTTTCCCAGGATCTTACCTGACTCTTCTAATTTCCCCGGAGTTATTCTCAAATTCTTTTCAAAGTGTGACATAAGAATGGAGTTCATCAGTCACATGCCTTCTCCAAGATCGCTTTCAAATTCTTTTCATTGTTGGCTCAACCTTTTCGCTTTTATTTCTCCCGGAGTACCTCAACAATTTTGGTGGTGTTTCTCGTCATCATTTGAAGACCAAAGAAGAAGATTTCTGTTAAATCTTGCCCGTTCTCCGGAGATTCGCGGTGCTAGCTTGATGTTATCCTATCAAATTGTTTCAAGTCAGACAAATTCTTTTCATCCATCCGAAGCATTTCAGGAGTTGCTTTCTCTCTCGATCATCCGGAGGCCATCTTTTCAGAAGATTTCTTCGTTCTAAGTTTTCGAATTCGTTCTCCAATTATTCTATGTTTGTGCCCCTTCAGTCGTCTCAATATTCTTCCAGTGCTTCGTTCAAGTATTCATAATCAGCTCATGATCTCTTTATTCTTTTGCATCTAAATCCCCTCTAGCATATTTGTTCTGCTAATTCTTCCCGATGATTCATCCTTTTTCGTCAGTCATTTTCGAATTCTTACGGTGGTTCGCTCAAGATAATTTTCCTTGTTTATCATATTAATCCATTCGTTCTTTTCAATCCTACCGGTGGTTCATGAAGACCTTCTCAAGTTTGCGATATGTCACTTCTCAATCCTTTTTCAAGAAGAATAAGTAATATGCAAAATCCATTGCTTGTCATCAATTTAATTTGATGAAGGATAAGCATACAATAAATCTTATTCTTGTTTCATCCAAGTGAGTAATACTTTCTTTTGGAGTTTGTTCTTGATGAATAAATTCTAGTTCCAAGTGTTTCATCTTTTCTTTTCTGGAGTTCAAATTCCCTCGGCCATTTCGTCGAACCTCCATCTAAATCATCGTAAGATTTAATCTTATTCTTTCATCCTTCATTCTATCTCATCATCTTTTTGTTATCGGAGCTTTTCACGGTGGCTCATCATGAATTAATTCATTCTTCAAGAGTTCATCAAGATTCTTGTTGGAGGAGCTCAAGTATCTTTCTTCTTGCATATCAAAGTGTAATTAATTCTCCGTATTCTTTTGAAGTGGAGTTTTGCATTTCATCGTTCTTCTCAGCTATTCAAACATTTCCATTTGTGGCCGGTTATCACCTTATGTCTTGGGATGTTACCTATAAGACCACAAAAAGCTTATTCTTTTCATTGTTGATTTTCTCAACAACTCTGTTAAACCTTCCTCCTAAAGTTGCTTTCTATTTCATTCGTGGCACAAGTTGACATTTTCTTCTCCGTTCTTTTCTTTCAACTCTTTCAATTCTTTCCGGAGGTTTTGTGTCTTGTCCTCATCAAGTATCATTCCTCCCACTCAAGCTTGTGTTCTATTCCTCCATGTTTCAGCCGGAGTGCTGCCTAAATCCTTTCAGTCTTATTCCTTTCATATCTCGGTCTAACCGGAGTGGTTTCCTAGCCTATCTAATTCCGTGAGTTTTCGATTCCCGTCATTCTCGTCGTTCCTCTCTTCTTCTCAAGTGCTCTCGATTATTTGCTTCTTCTCTTGAGTTCTTGTTTCACCTCATCCCTTTTCCCTTCCGTCTTGATCCTAAGATCTCCGGACGAGATCTCTTGTTAGTGGAGGAGAGTTGTAACGCCCCGGATTCGATGCGCCAGGTGTCTGCCAGTTATTCGCCATCGTTGCCATGTCATTTGCTTGCGTGTTGCACTTTGCCATGTCATCATATGCATTTTGTATCATGTCATCATGTGCATTTCATTTTGCATACATGTTCGTCTCATTCATCCGAGCTTTTTCCCCGTTGTCCGTTTTGCAATCCGGCGCTCCTATGTCCTCCGGCGTTCCCCTTTTGTCTCCTGTTGTGAGCGGGTGTTAAACTTTCTCGGAATGGCCCGAGGTTTGCCAAGCGTCCTTGGTATAGCACCGGTAGACCGCCTGTCAAGTTTCGTGCCATTTGGAGGTCGTTTGATACTCCAACGGTTAACCGGGTAACCGTAAAAGCCTCTTTTGTGTGCAGCCCAACACCCCCTCCAAAGTGGCCCAAAACCCATCCAAACCCCCTCCATGCTCTCGGTCGTTCGATCACGATCGTGTGGGCGAAAACCGCTCCTCATTTGGACTCTCCTAGCTCCCTCTACCTATAAATATGTGCTCCTCCCGGATTTTTTTCGCGCAGTCCAAACCCTAGCCAAACACCTCCCGCCACCGGACACGTCCACCGCCACCGGACAAAATCGCCGCCGCCCCGCAGCCACTCGCATCGCGCCACATGGCGCCCCCGCGCCCACATCGCCGCCCGCCCAGCCCGAAAGGGCCCGCCGAGCCCATCAGGCCCGGCCGCCGCCGCCGCCGCCGCGCCCGCCTCCTCGCTCACGCCCGGCCAGTGCCTCCCGGCGATGCCTGTCGCCGCCATCAAGACCAGCCTCCGCGACCTCGCCGCCGATCACCGGCGGGCTGGGCGCCGCTGCGCCTCCTCCGGCGGTCCTGTCCTGCCCAGCCGCCGCCGCCTCAACCCTCGCCGAGCCCAGCGTCGCCGCGCCCTCCGCCGCCATCTGCTTGCCGCCGCCCGTGCGCCACGCCCTCCCGGCGCTTCGCTCCGCCGCCGCCGCCGTTGCCGATCAAGCCGCGCCCGGCGGATCCGGTCCGGGGCCACCTCCCCGCGCCTCCCCGAGCCTCCCCGGCCTCTTCCTCTTCGTCTCCGGCGACAAACTCCGACAAACCTCGAGAACCGTGCAGATCCAGAGGTTGACCCTAATTATTTCATTGTCCCCGTTTATTTGCATATTTTTAGCCATGTTCATCATATCATAACTCTGCATCCGTGGCTCCGTTTCATGCGTGTAATACGTCAAATTGTTCGCTTCGACGAGTACTTCTTTTCATTCCATTGCATCATGTTCATTTGAGTTCATCTTGATGCCTGAATCATCGTTGCAAAAGTGCTATGTGATGTTAACCTGCTGAAACTGTTATAACATGCTCTTTTGTCATTTTTGCCATGTTTGATGTGTGCATCCTATGAGGTTGATGTCTACATGTGTTTTGATCTATTTCATGCCATCTTTACAGGGGTGCTATCCATGTATTTTTGTAAGTCTTGTGCTGAGTGCATCAAGCTTGTTAAGTAGGGTGCTTGCTGTTGCTGTTTTGTTAGGCTGATTCTGTTATATTCTGTTGCTTTGTAAACCTGCTGCTACAAGTCATTCTATGCATAATCTGGAGATGTTCACTAAGGATGTTTTGTTATACATGTCATGCTATATCCATTCATGCCCCTGGTTGCATTTATAGCCTGATGTAACATGTTGTAATCTTGCTCCAAACTTGCTAAATAATGTTGATGTCAGCCTGTTAACATTAAGTTCAATGTTTCCATGATTGTTGTTAGTGATCCATGCACCCTATGAACTTGCTCGTGCCATGCTTAGCTTCATAAACATGTCTTCTTGCTGTTGGTTGCCTTGCCATGCCATTTATTGCTCTATGGTGAGTGGTTCAAGCTCACCAACATGCCTACTTATTGTTGTTCCTGCCATGTATGAATCTGTCATAACATTTGCCATGTTTACATGGGTGCCATCATATTTTCTGTGCCCTTTTGGCTCATGGTCAGTAAGGGACTTTTGTTCTATGCATTTAGTAGTATCATGCCATGCCTTTGTTTGCCATGTTAAGTTCCTGTAACATGTCGTTTGATAGCTCTAAACATTGCAACCTGATGTTATTTCTGCAAAGTCTGAAACTGTTATTATTTGCAATCTTTCTATGTCATTTTGAGCATGTTCTAGTGATTTCTGGAGATAGCTCAATGTTCATGTTTTGTTATTCTTTACCTGTAATTCATGCGCATGCCTTTTGTTCTTATGTTGGGGTGTTGTAGCTTGTTGTTTTGATGCTTGTAAGATGCCTAGTTGCTGTTATGGATAGATTGTTGCTATAACTTGTATAGAGTATGTGTTGAACCGTTGCTCCGTTTTGAGTGTGCTCTATACGAAACTTGCTTGATTTTGCATGTAGTTTCATATTATCATGTTGCATCCTTTTTTTGAGGTGTTTGCTTGATGTTTGGATGCATTTTGCATCAATGTCATGCTTAACTTGTTTTGCTCATATCTTCTAGGCCGTAGCTCCGAATCTAATGAACTTTATATGTAACTTGACTAGAATCTCGTGTAGATCATCTTGGTGCATATTAACTTGTTGTTTAACAACTTGAACATAAGGTTTATTCAGATCTGGACCAACTTTGAAACTTGCTTATGAGGACTTACCGGAATTGTTATATGTTGTTTCCGGCCTCATTTAAACTTGCCTTGATGTGTTGTTCTTGTTTGCATCATCTCTTGCCATGAGTAGCCTCATCTAGCTTTCTCATGCATCATGCTTGTTCGTGCATCATGTCTTGTCCATGTGTGGTGTGTTTACTATGTTGTGTGCTTCTTCTCGATAGTTCCCATTTCGTTGCGATCATGAGGATTTGTTCGTCTACGTGTGGTTCGTCTTCGTGGCTTCATCTTCTTCATGGACTCGTTCTTCTTCCTAGCGGGATTTCAGGCAAGATGACCGTCACCTTGGATCTCATTACTATCATTGCCATGCTAGTTGCTTCGTTCTATCGCTATGCTGCACTACCTATCTTTTGCTCTTCAAGCCTCCCAAATTGCCATGTCAGCCTCTAATCTTTTCACCCTTCCTAGCAAACCATTGCTTGGCTATGTTACCGCTTTGCTCAGCCCCTCATATAGGGTTGTTAGTTGCAGGTGAAGTTGAAGATTGCTCCATGGTGGATAGGATTATGTTGGGATATCACAATATCTCTTATTTAATTAATGCATCTATATACTTGGTAAAGGGTGGAAGGCTCGACCTTATGCCTGGTGTTTTGTTCTCTTGCCGCCCTAGTTTCCGTCATACCGGTGTTATGTTCCCGGATTTTGGGTTCCTTAAGCGGTCGGGTGATTTATGGGACCCCCTTGACAGTTCGCTTCGAATAAAACTCCTCCAGCAGGTTTTACCATTTGCCTCACCACCACCTATACCTTTCCCTTGGGTCGGCCAACCCGAGGGTCATCTTTATTTTAGCCCCCCCCCCCCGGGGCTAGTGCTTCTCTAAGTGCTGGTCTGAACCGGGCAGACTGCGGGGCCACCTCAGGGCAACTCGAGGTCTGGTTTTACTCGTTGGCTGACCTATCCGGTGTTGCCCTGAGAACGAGATATGTGCAGCTCCTATCAAGATTGTCGGCGCATCGGGCGGCTTTGCTGGTCTTGTTTTACCATTGTCGAAATGTCTTGTAAACCGGGATTCTGAGACTGATCGGGTCTTCTTGGGAGAAGGTATATCCTTCGTTGATCGCGAGAGCTTATCATGGGCTAAGTTGGGACTCCCCTGCAGGGTTTAAACTTTCGAGAGCCGTGCCCTCAGTTATGTGGCAGATGGGAATTTGTTAATGTCCGGTTGTAGATAACTTGACACCAAATCCGAATTAAAACGCATCAACCGCGTGTGTAGCCGTGATGGTCTCTTCTCGGCGGAGTCTGGGAAGTGAACACGGTTTCTGTGTCATGATTGACGTAAGTAGGAGTTCAGGATCACCTCTTGATCATTACTAGTTGACGACCATTCCTTTTGCTCCTCTTCTCGCTCTCATTTGCGTATGTTAGCCACCATATTATGCTTAGTCGCTGCTGCAACCTCACCACTTTACCCCTTCCTTTCCCATTAAGCTTTGCTAGTTTTGATACCCATGGTAATGGGATTGCTGAGTCCTCGTGGCTCACAGATTACTACAACAACAGTTGCAGGTACAGGTTATGCGATGATCTTGACGCGAGAGCGATGCTTGCTTGTTTTGGAGTCCTTCTTCTGCTTCTTCTTCGATCAGTGGATAGGTTCCAGGTCGGCAGCCTGGGCTAGCAGGGTGGATGTCGTTTGAGTTTCTGTTTGTGATTCATCTGTAGTCGGATGGTGCTCTTATGTAAGATGATGTTGTATTCATGTGGCATCGCATGCCTTTTGTATGTATCCCCATCTATTATGTAATGTTGATGTAATGATATCCACCTTGCAAAAGCGTTTCAATATGCGGGTCTATCCTTGGTGGGACCTTCGAGTTCCTTTTGGATAGGGTCGCATATTGGGCGTGACAATATCTTCCTCAAAACAGCTACCATACCTACCTATTATGGCATTTCCATAGCCATTTCGAGATATATTGCCTTGCAACTTCCATCATCATCATATACATGACTTGAGCATTCGTTGTCATATTGCTTTGCATGATCATAAGATAGCTAGCATGATGTTTTCATGGCTTGTCCATTTTTTGATATCTTTGCTATGCTAGATCATTGCACATCCCGGTACACCGCCGGAGGCATTCATATAGAGTCATATCTTTGTTCTAGATATCGAGTTGTAATATTGAGTTGTAAGTAAATAAAGTGTGATGATCATTATTATTAGAGCATTGTCCCATGTGAGGAAAGTATGATGGAAGCAATGATTCCCTCACATGTTGGGATGAGTCTCCGGACTTTATGAAAAATAAAAGAGGCCAAAGAAGCCCAAATAAAAAAGTGAGGCCAAAGAAGCCCACCAAAAAAATAAAAATAAAAGAAAATAAAAAATGAGATAAAAATAGAGAAGGGGCAATGTTACTATCCTTTTACCACACTTGTGCTTCAGAATAGCACCATGTTCTTCATACAGAGAGTCTCCTATATTGTCACTTTCATATACTAGTGGGAATTTTCATTATAGAACTTGGCTTGTATATTCCGATGATGGGCTTCCTCAAATGCCCGAGGTCTTCATGAGCAAGCAAGTTGGATGCACACCCACTTAGTTTCCAATTTGAGCTTTCATACACTTATAGCTCTTAGTGCATCCATTGCATGGCAATCCCTACTCCTCACATTGACATCAATTAATGGGTATCTTCATAGCCCATTGATTAGCCGCGTCGATGTGAGACTTTCTCCTTTTTGTCTTCTCCACATGACCTCTACCATCATATTCTATTCCACCTATAGTGCTATATCCATGGCCCACGCTCATGTATTGCGTGAAAGTTGAAAACGTTTGAGAATACTAAATTATGAAACAATTGCTTGGCTAAAACCGGGATTGTGCATGATTTGAATATTTTGTGTGGTGAAGATGGAGCATAGCTAGACTATATGATTTTGTAGGGATAACTTTCTTTGGCCATGTTATTTTGAAAAGACATGATTGCTTTATTAGTATGCTTGAAGTATTATTGTCTTAATATCAAATGATAGACTATTGCTTTGAATCACTCGTGTCTTAATATTCATGCCATGATTAGATTATGTGATCAAGATTATGCTAGGTAGCATTGCACATCAAAAATTATCTTTTTTATCATTTACCTACTCGAGGACGAGCAGGAATTAAGCTTGGGGATGCTGATACATCTCTGTCGTATCTATAATTTTTTATTGTTCCATGCCAATATTCTACAACTCTTACATACTTTTGGCAACTTCTATACTATTTTTGGGACTAACATACCGATCTAGTGCCCAGTGCCAGTTCCTATTTGTTGCATGTTTTTTGTTTCACAGAAAATCCATATCAAATGGAGTCCAAACAGGATAAAAACAGACAGAGATTTTTTGGAATATATCTGAATTTTGAGAAGTGGAATCAACGCGAGACGATGCTTGAGGGGCCCACGAGGCAAGGGGCCGCGCCCCAGACCCTCGTGGACGCCCTGTAAGGCGGTTGTTGCCCTTCTTTCGCCGCAACAAAGCTAATATCCGGAGAAAAATCGTGTTCAAAGTTTCAATCCAATCGGAGTTACGGATCTCCGGGAATATAAGAAACGGTGAAACGGCAGAATCAGGAACGCAGAAACCGAGAGAGATAGAGAGACAGATCCAATCTCGGAGGGGCTCTCGCCCCTCCCACGCCATGGAGACCATGGACCAGAGGGGAAACCCTTCTCCCATCTAGGGAGAAGGTGAAGGAAGAAGAATAAGAAGGGGGCTTCTCCCCCCTCTCTCCCGGTGGCGCCGGAATGCCGCCGGGGCCATCATCGCGACAACGATCTACACCAACACCTCCGCCATCTTCCCCAACATCGTCATCACCTTCCCCCATCTATATTCAGTGGTCCACTCTCCCGCAACCCGTTGTACCCTCTACTTTAACATGGTGCTTTATGCTTCATATTATTATCCAATGATGTGTTGCCACCCTATGATGTCTGAGTAGATTTTCATTGTCCTATCGCTAATTGGTGAATTGCTATGATTGGTTTAATTTGCTTGTGGTTATGTTGTTGTACTTTGGTGCCCATCATATGAGCATGCGCATAGATCACACCATAGGGTTAGTTGTATGTTGATAGGACTATGTATTGGAGGGCAAGAGTGATAGAAGCTTCGACCTAGCATAGAAATTGATGCATATGGGATTGAAAGGGGACCAATATATCTTAATGCTATGGTTGGGTTTTACCTTAATGAACGTTAGTAGTTGTGGATGCTTGCTAATAGTTCCAATCATAAGCGCATAGAATTCCAGGTCAGGGATGACATGCTAGCAGTGGCCTCGCCCACATAAAACTTGCTTTCGGTCTAGTAAAGTAGTCAATTGCTTCGGGACAATTTCACAACTCCTACCACCACTTTTCCACACTCGCTATACTACCTTTATTGCGTATTTATCTAAACAGCCCCTAGTTTTTATTTAAGTGCTCTTTATATTCTTGCAAACCTATCCAACAACACCTACAAAGTCCTTCTAGTTTCATACTTGTTTTAGGTAAAGCGAACGTTAAGCATGCATACAGTTGTATCGGTGGTCGATAGAACTTGAGGGAATATTTGTTTTACCTTTAGCTCCTCGTTGGGTTCGAAACTCTTACTTATCGAAAGAGGCTACAATTGATCCCCTATACTTGTGGGTTACTAATGGCTGGGTCAGAACGGAGAAACTACGTCGTCGTCGTGTTCATGGGGAGGCAACGGAATGCGTCATGTTCATCGGGAGGCAACGGAACGCGTGTTATTCATCGGGAGCCAACCAGCTTGGACGGAACATCCAATGAAAACGAGGCCTGGCGTACCACGGAACGGAGGAAACGGCCTTGTGTTTGACCGGCCACGGTCGAAACGGGATCCTGTTCATCGGGAGGGGTCTGGTGTACCACAAAACGGAGGAAACGGACTTCTGTTGGACCTCCTATGGTTGAAACGGGGTCCTATTGATCGGGAGGGGTGTGGCGTACCGCAAAACAGAGGAAACGGACTTGTGTTGGAGCACTACCGTCGAAACGGGGGTCCTGTTTATCGGGAGGGGTGTGGCGTACCGAAAACGGGACTCCACAGGATACTGTTCATCTCCACCGTCGACCTCCTCCAGCCTCCACGGGCTACTATTCATCCACCGTCGACCTCCTCCAGCCTCCACCTGCGACTGTTCATCCATAGGCTCCTGTTCATCCAGCCTCCACCCCGCGCTCCTTCACCGGCTACTGTTCAACCAGCCCTCTCCACGGGGTCCTGTTCAACCACCCCTCCACGGGTTACTGTTTATCCAGCCCTCCATCGGCTACTGTTCAACCAGCCCTCCACCGGCTACTGTCCAACCTTCCCTCCATGGGGTCCTATTCATCCAGCCCTCCATGGGGTCCTGTTCATCCATGCCCAATCGGCTCGATCGACCTGGGTCCTGTTCATCCAGCGGCAACACAACGGGGTCCTGTTCATCCAACCCCCCACCAGAAACTGTTCATCCAACCCCTCCCCCCCAACAACACTCACTGTTCATCCAGAGGCAGCATCGATCGGCTTCAGTTAGCAGCAGTAGCGAAGGAATTGCTCGATCATGTTCAGTTAACAGCCATCGATCAATCGCTCGGATTTAGTAACGCGTAGCCTGCAGTGCAATCGCTCGGGTTCAGTTAGAGCCCAACGCCTCGCACCCATGCGCGTGCGTGTATGAGAGAAACGTGCAAACCTCCGTGAATCGCTCGACCCCGACCACCCACCGTAACCGGGAACACCCTGATATTTTCCTCGCCCTTGCTTCTACCATGGTTTTTTACGTCATGGACGGCCCAAAGAATTTCATGCAGCTGCGTCTCCGGCCCGCCCAGGACGAAAAGTCCATTTTTCTGTCATGATTTTTTGTCATAGAAGTAGGAGCCCACCACATCTATGATGATACCGTGTTTTGTCACAATTATCGTCATAGAAGTGCATAAGCATGACGGAAAAAAATTCGTTCGGCCCAAAATGTCACGGATGTGTCTTTTTTGTAGTGGATCAAACTATGTATGCTTGAGCATGCTTAATGACGGTTGAACTATGCTTGTGTACGTGTATGCTTATTATCTATGTCTGAGTATGTTTAATCTATGTTTACTTATGTCTAACTGTGGGATATGGATGCAATCAGTTCAGTTGATGGAATCTACCTCCGTCCTCGTTTATTGGTCCCCTTTGTAATTTGTGTTAAATGTTGACCAAAGATTTAACTGACAAAATGTTAGTGCAGGTCAGCAAAAAATATATCGTTGGATGCATATTTGAATATAGTGTTCAATGATATAATTCTTGGCGACATGCATAAACATTTCTTAGTCAAATATTTGGTCAAAATTTGGTACAAATTACAGAGGGGTCCAATAAACCAGGACGGAGGTAGTACGTCAATCACACACGGTTCCCAAAATTGGAACCATGTCTGATGACTTTCATTTTGCCTGTTGCTTCAATCACACACGGTTCCCAAAATTTCATGCCTTTGTGGTACAATCATTGAAATGGCATCATATGAGACTCGTATATTGGTAGCGCTATTTTGAACTTAATATGCAATGGTCTTAGATTTTATTTTATTAACTATTCTCGAATTTGTTTACCTTGTCGATCTCACAGCACACGATCTGTATAGCTAACTCGACTGCGATCTTGGACATTATTGCACACAGTTGGTTTCTTCCACCGTGTGCCCTGTAGAGCACAGAATTAATTATCGCACTCGAGTGTCCATCATCACCCTTCTTTGTAACTTTGACCTCATCACCCACGGGTAAATTTACAACTGAAGTCATTCCACACACTTTGTTTTTACAAAGCTTTTTGCCAATAAACACCCACGATTTGTCCCTCTTGTAGCCGACGCATGGCAAACCAAGTCGGGCAGGAAGCTTGCGCGGTAAACTGCGGGGTAGCATGGGAACAGGCTCACCGACGATACATTTGGTCCTCTTCGAGCCCACACGTGGTCAAACAGCAGTGCAGCGTTGTCAAGTGTGCACTGGAATCCTCACTACGGTGCGATGTTGTCAAGCGTGCATTGGAATCCTCCGCTATGAACACCGTGACAAGACGTGACGATTACAGGACGGCTGGCCCCCATTTGTTACAGCGGCTATTTAACCCTTGTGTCTCTTCAACCTTTCGATCATGCCCCACTATTGCAAGAAGCACACCCATCACGACAAATTCTTAGAGAGTATCCTGCGCAGCTCCAATGGCGCTCCGAGCGGCTTCCGACGACGAGCAGCAGTTTATCATCCATGCCATGGTGGACACCCACTGAAGGTTCGATGAGCTCTTGGTGGTGTACACTAACCACCCGGTCTAGGTGGAGCACTCCATCCGCATCATGGAGCTGTTGCTTGCCGACGAGAAGTACAAGGTGGTCGGGTTCGACATCAAGCACACCCGCGCTCGTGTTGGGTCTCGTCCCAAGGTCGTCATTGCCCAGATGTGCGTGGGCCACCACGTACTCCTCTACCACTACTGCCTGGCCACAAGGCCTTGCGAGCCTTTCGCCAGGTTTGTCAACAACCCCCACTACATGTTTGCTATGGTCGACATCACCAACAATGTCAAGGTGCTCAAGAATTCGGACATCGCCTGCCAGCATCTTGTTGACATCCAGGGCCAATACAAGATTTGGGGCAGCAAGTATCATGAGAAGGACTCACTGATTCACCTCACCGAGGCCATCATCGACCCCTACTACAGAGACATGAAGGATTCCTGCAACAATGACAAGCGTGTCTGGCACTCGGCCTGGATGGAGAAACTCGACAAAGATCACGTCGTGTACGCGGCCAAGGAGGCGTACACGTGCTACGACATGTACAGACGGATCGTTGACATGAGGAAGTGCCTCCTTCCCCAAAACGGCCAAGGATCTAGCCGGAAGCAGAGCAATGGCAAGCGTCGTTGCAACAAGAAGTAGATGATTAGATCTTCGTTTCTCCTAGTTTAGTATGCATGTAATTGCTTGCTTTGTTGTGGAAAATGTTATCTGTGTAGTCACTTGTCTAATTGTATGCTTAATTTGGTTATGCAATGTTGTATTTTTAATTTTATATGTCGATGCTCTATAGACAGAGCAAATCACATTGCACGTGGACTAAACAAGGGAACCCGTCGGTGATGATTTCATCAATCACTGACAATTATATACCAGCAATCGTTTGCTCACAACACACAAGGCTTGTTAACAGGAATTGTCTGTGTTTTATTGGTCTTCCCACACATTTTTGATTATAGACCTGTTTGCCGCGTATCACAGACATTTTGTTATATTGAACCGTTTCTGTTCTCTTGTCTCAAAACAAACAGTTCATCCGAGTGAACCGCATGTTGTATATCGCACACACCTTGATCTGGTTGGCCATTTCTTTTGTGTTTCCTAATCACAAATAGTTCGTCCGAGTGAACCATATGTTGTGTATTGCACATGCCTTCATCTGGCTGCCCATTTCTTTTGTTCCTCCTCATCCCAAATAGTTAATTGAACTGAACTATATGCCCTACATTGCACACACAACAAAAATATGCACCATGTTTGATGCATCCGTCATCGCAAACATTTTGCACATTTCAGACGGTTCTCTTACACCACTATTTACGATTATTGCATCACACACAGTTTCTCGAAGGGTCTCTGATCGTAGTGTCGCATTAGCAGCATCCTGCAGTAGTGGACGCCGAAGATCCTGAATACCCCATCGAGCCCACGTCCGAATAGGACAAAAGGGAAGAGGGTGAATATAGCCCCGAACATGCAGACAACAAAGATGCGGAGGGCAGCAACTATATGCCAGAATCCGAAGAGGAGGTTAGCCTCGGTGACAAAGACTTCATTGTCCCAGAGGAACCCCTCGACCAAGAACGTGTTAAGCGATAGCTCATTGCTACAACCTGGATCCTGAAGAAGAAGAAGAAGCTCAAAGCCGAGCAAGATACGCTGAATGAAAGGTGGACTAAGGTCTTGGCCGCCGAGGAATATGGCCAAGAGGGGCCTATCGAAAGTTACCCTAGGCACAAGTTGCTGCCTCAATTCAACGACGAAGTCCTTGAGCCAATACCGTCGAAATACAATCAGGCAGATCAACCAGACCGACCACCACGTGGACGGGATAAAACGGCATATCAAGCCGAACACCAACCCGCACCCCCTCACCGAAGAGGCAGGGAGACGGCAGCCACGAGATATACATACGACTTGCAACGTGACCTAGCCAATAAAGCTGGTCAAACCAGATCAATCTACGGATCAAGGGTCGCGCCCCGGCGCGAGACAATGGCTATGAAGCCCGGCGCGGCGACCATTACTATGTTCAGGATCAGAACTGAACTCGGATGTTAGCCGATCTCCGCCGTGACATTGCACGATATAGAGGGGCCGCACACCCCCTATGCTTTATCGATGAAGTCACGGAACACCAATTTCCTGAAGGGTTTAAACCCGTAAACATCAAACAGTACGATGGGATGACAGATCTGGTCGTCTGGATTGAAGATTTTCTTCTCCACATTCACATGGCTCGAGGAGATGATCTCCACGCCATTAAATATCTTCCTCTAAAGCTGAAAGGAGCAGCACAACACTAGCTAAATAGCCTCCCAGAAAACTCCATTGGAACTTGGGAAGACTTGGAAGATGCTTTTAGGGCTAACTTTCAGGGCACTTATGTCCGCCCACCAGATGCTGACGACTTGAGTCACATAACTCATCAGTCAGGCGAATCAGCTCGCAAGCTTTGGAATCGGTTCTTAACTAAAAAGAACCAGATCGTAGACTGTCCGGATGCTGAAGCCTTAGCGGCCTTTAAACACAGCGTCTGAGACAAATGGCTTGCCCGACACCTTGGGCAGGAAAAGCCGAAGACCATGGCAGCCTTAACGGCACTTATGACCCGCTTCTATGCGGGTGAAGACAGCTGGTTGGCTCGTAGAAGCAACAACTCAGGTGACCCCAACACTCCCGAGGTGCGGGACGGCAATGGTAAACCTCGCCGCAATAAAAACAAACATCAAAACAACAACGACGATGCAGACGATACGGCAGTCAATGCCGGATTCAGCAGCCCTAAGTCCGGTCAGCGGAAGAAACCTTTCAAAGGCAACAAAGACGGGCCATCCATCTTAGATAAAATCCTCGAGAGGCCCTGTCAGATTCATGGCACACTCGATAAGCCTGCAAACCACACCAACAGGAATTGTTGGATTTTGAAACAGGCCAGTAAGATAAATACCGAACACTAGGGAAAAGGGCCTCCAAGAGAAGACGATGACGAGCCCCGTCAGCCGAGCACCGGAGGTCAGAAGCAGTTTCCTCCCGAGCCCCGTCAGCCGAGCAGTTTCCTCACATTCTCAAAAGGGAGCGCAAGCGCGCACTTCAGGACGTCTACGTTGTAGAGCCTGTCGCCCGCAAGTTTAACCCATGGTCAGCCTGTCCGATCACCTTTGATCGCAGGGACCACCCAACCAGTATCCATCACGGGGGTTCGGCAGCCCTGGTTCTTGATCCAATTATTGATGGATACCACCTCACTAGAGTCCTTATGGATGGAGGAAGCAGTCTCAACTTGATTTATCAAGATACTGTCCATAAGATGGGGATCGACCCATCACGAATCAAGCCTAGTAACACTACCTTTAAAGGTGTGAAACCAGGAGTGGAGGCCCATTGTACGGGCTCAATTACACTGGAGGTAGTATTCGTCTCCCCAAATAAGTTTTGCAGCGAAGAGTTAATCTTTAACATCGTCCCTTTCCGAAGTGGCTACCATGCACTGCTCGGACGAACTGCTTTCGCCCGCTTGAGTGCAGTCCTGCACTATGCTTACTTGAAGCTCGAAATACCGGGACCTCGTGGAGTAATTACAGTCAATGGTAATATGGAGCACTCACTCCGTACTAAAAAGCACACTGGGGCCCTTGCAGCCGAAGTATATGGCGGCCTTATCAAGCCGAACAAGTCACCGGCTAATAAAGCTAGCGACGTATCCAAACGAGTCTGGTCCGTGCATAATAGTGATAAACCAACGGATCCGGACCTTGATTAGCAGTTCGGCCTTCGCCGACCGCCCCATCAGGTTGCAGCTTATGTACTATGCATACACAATTACGCACTAAACATACCTTGGGCAGCGCCGAAGGCACACTGCGGAAGAGGTCTATTGCACAGCTTGACCATAATTGGAACCGTATATATGTTTTTCATTTAACGCAGGTTCATCAAGAGCCCTACTTACGAGATGGTCATCACGGGAGATCCTTTTAAGGCTGGCGCCTACCAACCATCAAATATTCCTCTCGAACGACTTCCTACTAAGGAGAAAAGACGCAGACATGTGGCAGGGCATCATTGGAGTTTCTTTCCGAACTATAATTTGTAGGCCCTTCTGTCGGATGTGGGGTTTCGGCAGACCCTTAAGGTTCGAACTCTGGGGTGCGCACGAAGATCTCTCCCCTACCGATCTACGTCCGATCGCCTCGTGAGATCTAAGCTGAAAATGATGAACAACACGAGGGACACAAGATTTATACTGGTTCGGGCCACCGTTGTGGTGTAATACCCTACTCCAGTGTGTGGTGTGGTGGATTGCCTCTGGGGCTGATGATGAATAGTACAAGGGAAGAACAGCCTCGCGAGAGGTGTTCTTGAGCTGGTGCGATGAACTGCCGGTGATATCGATCGCCTCTTTCTCTGTCTAGGGCTCCCTTCGACCGTGCCTACCTTGTGGTGGCTAGTCCTATATATAGAGGCCCTGGGCCTCTTCCCAAATATTGAGCGAGAAGGGCACCAACAAAGGCCATTTTGAAGGGGAACATCTAGTACAAGCTATCCTGACTAAAGTTGATCTTCGGCTGCCAAAAGCACTGGCGATGACGCCGTCTTGGGCTCCACGGTGACCTCCATCCTGCCACTCTGCTGGTCTTGGTCTCGTTGCACTGAAATGGCAACCTTTGCCTGATGCCTCGGTACTCCACGTCTGTGCTTGCCCCCTTTGCACCAAAGAGGAAACAAGGACATTCTTGCAGGCGGCGCCCACTTTGGCGCCCGCTTGGTCTCGATCGTCATGGCTTGCGTCACGAGCACCTCGCGAGGTACCCTGCCTTGATCTCTCCGCCTCCTCGCGAGCCTGCCTGGCGAGGCCGTCCCTAAGGTAGCCTTGCGTCATCCGCCCCACGAGGCTTGGCCCCTCACGAGGGTCTTGAGTCTTGTGCCAATCAAGATGGGTCGTACTGGGCCACCACTTGAGCCACGCCGCAGGCAGGCAAGTCTGGGGACCCCCGTTCCCAGAACGCCGACACCTGCGTTAGACTTTCCCTTATGTAAAATCTTTTCTTTTCTCTACGGGCATGTAATATGACCCTAATATTGGACGACATTGCCTATCATCGACGTATCAATAAAGATATAAAGGGCGCAGATGATTGTCACCTTCTTGGTTGGGTTTTGGTTTTTCCTTGTCATGTAAAATCTTTTCTTTTCTCTTCAGGCATGTAATATGACCCTAATATTGGACGACATTGCCTATCATCGACGTATCAATAAAGATATAAAGGGCGCAGATGATTGTCACCTTCTTGGTTGGGTTTTGGTTTTTCCTTGTCATCTGCGCCCCCTTACGTTCGACTAACATACGTGGTTTGACACGGTCTTCTTACCGGGGGCTCTATTCATCCCCGCAAAAAACTTAAGTCCGAATACCTATAGGGAACACTTCAGCGTCCCGGATATGGCATTATATGCATCGGCTCTGAATCATGTCTTTGTTCTATAGTTGGGTTGCCCGGCTCCTGTGTTTGCCACCTTACGTTCCGCAAGTTCGGCTAAGGTAGTAAAGGGAGAACTACTGCGATTGTATTTCTGGTTCGTCCAGTTAAGTACCTCAGTAGAAAAAGCAGAAAACTAACTATCATGATGGGCGAGAGCGGGTCAGCGATCCAGTGACTTAGTGTTATACTATGAATCGTTCGCAATTTATGTCGTGTTATCGAGGGGCTGGGTTTTTGACTAGCCGCGTTGCAAAGGCGCCGCACTTTGGACTGCCGATCATGCAACAAGGGGCTAGTACTTAGTGCCACCAATGGACTCTTATGGCTAAGTTAAAGTACTAAAGCCGCATAGTCTGATTACCTAGTTCACACCGCAAGACGCCTCCTACATTGGACCAAGACGTTGGACTAAGTGTTGTCATGCGTTCCCGAACACCCCTGTAATATTTACATGGGAGCTGAAGCCGACGACTGGTAAACTTTCAGACATATAAACAGCCAAAATAGGAGGATAAACTAATCATAAAAAGCATAACCATTTTTTACATCATGAGTTCATTGCATGACTCTTACAAACTAGACACAACTACTCAAATATGATGTCCTTGGAGCACTGGCCTTCCACAATACGGGCTCCCTCGAGGACCTCGTCGGAGTACCTCTCTGGCCGCCGGTGCTCCTTGCCCTCAGGTGGCCCTGCAGTGGCAATCTTGGTGGCCTTCATCTTCGCCCACTGCACCTTGACGCGGGCGAAGGCGATGCAAGCACCTTCAATACATGATGACTGCTTAAGGGCATCGATCCGAGGAAGCGCCTCCACCAGCCTCTTTATGAGTCTGAAGTGGCTGCTAGATATGGCCTTGCCCGGCCATAGACGGACTATTACGTCCTTCATGGCCAGTCCGGCCACCCTATGCAGCTCGGACAGCTGCTTCACTTTTGTCGCCTGTAAGCCTTTGGAAGCTCTGGCAAGGTATGCTGCGACTGAACAACTTCTCTGATGAGCTCCCCTCTTCGGCTTGGAAGAATGCGGCAGCATCCAAAATACTCCTCGGCAGATCCGCAAAGGCGCCTGGAGAACTCCAGACTCGCGTTAGTAAAATATATCTCTTACTAGTACGTCTACTCTGCATGATAAAGGCCTTACCAGCCGCAATCCACCTCGCCTCTTGGATCTCCTAGCGATCGCCCTAGGCATGAACCCGGGCTTCCTTCAGTCACTCAAGAGCTTTGGTAAGCTTGGAGGCCTGCTCCAAACTCTTCT
The DNA here is from genome assembly GCA_021437245.1 of Aegilops speltoides. Lineage (NCBI taxonomy): Eukaryota > Viridiplantae > Streptophyta > Magnoliopsida > Poales > Poaceae > Aegilops > Aegilops speltoides. The sequence continues at coordinate 134,406,976 of CM038143.1, forward strand.
GCTCCAAGGACTCGCATCTAGCAATGGTGTCCTTGAGCTCTTTTTTGACCTCCCCCACCCACGCCTCATGTCGTGGGCGGGTGGTTGGCTCCTTCTCTAAATTTTTGGCCGCTTTGTTTGTGGCCTCCTTGCTCACCTCCGCCTCCTTCTCGGCTTCGGCGAGGGTGCTCTTGAGGGACTCGACCTCGTTGGCGCCAACTACGAGTATATTTATATCATTTTTAGTCAGTTTAAAATGACTAACACATATGCAATTTTGGGATATACCATTGGAGATATATGATCAAACTCCTCAATGCACGCATGCCTTGCGTCTCCTCAGACCGCTTGTTGATGCGGACAACCTCTTCATCGGCCAGCCGTAGCTTTCGAGTGTGTTCGGAAACTTTGGTGGCCTGGGCGCTCACCGCGAGCAAGGAAGCCTATTGTACAATAGAGTAATATGTAACCTCTTCCGAACACTATGTGATCCTATGTCTGGCTTCTCCAAACCGGACAGAGTCTCAGGGGCTACTATCTATACACAGGCATATTCCTTTATTAATTTGGTTAGAAAATTACATCGCATACCTCAAAGCCTATTAATAGGCTGGTGAAGGCTTCGTTCAGCCCGCTTTTGGCGGACTGAATCTTCTCAACCACCATACCCATCAGGGTACGGTGCTCCTCCACGACGGAGGCAAGACGAAGTGCTTCCATCAAAGTGTCCGACGCCTCCGGTTTGACAGAGGTCGCCGGTGGAATTGACGCTCCCCCTCCTTCAAAGGGGGTTGCTCGCTCAATTCCGGAGTCGTGTGGGTCTCCAAAATAGTGTTCGGTGGGGGGCTGGATTGGTCATGGTCCCCGTCGTCAGTCTCCATGGGGGTTGGTTCCCCCGTGTTCTCGCCAGCCGAGGTACTACCCTCTAGCATCGTCTTGGTATCCTCCCGCACCTCTCCATGGCTCGGAGAGGCTCTTCGGGACAAAACTTCGGTGTCGTCCGTAGCGGTTGGGGGAGAGGCCTGCAGAGGCGTCTCGCTCTCCACCATCCCCGGCTCCAGCAAGTTCCCCAGAGATGATTATAGTTGAGAGAGATTGCGGGTCGGACTGAAGCCCACAATATAATGTATTAAAAACTACAATCATAAATGCTGATATATGTAAGGCATCCAAGGATACTTACAAAATGGCTAGGGGCTTTGACTTGAGGCACCGCTCGGGGATGGCTTCGGCATCCGAATCTGAGTCGTCCGAGAGGGATATCTTCCCCCTCTTGGATGCCTCCACCTCTAGGTCTACGGAGGCCGCTCTTTTCTTCTTCCTCCCCTTAAGGGGAGAACCGCTCTCTCCATCCTCCTCCTTTTCGTCTTCATCTCCCTCGTGGGAGGAGAGAGCTTCGGAATCCCCAGACATAGCGTCTGGAGTACCTTAACGGCGGGGGCCACTTTTGGCCTCCTTGCCCTATTTCTTGGCCTTCTTCTACGGCGCTAGGACCAGCATCCTCGTCAGCAGAGGAACAGCTGGGTTTTCGGGTAGTGGAGCCGGACACTTGATCTGCTCCACCTTCTTCATCCAACTCTGATTAAAGGATGGAAGTCTCAATATACCCCTGTGATTTCTGAACTAAGTTATGTTCGGAAAATAAAATAGTTACCGGGATGGCCAGGTGGGCACAGTCGAGGCCGATGTCGTCGATCGTCTCCGGCCACTACTTCTAGGCTTTGAAAAGCAGCTTCCAGATCTCTTCGTTTGTTGTGCCAAAGAATCACTGCAGGGTCTGCGGCCCTTCCAGTTTGAAGTCCCACATATGGAGAGGCCAGCATTGGCAGGGAAGGGTTTGGCAGAATAACATCACCAGGATCATGTCAGTGAGGCTGGTGTTCTTTTCTATAATGTTTTTGATGCGCTTTTGCGGCATCAACACCTCGTCGGTTGACCCCCAGTCCATACCCTTTTTGATCCATGACGCGAGCCGCATTGGGGGTCCGGATTTAAACTCGGGAGTGGCCGCCCAGTTGGCGCCGCGGGGTTCGGTGATGTAGAACCACTCCTGCTGCCATATCTTGATAGTTTCCATGAAGGCCCCTTTGGGCTAGGTGATGTTGGGGAGTTTGCTCACCATAGCACCTCCGCAATCTGCGTGCTGCCCGTCAACCACCTTCAGCTTCATGTTGAAGACTTTGAGCCATAAGCCGAAGTGGGGGGTGTGTAGGAGCGCCTCGCACACGACGATAAACGCCGAGATATGGAGGAATGAGTTTGGGGCTAGATCATGGAAATCTAGCCCGTAATAAAACATGAGGCCACGGACAAAAGGGTGAAGTGGAAACCCTAGTCCGTGGAGGAAGTGGGGGATAAATACCACCCTTTCGCCAAGCCCTGAAGTGGGGATGACCTGCTTCTTGGCAGGGACCCTGTGCACAATGTCCGCACTCAGGTACCCTGCCTCCCGGAGCTCCTTGATGTCCTTCTCCTTCACGGAGGAGGGCACCCACTTGCCTCGAGAGCCGGATCTGAACATGGATGGAGAAGTTGGTGGCAGTGGGGAAGATCGAAGCTTGGGCGCTGGAGCTCGGAGATAGGAAGGCTGAGGGAGGAAGAAAGGCATGGGATAGAAAAGATGGATCTTTATCTGCTTATATAGGCCGTGAATACTGAGCGCCCGCCCCCCAACCTTAAAACCTCTCATGTTCCCAATGTGGGTATGCGCCGCAGTCGGTTGGATTACCCAAATACCATTAATGTGCAATCTCGTATTAAGTGGGCATGATCTCTGTTTTGACAGGACGTGCCAATGAGGCATGGCCTCGAAACACGGAGCACAGGGTGTGAAAATGGTTCAAAGAGCCGAAGGGTCAAGTCTGACGCTTCATTGAAAAAGTTGTCAGTAAAAGACACTGTTCTCATTTTTTATATATATCATGCCGTCGCGGCTAAGGGTTGTGTTCATTATGAAAAGCCAGATACAGTTCTTTTACAAAGGAAAGCCGATGTGTATTCTTCAAGGAACCCGCCTTGTAATGCCGAAGACAATCTGAAAGCCGAATATATCATCATTAAAGACTGGTTCAGGGGCTACTATGGGAGTCCTAGACTAGGGGGTCCTCGGGCGTTCGGTCTATTAATGTGGGCCGGACTGATGGGTCGTCAAGATACAAGACAGAAGGTTATCTCTCGTGTCCGGTGGGGAATCCTGTATGCATGGATGGCAAGTATAGGTGTCCGGATATCCTATTACTTTCTGTAAAACCGACTTTGTACAACCCTAAGCCCCTCCAGTGTCTATATAAACCGGAGGGTAGATCGGAGGCAGGATCACAACATTGCTAGGCTAGCTATCTAGGGTTAGCCGAATCGATCTCGAGGTAGATCAACTCTTGTAATCCCTATACCCTCGAATATAATCAAGCAGGAGTAGGGTTTTACCTCCATTAAGAGGGTCCAGACCTGGGTAAACGTTGTGTCCTTTGTCCATAGTCACCATTGGTCCTCAGACGTACAGCTTGGGCCCCCCTACCCTAGATCCGCCGGTTTTGACACCGACACCCCCTATCACCCACACTCACTTGGCGATGGTTCCAAATACCGTCGCGGAAAGGGGTTTAAAACCGTTTGTATAGCACTGACGCGTACCAGTGTGACTTCGGATATGTGGACTGGTGGACATCAAAAGAGAGGATACATGGCTATAACAGCTCACTATGTTTATGGTTCTTGGAATCTAAAGTCATTCCTTCTAAGGTACAATACCGTTGCTCCTATCTTACTGCATGTCTGATACTGTTGCTCTTATTCATGCTTACTAACCCAATAATTTGTAACTTTGCAGGTTTGTATATATACCAGCACCACATACATCTGAAGTGATTTGTGATGTTCTACATGAAGTTATGGTAGAGTATCTTGAGAGAAAGATATCAACCATTACTCTTGATAATTAAACAACCAACGACAAGGTAGTGGAAGATCTCCTAGATAAGTTAGACTCCTCCTCTCTCATGCTAGGTGGTAAACTCTTGCATATGCAGAGTTGTGCTCACATATTAAATCAGATTGTGAAAGATGGGCTTGCTGTTTTGGGGGATGGTATTGAGAGGGTGCGGGATAGTGTGGGTTCTGGTTGGCAACTCCAAAAAGACATGAGAAGTTCGAAAAAACTTATCGCTTGATGAACATTGAGTACTCTAGGTGGTTGAACCTTGATTGTAAAACTAGGTGGAACTCCACATACATAATGCTTAGTATTGTTGTGCTGTAAGGGATGTTTTAGATTGTCTTAGTCTTCGTGAAAGGCTTTTTAATTGTTGTCCAACGGCTGCTGATTGGGATTTTGCCAAAGAGATGATTGATGGGCTCAAGTTATTCTATAATGTCACTACCTTATGGTCGGGAACTAGTTATTTTACAACAAATATGTTCTTCCCTAAGGTTTGTGGTATTAAGTTGGCAATTCGCAAATGGACTACACCTGATTATGAGTTGTTGCAAGATATGTCCAATGAGATGAAAAAGAATTATGAACTGATGCAACAAATGTCTGAGGAGATGAAAAAGAAGTTATAGAAGTACTGGACAGATATCCACGGTCTAATGGCTATTGCCACTGTTCTTGACCCAAGATACAAACTCCATATGGTGCAAGCTTTGTACGATCCTCTCTATGGACCTGAGGCTGCAATTCAGGAGGTTGTGCGTGTGAAGCAATTGCTCCGAGAATTGTTGGTTCAATACCAAGATGCCTCTTCTGCAGGAACATCAAATGTTGCTACTGCTTCACAGCCCATTGCTTCAGCTTCACAGGATGATGTTTTTGACATATTTGAATGGTACATGTCTTCACAACCTACTGCTCCAGCTTCACAGGCTGAAGTTTTTGACATATTTGAATGGTACATATCTTCACAACCTACCGCTTCATATTTGTTGGTTCATTCAGATCTAGACATGTATTTAGAAGAGCCAACTTTGCCAAGAACAACTGATTTTGATATCATATAATTGGTGGAAGTTTGGAGGGATAAAATATCCAACTCTACAGCTTATTGCTCATGACATATTGCCTATTCCGGTCACAACGGTAGCATCAGAATCTGCATTCTCTACAAGTGGTAGAATCCTTAGCCCTCACCGTAGTAGGCTCGCACCAAATATGGTTGAAGCTATAATGTGTATGCAGGCTTGGTCTAATGCTGACATGCTAGGTAAGACAATTCAAATGTTGCTCTTTTGCTCCTATTCTACTTATGTTTTGTTGTTGCCACACTATTTCTTTCTTGCTTATCTAATTTACTAGAATATATACCTAAATCAGTTACACTACTGCCATCTAATTTTACATTGCTTGCAATTTTAGGTGAGAACAATTCATCACTCTCTACTGAGTTTCAAACTTGTCTTGACGATGAGGATGAACCAATGGTAACTTGACATTCTTAACTTCCATATTATGTCTGGATTTCATTCGCAACTTTCATTTGCAAGCTTCAATCTTATGTCTTAGATTTCATGCAACTTTCTAAATTATCTTGTACTATTTCCATGATCAGGATGAGGAACTCTCCACTTGCAATAACTATTAGGCTTGCTGCTTGCTTCCATGGAGTCAAGAATGAAGAAAATGGAGGACCGAGGAGCTACTGTGATGGGCTCTTCAAGTCCTCATTTCATTTATTCTGCTTACCATGCTTGTGTTGTGTTAAGAATTAGAACTTTCGGATTGTAATCGTACTAAGTATTGTCGTTTCTGCCAATCGTACTTCCAGTTTATCAATTATGTGGTCAGACTTGAGTTGAGATGATTGAATCTGTCAAACTTATTGTGGTCAAACTTGGGATAATTAAATTTGTCAAAATTATTGTGTTTGTGCCGCTAATTTACTATTGTGTAATGTGTTTGTGCTTCTGTATGGGAAGATTGCTGCCAAAATTATTTTGGTTTGTTATGCCAATGTATTGCTGTTTTGTTGCTATAATGGATGATCGAATATGTCAAAAAATATTGTGGTTTGTGCTCCTCTTTTACTGCTATTTTGTTGTTGTTGGTCTCCATGGGGATCCCCATGGGGATCGGGTACCCGTTGTTAGTGGGGATGGGGCTGCCCCTCGCCGCCAAGGTTGGCGGGGCTAGCAGGGACGGGGATTAGTGGGGATCGAGGCGGGGATGGTGGCGTTCCCCCCATGATCCCCGTCCCCGTTGCCATCTTGAATAATGAATTTTTACCGACCAAAAGAAGTGTTCCACAAGAAAACGGAGTCCGGAGGGCACTCGGGGTGGCCACAAGCCACAGGGGCACGCCCAGGGGGGTAGGGCGCACCCCCAGGCTTGTCGCCTCCTTGTGCACTTTTCGGACTACTTTTTATTTTACTATTTTTTTAAATATTCCAAAATGGAGAAAATTGCCATTGGAAAAGTTTTTGAGTCGGCTTTCTTATCGTACCACATACCAATTCCTTTTTGGAGTCTGAAACGTTCTGGAAAGTATCCCTTATGTACTCCTCTGGTGTTATGGTATTAATAATATTGGTTTCAACATTTATGGGAGTACCTGAGATATAATGTTTGATTCTTTGACCGTTTACCACCTCCGGCTTAGTGCCTTCGGTGTTGTTGATTTTGATGGCACCGAAATGATAGACCTATTCGATAATGTAAGGACCTTCCCATTTAGAGAGAAGCTTTCCTACAAAAAATCTTAAGCAAGAGGCTTATAGCAAGACATGGTTGAGGGAGTCCTGGACTAAGGGGTCCTCGAGCATCTGGTCTATTGGATATGGGCCGGACTAATGGGACATCAAGATACAAGGAAGCAGACCACCACTCGTGTCTGGTAGGGACTCCCGTATACGTGGATGGCAAGTTTAGGTGTCCGGATATGCTATTTCCTTTTTGTTGAAACCAACTTTGTACAACCCTAAGCCCCTTTGATATCTATATAAACCAGAGGGTTAGATCGAAGGCAGGATCACAACATTGACAAGCTAGCCAAAGCTAGGGTTTAGCCATTACGATCTCGAGGTAGATCAACTCTTGTAACCCCTATGCTCATCGAATATAATCAAGCATGAGTAGGCTTTTACCTCCATTAAGAGGGCCCAAACCTAGGTAAACACTGTGTCCTTTTGATCATAGTTACCATCGATCCTCAGACATATAGCTTGAGCCCCCCAATCCGAGATCTGCCGATTTTGACACCGACATTGGTGCTTTTATTGAGAGCTCCACTGTATCGTCGACAGAAGGATTGATGGCTCACCTCTTCATCAATGACAACGCTACGTCTAGGGAAACCTTCCTCCGTGGACAGGTCTTTGTGTTTGGTGGCTTCGTGCTTCGTGCAAACTCTACCGGCGGCCTCAAGCAGGTCGATAGTTACACCCCCGGCCACCAGATCAGGTTTGGAAGCCTGAATTACATCACCGACATCCGAGGAGACCAGGTCTTCGCAGGGTTCGCGGCCTCGGTTCCCGCCCCTGCCCCCGTGAAGGAAGCTCTTCGGATCCACTCTTAGATCCCGTCTAGGGGTCGACACTCAAACCCGCCTCGGTCGTAGATCCAGAGTGGGTAGCATCTTCTGAGGATGGGGGAATCACCCCCGCCGGGCTCTCTTCTACCATCAAACTTCTGACTAGAGTCCCAGATGTAGTTTTGGACTCGCCTCTGGATGATAGCTTCAAACTACCAAGGTCTGCGTCGATCAGGTGTCTGTCACCGAACTTAGCCCTACAGATCCGCAGGCTCTTACCTAGCTTTTGCCCCTAGATGAAGCACTGGGTTTGATGCGATCTCTCGCCATTACAGAAGCTTTGCCTCCGAACTGCACCCAGCATGGGGGCTGGGAGCGGGGAATTTTATGACCCGCCCATGACACACTTAATAGCCACTATCGAGGATTTAACCAGCATGCTAGACTACGCGTCTGAAGACATCGACGGTATGGACAACGATGTCGACGCCGAATTAGGACAAGTCCCACCCATCATGGGGTGTTGGACGGCCACTTCAACCTACGACATATACATGGTGGACACTCCTGATAAAAAGGATGACGAGGATAATCAGAACCCCGATGAGGACAAGCCCGTCGATAAACCACCAAAGCACCAACGTCAGCGGAGCCGCTCACGATCATGTCCGACAAAGGATAGTAATACCGGCACGGGAGATATTGAAACCCTGGATAGTGCTGAAGATCCCAAACACCCCGTCGAGCCCACATCAGAACAGGATGAGAGGGAGGAGGGTCAGTATAGCCCTAAACACGCTGATCACGAAGGCTCGGAAGACATCAATTATATGCCAGTCTCCGAGGAGGATGTTAGCCTCGGTGACGAAGATTTTATCATCCCAAAGGAACCCCTCGAGTAGGAACACTTCAAGCGACAGCTCATCGCCACAGTGCGGAGCCTGAAAAAGAAACAACGGCACAGTGCGGAGCCTCGAGTACGGCCACGAGCGACCTATCAAAAGTTACCCCAAGTGCAAGCTGCTGCCACAATTTGACGTCAAAGCCCTTGAGCCAATACCATCGAAATACAATCACGCAGATCAACCAGACCGCCCACCACGTGGACAGGATAAAGTGGCATATCAAGCCGAACACCAGCCCGCACCCCCTCGCCAAAGAGGCAAGGAGACAACAGCTGTGGGTTACTCATATTGCAACGGGACCTGGCCAACAAAGCCGGTCAGACTAGATCAATCTATGGATCAAGAGGCGATGCCCCGGCACGAGATAATGGCTATGAAGTCCGGCGTGATGAACATTACAATATTCGGGATCAGAACCGAACTCAGATGTCATCCAATCTCTATCGTGATGTCGCACGATACAGGGGTGCCGCACACCCCATGTGCTTCACCGATGAGGTAATGCAACACCAGTTTCCGGAAGGGTTTAAACCGTGAACATCGAGCAGTTTGATGGAACGATGTATCCGGCCGTCTGGATTGAAGATTTTCTTCTCCACATTCATATGGCTAGTGGAGATGACCTCCATGCCATTAAATATCTTCCTCTAAAGCTGAAAGGACCAGCATGGCACTGGCTGAATAGCCTCCCAATAAACTCCATTGGAACCTGGGAAGATTTGGAAGATGCTTTTCGGGCCAACTTTCAGGGCACTTATGTCCGGCCACCGGATGCTGACGACTTGAGTCACATAATCCAGCAACCAGTCGAATCAGCTCGCAAGCTTTGGAATTGGTTCCTAATTAAAAAGAACCAAATCGTGGACTGTTCGGATGCCGAAACCTTAGCGGCCTTCAAACACAGTGTCCGGGACGAGTGGCTCGCCCGACACCTCGGGCAGGAGATGCCGAAGACCATGGCATCCTTAACTACACTTATGACCCGTTTCTGTGCGGGTGAAGATAGTTGGTTGGCTCGTAGAAGCAACAACTCGGGCGACCCCGGCACTTCTAAGGCCAGGGACGGCAATGGTAAACCTCGCCACAATAAAAACAAACGTCGGAGCAACAATGACGACGTAGATGATACAGCCGTCAATGCCGGATTCAGTGGTTCTAATTCCGGTCAGTGGAAGAAACCTTCCAAAGGCAACAGGGACGGTCCATCCAGTTTGGACAAAATCCTTGAGAGGCCCTATCAGATTCATGGAACACCTGATAAGCCTGCAAACCACACCAAGAGGAACTATTGGGTTTTCAAATGGGTCATAAGATAAATACCGATCACAAGGGAAAGGGACTGTCGGTGTCAAAACCGGCGGATCTTGGGTAGGGGGTCCCGAACTGTGCGTCTAAGGCTAATGGTAATAGGAGGCAGGGGACATGATGTTTTACCTGTGTTCGGCCCGCCGATGGAGGTAATACCCTACTTCCTGCTTGATTGATCTTGATGATATGAGTATTACATGAGTTGATCTACCACGAGATCGTAGAGGCTAAACCCTAGAAGCTAGCCTATGATTATGATTGTTATTGTCCTACAGACTAAACCCTCCGGTTTATATAGACACCGGAGGGGGCTAGGGTTACATAGAGTCGGTTACAGAGAAGGAGATCTACATATCCGAATTGCCAAGCTTGCCTTCCATGCAAAGGAGAGTCCCATTCGGACACGGGACGAAGTCTTTAATCTTGTATCTTCATAGTCCAACAGTCTGGCCAAAGTATATAGTCCGGCTGTCCGAGGACCCCTTAATCCAGGACTCCCTCAGTAGCCCCTGAACCAGGCTTCAATGACGATGAGTCTGGCCCGCAGATTGTCTTCGGCATTGCAAGGCGGGTTCTTCTCCAAATTCTCCAGATTATTGTTGTAGCGAGCAGTGTCCGGCTCCTCATCAATGTCGCGATCCTCGGCTTCTGTGCTTTAATAACGGATGTCTCCATGTGTCGAGCAAAAGCGAGAAGTCGAGGCGTTTTTACATTTGCCACCTTGACCATGCGAGTAAATCGTCTATTTAAAGAGACGGGGATCCTCAGATCCAAATCACACCATCTCCTCCCAGCGAGCATTCATCAGAGCGCATCCGGAAAAATCCATACCACCATGGCCGGTCGTTGCGGCTCCTCCTCTCGCTCCCGCAGCACTAGGCCAGGCGATTGGGAGAAATCTTTTGTCCCCCACAACCGACTAGTAGAGTTGCAGACCAAGGGGTTTCTCCCACCTGCGTACATGGTCCCCGTCCGAGCTGGACTAGGCACTTATAATGGCGGGGAGCAAGCGGAGAGTTCTCCGAACCCATCCAAGGGAGAGCGGGTATGCTTCGTCCCCTATTTGCTGAGGGGACTCGGATTTCCAATCCATCCTTTCCTCCGCAGGCTCCTGGAGTTCTATGGCCTCCAGCTACATAACTTTACCCCAGCCTCCATACTGCATATCGCAGGCTACGTTGCCTTCTGCGAGCTATTTCTGGGTTGCGAAGCTCATTTCGAGCTATGGAAGAGGCTATTCTGCCTCATACCCCGCACTCAGGAGGGGTCGGTATATCAAGTGGGCGGAGCCGAAATATGGCGCATCGCCGGGACCGGATACCTATCCGGTACCCCGAAGAAGACATCCGAAGACTGGCATTCGGAGTGGTTCTACATGGAGGATGTCCCTCTTCCGGACCCTATTCGGAAAGGCCTTCCTGAGTTTGTAAATGCCCCGTTGAAGAAACGCCACAACTGGCGCCCCTGGAGCCCCCAGGAGGAAGATAACAAAGAGATCCTTTTCCTGATGGACAGGATAAATACGCCGGCCAAATCAGGACTAACAATAATTGAGGTTATGTCCATATGTATAATGCGGGGAGTGCAGCCACTCCAATATCGAGGAAAACCCATGTGGCACTACAATGGAGAAGACGACGCCACCCGTTGTGGCCGTAAAGGCCCGGACTCCGCCGCCGCTCTGGCGAAACTATTGTCCGATTTGTACAAAGGAGAGGAAGAGGAGTTCACCCATATCAAGCCTTGGGATGGATTCTCCATGTACAACCCCCCAAGCTGGGTGAGCTGCCATCTTTTATTCCAGTCTTTCCCGCATTTTTTAGCACAAATATTTACCTCGTCAATTCGTAGCAGGAACTGTGAAGAGCTATGAAGGAAGTTCACAGCCCGTCTCCACAGCCAGAGGACCCCAACCGGGCCCTCGACCCCGGACTCAAAGAAGATCCAGACACGTTGGTGGAGCTCGTTGACAGGACATTTTATCAGTTAAGCTGCGAGGGTGCGCTGGTGGCCATCATAGCCGATTATCCTGGCCTACTCCCTGTATCACATGTAAGTAGGACCGGAGTCCCGACTTCCAAAAAGGAATCCCTCTTCGCGCCTCACCCACCGCACATATATTGCATTTTACAGGGAAGGCCATCGGGACACCAAGCCGAACCCGCGGTGACTCGCCAACAAGGGGCACCGAAGCCAGGTAGGATTAAAAGGAAGGTGGTCAGGACCGAGACGCCGTTGCAAAGGTATGTTTAAAAACCTGCCACAAAATTATCATCGTTAAAATATAACAATGTCCATTGTCTTCTGGCAGAAAAAGCGCTCGCCGGACTATATCCGGAGAGCCTGCCGGTCACGCCTCCACCAGCCGGACTCCGAGGCCGGACTCAAGGGCAGAGGTCAATGCGACGATCCTCCAACAGATGATGCGGATAGATTTTCCGCTACAAACTCCGAAGTGGAGAGCACCATGAATCATAGGCGCTGACAGGCTGCACTACGCGACCCTAATTTCTCTGAAGAGGCGTTCGATGCCTTCAACTCAGGGGACGCATACATCCGGGCTCCTCAAGGTGGCTTCGCCAGGGCCACTGACCAGTACGTAAAGGATATATGGGTAAGAAATTTTGATAAGTATGTATATCAGTAGCCCCTGAGACTTGAAACAGTTGGCACAACTGATTTAAGGATCCTCGTGTGCATAGGTTCTAACAGAGAAGAATACCCAGCTGTCTAAAGAGCTGGAGGAGTGCAAAGCCCAACTCCGGGCTGCAATTGCCGTCATGGAGGAGTCTACGAAGGCCCCATCTGGTAATACTTGTTTCGATCGAAAATAAGGTCATGGCATGTACCAGTTCAGTATTCGGCATGAATGCAAATCCAACAATAGATTCTGCAGACAAACTCGGAGGCTATCCGGAGATCGTACCAGAGGATGAGCAACATGTTCGGCGACAGCTGAAGGCTGGCGAGTGTGTGCTTACAAAGGTTATAAAGGAGAAAATGCTCTCCAGACGCGAACACCGATCGGACGTCGAATTAAAGGATGTTCGCCCAGCTTGTCGACCAGTAAGGAGAATAAGAGGCTTCGACGCGCATATTCAAGAAGTGCTCTAGCAAACCACTATAAAGTTCGGCGAAGAAGCTGCTAACAAATTATGTCTCAGAGGCATGCCGACAGTGTCGTCCCAAGGGGAGATGCCCGATCTGCAGCGGTCTTTGCAGAGTTTCACAACCGCATCGAACAAGTTCGGCAGTGATGCAGGCACGCCCGAGCCTTATGGCTATCGGCCTCCGCCAGAGGCATGGGGGAGCTTGTGGAGATGCTCAAGGGAGCACGGCGGCGCTTCCGCTTATGAAAGATATTGGCCTGCCGACAAGGTGCGAGGAATCATGTGCCATGGTGAAGACGTGATACACTAAGGATGACCCGAACCACATGGCCAAGGTCGGACCTGTAGGACCAGATGGGAAGGAGATCCCTGTAAGTCTGGTATATGACCAGGTAGCATTAGCCACTAAGTATTCCCAACAGGATTGTAGGCTAGACAGCCTGTTGGATGGTATAGAAGAAGAATTTAGTCAGTCTAAATGACTTTTGTACTTCGAAGGACACATTTGTCCCTAGCCAGATTGTAAATCATTTGTCTTGGCCGACCTTTTCGCTTCAGCCTATGGACCTGACAGTCCGGAGTGTATCCGAATACCCGCTAAGTTATGTAAAAACCGGGGCACGCGTGGAACCAGGCGCAGGGGTCATAAGTGCTTGAATAGACAAGTACCCAACTAGTTATGTTATATTACATGGGTAGTAAGAAACATCTTCTAGGGAGAATAGTTCCGTTAAGGGTTCCTTTCCCTAGGTGCGCATGCATTAATGTGCATGTCCGAACTGCGAAAAATGACGCAGGATATAAGCATCTGGGGGCATATTTTGTAATAGGTAAAAGACATCTTTTATTCATAGACCGAATATTCCCTTAAGAACGCTATCTTTCGGCTTCACCCAGTCTGAGGTACACATCCGGCTGACCCATCAGTAACAATCGCAGAGGTGCTCCCCTTATGCCCTAGCCGAATTAACGGGAACGTACGGCATAAACACAAGAGCCAGGCAACCCAGCTTGGCCAAAACTTAAGTCATATCGATGCATATAATGGTGAAAAAGGGCACATATGGGGAAATGACGCATATGTGGTGGGCATGAAGCCTAGAAGGTAACTATATTAAGCTTCTGTATAAGAAGCCCCCAGGTATATTGAGCGCGCATAGCGTGGCATGAGTTTGCGGTCAAAGCATACTTGAAGCTTTTAAGCTATATATATAAAAAGGAGAGAGAGAGACGATAAAAATTAAAAGGGGAGACGGAGGTAAGGAGACAAATGCAGAGTTCGGCACTAGGCGTAAAATCTTCGGAGTCTGGCTGCGTTCCATGGGTTCGGCTCGAGTCGATTATCTGATGCATCACGCAGACGGTACGCTCCTCCGGTGAGAACTTTATCAATGATGAAGGGACCCCCCATTTGGGCTTGAGCTTGTCCTTTTTCTTTTCCGGTAGGCATAGAACGAGTTCGCCAATGTTATAAGTTTTGGCATGTACTTCCCCGCTTTGATACCTTCGAGCCTGCTGTTGATAGAATGCGGAACGGGCCTTTGCGACGTCATGCTCCTCCTCCAGGGCATCTAAGTCGTCCTGCCGATCCAGCTCGGCCTCTCTCTCTCTCTCTTCGTACATGCGCACTCGAGGTGAGTCATGGATGATATCGCAGGGTAGCACTGCCTCTGCGCCGTACACCATAAAAAATGGTGTGTATCCAGTTGTGCGACTTGGCATGGTCCGCAACCCCCATAGTATGGAGTCGAGGTCCTCGACCCAGTGCGTATCTGATACCTTCAAGGATCGCACTAGTCTGGGTTTAATGCCGCTCATGATAAGACCATTCGCTCATTCGACTTGACCGTTTGTTTGGGGGTGATAGACAGAGGCATAATCAAGTTTTATGCCCATTTTGTCGCACCAGGCTTTCACCTCGTCGGCTGTGAAGTTTGAGGCGTTATCGGTGATGATGCTGTGGGGGACACCGTAACAGTGTACGACCCCAGATATGAAGCCTATCACTGGTCCAGACTCGGCCGTTTTAACTGGTTTGGCTTCTATCCATTTGGTGAATTTATCGACCATGACCAACAAGTATTTCTTCTTATGGCTTCCTCCTTTAAGGGTCCAACCATATCGAGCCCCCAGACCACGAAGGGCCAAGTTATGGGGATTGTTTGGAGAGCGGTAGGTGGCATATGGCTTTGATTTGCAAAAGGCTGGCAAACGACGCAATGTTGGACGAGGTCCTGTGCGTCTACCCGAGCTGTAGGCCAGTAGAAACTGTTGGGTAACGTAGTAATTTCAAAATTTTCCTACGCACACGCAAGATCATGGTGATGATATAGCAACGAGGGGAGAGTGTTGTCTACGCACTCGTGAGACCGAAGCGAAGCGCTGACGCAGCGAGAGGAAGTAGTCGACGTCCTCCCGGTCCGACCGATCCAAGCACCGCATACTCGCACCTCCGAGTTCTTGACACGCGACAGCTCGATGACGCACCTCGATCTCCAATCCAAAGAGAGGCCCGAGGGGAGTTCCACAAGACGACGGCGCAGTGACGATCTTGATGTTCTCCAGCCAGCGAGGGCTTCGCCTAAGCACCGCTACAATATGACCGAGGTGTAATATCGTGAGGGGGCATCGCACACGGCTAAGGAACGATCAATGATCAACTTGTGTGTCCTAGGGTGCCCCCCTACCCCCGTATATAAAGGAGGGAGGGAGGAGGTGGCCGACCCAAGGAGGGGGCGCGCCATAGGAGGAGGAAACCTACTCCAAGTAGGTTTCCCCTCTTTTTCCTAATCTTATTTGGAGGGGGAAGGAAGGAGTACTAGTAGTAGGAAAGGAAGAGGGGGAAGGAGAAAGGAAAGGGGGGGGCCGGCCCCCTTCCCCAATTCGGATTGGGCTTGGGGGGGCACACCCCCTTCCCTTGCTCCTTCTCCCTTCTTCCTACATGGGCCCAATAAGGCCCATATACTTCCCGGGGTTCCGTAACCTCCCTGAGCTCCTAGATATTCCCAAACTCTTCCGAACCTTTCCGTGTCCAAATATATCCGTCCAATATATCAATCTTTATGTCTCGACCATTTCGAGACTCCTCGTCATGTCCGTGATCATATCCGGACTCAACAAACTTCGTACATCAAAATACATAAACTCATAATATAATTGTCATCGAAACCTTAAGCATGCGGACCCTACGGTTCGAGAACGATGTAGACATGACCGAGACATGTCTCGTCAATAACCAATAGCGGACCTGATGCCCATATTGGTTCCTACATATTCTACGAAGATCTTTATCGGTCAAACCGCACAACAACATACGTTGTTCCTTTGTCATCGGTATGTTACTTGTCCGAGATTCGATCGTCGGTATCCAATACCTAGTTCAATCTCGCTATCGACAAGTCTCTTTACTCGCTCGTAATACTTCATCTTATAACTAACTCATTAGTTACATGCTTACAAGGCTTAGGTGATGAGCATTACCGAGAGGGCCCAGAGATACCTCTCCGACAATCGGAGTGACAAATCCTAATCTCAATTATGCTAACTCAACATGTACCTTCGAGACACCTGTAGTACTCCTTTGTAAGTACCCAAAGTGTTCCTCCGTAAACGGAGTTACACAATTCTCATAGTTACAGAACATGTATAAGTCATGAAGGAAGCAATAGCAGAATACTAAACGATCAAGTGCTAAGCTAACGGATGGGTCATGTCAATCACATCATTCTCCTAATGATGTGATCCCATTGATCAAATGACAACACATGTCTATGGTTAGGAAACATAACCATCTTTGATTAATGAGCTAGTCAAGTAGAGGCATACTAGTGACTATATGTTTGTCTATGTATTCACACATGTATCATGTTTCCGGTTAATACAATTCTAGCATGAATAATAAACATTTATCATGATATGAGGAAATAAATAATAACTTTATTATTGCCTCTAGGGCATATTTCCTTCAGCCTCCCACTTGGACTAGAGTCAATAATCTAGATTACACAAGAATGATTCTAACACCCATGGAGTCTTGGTGCTGATCATGTTTTGCTCGTGAGAGAGGCTTAGTCAACGGTCTCGCAACATTCAGATCCGTATGTATCTTGCAAATCTCTATGTCTCCCACTTGGACTTGGTCCCGAATGGAATTGAAGCGCCTCTTGATGTGCTTGGTCCTCTTGTGAAATCTGGATTCCTTTGCCAAGGCAATTGCACCAAGATTGTCACGAAGATCTTCATTGGTCCCGATGCACTAGGTATAACACCTAGATCGGAAATGAACTCCTTCATCCGCACTCTTCATTTGCTACTTCGTAAGCAGCTATGTACTCGCTTCACATGTAGATCCCGCTACGACGCTTTGTTTAGAACTGCACAAACTCACAGCTCCACCGCTTAATATAAACACGATCCGGTTTGCGATTTAGAATCGTCCGGATCGTGTCAAAGCTTGCATCGACGTAACCATTTACGACTAGCTCTTTGTCACCTCCATATACGAGAAACATATCCTTAGTCCTTTTCGTAGTTCAGATGTTCTTGACCGCTGTCCAAAGATCCACTCGATTACTTTGGTACCTACCGCCAAGCTTATTGCTAAGCATACGTCGTCCGGTACACAACATTGCATACATGATAGAGCCTATGGCAAGCATAGGAACACCTTTCATTTTCTCTATCTTCTGTTGTGGTCGGGCATTGAGTTTGACTCAACTTCACACCTTGTAGCACGTGCAAGAATCCTTTCTTTGCTCGATCCATTTTGAACTTTTTCAAAATTTTGTCAAGGTATGTGCTTTGTGAAAGTCCTATTAAGCGCCTTGATCTATCTCTATAGATCTTGATGCCCAATATGTAAGCAGCTTCACCGAGGTCTTTCATTGAAAAACTTTTATTCAAGTATCCTTTATGCTATCCAGAAATTCTATATCATTTCCAATTAATAATATGTCATCAACATATAAAACTAGAAATGCTACAGAGCTCCCACTCACTTTCTTGTAAATACAAAGCTTCTCCAAAAGTCTCAGATAAAACCATATGCTTTGATCACACTCACAAAGCGCTTATTCCAACTCCGAGATGCTTGCACCACCATAAATGGAACGCTGGAGCTTGCACACTTTGTCAAGACCTTTTGGATCAACAAAACCTTCGGCTGCATCATATACAACTCTTCTTCTAGAAATCCATTCAAGAATGCAGTCTTGACATCCATTTGCCAAATTTCATAATCATGAAATGCAGCAATAGCCAACATGATTCGAACAGACTTAAGCATCGCTACGGGTGAGAAAGTCTCATCGTAGTCAACCCCTTGAACTTGTCGAAAACCTTTTGCAACAAGTCGAGCTTTGTAGACGAGAACATTACCATCAGCCGGTCTTCTTCTTAAAGATCCATTTATTCTCAATGGCTTGCCGATCATCGGCAAGTCAACCAAAGTCCATACTTTGTTTTCATACATGGATCCTATCTCATATTTCATGGCCTCTCGCCATTTTATGGAATTTGGGCTCATCATCGCTTCCTCATAGTTCGTAGGTTCATCATGGTCAAGTAACATGACTTCCGAATAGGATTTCCGCACCACTCGTGCGGATCTTACTCGAAGACCTACGAGGTTCAAGAGAAACTTGATCTGAAGTTTCATGATCAATATCATTAGCTTCCTCACTAATTGGTGTAGTTGTCACAGAACCGGTTCTTGTGATGAACTACTTTCCAATAAGGGAGTAGATACGCTTATCTCATCAAGTTCTACTTTCCTCCCACTCACTTCTTTCGAGAGAAATTCTTCTAGAAAGGATCCGAATTTAGCAACGAAAATCTTGCCCTCGGATCTGTGATAGAAGGTGTACCCAATAGTCTCCTTTGGGTATCCTATGAAGACACATTCGATTTGGGTTCGAGCTTATCCGTTGAAGTTTCTTCACATAAGCATCGCAGCCCCAAACTTTGAGAAACGACAACTTTGGTTTCTTGCCAAACCACAGTTCATAAGGCGTCGCCTCAACGGATTTTGATGGTGCCCTATTTAACGTGAATGCGGCCGCCTCTAAAGCATAACCCCAAAACGATAGCGGTAAATCGGTAAGAGACATCATAGATCGCACCATATCAAGTAAAGTACGACATTTACGCTCGACACACCATTTCGCTGTGGTGTTCCGTGGCATGAGTTGCGAAACTATTCCACATTGTTTCAAATGTAAACCAAACTCAGAACTCAAATATTCTCCTCCACGATCGATCGTAGAAACTTTATTTTCTTGTTACGATGATTTTCTACTTCACTCAAATTCTTTGAACTTTTCAAATGTTTCGACTTGTGCTTCATCAAGTAGATATACCCATATCTGCTCAAATCATCTGTGAAGGTGAGAAAATAACGATATCCGCCACGAGCCTCAACATTCATCGGGCCACATACATCTCAGATGTATGATTTCCAACAAATCTGTTGCTCTCTCCATAGATCCGGAGAACAGTGTTTTGGTCATCTTGCCCATGAGGCACGGTTCGCAAGTACCAAGTGATTCATAATCAAGTGATTCCATAAGTCCATCAAGATGGAGTTTCTTCATGCGTTTTACAATCGATATGACCTAAACGGCAAGTACCACAAATATGTTGCACTATCATTATCAACTCTGCATCTTTTGGCTTCAACATTATGAATATGTGTATCACTACTATCGAGATTCAATAAAATAGACCACTCTTCAAGGGTGCATGACCATAAAAGATATTACTCATATAAATAGAACAACCATTATTCTCTCGATTTAAATGAATAACCATCTCGCATCAAACAAGATCCAGATATAATGTTCATGCTCAACGCAGCACCAAATAACAATTATTCAGGTCTAAAACTAATCCCGATGGTAGATGTAGAGGTAGCGTGTCAACCGCGATCACATCGACTTTGGAACCATTTCCCACACGCATCGTCACCTCGCCCTTAGCTAATCTTCGCTTAATCCGTAGTCCCTGCTTCGAGTTGCAAATGTTAGCAATGTAACCGTATCAATACCCAAAAGCTACCGCGAGTATTAGTAAGGTACACATCAATAACATGTATATCACATATAACTTTGTTCACTTTGCCATCCTTCTTATCCGCCAAATACTTGGGGCAGTTCCGCTCAAAGGTCCACCGCTTGCGGTAGAGAAGCACTTCGGCCAGCTTAGGTCCGACTTGGGTTTCTTCTCTTGAGCAGCAACTTGTTTGCTGTTCTTTTGAAGTTCCTTCTTCTTCCCTTTGCCCTTTTCTTTAAACCAGTGGTCTTGTTGACCATCAACACTTGATGCTCCTTTTGATTTCTACCTCCGCTGCTTTCAAAGATCGCTAAGAGCTCGGAATAGTCTTGTTCATCCCTTGCATATTATAGTTCATCACAAAGCTCTTGTAGCTTGGTGGCGTGATTGGAGAATTCATCAATGACGCTATCATCCGGAAGATTAACTCCCGCTTGAATCAAGTGATTATTATACCCGCACATTTTGAGTATATGCTCACCGACAGAATCGTTCTCCTCCATCTTGCGATGTAGAACTTATTGGAGACTTCATATCTCTCAATCCGGCATTTGCTTGAAATATTAACTTCAACTCCTCGAACATCTCATATGCTCCATGACGCTCAAAACATCGTTGAAGACCCGGTTCTAAGCCGTAAAGCATGGCACATCGAACTATAGAGTAATCATCGCTTTGCTCGCCAGACGTTCTTAACGCCGCCGGCCAGATCAAGAAGAGGTTCGCACCCAGCGGTGCTTCCAGGCGTAACTCTTCTCAGGCAGCAATGAGGATAATCCTCGTGTTACGGACCCAATCCGTAATTGCTACCATCATCTTTCAACTTTGCTTTCTCAAGGAACGCATTAAAATTCAACGGAACAACAAAGACGAGCCATCTATCTACAAACAAACATAGACAAGCAAAATACTATCAGTACTAAGTTCATGATAAATTTAAGTTCAATTAATCATATTACTAAAGAACTCCCACTTAGAGACATCTCTAGTCATCTAAGTGATTACGTGATCCAAATCAACTAAACCATGTCCGATCATCACGTGAGATGGAGTAGTTTCAATGGTGAACATCTCTATGTTGATCATATCTACTATATGATTCACGCCGACCTTTCGGTCTCCGTGTTCCGAGGCCATATCTCAGATATGCTAGGCTCGCCAAGTATAACTCGAGTATTCCACGGTGCAACTGTTTTGCACCCGCTGTATTTGAACGTAGAGCCTATCACACCCGATCATCACATGGTGTCTCAGCACGAAGAACTTTCGCAACGGTGCATACTCAGGGAGAACACTTCTTGATAATTAGTGAGAGATCATCTTAAAATGCTACCGTCAATCAAAGCAAGATAAGATGCATAAAGGATAAACATCACATGCAATCAATATAAGTGATATGATATGGCCATCATCATCTTGTGCTCATGATCTCCATCTTCGAAGCACCATCGTGATCACCATCGTCACCGGCGTGACACCTTGATCTCCATTGTAGCATCGTTGTCGTTATGCCATCTATTGCTTCTACGACTATCGCTACCGCTTAGTGATAAAGTAAAGCAATTACAAGGTGTTTGCATTTAATACAATAAAGCGACAACCATATGGCTCCTGCCAGTTGCCGATAACTTCGGTTACAAAACATGATCATCTCATACAATAAAATATAGCATCATGTCTTGGCCATATCACATCACAACATGCCCAGCAAAAACAAGTTAGACGTCCTCTACTTTGTTGTTGCAAATTTTACGTGGCTGCTACGGGCTTAAGCAAGAACCAATCTCACCTACGCATCAAAACCACAACGATAGTTTGTCAAGTTGATGCTGTTTTAACCTTCGCAAGGACCGGCGTAGCCACACTCGGTTCAACTAAAGTTGGAAAACCGACACCGCTAGTCACCGTGTGCAAAGCACGGCGGTAAACCAGTCTCGCGAAGCGCACGCGTAATGTCGGTCCGGCCGCTTCATCCAACAATACCGCTGAACCAAAGTATGACATGTCGGTAAGCAAGATGACTTATATCGCCCACAACTCACTTGTGTTCTACTCGCAAATATCATCAAACCATAAAACCTAGGCTCGATGCCACCGTTGGGTAACGAGTAATTTCAAAATTTTCCTACGCACACGCAAGATCATGGTGATGATATAGCAACGAGGGGAGAGTGTTGTCTACGCACTCTCGAGACCGAAGCGAAGCGCTGACGCAGCATAGAGGAAGTAGTCGACGCCCTCCCGTCCGACCGATCCAAGCACCGCATACTCGCACCTCCGAAGTTCTTGACACGCGACAGCTCGATGACGCACCTCGATCTCCAATCCAAGAGAGGCCCGAGGGGAGTTCCACAAGACGACGGCGTGGTGGACGATCTTGATGTTCTCCAGCCAGTGGCTTCACCTAAGCACCGCCACAATATGACCGAGGTGTAATATCATGGAGGGGGCACCGCACACGGCTAAGGAACGATCAATGATCAACTTGTGTGTCCTAGGGTGCCCCCTACCCCAGATATAAAGGAGGGAGGGAGGAGGTGGCTGCCCAAGGAGGGGCGCGCCATAGGAGGAGGAAACCTACTCCAAGTAGGTTTCCTCTTTTCCTAATCTTATTTGGAGGGGAAGGAAGGAGTACTAGTAGTAGGAAGGAGTACTAGTAGTAGGAAAGGAAGAGGGGAAGGAGAAGGAAAGGGGCCGCCCCTTCCCCAATTCGGATTGGGCTTGGGGCGCGCCTCTTCCCTTGCTCCTTCTCCTTCTTCCTACATGGGCCCAATAAGGCCCATATACTTCCCGGGGTTCCAGAACCTCCTGAGCTCCCAGATATTCCCAAACTCTTCCGAACCTTTCCGTGTCCAAATATATCCGTCCAATATATCAATCTTTATGTCTCGACCATTTCGAGACTCCTCGTCATGTCCGTGATCATATCCGGACTCAACAAACTTCAAAGACATCAAAATACATAAACTCATAATATAATTGTCATCGAAACCTTAAGCGCATGGACCCTACGGTTCGAGAACGATGTAGACATGATCGAGACATGTCTCGGTCAATAAGCAATAGCGGACCTGGATGCCCATATTGGTTCCTACATATTCTACGAAGATCTTTATCGGTCAAACCGCACAACAACATACGTTGTTCCTTTGTCATCGGTATGTTACTTGTCCGAGATTCGATCGCTCGTATCCAATACCTAGTTCAATCTCGCTATCGACAAGTCTCTTTACTCGCTCAGTAATACTTCATCTTATAACTAACTCATTAGTTACATGCTTGCAAGGCTTAGGTGATGAGCATTACCGAGAGGGCCCAGAGATACCTCTCCGACAATCGGAGTGACAAATCCTAATCTCGAATTATGCTAACTCAACATGTACCTTCGAGACACCTGTAGTACTCCTTTATAATCACCCGCTTACGCTGTGACGCTTGGTAGTACCCAAAGTGTTCCTCCGTAAACGGAGTTACACAATTCTCATAGTTACAGGAACATGTATAAGTCATGAAGGAAGCAATAGCGTAATACTAAACGATCAAGTGCTAAGCTAACGGGATGGTTCATGTCAATCACATCATTCTCCTAATGATGTGATCCCATTGATCAAATGACAACACATGTCTATGGTTAGGAAACATAACCATCTTTGATTAATGAGCTAGTCAAGTAGAGGCATACTAGTGACTATATGTTTGTCTATGTATTCACACATGTATCATGTTTCCGGTTAATACAATTCTAGCATGAATAATAAACATTTATCATGATATGAGGAAATAAATAATAACTTTATTATTGCCTCTAGGGCATATTTCCTTCAGAAACCTGTACGGAAGGCCTTGCTTACGAGCGCCCGGGCTGCAGCGTGGTGGCCGCCGAGTCTGGCATGAATTTCGGCCAAGAGCTGTCGCCCTTCCTCTTTGGAGATGCACCTTTGGAGCACTCCAGTCGCGCTTTTCTTATAAAGCTCGCCCTCGTGGACTTTGTAGGCTTTAGAACGCCGCACAATGCAACGTGCCTCATTTTGGTCCTCGGGGAGTTCTTGCCTATTTAAGTAGGCTAAGAACGGTTCTGTCCACGGGGCGATGACATCCATAATCACGTGGGCCGAAGTTGTTATTTCGGTGGCTGAGCCTCCGATTACGTCAGAGTGTTCGGGATCTGGGGTTGTGTTCGGATCCGGACTGGTATTGCCGGTCTCCCCTTCCCATACCACGGATGGCTTGAACAACCTTTCCAAAAAAATATTAGGTGGGACGGGCTCGCGTTTAGCGATGATGCGGGAAAGGATGTCCGCCGCTTGATTGTTTTCTCGAACCACATGGTGGAATTCGAGCCCCTCGAACCGAGCTGACATTTTGAGAATAGCATTGCGGTAGGCCGCCATTTTTGGGTCCTTGGCATCAAAGTCACCATTTATTTGAGATATTGCGAGATTTGGATCCCCACGTACTTCTAGGCATTGAATGCCCATGGAGACTGCCATCCGAAGACCGTGCAACAATCCCTCATACTCGGTTGCATTGTTGGAATCTATGTAAAGTATTTGGAGTACGTATTGGACTGTATCTCCGGTGGGGGACGTCAGGACGACGCCGGCCCCTAGACCAGCTAGCATCTTAGAGCCGTCAAAGTGCATGATCTAATTGGAGTACGCGCCGTACTCTTTTGGGAGTTTGGCTTCTGTCCATTCGGCGACGAAGTCAGCCAGTACTTGCGACTTAATGGCTCACCGTGATTTGTATGTTATGTCGAACGGGAGGAGCTCGATAGCCCATTTAGCAATCCGGCCCGTGGCATCGCGGTTATTTATTATGTCATTGAGTGGTACTTCGGAGGCCACCGTGATTGAACACTCTTGAAGTAGTGTCGTAGTTTTCGGGATGCCATGAAGACCGTGTATGCTATCTTTTGATAATGTGGGTACCGTGACTTGCATGGAGTGAGGACAGTGGATACGTAGTATACCGACTTTTGAAGTGGGAATTTATGTCCATCTGTCTCTCGTTCAAGGACGAGCACTGCGCTTACAACCTAGTGTGTTGCGGCTATATATAGCAGTATGGGTTCGCCGACATTTGGCGCTGCCAGGATTGGATTGGTGGCTAAGAGGGCTTTTATTTCTTCCAGTCCAGCCGTAGTTGCATCCATCCACTTGAAGTGTTCGGTGCGTCGAAGAAGGCGATAAAGAGGTAGTGCCTTTTCCCCTAATCAGGAGATAAAGCGGCTTAAGGCGGCCACACATCCAGTTAATTTCTGGATTTGCTTGAGGTCTGTTGGGGTAGCCAACTGTGACAGAGTTCGGATTTTAGCCAGGTTTGCTTCGATTCCTCTATTGGAAACAATAAAGCCCAAGAGCCTTCCGGTCGGTACGCCGAAAACGCATTTTTCCAGGTTGAGCTTGATGTCATATGTTCGGAAGTTGTCGAACGTAAGCCTCACGTCGTCTATTAATGATTCGACGTGTCTAGTTTTGATGACCACATCGTCTACATAAGCCTCCACTGTTTCGCCAATTTGTGTTTCCACGCATGTCTGAATCATACGTTGATAGGTTGCACCGGCGTTTTTGAGCCCGAAAGGCATGGTGTTAAAATAGAAGGGGTCGTATGGAGTGATGAATGCCATTGCGGCTTGATCAGACTCCGCCATCTTGATTTGATGGTATCCGGAGTATGCATCGAGAAAACACAATGAGTCGTGTCCTGCGGTAGCGTCGATAATTTGATCGATGCGGGGGAGGGGGAAGGGATCCTTAGGGAAAGCCTTATTGAGGTCTTTGAAATTGACGCATAGGCGCCAGGATTTGTCCTTCTTTGGTACCATCACCAGGTTTGCTAGCCACTCCGGATGTTTTATTTCTTTGATGAATCCGGCTTCGAGTAGCTTGGCTAGCTCCTCTCCCATGGCTTGTCACTTGGGTTCTGAAAAACGCCGAAGAGTCTTCTTGACCGGCTAATATCCTTTTAGTATGTTTAGGCTATGTTCGGCTAGCCTGCGTGGGATACCTAGCATGTCTGAAGGATGCCGGGCGAAGATGTCCCAATTCTCGCGCAAGAACTCTTGTAGTGCAGCGTCTATTGTGGGGTTCAGCTGTGCCCCAATTGATGTTGTTTTTGTAGGGTCCGTTGGGTGGACCTGGAATTTCACTATTTCGTCTGCTGGTTTGAAAGAGGTGGACTTGGGTCGTTTGTTGAGTATCACGTCGTCCTTGTCCACTGCGGAGCGCAGCGCAGTTAACTCTTCGGCCGCGAGGGCTTCGGGTAATGCCTCCAGGGCTAGTGCGGCGGTTTTATTTTCGGCATGGAGTGCTATGTCCGGATCACTAGCTAGAGTGATAATTCCATTGGGCCCCGGCATCTTGAGCTTCATGTATCTGTAATGGGGTATAGCTTGGAAGCTTGCGATTGCATCCCGTCCTAAAAGGGCGTGGTATCCATTGCTAAACGGGGCCACTTGGAATGTGATTTCTTCAGACCTATAATTCTCCGGAGTGCCAAATACCACATCCAGTGTGATTTTTCCTATGCATCGTGCCTCCCGACTGGGGATGATTCCTCTGAAGGTCGTGCTGCTTTGCTCAATGCGGCTCTTATCTATTTCCATTTTGTTAAGAGTTTCCTCATAGATGAGGTTTAATCCGCTGCCGCCGTCCATGAGCACTTTAGTAAGCCGGAAGCCATCCACAATTGGACTAAGGACCAAAGCGGCTGGTGCTCGGACTGCTCGGAATTGAGGTTCGTTGCTGGCATTGAAGGTTATGGCCGCATCGTTCCATGGGTTTATTGTTGTGATGTGGCAGACTTCGGCGAGGCTGCGGAGCGCTCGCTTGCGCCTGTTGTTTGAGTCGAAAGTCTCGAGACTGTCAGTATTGTATTGTTATTTTCTGCGGAATGGTGCTCTGTGGTATTGTTGATGAGAAGGTCCTCGCCACTCTTGGCCACCTGTCGGAGTGTCCAACATGCTCTAAGGTTGTGTGTTGGTATGATGCCCGGTGTGCTATGAATTTTGCATGGCCTGTTGAGCCATCCCTCCAGTACAGTTCCACGCCCTGTAGAGGGCTTTGGCTTCTTTGTAATTGGGTTGGGTGACTTGCGAGAGCGCACCCTTTTAGTTCGGACAAGGGGTTTAGTTAGGGCCGGAGGATCCCAGAATTTTGTTTGGGTTTTCTAGGCGCTTTCCATTGCACAGTACTTCTGTACTATGGCCACCAAGTTGGGAAAGTGTGCTATGTCACGGCGACTTATGTCATTGAGAATTCCCTTGTCCGTGCAATTTTTGCTAAAGAATGAGATTGCGCCTTCCTCGTGGCAGTCCTTAACCTTGCTCATTACAAGGAGGAACCTGGCCCAGAAGTGGTGTACTGTCTCTTGGGGCTCTTGCCTGATGTGGGAAAGATCACTTGTGTCTAGGTGGGTGGGTAGACTTAAGTCAACATCCTGACCTAATCTGAGACCCAGGGGCAAAGGAGCTCCCGAGCTTGGCAGCTCGGGCTCCAGGATGTTGCCCAATATTTGTGGCCCGTTGCCCAATTCTAAGTTCGGAGCTTGGGCCATGTCCTCCCGTAGACGGGTATCCGGCTCGGAGAGCTCGGGAATTCAGACATAGTTCGTCCTCAAAATAGAGGAAGAATCGCTATTTTTTTCCTCCACCACCGCTATCTGATGGGTGATCAGCGGAGAGTTAATCTCCCTTAGGTTGGGTTTAAGCCCAATCTGATCGTAGTCCGTAGCGACTCCCAGGGCGGCGATGCAATCCAAGTGCTCGTTTAGGGAGGAGAGCTCCATTAGATCCATCTGCTCGATGAATTCCGGGCTGACGTGGAGGCTGTTCTTGATGACCTGAGAAGTCATCGTCGGCGTGGCGGACGAATGGGCGGCCATGACGAAACCGCCCAGCCGGAGAGTTTGGCCTACAGCCAGGGATCCTCCAGAGGTGATGTTGTCCTTGACAACAAGGCAAGCCATCAAGCCTTATCACTACAGCACAGTGGAATTCTCGATGAAAGCACCAATGTCGGTGTCAAAACCGGCGGATCTCCGGTAGGGGGTCCCGAAATGTGCGTCTAAGGCTAATGGTAACAGGAGGCAGGGGACACGATGTTTTACCCAGGTTTGGGCCCTCTCGATGGAGGTAATACCCTACTTCTTGCTTGATTGATCTTGATGATATGAGTATTACAAGAGTTGATCTACCACGAGATCGTAGAGGCTAAACCCTAGAAGCTGGCCTATGATTATGATTGTTATCGTCCTACGGAATAAACCCTCCGGTTTATATAGACACAGGAGGGGGCTAGGGTTACACAGAGTCGGTTACAGAGAAGGAGATCTACATATCCGAATTGCCAAGCTTGCCTTCCACGCAAAGGAGAGTCCCATCCGGACACGGGACAAAGTCTTCAATCTTGTATCTTCATAGTCCAACAGTCTGGCCAAAGTATATAGTCCGGCTGTCCGAGGACCCCTTAATCCAGGACTCCCTCAGGGACCTCCAAGTGAGGATGATGAGGAGCCCCGTGAGCCGAACACCGGAGGCCGAAAATAGTTTTCCCCCGAGGTAAAACAGTGAACATGATCTATATCACTCACATTCCCAAAAGGGAGCGCAAGCGCGCACTAAGGGACGTCTACGCCGTCGAGCCCGTCGCCCCAAAATCCAACGCATGGTCAGCCTGTCCAATCACTATTGATCGCAGGGATCACCCAACCAGTATCCGTCACGGGGGTTCAGCCGCCCTGGTACTCGATCTAGTTATTTACGGATACCATCTCACTAGAGTACTTATGGACGGGGGCAGCAGTCTCAACTTGATTTATCAAGACACTGTCCACAAGATGAGCATTGACCCATCAAGAATCAAGCCTAGTAACACTACCTTTAAAGGTGTGATACCCGGCCTGGAGGCCCGTTGCACGGGCTCACAGACACTGGAGGTAGTATTCGGCTCCCGAGACAACTTCCGCAGTGAAGAATTAATCTTCGACATCGGCCCTTTCTGCAGTGGTTATCATGCACTACTTGGACGAAGTGCTTTTGCCTGCTTTAATGCAGTCTCGCACTATGCCTACTTGAAGCTTAAGATGCCTGGACCTCGCGGCATTATTACAGTCAATGGAAATATGGAGCACTCCCTCCGTACTGAAGAACACACCGCGGCCCTTGTAGCCGAGGTGTATGGCAGCCTTATCCAGTCGAATGATCCATCGGACATTAAAGCCAACAACATCTCTAAACAAGTCCAGTCTACGCATCACTGTGACACCTCAACGGATCCGGACCTCGATTAGCAGTTTGGCCTCCGCCGACTGCCCCATAAGGCTGCGGCTTATGTACTGCACGCACATAACTACGCACTTAAAATACCGTGGGCAGCACTGGAGGCACACTGCAGAAAAAGTCCATAGTACGGCTTGACCCTATTTGGACTACATACATTACAGGTTCATCAAGAGCCCTATTTTGTTGTATGGTTGCATCAAGGATCCTTTCAAGGCTAGTGTTTCAAATCTTTATGGACAACCATCAAATACTCCTATCAAAGGACTTATTACTAAGTAGAAATGGTGCAGACGTGCGGCAGGGCATCACTGGAGTCTTTGAACCTTTACCTTGAGGCCCTGTGTTAGACTTTCCCTTATGTAATTTTTTTAGGCATGCAACATGACCTTAATATTAATGGCATTGTCTATCGAAACACGCTTCGACGTATTGATAAGGATATAAAGGAAACAGCCGATCACCACCTTTGTGTTGGGTTCTTATATCCGTATTCCCTCCTTGCTTTCGATTGACATACGCGCTTCGGCATGGCTTTCATGCCATGGGCTATATTCGGCCCCGCAAATTCTCCAAGTTCGAACACCTCTAGGGAACTCTTTGACGTCCTGGATATTGCACTATATGCATCAACTCTGAATCATGTCTTTGGTCTATAGTTGGGTTGCCCGGCTCCTGTGTTTGACACCTTACGTTCCGCAAGTTCGGCTAAGGTAGTAAAGGGAGAACTACTACGACTGTATTTTTGGTTCGTCCGGTCAAGTACCTCGGTAGAGAAAGCCGAAAATTGAGTGTCATGATACGAGAGAGCGGGTCAACGATCCGGTGACTTAGTGTTATACTACAAATTGTTTGCGATTTATGTCGTGTTATACGAGGGGATGAGCTTCGACCAACCGCGTTGCAAAGGCTTCGTACTCCGGATCGTCGTTCATGCAACAAGGAGCTAGTACTTAGCCCCAACAATGGACTCCTATGGCTAAGTGAAATTGATAAAACCGCATAGTCTTATTGCCTTGTTCATCTCGCAAGACGCCTTCTATATAGAACCAAGACGTTGGATAAAGTGCGGACATGCGTTCCCGTACACCCCTGTAATATTTACATGGGGGCAGAAGCCGATGACTGGTAAACTTTCAGACTTATAAAATAAACGGCCAAACAGGAGGATAAACTAACAAAATCATAAAGCGCAAGCTTAAATATTTCACATTATGAGTTCATTACATGGTTCGGCCAAACCGGACTCCACTACTCAAATATGATATCCTTTGAGCACTGACCCTCTACAATGCGGGATCCCTCGAGGACCTCACTCAAGTACTTCTCCGGCCACCGGTGATCCTTGCCTTCAGGCGGCCTGTGGTGGCAATTTTGGTGGCCTTCATCTTCGCCCATTGTACCTTGACTCAGGTGAAGGCCATCCGGGCACCTTCTATGCAGGCCGACCGCTTGATGGCGTCGATCAGAGGATGCGCGTCGACCAGCCGCTTCACGAGTCCGAAGTAGCTGCTGGGTAAGGGCTCGGCTGACCAAAGACAAACTATTACATCCTTCATGGCCAGTCCGTCCACCCTATGCAGCTCGGTCAGCTGCTGCAGCTGATCGCTGAGGGGCGCCGGATGCTCTAGCGCAAGGTACTGTGACCAGAACAGCTTCTTCGTTGAGCTCCCCTCTTCGTCTCGGTAGAACTCTGCGGCGTCAGCAACACTCCTTGGCAGATCCGCAAAAGTGCTTGGAGAACTCCAAACTCAGGTCAGCAAGATGTATCTCTTTCTTGTAAATTTACTCTGCATAAGAAAGGCCTTACCAACCGCTATCTGCCTTGCCTCCTGGATCTGCTGGCAAGTGCCCTGGGCTTTAACCCGGGCCTCCTTCATGCTCTCAAGAGCCTTGGCGAGTTCGGAGGCTTGCTTCGAAGTCTTCTGCTCCAAGGACTCGCACTTAGCTATGGCGTCCTTGAGCTCTTGTTCGACCTCACCCACCCGTGCCTCATGTCTTCGATGGGTGGTTTGCTCCGCCTCCAACTCCTTGGCCGCTTTGTCCGCGGCCGCCCGGCTCACCTCTGCCTCTTTTTTTGCTTGGGTGAGGGCACTCTTGAGGGACTCGACCTTGGCTGCGCCAACTATGAGCATAGTCATAAAACTCAATAAAATTTCAAGAATTATCGCACATATTACTTTGGGTATTTACAAGTGCCGCATACCTTGCATTTCGTCAAACCGCTTTTTGACGCGGTCGAGCTCCTCATCGGCTAGCCGAAGCTTCCGATTGAGCTCGGAAACCTCTACGACTTGGGCAGTAGCCGCCAGCATAGATGCCTGTCCAACAAGATAGTATGATACATTATCAACTTCTTTTAATCCTCTGTCCGGATTGATCTAATTCAGACAGAGTCTTAGGGGCTATTGTCTATACATGGGTTCAACCTTGCATATAAAAAAACTTGTAAGAGAATTACATTGCATACCTCAAAGCCCGTCAGTAGGCTGTTGAAGGCTTTGTTCAGTCCGCTCTTCACGGACCGAACCTTTTCCATAACCGCACCCATCAGGGTGTGGTGCTCCTCCACCATGGAAGCACGTTGTCACGCCTCCTCCAGAGTCTAAGCGGCCTCCGGATTAACAGAGGCCGCCGATGGAGCTTCTTCTCCTCCCCCTATGTCGAAGGCAGGTGTTGGTCCGAACCCGGAGCCGTATTGGTCTCCGGGACGATGTTCGGCGAGGGCCCGAATTGTTGAGGCCCCCCACCCTCCGTGGTCATGGGGGTCGTCGTGCCCCGCTCTGCGGCATCCGAGGTGTTACCCTCGAGCGCCATCTGGACGGCCTCGTCTGACCCTCCTTGGCCAGCAAAGGTCCTTTGGGACGACACCTCGGTGTCCTCCATGGCAAGGGGGAGAGGGCTCACGATGGTCTGTTGCTCTCCGCCTCTACAGACGGCAGAGAATTCCCTGACGAAGTCGAGGGGTTCGGGATATCGCACGGAGGGCTGAAATACAAGCAAATATACAATTTATACAAAGGTGGGTAAGCGGAAGTTTAACAAGTAGAGTTTTTGATGCTTACGATTCGGCCAGGGGCTTGACCCTGGGGGCTCTCCTTGGGCTATGTGTGGACTCCGAGTCTGAACTGGCCGAGAAGGTGATCTTCTTCTTCTTCGGCGTCACGCCCTCCTGATTCTTGAAGGATGTCCTTTTCTTCCTCCTCCTCCTCCTCTTCGACCTCGTCTTCCTCGTGAGAGGAGACGACCTCGGTCTCTCCGGACACAGCGTCCGAAGGACCTTTGCGGCAGGGCCCGCCCTTGGGCCCCTTGCCCTTCTTCTTGCTTTTCTTCTCCGATGCTTGATAGGGCGCTGGGACCAGCATCTCTTCTAGATGAGGGGTGACTGGGTCTTCGGGCAGCGGAGCCAAACTCTTGATCCACTCCGCCTTCTTCGTACAACCCTGTAAAAAGGTAGGCTGATAAGATTCGTATTGATCAAATATATATATATACCGGACATATCTTCGGAGAGTTAAACACTTACCGGAGTGGCCGGGTTCTCGGCGTCAAGACTGACGTCTTCGATCTCCATATTCCGGCATGTGTCATGCCGAGGAAGTGCTGCAGGGTCCGCGGCTCCCCCGACTTGAACTCTCACATGGGGGAAGTCCGGCGCTGGCAGGGAGAGTGCGGTGAAAGAGCATGATTTGCACCACGTTGGTGAGACCAATGTTGCATGATTGTAGCATCTGCACCTCCGTCTGGGACCCCGAGTTGAGGCCCTTGGTGTTCCATGACGTGAGCCTCGTGGGGGTCCGGATCTGAACTCCGGAATCGCCACCCAGTTGCTGCGGCGCGGCTCAGTGATGTAGAACCATTCTTGTTGCCAGATCTTGACGGTATTAACAAAGGCCCCCTTGGGCCATGTGGCATTGGGCAGCTTCCTTATCATAGCCCCGCCACAGTCCGCGTGCTGCCCGTCGACCACCTTCGGCTTCACATTGAAGATCTTCAGCCATAGGCCGAAGTGTGGGGGATGCGGAGTAAAGCCTCACACATGACGATAAACGCCAAGATGTGCAGGAAAGAATTCGGGGCTAGATCATGGAAATCTAGCCCGTAGTAGAACATGAGTCCCCAGACGAAGGGGTGGAGTGGAAAACCTAACCCTCTAAGGAAATGGGGGAGGAAGACGACCCTTCCGCCGGGCTCCGGAGTGGGGATAATCTGACCCTTGGGGGGAGCCTATGCGTGATGGTTGCGGCTAGGTATCCCGCACTCCGGAGATCCTTTCTCTCCTTCTCCGTGACGGAGGAGGCCTCCCACTTGCCCTTGGAACCGGATCCGGCCATAGCCCTTGGAACCGGAGATCCTTTTAGAAATCGTCCTTACAATAATCTTAACAATCAAGATTTTGCCTGATCTGCTGGGTTGCTCTACATATAACATCAATATACCTATCACAATACACTTCCCAACCAAATTCCTTCACTTTAGTTTTTTTAGATGGAACACTCGTATTCCATTAAGGCATGGCTAAATCGCCTATTACAGCACATGTTACATCATCATGATAGTTAGAGAACCGCTTGTTAGACATTCCAGCAGCTAATCCCGCACCAATAGCAGCTAGCACATGCGCTGGCTTGGTACATTCTCGTGGCGTGTGTACTACCATGGCCTGAATAAATTGTGTGGCAAGCTTCATCTTAATCTCTTTAAACATTTGGCCCAGAGAAGACAAGTGATAATAATCCAAAGACACAACATGTTGTAGCACTAAACAATCGATCTCAAATTGGACCCTGCCCACCCCCATTTGATCAGCCCAATTATCAGCAGTACAAAGGGCCACCGTGTCAACGTGTAAAGCATTGAAGATGGATTGGGATGAGCCAGCTACAGCGAAAAGTACTTCACAGGAGGCATCTCTGCATATTAATCCCCATCCACTATCCATTGTGTTTAGAAAAAACTCCATCAATGTTAATTTTAATAAAATCTGTCGGTGATGGCTTCTGTATGATTATGTGGGTAGCCGCCTTCTTGTTCAGAAACTCATTCCACTCATTCACATGAAAACGAGCAGCATTTGGAATTCTTCTACCGTGGCTCTGCGTTCACCATGATTTCCACGGTTTCTCTCATGCCACCAAAACCAAAGGAGAGCAATGGTAAGCATTCTTTGCTCTCTGAAAGTTGTAAGATTGCATCTACTACTTCCCTTGCCGAATTTTGTTGTGACAGCTGCACTCTCACCTCCTCCAACATTAACGCTCGTCACCTTTCGCTTCACCCATTTGCATTTCAAAAAAAGATGCCCCCCATCCTCAAATAGCCGGCCACGAACAACACATCGTGTATCAAGCTCTACACCCCTTTTACTGACATTCACATACATTGGTTGGCTATTATGCGTGAATCTCCACAAGAAATGATGCATCTTTGGAGGACACTCCTATTTCCAAATAGCCTTGAAAATTTCAAAATCATGGTCTCCATTTGATGAGTTGGCACCTCGCTGTTTGTTATCCTTCCTTATCAACATGTCCACATGCGCTTTACATGCTGATTTGACCGAGAAACCCCCTTTGATGTGAAGATGTCACTTTAGTTTGTGTAGGCTTGTTTGACAAGGAACACACTTTGTTGAATTGTAGATATTTAAGGCGGCTGCTAGGCGGCAGTCGGATGTACCGAGCAAAACAGCATCCGCCTTCTCTGTCGTTCGATCTATCCTAATCAAACATTATTAGCCGCAAGATTAAGTCAATGCAAGAAAACAGAAACTCCTCTCAAAACAAGAGACGTACGAGCGCGTGGTCTCGCTTCGCTCTCCCCATCCACGCAGATCGCCGACGCGCGCCAAACCTCCATTGAAGCGCCGATGTGCGGCCGGTGTTCGTGGCAGCACCGGCGACTCAGCAGCTGCCGCCGCCATGCAGCTCGCACCATCATCGCTGGTCCGCAGCCACATGCCGCAATGAAGCAGCCAATCGGGACACCATCGCAGCGCCATTGCCCCTCGCCGTCGGCCACCGGACTTTGCGAAGACGTGGTGTTGGAGCTGTTGGAGCGCCGATGAATGGTCGCCTCGCTGCTTACCGACGAGCTTGCAGCAGACGATCTTTGCCGCGGCAAAGACGCTCAAGCACTAGCGAGGCAATTTGCCGGAGCTCGCGCCGCGGACGACGGACTTATCTGTGTCGCCTCGAAGCAACAAAGAAGCAGATGGCGGCATCGACGACAGATCGTTTCGGGCATCGCCGGTGGCATGGCAAGATCTCTCACAAAGATCCATGGTGTCCTTGCCACCGCGAAGCTCGCAGCAGATGGTGGTCTGCAACCGACGCAAGCTCAAGCACCGGCGAGGTGGCTTCTAGCAATGCTGCACGGATGACGAGGCTGGTATGCGTGGCGGCATCTCTCGCAGATTCGATATATACCGCGCCGCCGCTCTCGCCGGCACCCGTGGTGTCGCAAAGACCGCGACATTGCGCAGACGGTGGTGTTGGAGCCGACAAGAAGCTCAAGCATTGCCGGGCCATGGTGCTCGGATCCACGGGCATGGAGGAAAGGATGAAAGGGAGGGAGGCGAAAGTCGCAGCACCCACATGGCCCAACTCCTTGCAACGCGTGCTCCCCTTGCAGCAGCGAGATCCGCCGGCGCCGGCCACTGCAGGCCTCGTCCATTTTGGTTGGGCGCGTGCGTGACTCAGTTGGATGAGGATGAGAGGAGATTGGGGAAAACTGGATCGAAGAGATAAGGAGGAAGGAAGAGAGAAGCGTGTGCAGCCCACAAGACGTGTCGATCGCAGGAGGCGGATGTCGCGAGCGTATCAACATCCGGATGAAAGGGAGGAGTTTCCATATTTAAAAGGGGCCGACGGGTTAGTCAAAAGAAAATCCCAACACCAAGGTCCACTTCCCCCCGTTCCGTTCCGTTCCGTTTCTCAGGTTCTCTTTCCTCACACCATCGACACGAATCGAATCCCCGCGTGTCCCGAGTCGAACCGAATCCCTTCCATCCCCGTCGATCGCCCACGCCCAACATTCGGGGAGGAGGAATAGCGGAGGAGGAGGAGGAGGAGGCCAAGGACCGCCGCCGCCGCCATGGCCGCGCTGCCGGTGATGAAGCTGGGGACGCTGCTGCTCCGGACGCTGTCCAAGCCTATCGCCAACCGCCTCAAGAGCCAGGCGGCCGTCCACCCCAAGTTTCGCGACTTCATCATCAGCATCGCCCAGGTTCGATTCTCTCCGCCTCCCCCGCATCTCCTTTCCAGGGCAAGGACGGCGCAGAACGAAGCTGTTGGGAAGCAAATGATCTACCCTATAGTTGGCCCATGGGAGGAGATCTGATTAGGTCTTTACAGATTTAAAAAGTTTGAAAACTGATGAATTAGCATTTTGTAGTGTTGCTGCGGCCTGACGACACTTTTGTGCAGTGATTAACTCAGGATGACAATGGTTTCTAATTCCATGACAATGTGCCTTATGTGACTTGGAAAGCACGGTTATGTAATGTGGTTTAGAAAAGAACTTTCAGGTCGCACATCTATCAATCAGGCTTACTTAGTTTATTAGAATTTCATCAGGAATTAATTAGTGCTTTCTTTATCGGTAAACCCAGATACTCTTTATGATAGATTTGATGTCTGTAAGAGCAACTCTAGCAGATGTGCCATATCCGCATCCTCCAAAACCGTTTTGGAGGGCGCTCCATAAATTATTGAAGGTTGCGGAGACTCTGCACAAACACTGAGCTTCCATAACATTTCCCCTCTTTATTTATTTATTTTGGTTGGATCAACTCAATAATACTTCTAATTGGAGGGATTCAAACAGTAAAACTTGATTAAATTCGAACGCCATTGAAATACAAAGTTCTTATATAGGGGGGAAATGTCGATAAATATATAATATAGGGGGGGTGTCGCTTTTTACTTATTATGTAGCAACTGGATTAGTAGTCCGCGGCGGGTCGAGGACTACGTGCGACGAGCCGGGCCGGCGTGGGACTTGTAGGGGACGGGATCAGCCTCATAGACGCGGCCACGGTCCCTGGTAGCGTCGTAGCTCAGAATTGGGCGAGAGCGCCTGCATCCCATGTCGCCCGGGCGCCGTCGTTGTGGTCAGGCGTGGCTTGGCCAATGGGAATGGTCCCAAATGGCATGCTCTATCCCCGTGGTCATCGTGTGTGCTGCCGCCACAACATCATAGTCAGCCCAAATGGCGTGCTCCCTCTCTGCCTCCAACGCCAGTTCTACCACCATCTCCTCGAAAACTATGCCGGCACAGACGGCATCTTGGACGTAGGCGGTGTGAGGCATCCCAAGCCTCCCTGACAGTGAGGGAGTGGTGGGAAATCGGATGTGGCCGGGCATCGGCGCGGCGTCAGGCTGCTTTTAACGGGGCCGTGTTGTGGGACTCGTCGAGGACGGACTAGAGGAGGGGATCCTCAACCTTGGGTCGTCCTCGGAGTCAGCATGCTACAACATGTGGGACTCGTCGAGGATGGACTGGAGGGGTGGGTCCTCGACCTCGGGTCCTCCTCGGAGTCAGCGTGCTCCAGTGCGTACCAACAGTCACACTACTACTATTTGATGTAGTCGGCCTCCTCCTACATGACCTCCTTACCCAACTGCCTTGCCTCCTCTGCCGTGAGCTCGACCCAGTCTGGCCTTGGGTGAAGTTACACGGTCTCCTCGAAGGCTACGCCGACCCTGGTGTTGTCGTGGAAGTAGGCGGCGTGGCGTGCTTCCCAAGCTTCCCTGGCAATGAGGCAGCTGTGGAAGGTTGGACATGGACGGGCATCAGCGCAGGGTAAGGCAGCCTTTGACGTGGACGTGTTGCGGGACTCGTCGAGGACCGACCGGAGGAGGGGATCCTCGGTCTCGGGTCGTCCTCTGAGTCAACGTGCTCCAGCGCGTACCAGCGGTCCCACTACTACTCCTTGATGCCGTCGGCCTCCTCCTGCGCGGCCTCCTTACCCAACTGCCTTGCCTCCCAAACTTCCCTAGCAATGAGAGAGCAGTGGGAAGTCGGACATGGCCGGGCATCGGCGCGACGTCAGGCAGCTTTTGACGCGGCCGTGTTGCGGGACTCGTTGAGGATGGACTGGGAGGGGGGATCCTCGACCTCGGGTTGTCCTCGAAGTCGGCGTGCTCCAGTGCGTACCAGCGGTCCCACTACTCTTGATGTCGTCGGCCTCCTCCTACGCGCCTCCTCGCCCAACTGCCTTGCCTCCTCCTACGCGCCTCCTCGCCCAACTGCCTTGCCTCCTCCACCGTGAGCTCGACCTAGTCTGGCCTTGGGCGAAGTGACATGGGGAGAACGAGAAGTGGTGTAGCCGGAGAAGGAAGGGGAAAAGGTGGAGAGGGGAAGTGGAGTAGTGGATAGGGACGGGGAGGCACTGGCCTCTTAATAGCTGCGGGCGGCTGGTCGACGGGAAAATGTGGCGGGAACGGGCGCAGGCAGTTGGACACGTGGTGGCGGCCATTAAATGGCTCATTTCCCGGTGATATAAGCGGCTACGGGATTCGTATGGGTGACTGCACCATTGGAACAGAGAGAAGAGAGAGGAAGAGGCCGCGTGTGCGGATGGCGAGAGAGGTGAAACTTCCCGCACGGGTGGTTAGGTTTGGACCGCGCTCCAAAACATCGCCCCCGGCCTCCAAATATGGTGGCTATGAACCTGGTTTTGGAGTGTGTTGCATACTTTTCACGACCCATATCCATATGGCGAACTCTGCTAGACTGGTTTTATCTGGTGTTTCGCCGTAAAAGCGGTTATTTTGGCAATCGGATCCTTTTGGCGACTCTGCTAGAGTTGCTCTAAGTTCAAGTATTGTTTGAATCATTAGAAATGTGAGGGGCTGTTTGGTTTTAGGCCTAGCAATGCCACACTTTGCCATAAAATGTTGCCAAACTTGCCTAAGGTTAGTTCTTCAAAATGAGAGCCACAAGTGGGCAAGCCTAAGGGAATCTTGCCACATTTTGTGTGTGTATGTCTATGCCATGTGGGGCCCTAGTGTGGCTTGCCTAAGGTGTGGCTTGAACCAAACACTCACCTAAGTTGGTCAAACTTGCCTAACCTTAGGTGTGGCAATCTCTGGCAATCTTAGTCACAAACCAAACAGCCCCTGAGAGTGAACCTCAGTGGAAGATTTTCTGCCTCGGGGTTATGCGTTTTGGTAGCTGTGAACAACTAGCTATTCCTAGTTACTGGAACAATTGATCTGGAACTAATTATACTCTAGGTCCTCATATTTATTTTCGTGTGGTCGCCTGAGAGGCAGGATCATTCCTTCTCTTTTAGTTGTCAAAACAAAGTGAACTGACAATCCCTATAACACATATTGCAGACAAACCATCGTATCACTACAAGGATACAAAGGCGCATTTATGGGCATGCTACTAATGTGGCTATCAGACCTTTAGATGAGGAGAAGGCAGTACAAGCTGCTACAGATCTCATTGGAGAAGGCTTCATCTTTTCGGTATTTTCTAAGCCCTTGGTTAACTTTATGTACCTTGCTGTAATACAAGCAATTGAAATTTCACCAAACAATAATAGCCTTATGCTATGTCTCTGATTGTAGGTTGCTGTCGCTGCTTTAATTTTCGAGGTGCAAAGAAGTGCTAGGTCAGAGGCTAGAAAGGAGGAAGCTCGTAAACAGGAACTTGAGGTAGCACTGTATATTTTTTCACTTTATTATATTATTTCTCTACATTGTCTTATTTCTTTGCTTAGTTCTCTAAAATCAGTTAAATGGACTATGCTAACATGTCCATGCATGCCATGTTCGCTATTCAGTCCTATAGCGGTTAATTATTATTTTTATCTTGAGAAACACTGCACACCAGAAAACCGTATCTATAAGTCCCTATTGTGTAGCCATCGGACAGACTCAGTGCTAGAAGCTCCCACACCAGGTGGAATCTGGGGAAGGATTATATAAGGCAGGCCATAGAAATTAAAAGAAGTTGTACTTAAATTCTTCAGATAAAGCTCTTTCCGTTGCACATTTTGTGTTAAGAAAGTTTATTAAATGCACAATTTGATACATTTGCAGATAATTAGGATGTCTCTAGTGTCTTAAGAACACAGGATTTTACTAGGTGTATTTTTGAACTAAATCTCAAGCAACCCCTCATCCAAACATCCTGATTAAGTGACTACCAGAGACTGATCATATGATCATTCCTAATTTATTATATCAGGTGATAGTTTGTACATGCTATGTTACTATCAGGTCATAATTCATACATGGAATGGACATGCAGATACTAATTTAATATGCTAGAAGATTTTATTCAACCATCTGGCCACCATCTTGAACTCTCTTCTGAAAACATGTGAAGTATGTAAATACCTGGGATGCTAGGAATTAACCCAATAAGCATACTAAGGTACTAATGACGACAACCACAGGCTGTTCTTTCCATTTCCAACTGCATTGGTCATAGTTATAGAGAATGGTTAGGGCCTACAATATTTAATCTGGTAAATCATATTTTCTTGATATGGTTGACAAATATATGTTTGATGGGTGGAATATACAAGTTGAAGAATGATTGGGTTGATAAGATAAGTGCAACTATCACATATTATAGATTTTGCGACTAGTTGTTTAAATGGTATTTGCTCAATATGGAGGGAGAGGAAATCAAATTGCCGAATCTGCGCAAAAGTGAGCAAATTCAAAATTATGCTAATTAAGAATGAGATTTCTGTAATTTATATTTGTTTTGTATATTTTTATAAATCCCATACAGTCAATTAGAATGTATGTATATTAAAATAATAACATTTTGGGTAATCGAGAGTACATTAGTTTATTAAATTAATCCCTTGTGGCAAGTTAGTTGTACACATAGGTTTCGATCAGAACACATGTGTTCAATTGTTTTCCTTCCCAGTTTATAATGTTTTTCACTCATCATAGGTCTAATTGTATACATAAGTTTCGATCAGACCATTTAGCTTAATGTTTTTCACTTATCCACAGGAACTGAGACAAAAGGAAGAGATTTTAGCTAAAGATTTAGAAGATCTCAAGCTGAAGCTTGCTGAACTTGAGCGCCTCGCCAAAGGACGAGGCCTTTCTGGAATATTGAACTTCAAAGGTGTCAATGCAGCAGATAGCAGCAAGGAAGCAACACCTGCTTGATTTATCGATCCAACTTTGGTCAGGAGAAGGGGCATGTTGTGTTGTTGAGCTTATGCACAAAGCACCTTGAAATCGGCTAATTGGTTTCTTCTGTCACAGTTCTTTGATATTATAGCCATGCCCATTCTTTGGGTGAATGGATCAAATTTTATGGTGGTTGATCCATTAGACATCCTGAAATAATAGTGTGATTGTGTGAGGAAAAAGCCCGGGTACTTCTGGGTAAGTGACCACAGAACAAGATATAAAGATGAATGTATTCTTACTTTGGGCCTTTGGCTGGCCAACACATAAGTGAGAAGTATGATTGTGCTGTGGGCTCCTAACAGATTATTATCCGAAATTTCTCCTCAACCATGTATGTCGGCGATCCATTGTGACAGACTGATACCAAGTCAGAATGAAACGGTTTGTTTTACCTGATTCTTTTTTTTTTTTTTTTGCTGAGCACATATGTGAGCTCCGGATTTGTAAGCGATTAATCATAATGTTGTGCTGTACAATTGAAGATGGCCTCTCCATTTTTCTGAAGAAGACATACAACTGATGCCATGTTCTTTTCTGCTGATGCATTCTGGAAGGATTTCTGTTCAGGTACAAGATGTACACATCAGTGCTTTCTTATTTTCTTAGTTTAGTGGATCACACATGTCTCATCTTGCAGTGTTTCCTTGAATAAAAATGCATTTTTGTATTGCATAGAAACTGAAGACACGTGGTGCATGCGTCACTCCATGCATGCGTTACGTGACATAATTGCATGGTCTGTGAAATGAAACTACTACGTGTACTGATTATATGTGTGTATGTTTTTGTACGATGCATCAGTAGAAGTTTCCATGGGCCTATCTATTTGTTCGGTGAAATCTTCCTGTGAGCAACCTACAAAACCGTAAACCCTACTTCCACCTTACTATCTTTGGGAGCGCATATATACGCGTACAATCGTACACACGCATCTCTCTCCTCTCTGCACTGTGCGTAGCCCGGGCCGACATGACCGGCGGCGTGAACGGCAACGGCGGAGGCGGGGGTGGGGGCGGCGGCGGCGGGGCGTGCGCGGTGTGCAAGCACCAGCGGCGCAAGTGCGAGCCCAACTGCGAGCTGGCCGCCTACTTCCCGGCCAACAGGATGAACGACTTCCGCGCGCTGCACCTCGTCTTCGGGGTGGCCAACCTCACCAAGCTCATCAAGGCCAACGCCACCGAGGCCGCGCGCCGCCGCGCCGCCGAGACGCTGACGTGGGAGGCGCGGTGGCGCGAGCGCGACCCCTCCGAGGGGTGCTACCGCGAGGTCTCCTGCCTCCGCCGCGAGAACGCCGTGCTCCGCGCCGAGAACGCCGCCCTCAGGCGCCGGGCCGACCAGTGCGCGTGCTGCGCCACCACGTTGCAGCAGCAGCACCAGCAGCAGATACTGCTCGTCTCGGCTTACAACAATGGCGGCCGGCCCCCCGGCGGCGTGCTGCACGGGGCCAGCGCCGGAGTCGTGCCCGGCGGCTTCTACAGCGGCAATGCCGGCGCCGTCCGCGCCGCCAATGGCAACGGGGCGATGCCCGCGCGGCCTCACGTGTCAGCTCCGGCGCCGCAGACGACGATGGTCGGATACGCGCAGGGCGACCGGCACCACGCCGCGTCCGGCGGAGCGAACGGCGCCGGCGCGCCGAGGCCCGGGGCAGCTGGTCAGGCGGAGCCCAGGGAGAAGAGCAGCGCGAGGTAAGATGAGGACGCTTCTCATTAATTCTTCCGTTGAGGTGGAGGTTTGCATTGCATGGTGGATATATATATGGGCTTCTTCTATGCGTTGTGTGTTTGCAACTGCAGGTGTGACGCTCAGCGCACGGCTAGCTAGCAGTGGGCTATGGGAGAAGATGAAGGCAGAAATTCAACTGTTTCTTACGAAATTCATGTACTAAGTAGGAACGAGCCCTACCAAGTATTGCTTCTGGAATAAAAAAAAAGGTTTCGCTGTTGCTTCCTCTTTTTTGTGCTTTTCTTCTGCCTGAGCAGGATGTCGAAAGTTCAAAGTGTAAAGCCTCAGCTTTGTATAACTGGTGATTTTTCATTTAATTAGAAGCTAGAAGAGGACCCATGCATCTTAGAGAATGTTCTAAGCTATGCTAGTTGATTTAAGCAGCTGGTCATCCTGGTAGAACTTCAGTTGCTTTCACTATTATCCATTTCGGGAAAGTACATAGGGATTAAAAACACATCAACAGAGAGTGGCTTTTTTTTAATGCGTGGTTTTGTTTTAGGGAAGCATCACCTTTTTTTTTAACCTTAGGGAAGCATCACTTAAGAGAGAGAAAGAGAGGCATTGCCGTGATGTACGTCTCAGATGAAATCAATAGTAAGATCATCTAAGAAGGTGTTTGGTTGCAAAATGGTAACGCAAACGCAAACGTAAATGGGTTACACCGTCAACGTAAACGGTATGGGAAAAAATCATATCTTGTTTGGGTATACGCTGTAACGTTAATGAATACCAGAGTTGCGGATGTATCAGTCGAGGACGAACCGCCGGCTGGAAGCATGCCGGCGTAGCTTCCCTACCAACATCATTCGTGTCTTGGGGGCGAGGTCCTGAGAGCGAGGCCGACGCTAACGACGACGACGGCGGATGCACCGACGGGGGCGGTGGCCGGTGGAACGACGACGACGGCGACGGCGCCGGCGGATGCAGCGACTGGGGCGGCGGCGGATGCGACGACGAGGGCGGCGGCCGGTGGAACGACGGCGACAGCGCGGACGGATACGGAGCCGGCAGCGGCTAGTTGCGGCGGCGCACGGAGGCGTGGACGGCTTGTCGCGGCAACGACGCTTTAATCGCAGAGGAGATAGCGAGGGGGGAGACGGCTGTAGCGGCTTTAATTACGGACGATTTTGACCGGTAACAGATTTGTACTAGGCTGGGATCTAATACCGTGTTATGGGATTACGGAGCAACCAAAACAAACAAGATCTGACGGTATCCATTAACGCTGTAATCAGGTTACGATACAAAAGGGCGAACCAAACACCTCCTTAACTTCCGAGTTCAGGCGCTGGTGGAAGTGGAACTCATAAAATTTACTCGCCAAATGTGACTGAGAAAAAACTAAAGAATACGTAAATTCTATGTTGGAACAAACTGGAGCTGACTAACAATAGCAAAGTGCTGAGACCAATGGGATCAAACTGAGGGTCATTGTTCATTCATGATGACAGAAATAAATGTGTCCAATGTTTTCTCGAGTGGTATCATATCAAATATCAACATTTGGATGGAGACGCAAGTTACATTTGATATTTCTAAAAGGAAT
Source organism: Aegilops speltoides (assembly GCA_021437245.1). Lineage (NCBI taxonomy): Eukaryota > Viridiplantae > Streptophyta > Magnoliopsida > Poales > Poaceae > Aegilops > Aegilops speltoides. The sequence goes on from CM038143.1 coordinate 134,451,524, forward strand.
AGAACATTAGGCTCCCTTCTGCTACAACATCAAAAAGAAACTGAAAATTCTACCATGAAGACATGCGATTCAAATGTTCACCAAAACCAAGCAGGATACTGCGGGAACAGCCATAGGGATTTAACGAGTCTCATCGGGTACTGCTGCTTCACCGTCTCTTACCAAACCAGCATCACCATTGCTAATCAAGATGAACCAAGATAACTATATCAGTCAATTCGTATGAGCATGACATTATAACCAGCAAGATTGCAACAAACATCACAGTAGGTGTATGATAGGAGACCTCACCTTGACTGACCAGAGCCTTGCAGTGAAGGTGAATCAACTTGCATTGTTACAGGGCCATCATTTACCAATGAAACCTGCAAAAGTTTCCGATTGACATGCATTCTGGAAAGTGTAATGTGAGACAAGTCAGTTATAGCATCTGTTACTGAGGAGCACCTTCATCATCGCTCCAAAAATGCCATCTGCCAAGAAGAGTTGAAGTAGGGAAAAGAATTTAGGAATAAGGTTCAATGCGACAGTGACTTCTAGCAGGGATCCTTCAAATGTACAGGAACATATAGCAAAAAACAGAAATAGCAGCCTCAATACTGTATCATGTGAAAATCATAATATATATATTATATTATATTTTTTATATAGTGTATGAGTTTTGAATTGTACAACAGCATCAATCCTGGCCGTTGATCTCACAAATTTAACGGTTGAGATTCAAAGGATTCGCAGTGAACAGTAGCCTGCAGCTGCATCTGCTGGTTTCTAGAAAAAGCGCGTCACATCTCCTCTCTTCTCGCCATGTTGCATGTGCCAGTGCGTCAGGCAAACAGCCGAGACAGGGGCAGAGACAAGTGAACATTATTAGCGGCCTGTATACTGTACATCAGCTAATGGCCGCAGCTAATTGCATCATTAGTCCATATATAAAATATTTTTATATAGAACCAACTACACCGAATATAGAGGAGACCAAAGCCCAGTAGCCCATACATGTAGGTATGGTTAACTATTGTTTTGCCCTTGGACAATTGATCGATCCGATCGCCTGGGCTACTACCCAGTGAAATGTAAATGATCACCACAATACCGATTTTATTAGCAGAAAATCATCACTTTATAATTCATGTTAATATTTATTTTTCTCCGAATTCATTGCAAAGTACTATATGATTTTATTTTTATTTTCATAGAATCATAGGAACAATACTGTTAAGACGTGCATTGCACGTGTATAGATACTAGTAATCCATAAAATGACATACTCATGGCAAGGCATCAGGGGAGTACAAATCTGAACAAGCAGAATCGAGTTTTTACTTTATAATGGAACAGTCGGACAGTCCATGCAGGAACAATGAGAAATATGAGAAAGCATCCATACATTGGTTACCATGCAAAAACCTTAATAGGAATACTGGTGGGCTAAGTCCCTCCACATGGAGGTGTGTTGGCAGCCCAACATCAGCCCATAAGTCCAACACATGTCAGCCGTTGATCTTCGCTGCATCAAACGGTTGAGAGTGCTTCCAAGGAAAGTGAAGCAAGAAGAAAACCCTAGCCACTCCACCCCTTGCTGGTGGTGGCTGCCATTCGTGAGAGTGAGAGAGGGAGCACACAAGAGAAAACACAACCTGAGAGAGAGGAAGAAGAAGAAGCAGAGGTTCTGTCCAGATTTGCTGCATCTGACTAGACAGTGTTCAAGTTGGTGATTGGAGGCTCAAACGTGCTTGGATCGACCCCAAACTTGGTGAGCTCGTTCCTTACTTTGAGTACTTCGATCTGGTTAGCTGGTTTGAGGATTGGGTCAGTGGAGCATCAGATTTGAGAGTGGTTTTGTCAGCTCTGACTGCTGCAGTTTCAGAACAGAGTAGTTTTGGGAGACGAACAGTTTGGGTAGGCAAACGATGTCCGATTGAGCTGAATTTTGGAGGGGATCTCAGGAACTCGTGTGTCTACTTGTCTGCCAAATTTGGTGCTGTTTGGTTCAGCGGTTTAAGAGCAGTTTGCAAAACACTGGAGGGTACAGAAGCTGTGTAAACTCTGCTTTGCTGAAATCTTGCCTCTTGTGGTTGTTGTTGCTGTTGCCGGTTGGCAACGTGGAGAGTGTGTTGTAAATCTCTCTAGAGGTTCTAGAGAAGACTTTGTACTCATCATTCTCATAGTGAAGTTGTGTGGACGGTCGGTCCACAGCCGTGGTTTTTTACTCCTCAAGTTGAGGAGGTTTTTCCACGTTAAATCCTGTGTCACTTGTGCATGTTGTTTGTGTTATTCCGCTGCTTACTTGTTGGTTGAAGCTGTCCTCAAAGTTCATCACAAGTAGAGGGGGCTGTGTAGTGTGCATATTTGCCGTGCCGGTGAATTTGTGCAGCTCATTGTTGCTGTCCAGCCCCAACAAAGTGGTATCAGAGCCTTGGTTTGCTTGTGCAAATTGCTGAGTTTCTTGTGGTGAAAGATGGAAGTGAATACTAGCAGGATGATATCTTTGAATGGTACAAATTATCAAGCATGGAAGGGCAAGATGGAGGACTTGTTATATGTGAAAGAATATCGAAGCCGTTGTTCTCCACCGAGATGCCGGAGGGCATTGAGGAAGGTCGATGGAAGGTACTTCATCGCCAAGCTTGTGGGTTTATTCGCAATGGGTCGATGACAATGTTTTGAACCATATCATTGATGAGACACATGCACGCACCTTATGGCAGAAATTGGAAGAGTTGTTTGCCGGAAAGAAGGTACAAACAAGATGTTCTTGATCAAACAATTGATGTGCTTGAGGTACAAAGAGGGCACTCTAATTGCAGATCATGTGAATACATTCCAAGGCATTATAAATCAGCTTTCTTCAATGGGAATAACATTTGAAGATGAAGTGAGAGCTTTGCTGCTACTAGGCTCATTACGGACAGTGGGAGACCTTTAAGGTCACGGTTTGCAATTCAGCACCTAATGGAGTTGTCACTTGGAATCTTGTGAAAACCAGGGTACTAAATGAAGAGTCGAGAAGGTGGTGAAGCCACTTCTTCCTCACATTCAGAGGTGCTAGTCACTCAGTCCGGGGAGAAGCAAGAGCCGAGGTCCGTAAAGGGCGAAAGAGGTAGGAGCAAATCAAAAGTAAGTATGCTGATTATGAGTGCCATCATCGCCATCGGAAGGGCCACATTAAGTGGCAATGTGACAAGTGGAAGAAAGACAAAAGAAAAAGAAGAAACATGATCGAAGCACGTTGACAAAGGATAGTGACACGAGGGCAACCGAAGTTATCGCAATAAAGAGGACATCATGCTTGTTATGCATGAAGAAAATGAGGGCAGATTTGGTTCCACTGTTGAGGAGAAGATCATCATTGTTTCGATGAAACCGCCAACCTTGTGGATGGTGACGAGATGATTTGGATATGGGACAGCGGTGCTACCATTCATGCTACATCTCGCAGAGAGCTCTTCACTAACTATATATCGGTGATTTTGGTGTTGTGAAGATGGGGAACAATGATAGAGCAGCCATCATTGGAAAAGGAGATGTGCATTTGGAGACCGCAAATGGTACAAAGTTAGTCCTCAATTCTGTGAGGCATGTTGAGGCACTTCTCCTCAACATTATTTCAGCTTGGTTTGCTTGATGGAGATGATTACTTGAGCAGTTTTGGAAAAGGGCAAGACAAGCTCACCAAAGGTAACATGATTGTTGCAAGAGGTAAAATGGTCTCGCTTTTGTATCATGTTCATGCTAAGCTCTTTAGTGCTTCATCAATGCACTAGAGAAGGATGATCATTGTGCTTTATGGCACAAAAGACTTGGGCACATGAGTGAGAAGGGATGACAAGACTAGTGAAGAAAAATTGTCAAGGGTGTGAAAGGAGTTCACATCAAGAAATGTTCAGATTGTCTAGCAGAAAGCAACACAGAGTTGCCTTCAAGACTCTACCTCCTCACAAGAAGCCCGAGAAGTCGGACTTGATACATTCCGATGTTTGCAAAATGTCGGTAAGATCTCTTGGTGGTGCTAAGTACTTTGTGACTTTTATTGATGACTTTTCCAGAAAGTTTGGGCCTTCACTTTGAGGACCAAAGATCAAGTAATCTTGGGTGTATTCAAGCAATTCCAAGCCTCGGTTGAGAGAGAAACGAGAAGAAGATCAAGTGCATTCAGACCGATAATGGAGGAGAGTACATTGGGCCATTTGATGCATATTGCAAGCAGAAGGTATTAGGCATCAATTTACTCCTCAAAGACACCACAAATGAATGGTCTTGCTTGAGAGGATGAACAGGACAATTGTGGAGAGAGTTAGATGCTTGTTGTCAAGTGCAAAGCTACGTAAACACTTTTGGGGTGAGGCTTTGATGATCGCAGTTTATCTTATTAATCTCTCACCAAGTTATCCTTTGCAGGAGATGTTCCTAACAGGGTTTGGTGTGACAAGGACGCCTCATATGACCACCTAAAGGTTTTTGGGTGCAAGGCCTTTGTTCATATTCCTCAAGATGAAAGGTCAAAGCTTGATTCAAGACACGGCAGCAGTGTATTTTTCTTGGTTATGGTGGTGATGAGTTTGGCTACAAGTCGTTTGACCCTATAGCAAGGAAAGTTGTGAGAAGTCGTGATGTTGTGTTTGTCAAGACCAAACAATTGAGGATATTGTGAAGACAAAGGGCAGGTTCCTCCTCGCCAGCAGCAGCAGGACATGATTGATTCTCGACCCAGCCTCCTGCAGCTCCAGCTCTGTGCAAGTCAAGCAGATGCGAAGATGTACAAGATGATGTACATGGTGGTGCGGTGAAGAAGATGCTCCCCAGCAGCAGAACAAGAGTATGATGTCAAGTTGATGATCCGGATCAGCAGGAAGCACCAAGACCGAAAAGTCCACCACCGCTCCACTTAGAAGATCCAACAGGGTCGAATTCCTTCCAAGCAGTATCCCTCGATCAATACGTGGTGTTATTATCCGACGGTTCGAACTCAATGCTTTGCGATGCAATGGAAGATGAGCACAAGAAGGAGTGGAAAATGCTATGCAAGAAGAGATGGATTCCTTGCATAAGAATCATACTTATGAGTTGGTGAAGTTGCCCAAGGGCAAGAAAATTTTGAAGAACAAGTGGGTCTACAGAATCAAGCAAGAAGAGCACACATCACATCCAAGGTACAAGGCCAAAGCTAGTTGTAAAAGGATTCGCCAGAGAAAAGGCATTGACTATGATGAGATCTTTTCTCCGTTGTGAAGATGACATCCATAAGAGTAATCCTTGGCATGGCGGCAAGTCTCAACTTGGAGGTTGAGCAAATGGATGTGAAGACCGCATTCCTTCATGGTGAGTGGAGGAAGAAATATACATGGAGCAACCTGAGGGGTTTCTTGTGAAAGGCAAAGAAGACTATGTGTGCAAGCTGAAGAAAAGTCTCTATGGCTCAAACAAGCACCAAGACAATGGTACATGAAGTTTGAAACTGTCATGGGGAGCAAGGCTACAAGAAGTGTAGCTCGCACCATTGTGTGTTTATTCAGAGGTTCTCGGTGATGATTTTATCATATTATTGCTCTATGTTGATGATATCCCGATTGTTGGCAAGAATGTCTCTAGGATTGCTAAGTTGAAAAGGAGTTAAGCAAATGTTTTGCTATGAAAGACTTAGGTCCAAAGAAAGAACATTCTCGGAATGAGAATTGAGCGAGACAGAATTGCAACAAGTTGTACTTGTCTCAAGAGAAGTATATTGAGAAAGTACTTGAAGTTCAGATGGAAAATGCTAAAGTTGTGAGTTGTCCACTAGCAGCTCATTTCAAGTTGAAAGGAAGCAATGTCCTACCACCGATGAGCGTAAAAGGAAATGCATCATGTTCCTTATGCTTCAAATGGTTGGAAGTTTGATGTATGCTATGGTGTGTACAAGGCGACATTGCTCATGCGGTTAGTAATGTGAGCAGATTTATGTTCAATCCAGAAGACCTCATTGGGAAGCCGTGAAGTGGATTTTGAGATATCTTCGGGCAGCACAAATCAAACTTTGCTTCGGTGACGGTGAGGCAAAGCTGATTGCTTTTTCAGATTCGACATGGTGGAGATGTTGATGTATGAAATCTACTTCAGTTACTTGGTTACCTATGCAGGGGAGCGGTGTCATGGCAAAGTAGGTCATAGAGTGTGTGGCATTGAATACAACTGAAGCTGAATTCATTGCTGTAACAGAGGCGAGCAAAGAGCTATTATGGCTGAAACGGTTGGCTTGTGAGCTTGGTTTTAAGCAAGACAAGTATGTGTTGTTTTGTGACAACCAAAGTGCTATCCACTTGAGTAAGAATGCAAGTTTTCATTCAAGGTCTAAGCATATAGAAGTCCGTTATCATTGGATTCGAGATGTGTTGTATTCCAAGAAAATGCAACTTGAGAAAGTTCACACCGATGACAATGGGGCTGATATGTTGACTAAAGTGGTGACAAGGAAGAAGCTTAAAGTATGCCACGGCCTCGCATGGCATGGCTGTCGGAAGCAGTGAGACCCTCCATGATGTCGGGAGGGGAGTTTGTTGGGCTAAGTCCTCCACATGGAGGTGTGTTGGCAGCCCAACATCAGCCCATAAGTCCAACACATGTCACCGTTGATCTTCGCTGCATCCAACGGTTGAGAGCGCTTCCAAGGAAAGTGAAGCAAGAAGAAAACCCTAGCCACTCCACCCCTTGCTGGTGGTGGCTGCCATTCGTGAGAGTGAGAGAGAGAGCACACAAGAGAAAACACAACCTGAGAGAGAGGAAGAAGAAGAAGCAGAGGTTCTGTCCAGATTTGCTGCATCTGACTAGACAGTGTTCAAGCTGGTGATTGGAGGCTCAAACGTGCTTGGATCGACCCCAAACTTGGTGAGCTCGTTCCTTACTTTGAGTACTTCGATCTGGTTAGCTGGTTTGAGGATTGGGTCAGTGGAGCATCAGATTTGAGAGTGGTTTTGTCAGCTCTGACTGCTGCAGTTTCAGAACAGAGTAGTTTTGGGAGACGAACAGTTTGGGTAGGCAAACGATGTCCGATTGAGCTGAATTTTGGAGGGGATCTCAGGAACTCGTGTGTCTACTTGTCTGCCAAATTTGGTGCTGTTTGGTTCAGCGGTTTAAGAGCAGTTTGCAAAACACTGGAGGGTACAAAAGCTGTGTAAACTCTGCTTTGCTGAAATCTTGCCTCTTGTGGCTGTTGTTGCTGTTGCCGGTTGGCAACGTGGAGAGTGTGTTGTAAATCTCTCTAGAGGTTCTAGAGAAGACTTTGTACTCATCATTCTCATAGTGAAGTTGTGTGGACCGGTCGGTCCACAGCCGTGGTTTTTTACTCCTCAAGTTGAGGAGGTTTTTCCACGTTAAATCCTGTGTCACTTGTGCATGTTGTTTGTGTTATTCCGCTGCTTACTTGTTGGTTGAAGCTGTCCTCAAAGTTCATCACAAGTAGAGGGGGCTGTGTAGTGTGCATATTTGCCGTGCCGGTGAATTTGTGCAGCTCATTGTTGCTGTCCAGCCCCAACAAATACAGGTGAGCTTATGTAAAGAAGATCGATTTGGTAATGAAGCACTCAAGATGGCCAACTTCATAAACGTATTACGCAATATTAGAAGCATCAACATATTACCTTTAACTGAATCAGTTTTGTACGACTTTTGAAACTTCTCAACCAAAGAAGCGTAGAAAGGTTTTGCTTTCGCAGGTGGCATGGCCACATGGAAATCTGGCTTGTTACCCTTCAGGATTCCATATAAGGTAAATTGGCTCACTGAAGAGGATAACAACTTAGAAAAAGAATAAATAACAACATATCAACTGTTAAAGGCTACGCCATTGCAGATACAGAAGTAGAGAGAGCAAGTTGCATTGTATTACCTAACAGGACTTCAAAGTTCCGCTGCATAACCTGAAGAAAGTGAGACGTAAAATAATGTTCAGGAGGTAATCAACATGCTGAAAGCTCTCCTAAGCAGAATTGCTTATAGACGACTCTGAGGCTTACGCTCTGATCCCATGCTTTTCCAGTCTTCTCATTAGTAAACAGCCTCATATTCAGGACCTTCCGACAGCTACGGAAATAGAGTGTTAGCATGAAACAGACACCATCACAGCGAGATATATTTACTGGACATTTCAGTATAAACAAATTCTCTGTTGTCAGAAAAGCAACCATGACAAGTGAGTCATTGGTACGTGAATTGCAAATAAATGAAGCAAAGCTTTCCAAATTACAGTCTCACAACAGAATCCTTCAAGCACCAGAATACAGCACCAAGTCTAGTTACTAACACTATTTATTGATACGCTAACGATTGTCATCTTAATCACTCAATCCACCAAAAGGAGTAATCAACTACACATCATTCACCCAGATTCCGGTGGAAAACCTCCCTGCGAGAGGGGGCGGGTGCCGAGGATTAGGAGGGAGAGGTCAGAGGTGGGTTCATTACATGTAGTCGGCGTCGGAGCTGGTGTCAGCCTCGTGAACGCCGACGAGGACGAGGAGGCCCGGGCCGATCGCCGAAACCACTTGCCCTTCCACCTGCGACCCCCGCAAAGACCAATCAGCGCCCATCTCTCCCAATGGTTCCGTGCAGGATGCAGCGGATGTGGCGAATTGAAGAGGACGCGATCACCTCGACGCTGGCCGAGAGGACGCGCTGCACCACGGCTCTCATCCCTTCCTTCTGGCCTCCGCCGCGGCGTAGCTCCGAGCTTCCTGCGAGTGGGCGAGTCGCCGGAGACGGTAGTCGGCGACTGTGGTGGGCGGGTGGGCGGAGTGAGCAGCGGATGAGCGGAGGCCTCAGCGAGGGTCGACGGGCCGGTAAAAATGCCCATGATTTATTGGGTCTAACAGGCCGGGCTTTGCCAGGATCACATTTTGGACCGGGCTTTGCCAGGATTTGCACTCTTGACATTGTTTTTCCTGTTAGAGCTTGGCATTTTTTTTTTTTGCCACTTGTTAGAGCTTGACTTAGAAATATCCAATTGTATTGTTTACTTGTTGTCAAAACACTATTTTCTATTTTCTAGGAGTAGAAAAATAGTGTTTGACTTTTGACAACATGTAAAAGATACAGTATCATCACCAAATTTATCTCACTGCCATGAAATTTACGTGGAAAATAACACTGATTCCATAACATACATGAGTCTGTGTATATACGTACAGATTGTTTGGTAATCTTACATCTTTACACCTGTTTTGTCCAGGAAATGCATCTTACAACATGCTCGCTCACCTAGCCTACGAGTGCAGCGGCGCACAGCACAGCACACTGCTGTTCGCCACATTCTACAACCACCTCTAAATCTTTATTCTTCACCATATGAACAACAAGCACATACTAGAAATCTTTACCAGTTGCTGATCTTGTATCTACTCTGATCTATGAAGTCCGAGTAGTAGTGTTTTCTGCTTCCACGGCCACATCCTGCACATTGCCATCTTCCGTTGTCGGATGGACATCCATCGGCTTACCCTCTATTGTAACAGGCCCTTCGTTCACCACCACCTCACGTCCATAAGCATCGGCCTGCTCAGGGACATCGTCCCGTCTCTTCATGGAGATCTTCCTGCTCAGTGTGCTTGTCAGTGATCTGCCCGGCTCCCCTGCGCTCTTCTCCACCACCTTCGCCATGTCTTCTGTCAAACTTCCCGCGTCTCCTCCTTTGGTTGCATCGTCGCTCACGACAATCTTTATCGATGTCCGCTTCTCGCCAAGCTCCTTCAGGTTGGGACGTGGGGTTCGGGGGAGCTTCGGATCAAGATCCGGCGAACCTTGACGCGGGGTCCGCGGGAGGTTCGGATCAAGCTCTGGTGCACTCTGAGGACCAGGACTTGTGGGGATGATAGGATCAAGATCGCGAGACTTCTTCGAGTTCCTCCGGAAAAATGAGCCCATATTGAACATACCGCCACGACCACTCTTTGGGGTAGGAGCAGGAGGGGCTTCCTTTGATATGTCAACCTCTTGGAGGATCTCCGTGTCTGGATTGCGCGCCCGCCCTTTCCGGGATTCCCATGTCTGGGGAACTCCAGTGCCAGGGCGATGTACATATACCCCTCCAGGTTGCTCTTGTCCATCAAAGTCAATGTGCTCAACTTCATCCATTATGACTTTCCTTTCTTGAAGCAGCTTAGCAGCATCCGACTTGCTATCAGCAGAGGTGGGCAGTGGCAGTTTCGCATCAGTTTTCGCCGGTGATTCTTCCAAACTCGTTGTTGCCTCCGTCTCCTTCAAAAATATTCGGGATAGAGTTATCCTACAATAATCATGTCCTCGTGAAGAGACGGTAATCTAGTTTTACCATTCATTGAGGTGCTACCTTGCTACCATCGTCAGATGACCACCAAAAAGGTCTTGAAAAACTATGGCCAAAAAGTTAAGAATGTTATCACCAACCTCTGATACATCTTCAATCGTTATAGCCAGGTGGATCCTTCCTTTCTTGACATTCTTCAGCGATATCCATTTGTCATGTCTTTGTCCACCTCTCAGTTCATTTACGTCTACGGTACATTCTCTGTAAGCAAATTGGAATTCATCATGTATTTATTTTTCTTTCAGTGAAGGACCAAATATATCTGTTCAGTAAGAAACAGCACACAAGGGCCAATTTTCAAGCCGAGATAAAACAAATGCCAGAACTCATCTTTTAGGGACCACAGCAGAATCACAACACTGCTCATTGCAAAAAAGAAATCGAGAAAACGCAAGAAGCTTTGCATAGCAATGCATTGATAGAAGAAAAGGTTATGTACATGTTCATTGCAAATATAGTTCTACAGAAAATTAAGGATCGAGTGTCCAAAGATTGGCATTTAAAGATTTGCTAATTGCTCCTCCATGTCTCAAATACAAGACAATACATATGTTATCCTATGGATCTCCTGGTTAGAGTTTCATATAGCAAGATGAGTTCAGAAAAAAGAACATACCCAAGCGAGTCATCAAACATGTGGTCCTTATCGCGAACTTCCATAACAAGTTCATTTGATGCTTCCCACGACGTGATGGGTATCTTGAATTCCTCAAACCATTTAGGAGATAATGTTTTCCTCTGTATTTGAGTTTGGAATTTAAAAAGACCAATACGACCTCTGACATAAGGGTCCGACAGCCCTATAAAACAGAACATTAAATGTTTGAAACAAAGGATGAATAATGCAAACATTTCGACAGAGGCAGCCACAGCCGCATGTAATTCTTACCGTTTATATCAGCTGGTTTCATGTCAAGCCCTTCCAAAATCTCAAGTTTCACATATGCAACAGGAGGTCTCTCCTCAATGTTGAACCAGTTATTTTCTGCAGAATATTAGATATTAATGGAAAGCAAGTAGATAACATAGCAGAAAAGGGTTAGAAGATTTATCATACAAAAAGTATTAAAATGAGAAGTATCATTCTTCCAAAAAGTAGGACAAAGTACAGATGTTATTTAACTTTAAGCATGATCATATTAGTTTTACTTGTGCCAGCACACTCAACTAAATAAACGAGTGAAAAAATGTTGGTTCATATTAGCCTGGCGCAGTGGTGGAGTCTCTCCACTTGTGGCCTGGAGGTCCTGGGTTAGAACCAGCCTCCTTGCAGAAATTCCCTTCCCCAGACCCCACCTTGTGTGGGAGCTTTCAGCACTGGGTACGCCCTTTATTGACTCTACACCCTATCTGAACTACTTGATACTACTAGTATTTAGTGAAGTAATATTTCTGAAACTGTAATATTTAGACCAGCAGGAAGAAAGGATGATTTCTGAAACACAAGCATGACACGGAAGGTTACTTCTTACCAGAAGGAGTAGATGAGAACTTTTCCATGTTGATGACAAGCATATTGGGCTGGAAAAAGAAAAGATGCATCAGCAGTTAAAATATCATAATTAAAGGTAAGGTCGGTATTTCTGAATGGGGGCAGAGTGATCTAACCTCAACTAATGTCTGCCCAAATGCAGTATCCATCAACTTATCCTGGACAAAGAAATACGGGAGACCAAGTGAGCACTAAGAAACATATTCAACAATGTCACCAAAAGGTCTAGAAAAAGGAAAAATATGACATGTGGGGCGGTTACCAGCCATCCTGAAATTCCTGGAAACTCGGTAACATCAAGTCCGTGGCCAACGAGTGGTTTTACCGTCATTTGAAAATAAGGAGGCTCCACAAAGCATAGTCTTAGACGGCCAAGAAATGGCCAACTCCGAACAAACTTCACACCAAGTAAAACCTGCAGTGAACATATTTTTGTACCGAGAACAAGGTAAGGATAAGGGGAACAAACTGACTGGTGACTCTAATGAATGATAATTTACTGAAATTCAGATTGAAACCTTTCCTTCTCTTCTGTTTACTCCAGAAGGATTTTGCATATCTTTTACAACTACATCAGTACACTTTTAAAAGTTGAGGATCTCTTCTTTTTTTCCCTTCTTTTAAGAAGATACATGTAGGCCACTGCTGGCTCCAAAGTTGTCGTTGGCTTCATTAGGATTATATCAGTACTAGCAATCTACCTACAGATGCAAGAATAATATTTGTTTCCATTCACTCTACAGGGCAGCCACTGAGCAAACTAGCCTCCACCATGGTGAGAAATGGCCATTCCATTCCTCCACTGAGCAAACTAAATCTAGGTGTTGTGTCTATGTTGAGTAAGGAAAAACAGGCAGCCTTAACCAATTTTGAGCAAGAGGTATAATAAAAAATAATGTGTTATTTTTAAGGAGCAAAAGAATTCTGCTATACATGTGTATTTGCTTAGTCTTGTAAATTTTCTCCATATAATATCCAAAGAACCAAGTTGCCAATCACTTGATTAGTGATAGAATGATGGTGCTAACTAGGTGACTTGCCTTTCCTTCGACATGCATCCTAGTCAAATGCATGTTTGCGGTCATTCCAAGTCCCACACTCTTATGCAGCTGCATGGCAAGCACAACACTCATATCTTCAGCAGATAGGAAGTTCATCCCTAGCTCCAAAACCTGGGTCAATCGATCGGATGGGCATACAGATCATTACAAATGTACATCCCACAGAAGGGAAAGGAAAGAATCAGATCAAAAGGAAGTAACGCCCACCAAATGGTCATCATCTGATGTCTCAGGCAGAACTCTCATCGAGGTAAATATTGGTGAATCCCTACCCATGTAAAGCTCCTGGACACTTGCTTTACTCTGCACAAAAACTACATGAATTGAGCCATACTCACTTAAGGTGACTTCAAAAAACAAGGTTGAACTAGCAGTTTTAAGTTAAAAGCCATGCAATAGAACATCATCATGAATGTAAGACATTAGTGGAAAGGACGTAGATAAAATAGCAGGAAGATATAAAACATACAACTATCCAAGGTTTGAACTTATCCAAGAACCACGGTATGATGGGCCGTAAAAGTTGTGAAACAATCTTCTCCATACAGATAGGCCACATCTTTTTGACTGCATGATTTAACCAACGTACTGATTCTCCATCAGAAAGCAGCTGATAGAGAAAACAAAATGAGTTTAGTGTGGCCACAGATCACAACAAAGTTAAAAGCAAGAAAGGGTACGCTAGCCTAGTCAACCAAGTTCATCCTTGTAATCATTGACACAAACATTGATTTTGGATTGCAGAAAAGGTGCATACTCTTCGCTGGTAGGCAGATTTCATTTCCGCATGTTGTATTCGCTTCCGCAGTCTCATTGCGCAGCGGGCATTTACCTACAATAAAAACAAGCATAGTTTAAATTTTAGTTCTGGAACCAAACAGCCAAAGTTATGTTTAGTTCTGATTTTCTGGTATCTAGCCATATTCATGCAAACATCTAAGCCATCATCTGGAAGGTTAAAATTTGTGCATCTGAAGCTAGAACTTAGTAACAAAAGTCATATAGAAGAAAAAAACATTTCAAATGGAAACAGGGGGTAAAATAAGGAAAGAAAATTAGTGCAGTAAAGACAGCTCAAAGCAACTACTGATTGGCGTTGATTGGCAATACCAAGGCGTATTTAATAAAGTGACAAGGCAGCGTTATCTCAAATACATTACATGCTTTAATTATTATAAAAGTGAGGTTAGTCCAGAGAAATCACTGGAAATTCATTGATCCTGCTCAATGCTTATGAAATTCTATTGTGATTTACCAATCCTTAAAAGTTGGTGCCTTGCACTGCATAGAAATCCTAGGGAGTAGGGACACTAGCTCACCATATCAAATTGTTGTAGCCACAAAACATGGATAGATGATAAATTTTGCTGGAACAAGTAATATTTCTCAAACGAAGACATAACTTTCGTGAATTACGAATTTATATGCTTATATTTCATTTAAGGCAACAAAATTTCCACTGTATCATGTAACATGTTTAATAACTTTTCCCCCAGAGATCTAAAAAAAAAGTATTCAACAAACTAAAAGTCAAATTCACATTTTTTTTCCCTGGAAGCATAGAACCATCAGGTTACAATTTATATAAAGAAAACATCATATATTGCAGAAGCTGGGCTAAAGCACGGCGTCCCCAATAAATGCCCAAGAAAACGCATAAGAGTATGTATGTCACCTGTTCCAAGTACTATGCCCAACCATAGTATCCTACAAACTCAATTTCACAGAGCATCAGAAACATCATACCAGACCAAATATAATTCCAATAAAGAAAACAAAGTCAAACAGAGCGACTATAACCCGCAAGCATAGCCAGAATCATGCTCGGTGTGCCTTATAAAGCTCTGTAACCACCAGCTACGTCACCAGAGACGAGTCCAAGGCACCGGCGAAGTGGGGAAAGAGCAGGAATCTGGGAGCCAAAGCGACGCAGTGTAACGGTGCGGTATAAACACGGATGCAGCAGGAGAGCACGCGGTTCTAGGAACGAAGCCGTATCCCGGGAGGGACGAGGCGGCGGGGTTGAGAGAAGTAGCAGCAGCAGCATACTTGCCATGTATAGGTAGAGGAAGGCGATGAGGAAGACGACGGAGTGGCAGAAGCCGAAGGAGGCGGCGGCCCACAGCGCGAGCAACACGAGGCCTATGTGGTGCACGATGGAGAGGTCGCCGGCGTCCATCCCTGCGCCGCGCCGGCCGGCGATCTTGTTTGCTGCCGCGAAAAGGAGTTGCAAGTGGCGGGTTTGTGAATCTGGGTGGAACTGGAACGGACGAGGGGGGGAGGCGAGCGAGCGGGTCCTTGTCCCGGGAAAGGGATTTATGAAAAAGACGGGGTGGTGAGTGAGAGATTATTGTCATCCATGACTGACCCGAGCCGACACGTAAGAAAGTGGCAAGTGGCGTGGTGGCTCGGGTTACGCACGCGCATTGGGCCGAAAATCCTACACCTAGGTACTCCCTCCGTTCCTAAATACTCCCTCCAATTACTGGTCTCGAAAATGAATGTATCTAGAACTAAAATATATCTAGATACATCCATTTTCGCGACAAGTAATTCCGAACGGAGGGAGTATAAGTTTTTGGAGAGATTCCACTATGAACCACATACGGATGTATGTAGATGCATTTTAGAGTGTAGATTCACTCGTTTTGCTCCGTATATAGTCCATAGTGAAATGTCTACAAAGACTTATATTTAGAAACGAAGGGAGTAGTATATAACTGACCCTACGAAAATTGTGCTTCTCAAAGAAAAATCCTACGAAAATTGTCTTAGGTAAACACGTGTCTTGCTCTTATCAATCAGGCCCCCTGAATTTCAGGGCGGCCCCACCTTCCCGCTAATCAAAAATCGCCAACTAATCTAGTACGTAAACTTTCATAACTATTTTATGTATGTGTAGCAAAGCTCCGCATTGCGCTCCGGTCCTATTCAGGTATGCTACCCTGCGGTCAGAGCAGCGCCGACGTCCAGCATCTTCAATTTGAGTATGCGACGTTTACCGTGGTCACGACCTCTTTTTTTTAGAATCACAAGCTATTTATTCCAATGGGTGCTAGAAAAAATAATTGTTCGTTGCCCCTGTTTTAGTAAAAAAAATTGTGAAGGGTTTTAGTAAATTTTTGTGGTCAAAACATAACCACTTGCCATATGTAAATAGCTTTGTTGTATCCTTTGTAATTTAGGTTTTCGGTGGATCTACATGAATTCAGTCGGCTTACATGGTCTTTGAAGTTTCTATAGGGCTTATCGGTGTTTTCTTCTCTGAGTCGCCGCAAATCGCTGCCACCAGTGTCCCCTCGTTTGTATCGACAATTACCCATCGCTGCTTCTACAAACTCCTTGGTTAATTAAAGTTAGCTATGTTCATGACGCGCCGCAGGTGAATGTAGGAGGACGCAAGGGCGCTAGGTGATAGGTTCCCATGTGGCCTTGGGGCCATGGAGGGGGTGGATCCCAACCCTTGCCAATCGAAGGACTCCGTTTTTGTTTTTTTAGTTTGTTAGGTTTGTGTCTTGCTTAGAAAGGCGAGACAGCGATATCGATGGAATAAGGTTCTCTCCACCTAGCCCCTGTCCCCGAGGTGCTCTGGCATCGACGGGGGGCGTGTAGAGGTTTGACTCTGGTGGATCTCGGGGGATTCAATCAGTGCTTGTCTTTTGACGGATCTGCTTGGATTAGCTCTTTGTTCGTCTGTGTCCGTGTCTCTACAGGTGGATCCTTGCGATCTATGCTTCTCTTCATCGGCGTTATGGTACGATGGTCCTATGAGGCTTTAGCATGATGACTTTTCGACTGTTTACTACAATAAAGTTTGTCGGGCTCTGGCAAAGGAGGGCAGTGACAGCAGCATGCCTTCGGCTCGCCCCAGTGCTTGTATTCGTTGCTAGGTGGTCTACGGACATGGATTATATTTTCCACTTCTTGTGTTCTTTGTACTATCCTGACAATTGACGAATTGATAGAAAGTTTTCCTCGAATAAAAAGACTTTGGCACTCTCAGGGGTTTAATTTTTAATTTTATCTTTCTATGCGGGTGTTTGTAAGGACCTGTAATACTTAACATATAGAATTTGGCCTTTTCGCAATAAAAAAGACTTTTTTTGTGATATTGGCGTCGATGGTAGATGAACATTATATGGTTTTTTAATAAATAAAAGTTCTGTGTATAACTCTTCTTGTAGAAAAAATGGGTTGCCGTCTTGAATCCATTTTCCTTATAGGAACCACATTCAAACATGAACCGTACATTCTTTTCTTGAAAAAAAATTCAAATGTGTCCACCGCGGAAAACAATTTCATGCATATCTCGGTACTAAATTATTCACTTGACTCATTGCATTTGTTCTTCTCAAATGCGGACTTCATGAAAGTACTTTCTGCCATTTTAGTCTCATCTGGATCAAAGGGGAAACATGAAATTTTGGAGGATAAATTTTTGGTTGGTGCGTCGGGACCACGGAGCATATATATCAAATTCCTATGAAATACTCCCTCCGTTTCAAAATAGATGACCCAATTTTATACTAAAGTTAGTATAAAGTTGAGTCATCTATTTTGAAATAGTACAGAGTTGGGCCAGCTATTTTGAAACGGAGGAAGTAGCACATTCCGCAAGAATTTTGGGGGAAATAAAATATGTTCGCGCGTACTGGCATTAGAAACGACATTGTTTTTTTTAAAGTAAAAAATGGTGGCATGCCAATTCTTGTCGTTTTTGTATGCCCAGGCTTTGTTTCTCTGCATTTTTCGGGAAAAGAGTCTAAAAAAATGTCCCTCGAAACGAAATGGTGTAATTTGGTGTGGATCAGAGAGTACGAGGGCCCAATTATCCACGTGGACCCACCCGGCCGACGCGGATTGGATGCCAGTGCCGTGCCACCGGCCATCGTGGGATCAGCTGCCTTCCCGTGCCGACACTAGGAAGGAAGGCCAATCCACCTGACCTGTTGGATCTAGATCTCACAGCAGGGGCCACGTTACCGATAACTCATTTTGTTTCTCCATCCAATTAGGCCACGTCGTTAATGGCACGAGGCTTCGATTCCTTTGGCCAAACAATCATGCAACGTGGGTGTTATCATCAGTCACTTCGTCCATGTGAGGCCCACGCGATCGCTTTGATCAGACCAGCTACGAAGTTTCTTCTGCGCGCGGTGAGCACAGAGTAATTCCCTATCAGCAGATTCATAAAACGACGGAAAGTTGGACTTGTACGCGTGCCGCAGGGAACCAACCATTCACGCGCAAAACTGTTTTCTTGTGAGTGATCCACCAGCAGTGGATTCCCGTCGATGGCGCCGTCTGGCAGTACGTCGCTGCATGCTGAAAAGGTTTTCTGTTATTGGCACTTTTTTAAGTATACAATACAAATCCAGCAACCCTATCGCTTTCTTCTTCTCATCGCCAAACGATCCCACGGAGACAAGTGGCATACTGTTGGTCGTACATCTCAAGTCGTCCACCATGTCTAGGCAGTCTTGGGTTAGATGGTTGCGGCTCTCTCAATGATCTCATCACGCGGTTTGTACGTCTGCTCGGTGAATAGTATAACCTCGGTTTCAAGGTCGGTCAGGGCATCCCAACGGCAACTCGTAGATTTCCTCCTGCATCCGTACGCAGACGGGGTCAGTCCGACGACACGGATGCGGGAGCCGGTCATCTAATGTTGTCCGCAAACATTTCAAACAACTTTTCGACAAACCGGACAAAGTTCAGCCAAACACGACGGATTTTTATATAAACCAGACAAGATTCATGCAAACACGCCGGACTTTTATTACATTTCGAACATGTAGAACAAACCTAGGAATCAATTATGATAATGTCTAGATAGAACATGAATGGAATACAATAAGGCAGCTGTGCTAGATGGGTTTAATATAGAGTTTTATCAGCACTCCTACTCCTAGGATACTGTAAAAAAATGATTTATTTGCCTTGCTAGAAGATTTTTATGATAACATCTTGGATATTGACCGACTTTGATCCCATGAGGTAGTGATGCTGATAGGATTACAGACCCATCCGTCTTCTGAATGTCATCTTTAAAATCATTAAAAAAATTGGTCAACAAGTTGGTTAGGGGTGATTAGAAATACCCAGTATGCTTTCTTGAAGGGGAGATATATCTTGGAGGGTGT
Source organism: Aegilops speltoides (assembly GCA_021437245.1). Taxonomy (NCBI): domain Eukaryota; kingdom Viridiplantae; phylum Streptophyta; class Magnoliopsida; order Poales; family Poaceae; genus Aegilops; species Aegilops speltoides. The sequence goes on from CM038143.1 coordinate 134,470,532, forward strand.
CTTAAATTGACATGAAACTTTGAAACTCCTTTTCAAGATTGATTTTGAGAAAGCCTTTGCTAAAGTCAAATGTCCTTTCATTCTTTAGACAATGCAAATGAAAAAAAATCCTGACAAATGGAATGATTGGATTATGAAAACAATTTCTGGCGGGAGTGTGAGTGTTAAAGTAAATGGAGAGGTGGAACCTTTTTTCAGGATCCATCAGGATTTGAGACAGGGAGATCCACTCTCTCCTCTTTTTTTGATCTGGCAGTAGATGTTCTATCTATCTTGGTTGGACGGGCTGTTGAACATGGTCTGATCTTTGGTCTTGCAAAAGATAACAAAGAAGGGGATATTGCCATATTGCAATATGCAGATGATACAATATTACTCTTACAAGATGATTTAGAGCAGGCAAGTGTGACGCCCCCGATTCAATCGTACACTAATCATACACGCAAATGTGTACGATCAAGATCAGGGACTCACGGGAAGATATCACAACACAACTCTAGACACAAATTAAAATAATACAGGCTTTATATTAGAAGCCAGGGGCCTCGAGGGCTTGAATAGATCAGCTCGATTACAAACGAGTCTGCAAAAGCAACAATATCTGAGTACAAACATAAGTTAAACAAGTTTGCCTAAAGAAGGCTAGCACAAATTAGCAACGATCGAAAAGGCAAGGCCTCCTGCCTGGGACCTCCTAACTACCCATCGAAGCCGAACTCCGCGTAGAACCATCCTTGGGATCCTCTGGCTCCTGGACTCCAACATCTGGTTGCGACATCTAAGAAGAATGGAAAAGGGGGAAAAGAGGGAGCAAAGTAACCGTGAGTACTCATCCAAAGTACTCGCAAGCAAGGATCTACACTACATATGCATCGGTATCAATGAAATGGGTAGTATATGTGGACTGAACTGCAGAATGCCAGAATAAGAGGGGGAGAAGCTAGTCCTATCCAATACTACGCTTCTGGCAGTCTCCATCTTGAAGCATATGAAGGAAATATGCCCTAGAGGCAATAATAAAGTTATTATTTATTTCCTTATATCATGATAAATGTTTATTATTCATGCTAGAATTGTATTAACCGGAAACTTGGTACTGTTGGAAATATGCCCTAGAGGCAATAATAAAATGGTTATTATTATATTTCCTTGTTCATGATAATTGTCTATTGTTCATGCTATAATTGTGTTATCCGGAAATCGTAATACATGTGTGAATATATAGACCACAACACGTCCCTAGTAAGCCTCTAGTTGACTAGCTCGTTGATCAACAGATAGTCATGGTTTCCTGACTATGGACATTGGATGTCATTGATAACGGGATCACATCATTAGGAGAATGATGTGATGGACAAGACCCAATCCTAAGCATAGCACAAGATCGTGTAGTTCGTTTTGGTAGAGCTTTTCCAAATGTCAAGTATCATTTCCTTAGACCATGAGATTGTGCAACTCCCGAATACCGTAGGAGTGCTTTGGGTGTGCCAAACGTAACAACGTAACTGGGTGACTATAAAGGTGCACTACAGGTATCTCCGAAAGTGTCTGTTGGGTTGGCACGAATCGAGATTGGGATTTGTCACTTCGTATGACGGGGAGGTATCTCTGGGCCCACTTGGTAATGCATCATCATAATGAGCTCAATGTGACCAAGTGTCCGTCACGGATCATGCATTACTGATGCAGTAAAGTGACTTGCCGGTAACGAGATTAAACGAGGTATTGGGATACCGACAATCGAATCTCGGGCAAGTAACGTACTGATTGACAAAGGGAATTGTATACGGGATTGATTGAATCCTCAACATCGTGGTTCATCCGATGAGATTATCAAGGAGCATGTGGGAGCCAACATGGGTATCCAGATCCCGCTGTTGGTTATTGACCGGAGAGTTGTCTCGGTCATGTCTGCATGTCTCCCGAACTCGTAGGGTCTACACACTTAAGGTTCGATGACGCTAGGGTTGTAGAGATATAAGTATGCGGTAACCCGAAAGTTGTTCGGAGTCCCGGATGAGATCCCAGACGTCACGAGGAGTTCCGGAATGGTCCGGAGGTGAAGAATTATATATGGGAAGTCCAGTTTCGGCCATCGGGAAAGTTTTGGGGGTCATCGGTATTGTACCGGGACCACCGGAAGGGTCCCGGGGGTCCATCGGGTGGGGCCACCTATCCCGGAGGGCCCCATCGGCTGAAGTGGGAGGGTAACTAGCCCCTGGTGGGCTGGTGCCCCCCCCTTGGGCCCCCTTGCGCCTAGGGTTGGAAACCCTAGGGGTGGGGGCGCCTCACCTGGCTTGGGGGGCAAGCCACCCCCCTTGGCCGCCGCCCCCCTTGAGATCCCACCTCCAGGGGGCCGGCGCCCCCCCTTGGCCCTATATAAAGAGGGGGGAGGGAGGGCAGCCGCACCCAAGTCCCTGGCGCCTCCCTCTCCCCACGCACCATCTCTCCCTCTCGTTGTGCTTGGCGAAGCCCTGCCGAGATCGCTGCTGCATCCACCACCACGCCGTCGTGCTGCTGGATCTCCATCAACCTCTCCTTGCCCCTTGCTGGATCAATAAGGAGGAGACGTCTTCCCAACCGTACGTGTGTTGAACGCAGAGGTGCCGTCCATTCGGCACTAGGATCATCGGTGATTTGGATCACGACGAGTACGACTCCCTCAACCCCGTTCTCTTGAACGCTTCCGCGCAATCTACAAGAGTATGTAGATGCACTCCTCTATCTCATTGCTATATGACTCCATAGATTGATCTTGGTGAAGCGTAGAAATTTTTTATTTTCTGCAACGTTCCCCAACAGGTACATGTGTGAATACATAGACAAAACAGAATGTCCCTAGTATGCCTCTACTTGACTAGCTCGTTAATCAAAGATGATTAAGTTTCCTGAACATAGACATGTGTTGTCATTCGATGAACGGGATCACATCATTAGAGAATGGTTTGATGGACAAGACCCATCCATTAGCTTAGCATTATGATCGTTTAGTTTTATTGCTATTGCTTTCTTCATGACTTATACATATTCCTCTGACTATGAGATTATGCAACTCCCGAATATTGGAGGAACACTTTGTGTGCTATCAAACGTCACAACGTAACTGGGTGATTATAAAGATGCTCTACAGGAGTCTCCGAAGGTGTTTGTTGAGTTGGCATAGATCAAGATTAGGATTTGTCACTCCGTGTATCAGAGAGGTATCTCTAGGCCCTCTCAGTAATGCACATCACAATAAGCCTTGCACGTAATGTGACTAATGAGTTAGTTGCAGGATGATGCATTACGGAATGATTAAAGAGACTTGTCAGTGACGAGATTGAACTAGGTATGATCATACCGACGATCGAATCTCGGGCAAGTAACATACCAATGACAAAGGGAATGACATATGTTGTTGTGCGGTTTAACCGGTAAAGATCTTCGTAGAATGTGTAGGAACCAATATGAGCATCTAGGTTCCGCTATTGGTTATTGACCGGAGATGTGTCTCGGTCATATCTACGTAGTTCTCGAACCCGTAGGGTCCGCACGCTTAACGTTTCATGACGATTTGTATTATGAGTTATGTGCTTTGGTGACCGAAGTTTGTTTGGAGTTCCAGATGAGATCACGGACATGACGAGGAGTCTTGAAATGGTCGAGAGGTAAAGATTGATATATTGTAAGGTTACATTCGGACACCGGAATGCTTTCGGGAAGTATCGGATAAGTTTAGGAGCACCAGGAGGTTACCAGAACCCCCCGGGGGACTATTGGGCCTTCATGGGCCCTAGTGGAGAGAGGAGGTCGGCGGACAGGTGGAGGCGCGCGCCCCCCAAGCCCAAACCGAATTGGACTAGGTGATACGGGGCTAACCTGGTGTAGGCCGATCTTTCACGATTGGAGTGGGATCCCTTGAAGGACCCGAAGAACACGGGGAAGAACAGAGAGAAATCACAAGGGGAAACACTCAAGAACAAGTCCAATCACACATCCACTAGACAATCAAACACACAAGATCCACAAGGTACATGAACAACAAAGCAAAAGATACAGGGTAAGGTTCATCTCCAAGAGGAGGTCTTGATGGTATCCTATACAGATCTTCCCGTGACCATGAGGGGTCTTGATGATATCCTGCAGGATCTTCTCACATGGAGGTCTTGAACTCCATGGGAGTGGTAGTCTCTCTCTCTCTCAAGAGTAGAGGTAGGAGCAAAGCTCACCTAAGAATGAGCTATCATATTTGCTAACCCTAGAAAGGATGAGGGGGAGGTCTATTTATAGTCTAAGCCTCGAAGGGGTAAGTGGGAAGGGATACAAGGCCAACGGCCCGCGGCTGCGCACAGGCAATTACCGGATGTCCGGTGGGTACCGGTCGTTCGGTGGCTCGTGGCAGACCGGTCATCCGCTGGTCTCCAAACGTCTGCTAAACCCGTTCTGTTGAAGAGGCACCGGACGTCCGGTATCTACGGACTTCCGTTAATATTACCGGTCGTCCGGTGTGGGCCAGACGTCCGCTCGTTGGGAGGTGCTGTAGCTAGCGTTGGCTGGACTTCAGGCGCCGGTCGTCCGGCGGAGGCCGGACGTCCGCTCGCCGTAGCTTCTTTGGCAACTCTTCTTCTTGCGTCTTTGTTTCCACGCTTCCCTCACGGATGGTGTAGTTGTACCTTGGCGCTTGCACTCCTCCTCGTCATTTGTGAAGCTCCGGCAATACCTATGCATGCAGACGAGAGGAATGTGAAGTAGTATACCATCCTTGAAGGGGTCAAGTGAACACGTGTAAAGGAGATGATTCACCTTTGTGTACGTGAAGTAGATGTGACGCGTGTCACTTGCCAAACGGACTCTTGACATGGTGATGTCCATAGGATGCTCCACATCATCTCCCCTCCCTTGGGAAAGATCCGACCTTGGATTGAAAACCAAATCACCATGTGAAAGAGATGGCTTCACCGTGTAGAAGTGGACGTTCACCAAGTACTCATCGTCTTCAAGCTTGAAATGGGCACTCTCCAATGTCGCACTGTCTTGTGATTCCTTCAAAAGAAACAAGAGCAACAAACACTTGGAAAAACAAATGTGGTTAGCGTTAGTGCAAAACCAAGCATTCAAGAGGTGATTCACCCAACAAGTGTTATCATCAAGCATAGCATATGGTTTGACAAAGGATTGTGTCATGACATGTAAGCATATGAATTGAGCACAAGCAAAGATATCATGGGGACAAGCATGTAAATGTGAGGTAGAGATGCTAATATGTTTGACAAGAGAACAAGCATCTACCTCAAGATCATAGCAAACATGCATAAAGCGCTCGACAAATGGTCGATGGTAGACATAGGAATCATTCACAACACCAAATAAGATGAGACGTCTAAACACATGGGTCAAGTGCAAGACAATCCAAGCATAATGTGCATAGGGTGTAGTGAATATAGTGTGATACTCAACACAATAGAAAGAGCAATTGTTCATCATGTGTGAGGCAATCAAGTGAATCATGTGACAAGCAAAGGGACATGGTGAAGGAAATATGCCCTAGAGGCAATAATAAAGTTATTATTTATTTCCTTATTTCATGATAAATGTTTATTATTCATGCTAGAATTGTATTAACCGGAAACATGATACATGTGTGAATACATAGACAAACATAATGTCACTAGTATGCCTCTACTTGACTAGCTCATTAATCAAAGATGGTTATGTTTCCTAACCATAGACATGAGTTGTCATTTGATTAACATGATCACATCATTAGTAGAATGATGTGATTGACATGACCCATTCTGTTAGCTTAGCACTTGATCGTTTAGTATGTTGCTATTGCTTTCTTCATGATATATACATGTTCCTACAACTATGAGATTATGCAACTCCCGTTTACCGGAGGAACAATTTGTGTGCTACCAAACGTCACAACGTAACTGGGTGATTATAAGGGAGCTCTACAGGTGTCTCCAAAGGTACATGTTGAGTTGGCGTATTTCGAGATTAGGTTTTGTCACTCTGATTGTCAGAGAGGTATCTCTGGGCCCTCTCGGCAATGCACATCACTATAAGCCTTGCAAGCAATGTAGCTAATGAGTTAGTTACGGAATGATGCATTACATAACGAGTAAAGAGACTTTCCGGTAACGAGATTGAACTAGGTATTGAGATACCGACGATCGAATCTCAGGCAAGTAACATACCGATGACAAAGGGAATAACGTATGTATTTGTTATGCGGTTTGACCGATAAAGATCTTCGTAGAATATGTAGGAGCCAATATGAGCATCCAGGTTCCGCTATTGGTTATTGACCGGAAACGTGTCTCGGTCATGTCTACATAGTTCTCGAACCCGTAGGGTCCGCACGCTTAAAGTTTCGATGACAGTTATATTATGAGTTTATGAGTTTTGATGTACCGAAGGTTGTTCGGAGTCCCGTATGTGATCACGGACATGACGAGGAGTCTCGAAATGGTCGAGACATAAAGATTGATATATTGGAAGCCTATATTTGGATGTCGGAAGTGTTCCGGGTGAAATCAGGATTTTACCGGAGTACCGGGGGGTTACTGGACCCCCCCGGGGGCTTAATGGGCCATAGTGGAGAAGAGGAGAGGAGGCCAGGGCAGGGCCGCGCGCCTCTCCCCCCTAGTCCGAATAGGACAAGGAGAGGGGGCGGCGCCCCCTTTCTTCCTCTCTCTCCCTCCTCTTTCCCCCTTCTCCTAATCCAACAAGGAAGGAGGGAATCCTACTCCCGGTGGGAGTATGACTCCCCTTGGCGCGCCTGCTCCCTAGCCGGCCGCCCCCTCCCCCTTGCTCCTTTATATACGGGGGCAGGGGGCACCTCTAGAGACATAACAACAAATCATTGATCTCTTAGCCCTGTGCGGTGCGCCCTCCACCATAGTCCTCCTCGATAATATTTGTAGCAGTGCTTAGGCGAAGCCCTGCGACGATAGAACATCAACATCGTCACCACGCCATCGTGCTGAAAGTGCATTATATCGACTAGAGGGGGGTGAATAGGCAATTTTTATGAATTCTTCACTGAGGAATTTGCCGGTGAGGAAATTCCTTAGCGAAGAACTACTTGCAGCGGAATAAGTACTCAGAAGTAAGCATAACAGAATACATGCACAATCATCATGATGAAATGAAGACAATCACAGAGTACAGAAAGCGTAAACACAGGATAACACAAGATGAAGACAAACAGACTGAAGAAATTGAACTGAGGAAATTGAGAAAGTCTTCAGTCAAAGTCTTCAAACACAGATATGAACAACAACTTAACACAGAAATGAGGAAATGGAAGAGTTGAGCAAATAGAACTAGTAGGGTTGGTGAAGACAATGATTTGGTAGACCAGTTCAAACTGTTGTCTCAGTTGTACGTCTGGTTGGAGCGGCAGAGTATTTAAACTCGAGGACACACAGTCCCGGACACCCAGTCACTGAGCACGCAGCTCAGGACACCAAGTCCTCACCAGATTCTCCTTGAACTAAGGTCACATGACTCCCGTCCCAATCACTGTGGTAAGTCTTCAGGCGACTTCCAAACCTTCACAGACTTTGGTCACTCGACAATCCACAATTCCTCTTGGATGCTCTAGACCTTGACGTCTAACCGTCTGGAAGAAGCACAGTCTTCAAAGGTAACAAGCGTCGGATCCACGCAGGATCAATCTCTTCAGTGATGCCCAATCACTTTGGGTTTGTGGGTGTTTGGGTTTGGATTTTCCTCACTCGATGATTTTCACTCAAAGTCCTCGGAGGATGGGTTGCTCTCAAATGACAAGTGTCAGTTTCTCTCGGAGCTGCCAACCAACTAGTGGTTGTAGGGGGCGGCTATTTATAGCCTAGGGAGCAGCCCGACATGATAAGACATAAATGCCCTTCAATGATATGACCGTTATGTGGATAAGATATTTTGGGACAGCTGGCGCAAAGCACAGCAACGATCGGAAATTTGACTCTCAAATTCCTCATGGCTATCATGTTCCTCACTGTGTAGGCAATCCGCACTGGCAAATTCCTAACTCCTCAGTCAGAACAAATTCCTCAATGACCAAAAGAGCTTTGTCTCCATCACTGAGGAAATTGACTGAACTGTATGAGATTTCCAATGGCTTCACTCGAAGGGATTGGTAGGTGTAGGATTTTGAGTTGGGCATCACATGGAAGTTTTTCCATAGTATTTCCTCGACCCCCTTTAACAGTACGGTGTTTCCTATGACTCAAGAAAGAGAAAAACAAAACTATGAAAGCGAAAGTCTTCAAGCTTCATATTCCTCGCATGAATATCAAGTCTTCACGGACACACCAATTTCTTCACTTTCAAAGTCTTCATGAAAGTCTTCAGGAATACCAAAATCTTCACCAAAGATATTCGCTTTAGGGTCGACTTTCTCTAGAATATCAAACTCCTCATAGACTTATAGACCTGTGTACACTCATGAACACATTAGTCCCTTAACCTATAAGTCTTCAATACACCAAAATCACTAAGGGGCACTAGATGCACTTACACGTGCTGAGGGAACTCTCCCTCGACACTCGGCTGGATTGGAGTTCAAGGGACGTCATCGAGTTGGATGTGTGCTATAACTCGGAGGTGCCGTGCTTTCGGTGCTTGATCGGTCGGGCCGTGAAGACGTACGACTACATCAACCGCGTTGTTCTAACGCTTCTGTTTTCGGTCTATGAGGGTACGTGGATGACACTCTCCCCTCTTGTTGCTATGCGTCACCATGATCTTGCGTGTGCGTAGGAATTTTTTGAAATTACTACGTTACCCAACAGTGGTATCAGCGCCAGGTTTTATGCGTAGATGTTATATGCACGAGTAGAACACAAGTGAGTTGTGGGCGATACAAGTCATACCGCTTACCAAAGATGTCATACTTTGGTTCAGCGGTATTGTTGGATGAAGCGGCTCGACCGACGTTACGCCAGACGCTTACGCGAGACTGGTTCTACCGACGTGCTTTGCACACAATGGCTGGTGGGTGTCGGTTTCTCCAACTTTAGTTGAACTGAGTGTATACGCCCGTCCTTGCAAAGGTTAAAACAGACTAACTTGACAAACTATCGTTGTGGTTTTGATGTGTAGGTAAGAACGGTTCTTGCTCAGCCCGTATCACCACGTAAAATTTGCAACAACAAAGTAGAGGACATCTAACTTGTTTTTGCAGGCATGTTGTGATGTGATATGGTCAAGACGTGATGCTATATTTTATTGTATGAGATGATCATGTTTTGTAACCGAAGTTATTGGCAACTGGCAGGAGCCATATGGTTGTCACTTTATTGTATGAAATGCAAACACCCTGTAATTGCTTTACTTTATCACTAAGCGGTAGCGATAGTCGTAGAAGCAATAGGTGGCGAAACGACAACGATGCTACGATGGAGATCAAGGTGTCGCGCCGGTGACGATGGTGATCACGACGGTGCTTCGGAGATGGAGATCACAAGCACAAGATGATGATGGCCATATCATATTACTTATATTGATTGCACGTGATGTTTATCTTTTAAGCATCTTATTTTGCTTTGATTGACAGTAGCATTATAAGATGATCTCTCACTAAATTTCAAGAAGTGTTCTCCCTGAGTATGCACCGTTGCGAAAGTTCTTCGTGCTGAGACACCACGTGATGATCGGGTGTGATAGGCTCTATGTTCAAATACAACGGGTGCAAAACAGTTGCACACACGGAATACTCAGGTTAAACTTGACGAGCCTAGCATATACAGATATGGCCTCGGAACACTGAGACCGAAAGGTCGAGCGTGAATCATATAGTAGATATGATCAACATAGCACTACAAAAAAATACACTTCCGTGATGATACGTGTTTGTCACAGTAGGTCGCGTTTTTTGTCATGCATGTACATCCATGACGATTTTATGATAGAATCAAGATAGTCATACCTGTGCTGTTGTAGAAGTGTTCCATGACATTACCAAAATTATCATCACGGAAGTGTCCACTTCCATGACAATAAATCGCGCGTCACAGAAGTGCTTTCGTCAAGGCTGACCGACACGTGGCATCCACCGTAATCTTAACGCAGCTTAAGCTATCGGGTCGGGTTTTGGATCCGATAACCCGTTAACAGCCCCGACCAATGGTGATTTTCCATGTGTAAAATCATCATTGGCTGGAGGAAACACGTGTCGGCTCATCGTTAGGACAGAGGTCATCCACTCATTGGACAGAAGGCGCCTATGATACGTCAACACGTGGCACGACCCAATAGAGGCCCATTCCTATGAAAAGGCCAGCCCGTTTGACTTGGTCAAAAGGTGGCGGGCCGGCCCATGGAAAGCCTGTTAACGGCCTATTCGCATATAGCCCATTTACAGCCCGCTAACCCAAGGCCCGTTACGCCCTATCCTAATTAGGCCCAGTAGCGTCATCTGGGCCATCCGATATGATTCCAGCCCGCCACGCCGCTCATGTATGGCCCATGACGCCTTTCGCCCATATGAGGCCCTATGTAACTCTTGGCCTATTAACGGCCGGTGAAACCGGCCTGCAATGAACAAAGGTATCACTTTACACCCATTAACGGCCGTGGTGAAACCGGCCCGTAATGAACAAGATATCACTTTATACCCATTAAGGGCCCGTTATTCGATTGGGTCATTTCCAAGAAATGTTATCTTTCGCCTTCTCGAGCCCATTTATTCTTGGGCTCATTTCAAAGATTCGCTTACTTACGGACCGTTCTCGCTATTTTTGCTTGTGGGCCAAATTCAGCCCGTGGTTACATCAGCCCGTTTGTTGTCCGTTAATACGTTGGGCCGTTTTCATAGCATCATCAAATACAACCTATTAACAATGGCCCGTTATGGTCATACGGCCCGTATAAGGCCCATTGGTGATACGGCCCGTAGAAGGCCCATTGTTTCTATGGCCCATAGAAGGCTCTCGCTTCTACGCCCGTAGAAGGCCCATCGCTTTCTGACCCGTAGGAGGCCCAAAGGTCACTACAAGAATATTAGCCCATGGTTATTGTGGCCTAGTTTTAAAAAATAGGTTATTGCAGCCACTAGCAAACCGCGAAAAAAGAACCGCACTGACTACAAGCAAATAAATAAACAACACAACAAGGAAATAAATAAGCAATCAACTTATGCTAGGCTATCACGGCTATTACACATATTACATCCACTGGGCATCAAGTTCGCCACCAAAGGCAAATATAGGAACAAAGCAGATATCATATACACTTGGTTGTCAAAGTTGGCGACCAGCGCAAATAAAGGCCGCAAAAAACAAATCCAGAATCAAACCACTTGAAGATCTCAAGAAACAATATCCAGGTACCCATAATGTCGGCAAGATGCTTAGCAAGCTTATTAACTTTCTCTTGTTTGGCGCTTAAATGCTCCAGTAATATTGTCGTTGCACCAAAAATATGCATCTCAATTCTCGCAGGACTTCCCAGTCCTTGACTTCTGTCAAAGACATCTCGATTGATGTCTTTCAACTTGAAGTTGAGACTCAAGAAGACGAACTGATTCAGTAGCGAGTTCAAGAGCTTGTGCCAGCAGAGTGGCCAAGAACTCAACACTACATCAAGACAGACTTTTGGGTTCCCTCACCGTCGTCAAGATAGTTTTTATCGACTTTCTTGGAGACCAACAGGATGTCTCACTATCTTGAACCTTATCTCATTACTTCCTTTACCATTGGATAACGCGTCTCGTTCTCCAATATTTTGTCCGCATTCTAAAAGAGAAACAAGCAGACACGTCACATGTTTACCATGTTGTATATGTGAAAGTGCAACTAATCCCTGGGTGGTTTTGGTAATTAATAACAACATATATATCATTGAACTAATCATTTCTTGAGAATATTTCGAAAGTTCAAAGATATGGGTATGGCAATGACCGATGATGTGGACCCCTCAAAATGCTAAGGAAAACATTGGCAAAAGCTCAAGACTCCATTTTTGGTTTAGTGATCCAAGATCACATTGAGTCCATAGGAAAGCCAATACTATTAAAAGGGGTGAGGTTATGATGATGATCCGTTGCTCTAAGTGCTTAGTGATTTATCTCTCAAACTATCGCCAATCTTTCATTCCAACATAAACTCATAAGTAATCTCGGTCCCACCGATTCCAAACTCACCACACCGAGATGAACCACCTCACCATATACCCAAACCCTAAGAATCTCGGATTTTCCGATTCCAAACTCGGTCATTCGAAATTGGTGTTGCCAAGCTTCAGAACCTTCAGACTCAAATCGGTGTCACCGAGATGAGAAAGTCGGTCCCACCAAATTGGCAAACCCTAGACTTTGGAAGAATCGGACTAACCGAGATTGTATTTTCGGTCCCACTGAAAATCCCAACGCTCACAAGATTTGAACTTTCGGTCCCACCGAGTTGTCAACTTCGGTCCGACCGAGATTGGTCAAATGTGTGTAACGGTTGGATTTTGTGTGGAGGCTATAAATACCCTCCACCTCCTCTTCATTCGTGGAGAGAGCCATCGAAAGAACTACCACTCCTACCTTACATTTCGAGAAGAAAACTACCTACCCTTGTGTTGAGATCAAGTTGCTCCACTCCTACCATATGAAACTTGATTTCTAGCCTTCCCAAGTTGCTTTCCACTCAATCCCTTCTTCCACCACAGCCAAATCGGTGAGGAGAGTTGAGTGTTGGGGAGATTATCATTTGAAGCACAAGAGCAAGGAGTTCATCATCACCAACACCATCTATTACCTTTTGGAGGGTGGTGCCTCCTAGATTGGTTAGGTGTCGCTTGGGAGCCTCCGTCATGATGTGGAGTTGAACCAAGGAGTTTGTAAGGGCAAGGAGATCGCCTACTTCGTGAAGATCTACCCCGAGTAAGGCTAGTCCTCCGTGGACGAGGCCACGATGGCATAGACAAGGTTGCTTCTTCGTGGACCCTTCGTGGGTGGAGCCCTCCGTGGACTCAAGCAGGCCGCTACCCTCCGTGGGTTGAAGTCTCCATCAACGTGGATTGACGATAGCACCACCTATCGGAACCACGAGAAAAAATCTCCGTGTCACCAACTTGCGTTTGCTCTTCTCCACCTCTCATTTACTATACGTGCAATTTACTTTCCGCTGCCACAACTCTAGAATTGCATGTGTAGGGTGATACTTGACTTGGTTATCATTGTGAACTTGCTAAGAATCCACTCAAATCAAAAGGCAAAATTTTTAAGTTGTCAAGTAGTCTAATCACCCCCCCTCTAGACATACTTCCGATCCTACAATATGAAACTCATTTTGGTAAATGAGTTCAGTAGTAAAGTGGACAGGATAACAACATGAAACAAACATATATCTATGTACCATGGTCACTTTATGGTCTATATCATTCTAGTTTTTGTTGCCAAATCAAGATAGAGACACAGTTAAAATAATATTTGTTCAAGACAAAACAAAATAGACAGAATATAAGTGTGGGTAACTATAGAGCAATAACAACACTTGTAATGTGCATGACATGAGAACATAACTGTTTATTCAATTGAAACTGAAATCAACATAGAGCAGGTTACAACAAAGAAACTGCTTAAAGAAACAGTATAAAACATACCATTGCGCCATTGGAGTTTCAATTCCATCCTTCAAATTTGAAAATAGTTGGTATGAGTAAATACAAGAATGCAAGAGCAAAGGAGTATGAACCATAGCTACAGAACCCGACCTGAGAACAAATCTTCTTCTCCTTTAAGCGTTGAGTTGGGATTCGGAGTGGTGGTCCTCATGCTTTGGGCACTGCAGTTCCCTTACTAACTGCTTTCGTGTTTGGGTGCTCTGTGGTGGAGACGGTCTTTGTGTCAACTGAACTGGTTACTATCTGCCGGGGTTGGGGTTAGAAGGGGTGTAGCTGGTTCTCTCGTCCAACCGGGTAGGGGTACAATCTGCGAGAGTCCGGGTTATGTGTGGTGGATCTGGTCCTTGATCAAGTACAACCGTGGTTCTATCTGCATCAATCGGTAGCACTACCTTTTCCAAGACCGTGTTGTTACTCCCTTAGATACTGCCATCACGCCTCCAATTCAAATGGCTGATAAACAAGAAAAGTAATTGAAAGTATAGACATTGTATGATAGACAGTGCAATGGATAGTGGGGAATAAAAGAGGGCATGAAATAATTCATATTTATGTTGTCTAACCAAACAGATAGCATGACACAATTTCACATATATGATGGCTAACTAAATAGGATAGCATGACACAATTTCACATTATGATGGCTAACTAAAAAAGATGGAAAGACATAGTTCAAAATATGAGACTATGTAAACAGGATGACATGACATAACTATATAATGTGTTTATTAAATAGGTTGGCATGCCATAGTTCACATACATTCATGGATAGAATGCCATAATTCTAAATATGATGAATGTAAACACTAAACAGGATAAGATGATATAACTATATGATGTCTTTATTAAATGGGTTGCCATGCCATAATTTAGATAGATGATGTGTATGTACTATGTAAACATGATGGCATGATATAATTCAAATATATGATTTATATAGTAAGCAAGTAAGCAGATGGCAATCCATATATGATGTAAAAACTAAGCAATGCAAGAAAACATGCATGACATGGGTAATATAGCCCTGCCAAGTTTGAGCATAGACCTCAGGGGGGAAATAGGACTGGTCATCAGTCTTTGAATCCTCCTCTGAGGAGCTCTCTGTAACTAGCAAGATGTCTGCTTCAGCAGGTAGCATTGTCTGCTCTGAATACCTTGTTTTCACTCCAGATACTTCCATCACCGCTTCAAATGGCCGATGCACAAGAAGAGTAGTTGAATATACAAACGTTCTCGACAAATGAAACACGTAATACAAAAAATGATAGCATGATATAATTCACATACATGATGATTGACTAAACAGCATAGCATTGCATAATTCACATATATAATGCCTTTGCAACAAGATAGCAATGTATAATTCACATATATAATGTCTTGCAACAAGATGGCAATGCATAATTCACATATATGGTAATTAGACACTGAACAGGTGGCATTCACAAAAAGCATCTATTGTTTTTATGTCAAATGATAGACTATTGCTTTGAATCACCCGTGTCTTAATATTTATGACATGATTAGACATATGATCAAGATTATGCTAGGTAGCATTCCACATCAAAAATTATTCTTTTTTATCATTTACCTACTCGAGGACAAGCAGGAATATGCTGATACGTCTCCGTCGTATCTATAATTATTTGATTGTTCCATGCCAATATTCTACAACTTTCAAATACTTTTGGCAACTTTTTATACTATTTTTTGGGACTAACATATTGATCCAAAGGCCCAGTGCAGCCTCTGTCATTGCATGTTTTTGTTTCGCAGAAACCCAATATCAAACGGAGTCCAAACGGGATAAAAACGGACGGAGAATTATTTTGGAATATTTGTGATTTTTGGGAGGAAGAATTGTCGGATTTCGGGTTCCGGCAGACCCTTGAGGTTCGAACACTGGGGTGCGCGTGGAGATCACACCCTCAGCCTACCCATGCTTCACCGCCTCACTAGGATCTAAACTACACGAAGAACAACACTAGGGACACAAGATTTATACTGGTTCAGGCCACCATTGTGGTGTAATACCCTACTCCAGTTTGTGGTGTGTGGATTGCCTCTGGGGCTGATGAGGAATAGTACAAGGGAAGAACAGCCTCGCGAGGGTCTGTTCTTGGTTGTTGCGATGAATTGCTAGGGGAGTTCAGTTGCCTCTCTCTTGTTATCCTTCTAGATCCCCTACCCTGTGGGTGGCTAGTCCTATTTATAGGCGAAGGCCCAGGGCCTCTTCCCAAATATTGAGCGGGAAGGGCGCTAACAATTGGCCATTTTGAAGGGGAACATCTAGTACACTTATCCTGACTAAAGCTGGTCCTCGCCTGCCAAAAGACCCTGACAATGACGCTGGCTTGGGCTCCACGATGACCTCCATTCTGCCGTCCTGCTGGTCTTGGTCTTGTTGCACCGAAATGGTTGCCTTTGCTTGATACCCTTGCCTGCACTTGCCCCCTTTGCACCAAAGGGGAAACAAGGACTCTGCACAGGCCGGCGCCCGCCTGGCTCCTGCCTGGCCTTGGTCGTCATGGCTTGCGTCACGGGCACCTCGTGAGGTACCCCGCCTTGATCTCTCCGCCTCCTCGCGAGCCAGCCTGACGAGGACGTGCCTGAGGAAGCCTCCTGTCGTCCGCCACGCGAGGCTTGGCCCCTCGCGAGGGTCTTGAGCATGTGTTGACGTAGATGGGCCATACTGGGCCACTCCTTGAGCCACGCCGCAGGCCGCAGGCAGGCAAGTCTGGGTACCCCCGTTCCCAGAACACCGACAGTAGCTCCCGGGCCCAAGGCGCGCTTGGACTTGGCTTAGCAGAGAAGAGAAGAGGCAAGTGCGAAGCGCTGCGGGCCCCAATAGCATGTGGCCTTGGGTGCCGCGTGGCGGTTGATTGGACGTGGGCGTCCCTGTTCCCCCACGCCTCCTTATTTTGCGCCCCAGCTAGGTGGACCCGCCGTTGCACACGATCTCCCCCCTTCTCGCCGCTCACGCGCCTTCTGCTCTTCCTTCTCTCGAGCTCCAGCTTCTGTTTCCAGTCCAATATCGCATCCTCCCCCTTCCTGTCGCCATGGCCCCGACGAAGAAGGGGAAAGGGCCAAAGCCTTTGCCCTCGCCCCGCCCGTCGCCGTTGGTGGCTCCCGCTGTCGACCGGTCGATCATACTCAACCGGGAAGGCTCGGACAAGGTCAATTCCGCTATCGCCACCATCTTCAATGAGTGCGGGAGGACGACGGTCTGGCCCGCGTCCCACTTCTCCATTAACAGAACAATCACCGAGGTCCGATACTTCGCCGATGCTCTATGGGCGGGTCTGGTTCCCCCCTTTTCCGATTTATTCAATGTTGTGCTTTCTCATTACCAGATCCACATGATGCATTTGGGTCCCGAATCCATTACTCTTCTTGCCGTTTTGGCTTTTGTCTGCGAGGCGATGATGGGCATCCCTCCTTTAGTTGCCTTGCTGCGCCACTTCTTCTCTCTGCGTCTCAGCGATCCTACCCAATGCTCGGGGTGTGTAAGCTTCCTTGCCGCACCAGAAACAACGGCTTCGGGGATCGACTTCAGCCTTCCTCCACTCGCAACCGGGTTTCGTGAGCGGTGGTTGTACGTGGACGCTGGGGTGCCCAGCCCCCTGCTTTCGGAGCCAACCGTGCCCGCTATCCCCAACTCGGGCTGGGGCCAAGAGACGCTCATGAGCCCCCGTCTCGTATTCGTTTGGCATCGCTTCACTTACTTGAGGTCGCTCGGTGTGACGGCACCCAAGGTGGTGAAGGAGTTTCTCCTGTGTTGCATTGCCCCTCTCCAGCGTCATTCCCGGTGGATGTGGGCCTTCGAGGGACGTGAAGACTGCATGAGGCTCTAAGAGGAAGATCTGATGCCCGAAGTGCTGAGGAAGGTTCTCATGATCCTGTCTGGGGACCCTTCTCCTGGCAGCATCTGGCATGGGGGTGCCTTGCTGTACCTTTGCTCAAACAGGGGCAATTTTGTGAAGCAGATGCCCAGCTTCGATGAATGGGGGCTGCGTCCCGCAGGCCTCAAGGGACCCCGCGAGAACCCAGTTGTGGTGGTTGCCCTTCCGGTTGCCCACGACGGTCCTTCCTCAAGTGGTGGAGCTGGGAGGCAAGGGGCGCCGGGGGCTGAGGGGGCCGCCTCCGAGATGATGACGCCACGCGGTACTCCTGAGGTGGCAGCTCCTGAGGCCCGCCCTGCAGCGGCTGAAGGTACTGAGCCACGGCCTGTGGCTCCTATGGCAGAGGCCCCTGAAGCCCCGGCCACCCTCCTTGGCGTGGCGTCTGGCGACGTGTCTCTGGGCGAGGCCCCCGACGCTGGGCACCTTGGCGCTTCTTCCTCGTTGCAAGCTGACCCCTGCGCCGAGCTTCTGGGCCGCTTCTGTGTGGACTTCGAGACTATCAGAAAGAGAAGGGAGGCCTTGGGTGATGATTACCCTTGACGCCTATTGAAGCGCAGGAAGTACTTCGCCATCGATGATTAAGCCTTTCCCTTCCTCTGTTCCTTACTCTCCTGCTGCTTCAGCTGATCATTACCCTGCAGGGCCCTTCCTGCCGAGTTCATGGAGGTGGCTGAGGAGCCATCTCTCCAGGCCTCACCCTCTCCACCTTCCCCAAGCGTCCCAGGCTCCAGCACCGCCCTTGTGGTGATGCCGGTTGGAGAGGCGGGCCATCCTGTGGTGCGTCTTGGTTCTGCACCCCTCTCGTCCGTCCTTTGCGAACCCTCCCGAGGCATAGCCAGCCTGCCCTGGGCTCTTCGACTGGTTGTGGACGGCAACTGGCTGAGGTCGGCATTGCGATCTTCCTTGGAGGGCGAATTAGCTCTGGGCCAGGCTTCTGGCGAGGCGCGCCCGGCCATCGCGAGGGCGCCAGCCCCCAGCCACCTGCCCAGCGGGGGAGTGCTGATCCGTGGCCCTCCTCGCGCGTCCTAGGTGGACGATGATGCGGAAGACATGCTTGAGCACGCTCGGGAGCGCCGCGCCCCCCGCCAAGGGTTCCTCCGGAGGGCGGAGGACGCGGTGATCCAGCTTGGTGCGGAGCTTGCTGACGAGGACGCGCACCTTGAGGCCGAGGGCCTGCGCCTAGCTAAGAAGAGGCGCAAGCTGAAGGTGGCCGTTGCCCTTGCGCGCCACCAGCGTGACCTCGACAACGAGAAGGCCGAGGCGTCGCTGGCAGCTTCTCGGGAGGCCTGCTCCCGGGCCGTCGAGGAGGCTCAGGAGGCCAATCAGCAACGCAGGGCCGCAGAAGAGTGGGCGTGGGAGCTCCGGGCCCGGACAGCTCCCTGGAGCAACAGGTGGAGTTGCATGAGGCGGCCCTTGCATCGATGGAGGGGGGCTCGGTCGATCGGGCAGAGCTTTAGAAATGTGAGGAGGCACTGAGGCTGGAGGCCACTGAGCGTGCCCTGGAACTTGAGCGACTGGAGGCGAGGGAGCGCATGGTGGCGCAAGCGGAGGACGATGTCACCGCGAGGGAAGCCCGAGCCTCAGAAGAAGTTGATCGCCGGGTGGCGGTGGCTCGCTCGAACCTCGAGCGCGAGTTCGAGGAAAGGCTTGAGCTGATCCAGGTCGAAGCAGAGGGCAGGATCGCCGCCCCTGAAGGCCAAGCTGGATGAAGTGATGCGGCGTGCGGACGCTACCGGGGCCGCCCTTGGCGTGGCACAGGCGGAACTGGCTTCCTCCCATGCCAAGGTGCTTCTTCTCCACCAAAGGGTGGATGCGGCCGAGGCTGTCGCGCGACGGAACAAGGACGAGATACGCCAGCGGCAGACTTTGGAGCACGTGCACAGCCCCATGCTCCGCGAGCTCCGGGAAAGAGCCAACACGGCCTTGGGTATCATCTGTGAGGCAGCCGTTTGGGAACCTCATGTGGTCAACTATGTTAGTAACCTTCAGTTCTTTACCGACGTGGTGACGCAGCTGGAGGCCCATTCGGGTAGAGCCGACAGGTTGGTGGAGGAGAGGAGCCGTGCCCTACTTGGGCGTGCTTTTTCCCGCGTCTTCAGTCACCTTCAGAACATGGATCCCCACTTCGACTTTGATGCCGCCATCGCTCCGGTGCCCTTGGCTGTCCGGGACAATCTGGCGAGCTGGGTGGAAGACAACGTGGACGCCCTGGTTCGGGCCTTCACCACTGACGATGACGGCATGGTCGTAGCCGCCGACGAGGGCGGAGTGGCGAATGGCCCGGGCGCTGGTGAGGGCGGAGTGGTGAATGACCCAGGTGCTGTTGGCGGCAACATAGGAGGCGACGGCAAGGCCAGCAACGCTAGCGGCGGCTCCGGAGGTGTCCCTGGGGATGCATTGGGGGATTTATCCGATTGACCATGTGCTGTTCCTGTTTTTACCCTACGCAGAGAGAGTTCGGGCTTGGCACAGGAGGTTGTAAGAGCATTTTGGGAGGGGGAGCCCCTCGTGTAAAAACTTGCAGTTAGCGTATTTGTAGACATGACATCACCCATGTGCCTGCGCCGGGCGACTAGTGTATGGCGAGCTGACTGACTTGTTTACCTTTGTCCCGCGTGGGCCCTGAGCTAGCCTGCGGAGGGCTGTGGTGTCCTGAGCGTCTCCTGAACGAGCCTGTTGAACCTGCAAATAGATCCTCCTGAGAGGGCGTGCCGATGGCAGTCTGGGCTGTGTTCATGCTGGCCCGGCCCGCCTGTGAGGGGCTCGTGAGGGGAGGCAGCTGAAACTCTGACGGACGCAAAGCGGCAACCAGAACGCAAGAGATTGCTCGAACGAGACTAAACACCCCTTCCCCGGACACACGCAAGTTTTAAGCTCAAATCCAACTTAAATCCAAACAGGAAAAGCAACAACCTAGGGAAAAGCAGAAAAGGTAAAAGCCGCGTCCGGCACCTAGTCTAGTCTTCGACGTCTTCTCACCAGCATGGAGCTAAGTGCTGCCACTGGGCGTGGGCGGGAGCCCCCGAGGCCCGAGGGTGGCTCTCCGGAGACTCCGTGGCATGTACAGCCCCACTCATTATTACGTGAGAGTGTCACTGGGCGGCGAGCTTCAGAGGCACTGGGCCTTCTTCACAGGTACCGGCCTTGCTTCATATCGCCAGACGAGGGCCCCGCCTTGCACCACACTCTATTGCCACCGACGACGGCCAGAGACCGAGGACGCCGCCGATGGGATAGAGCGGTCGCCAGCGGTTCCCCCGACGACCACGGGTCCTCTGCCGGGGGTAGGCCCTGGGGCACCTCCTCGGCAGAGGGCCTACCTCCTGAGGGCGCCTTGCTCCGAGCGCCATGTGGGCGAGACTGGATCTCATCCCCTCTCCTGCAGCCCCCGGTGCCCTCCTCTTGAGGGGTGGGGAGCTGCTGGATTGGGGCAGCCACCCGCTGCGACGACCTGTACCTCCTGCGATCCATGGTTAGCCTATGCATGTTCCTGAGGGATTAGCGGTACCCGATAGTCACTGCCTCCGGCGCGGTCGACGGGGCCTTCCCTTGGCTCTTGAAAGAGCTCAGCCTCGGGTGCTTCTTCTCCCCAGCCTGGGCCGAGGAACTGGCCATGGTCTTCCTCCTGCGTGTGTCCTTGATCCATCATGTGGGGCACATATGCTTCCGGTGCCGCCGCCTCGAATGCCTCGCCATAGTGGCCCATGTGCCACACAGTTCTGCTCATGATGCCAACCTGGGAGTGGTAGCGTGGCGGCTCACTGGGACCGTGGCCATAGTGGATCCCCCTTCGTAGGTCGGAGGCGGAGACGGAGCCGTTGGTGGCCAAGCGCTGAGGGCCAAGTTGGCGTTGGAGTGGCCCTGGAGTCCGCTGGGAGCTGTGCGGGCACGTGTGGGGCCTCCGTGCGGTCCACCTTGGGCCTGAAGCGACAGCTGGGTGCAGAAGGGGGGAGCCCCCGAGGCGGCGGAGCCCAGGAGCTCTGCCACTCGCTCCAGTAGTATGTCGCGGCCGCCCTCTAGCAGCCTGCATTGCAGTAGTTCCCGAGCTACCGTGAGCGCGGCCCTTGAGTTCGCCTGCTCCCGCCGTGAGTACGGCGCCGTGGCCGCGGCGTGGCTTGAGGCCCTCGCTGCCGACCGCACCTGCCGCGGTGTGAGGGCTGGTGTCGCCTGACCGCGTCGCCCGTGGCGCGCAGCACCCTGTGGACCGCGGGCTGCCTGGGGCACGGGGTTGAGGTCGCCCTGGGCAAGCGGCTCTGCATGGGCGGGCCAGGCCGCCCAGGGATATGGGTTGCCCGTGGGGGCGCCGGACATGATGATGATGATGCGATGGGCGGCAAAACACGAGGCGAAGGAGGGCAGATTCTGGCACACCCCTACCTGGCGCGCCAAATGTCAGATTTCGGGTTCCGGCAGACCCTTGAGCTTCGAACACTGGGGTGCGCGCGGAGATCACACCCTCAACCTACCCATGCTTCACCGCCTCGCTAGGATCTAAACTACATGAAGAACAACACTAGGGACACAAGATTTATACTGGTTCAGGCCACCATTGTTCAGAATACCCTACCCAGCCAGTGTGTATGGATTGCCTCTGGGGCTGATGAGGAACAGTACAAGGGAAGAACAGCCTCGCGAGGGTCTGTTCTTGGTTGGTGCGATGAACTGCTAGGGGAGTTTAGTCGCCTCTCTCTTGTTATCCTTCTAGATCGTGGCTAGTCCTATTTATAGGCGAAGGCCCTGGGCCTCTTCCCAAATATTGAGCGGGAAGGGCGCCAACAATTGGCCATTTTGAAGGGGAACATCTAGTACATTTATCCTGACTAAAGTTGGTCCTCGCCTGCCAAAAGACCCTGACGATGACGCTGGCTTGGGCTCCACGATGACCTCCGTTCTGCGTCCTGCTGGTCTTGGTCTTGTTTCACCGAAATGGTTGCCTTTGCTTGATACCCTTGCCTGCGCTTGCCCCCTTTGCACCAAAGGGGAAACAAGGACTCTGCACAGGCCGATGCCCGCCTGGCCTTGGTCGTCATGGCTTGCATCACGGGCACCTCGTGAGGTACCCTGACTTGATCTCTCCGCCTCCTCGCGAGCCAGCCTAACGAGGCCATGCCTGAGGAAGCCTCCTGTCGTCCGCCCCGCGAGGCTTGGCCCCTCGCGAGGGTCTTGAGCATGTGTTGACATAGATGGGCTGTACTGGGCCACTCCTTGAGCCACGCCGCAGGCCACAGGCAGGCAAGTCTGGGTACCCCCGTTCCCAGAACACCGACAAGAATCAACGCAAAACGGTGTCCGGGGTGGCCACGAGACAGGGGGGCCCGCCCTCCCTCCTGGGCGCACCCTGGGCTCTCATGGGCCACCTGTAAGGCGGTTGACGCTCTTATTTTGGCACAAGAAAGCTAATTTTACGAGAAAAATCTGGGCGAAAGATTCACCCCAATCGGAGTTACGAATCTCCGGATATTTAAGAAACGGTGAAGGGGCAGAATCTGAGAACGCAGAAACAAAGAGATAGATCAAATCTCGGAGGGGATCTCGCCCCTCCACGCCATGGGAGCCAAGGACCAGAGGAGAAACCCTTCTCCCATCTAGGGAGGAGGTCAAGGAAGAAGAAGAAGAAGGGGGCCTCTCTCCCCCTTGCTTCCGGTGGCGCCGAAACGCTGCTGGTGGCCATCATCATCACTGCGATCTTCACCAACACGCCGTCATCTTCACCAACATATCCATCACCTTCCCCCTTCTATATTCAGCGGTCCACTCTCCCGCAACCCGCTGTACCCTCTACTTGAACATGGTGCTTTATGCTTCATATTATTATCCAATGATGTGTTGCCATCCTATGATGTCTGAGTAGATTTCTATTGTCCTATCGGTGATTGATGAATTGCTATGATTGGTTTGAGTTGCATGTTTTATTATTGGTGCTGTCCTATGGTGCCCTCCGTGTCGTGCAAGCGTGAGGGATACCCACTGTAGGGTTTGCAATATGTTTATGATTCGCTTATAGTGGATTGCGTGAGTGACTGAAACACAAACCCGAGTAAGTAGGTTGTTTGCGTATGGGATAAAGGGGACTTGATACTTTAATGATATGGTTGCGTTTTACCTTAATGAATCTTTAGTATTTGCGGATGCTTGCTAGAGTTCCAATCATAAGTGCATATGATCCAAGTATAGAAAGTATGTTAGCTTATGTCTCTCCCTCAAATAGAATTGCAATAGTGATTACCGGTCTAGTAACATAGTCAATTGCTTAGGGACAATTTCACAACTCCTACCACCACTTTTCCACACTCGCTATATTTACTTTATTGCATCTTTATCTAAACAGCCCCTAGTTCTTATTTACGAGTTCTTTACTTTCTTGCAAACCTATCAAACAACACCTACAAAGTACTTCTAGTTTCATACTTGTTCTAGGTAAAGCGAATGTCAAGCGTGCATAGAGTCGTATCAGTGGCCGATAGGACTTGAGAGAGTATTTGTTCTACCTTTAGCTCCTCGTTGGGTTCGACACTCTTACTTATCGAAAGGGGCTACAACTATCCCGTATACTTGCGGGTCATCAATCTTCGTAGAATATGTAGGAGCCAATATGAGCATCTAGGTTCCGCTATTGGTTATTGACCGGAAACGTGTCTCGGTCATGTCTACACAGTTCTCGAACCCATAGGGTCCGCACGCTTAAAGTTTCGATGAAAGTTATATTATGAGTTTATGAGTTTTGATGTACCGAAGGTTGTTCGGAGTCCCGAATGTGATCACAGACATGACGAGGAGTCTCGAAATGATCGAGACATAAAGATTGATATATTGGAAGCCTATATTTGGATGTCGGAAGTGTTCCGGGTGAAATCGGGATTTTACCGGAGTACCGGGGGGTTACCGGACCCCCCGGGGGGCTTAATGGGCCATAGCGGGCCTTAGTGGAGAAGAGGAGAGGAGGCCAGGGCAGGCCCGCGCGCCCCTCCCTCTTCTAATTCAATGGGTGCAATGTCATGTATAATTTCTTGATATAAGGAATAAGGTATTGCACTAGCACTAGCACCCATATCACATAAGCCATGATAACAGTGATCTCCTATTTTAATAGAAATAACAGGCATGCCTACGACAGGTCTACGTGTCTTAGTATCTGGCCTAGCAATATTAGCAGTCTCACCACAGAAATAAATAGCATGCCCATCTAAATCCTCATCCAAGAGATCTTTAACCATAGCAATACTAGGTTCAACATTAATTTGCTCAGGAGGTGTATAAGTCCTAGTATTACTCTTACAAACAACAATCGAAGCTTTAGCATGATCCTTTATCCTAACCGGAAAAGGAGGTTTTTCAACATAAGCAGTAGGAACAATAGGATCACTATAGGTAATAGTCTTTTCTTCGACTGTAATAGGTGCAACTACTTTCACTTCAACAGGAGGATTATATTTAAACCACTTCTCTTTAGAGAGATCAACATGAGTAGCAAAAGATCCACAGAAAGTAGCTACTATCTCAGAGCCAAGTCCATACTTAGCGCTAAATCCACGAAAAGCATCGGTATCCATAAAAGATTTAACACAATCGAACTTAGGTGTCATACCTGACTCCTTACCATCATCGGAACCCCAATCTTCAGAGTTGCGTTTAATTCTTTCCAATAAGTCCCATTTAAAATCAATAGTCTTCAGCATATAAGAACCAGCACAGGAAGTATCGAGCAGGTTGCGATTATCAAGAGAAAGTCGAGCATAAAAATTCTTAATAATCATTTCCCGAGAGAGCTCATGATTGGGGCATGAATATAACATTGACTTAAGCCTCCCCCAAGCTTGAGCGATGCTTTCTCCTTCGCGAGGCCAGAAATTATATATGTAATTACGATCACGATGAACAAGGTGCATAGGATAGAACTTCTGGTGAAATTCTAACTTCAATCGCTTATAATTCCAAGATCTCGTATCATCACATAGCCTATACCATGTCAATGCATCTCCCTTCAAAGATAAAAGGAAGACCTTCCTTTTGACAACATCATCGGGAATACCTGCAAGCTTAAATAATTCACAAACTTCATCCACAAAGATAAGGTGTAAATCGATGCAATGTTCCGCCTCCTGCAAATGGATTAGCTACCGCTTTCTATCATACCCAAGGAATCTCAAAGTAAATATTTTCATAAAGTTCAGAGGTTGAGGAGCAACTCTTTGCTCTTCGGTTGGGGTGAAGATACCCCAAACAAGCCCCTCAAAGGATTAGTTTCCATAGTGACAAGTAACAGAAAATTTCAGCACACTATATAAATGTTTCCTTACCAAGTTCCACTCACGAAAAGCGCTACACTCCCTGGCAACGGTGCCAGAAAAGAGTCTTGATGACCCACAAGTGTAGGGGATCAATCGTAGTCCTTTCGATAGGTAAGAGTGTCGAACCCAACGAGGAGCAGAAGGAAATGATAAGTGGTTTTTAGTAAGGTTTTCTCTGCAATCACTGAAATTGTAGATGATAGATAGTTTTGTGATAAGATAAATAGTAACGAGTAACAAGTAAATAAAATAAGTAAAGTGCAGCAAGGTGGCCCAATCCTTTATGTAGCAAAGGAAAAGCCTGGACAATTTCCAATAATGAGAAAGGAGCTCCCGAGGACACATGGGAATTATCGTCAAGCTAGTTTTCATCATGTTCATATGATTTGCGTTCGGTACTTTGATAATTTGATATGTGGGTGGACCGGTACTTGGATACTGCCCTTACTTGGACAAGAATCCCACTTATGATTAACCCATATTTCAAGCGTCCGCAACTACAAAAGAAGTATTAAGGTAACCCTAACCACATCATTAAACATATGGATCCATATCAGCCCCTAACGAAGCAACACATAAACTAGGGTTTAAGCTTCTGTCACTCTAGCAACCCATCATCTACTTATTACTTCCCCATGCCTTCCTCTAGGCCCAAATAATGGTGAAGTGTATGAAGGAAATATTCCCTAGAGGCAATAATAAAGTTATTATTTATTTCCTTATATCATGATAAATGTTTATTATTCATGCTAGAATTGTATTAACCGGAAACATAATACATGTGTGAATATATAGACAAACAGAGTGTCACTAGTATGCCTCTACTTGACTAGCTTGTTAATCAAAGATGGTTATGTTTCCTAACCATGGACAAAGAGTTGTTATTTGATTAACGGGATCACATCATTAGTTGAATGATCTGATTGACATGACCCATTCCGTTAGCTTAGCACCAGATCGTTTAGTATGTTGCTATTGCTTTCTTCATGACTTATACATGTTCCTATGACTATGAGATTATGCAACTCCCATTTACCGGAGGAACACTTTTGTGTGCTACCAAACGTCACAACGTGGCGGGTGATTATAAAGGTGCTCTACAGGTGTCTCCGAAGGTACTTGTTGAGTTGGCGATTTCGAGATTAGGATTTGTCACTCCAATGCTCGGAGAGGTATCTCTGGGACCTCTCGGTAATGCACATCACTTAAGCCTTGCAAGCGCTGCAACTAATGAGTTAGTTGCGAGATGATGTATTACGGAACGAGTAAAGAGATTTGCCAAGAACGAGATTGAACTAGGTATTGATACCGATGGTCTATCTCTCGCAAGTAACATACCGATGAGAAAGGGAACAACGATGTTGTTATGCGGTCTGACCGATAAAGATCTTCGAGAATATGTAGGAACCAATATGGGCATCCAGGTCCCGCTATTGGTTATTGACCGAGACGTGTCTCGGTCATGTCTACATTATTCTCGAACCGTAGGGTCCGCACGCTTAAGGTTTCGATGCGATGCTTATATTATGAGTTTATGAGTTTTGATGTACCGAAGGAGTTCGGAGTCCCGGATGAGATCGGGGACATGACGAGGAGTCTCGAAATGGTCGAGACGTAAAGATCGATATATTGGACGACTATATTCGGAGTTCGGAAAGGTTCCGAGTGATTCGGTATTTTTGGAGTACCGAGAGTTACGGGAATTCGCCGGGAGAAGTATTGGGCCTTATTGGGCCTGCAAGGGAAAGAGAGAGGGCTGCCTAGGGTAGGCCGCGCCCCCCATGGCCTAGTCCGAATTGACTAGGGAGGCCGCACCCCTCCTTCCTTCCCTTCTCTCTTCCCTTCCTTGTCTCCTACTCCTAATACATGGAAGGACTCCTAGTTGACTAGGAAGGGGAATCCTACTCCCGTGGGAGTAGGACTCCCCTAGGGCGCGCCATAGTAGAGGGCCGCCCTCCCTCCTCCATTCCTTTATATACGGGGTAGGGGCACCCCATGGACACACAAGTTGATCATCGTGATCGCTCCTTAGCCGTGTCGGTGTGCCCTCCACGATATTACACCTCGGTCATATTGTAGCGGTGCTTAGGCGAAGCCCTGCGACAGTTGAACATCAACATCGTCACCACACCATCGTGCTAACGGAACTCCTCCCCGTACCTCTGCTGGATCAGAGTTCGAGGTGCGTCATCGAGCTGTACGTGTGTCAAGAACTCGGAGGTGCCGGAGTAACGGTGCTTGGATCGGTTGGACCGGGAAGACGTACGACTACTTCCTCTATGTTGCGTCAATGCTTCGCTTCGGTCTCACGAGGGCGTGAGACAACACTCTCCCCTCTCGTTGCTATGCATCACCATGATCTTGCGTGTGCGTAGGAATTTTTTGAAATTACTACGTTCCCCAACAAAGGTCATGTAGTCGACGCTCACATAAAACCACTAGAGGAAAAGACAACATACATCTCATCAAAATATCGAATCTAATACCAAATTCACATGACTACTAATAGCAAGACTTCACCCATGTCCTCGTGAACAAACGTAACTACTCACAAAGCATATTCATGTTCATAATCGAGGAGTAATAATATGCATAAAGGATCTGAACATATGATCTTCCACCAAGTAAACCAATTAGCATCAACTACAAGGAGTAATCAACACTACTAGCAACCCACAGGTACCAATTTGTGGTTTTGATACAAGATTGGATACAAGAGATGAACTAGGGTTTTAAGAGGAGATGGTGCTGGTGAAGATGTTGATGGAGATTGACCCCCTCCAGATGAGAGGATCATTGGTGATGACGTTGGTGATGATTTCCCCCTCCCGGAGGGAAGTGTCCCCGGCAGAACAGCTCTACCAGAGCCATAGATTGGTTCCGCCAAGGTTCCGCCTCGTGGCAGCGGCGTTTCGTCCCGTAAGCTTGCCCACGATTTTTTCCAGGGTAAAAGCTCTGATATAGCAGAAGATGGACACTAGAGGCCCACCAGGGGGCCCGGGAGATAGGGGCGTGCCCTATAGGGGTGGGCGCCCTCCTGTCTCCTAGACAGGGTGTGGGCCCCCTGGCGTATTTCTTTCGCTCAATAATTCTTATTAAATCCAAAAAGATGTTTTGTGGAGTTTCAGGACTTTTGGAGTTGTGCAGAATAGGTTTCCAACGGTTGCTCCTTTTCGGCCTGAATTCCAAATTACCAAGCATTCCCCTCTTCATGATAAACCTTGTAAAATAAGAGAGAATAGCCATAAGTATCGAGATATAATGTGTAATAGCATCCCATAATGCAATAAATATTGATATAAAAGCATGATGCAAAATGGACGTATCAGGGGTGCATCATATTCCACCATGGCCATCGTATTGTCTAAAGGGAGGACAAAGTCGTCGAGGATCGGCGCGTCATCATATATGGGATCTAGCACCAAATGAGAAGACACAATAGAGGTAGAGGTCAAGTTGTTAGAAATGCAAATGGCCTCATGAGACCTATCAACTATCTCACTCTCTATATGTGGTCGTTCACTCACTCCCTCAAAATAGGTGCACTCAAACTCGCATATGGTGGAGTCACTCATCTCACTCAAGTGGTGGGGTTGTGGCTCTCCTCACATGGGTATTATGGCAACTCATCATATATGGGACTAGTTCTCACTCTCAATATGGTGGCACAAGTTATTCAAATCATCATACGTCGCCGTGGTCAAAGGAAAAAATCCCATGCTCAACCATCTCATCGCCGTCGCCGTGGATGAAGGACGAAGATGGCACATCATCACTCTCCTCCATGACCAAAGGGAAAATCCCATGCTCGATCATCTCATCATCGTCGCCGTGGATGAAGGCCGAAGATGGCATATCATCACTCTCACTTCCAAAGATGGAAGCATCATCCTTGCTCGCCACCTTGTTGCATGCCTCAAAAGCTTGGTCCTTGAGGGTCTCCGTAGTCATACTCGTCGCTGCACCATCTTGAAAAAGAGTCGAAGTAGACTCGGCATCATCAATGCCACAAAGAGGGATGGTGGGGAAGTCGAGCTTGGGAGCATCATCTTGGAGCTCGTCGGGCTTGGACATCTTGGTGATGCTATCCTCATGCTCATTCTCATGGAGTTTGGTCGTCGCGAAGTGAGCTTGGGATAGAGAAGCCTTGGCCTTCATGAGTTCTTGTTCCGCCTTGAGAGCACCAATGTAGTTGTCGTCAAGGGACTTGTAGTTCTCGGGGAAGATAGTCTTGGAGATGTCGTTGTGCAATCCCATCATGAAGTGGAACTTCATCGAAATGGGGTCGTCCACGCTAGCTCGTCGCAATGCATTCTTCATCTCCTTTAAGTACGCGTCGATGGACTTGGATCCTTGGATGGTGTTCTCTAATTGGCGTAGAAGTTGTTCCGTGTAGGTTGGAGGCACGAACTCTCGCTACATAGCTCTTTTCGTCTTGGGCCAACTCATGTCGTAGCTCTCCGAAGGTGTGTGAAGCCACCATGTGGACGCATAGTCATGGAAGTTTCTTGTGGCGCACTTCACTTGCTCTTCGGAAGGGACTTGATGTAGCTTGAGGTAGTCGTCCATCAAGCACTCCCACTCGAGATACTCCTCGGGTTCATGAGTCCCATAGAAAGGAATCTTATTGTCAGTGTTGAGGTCGTAGTAGCTCATGGAAGTCACGGACTTGAGCTTGGGGAGCTTCTCTTGAGCATAGTCTTGAGGTGCTTGTTGGCGAAGATGCCATATGTCCGTAGGCGAAGATGACTTGAAGTCGCTTGGCAAAGATGCCAAGGGTGATGGTGAATTTGTTGAGCGGTTGTTGGTGTTGAGCTCTTGACCTCCATGTTCTTGTTGGTGATGGTGTCGATGCCGATGTGATCTTGCCAGAGATTGTAGCTCGGAAGCATGTGCTCTTGAGCGTCTTCTCGAAGATGAGGAAGATCGCATGTAGGACTTGACGAGGGCCTTGATCTCCTCCATTTGAGCATCCATCTTGGCGTCCAAGTTGTTCGTGGCATCGAACTCGTCGTTGTTGTAGACCGAAGGTGAAATACTTTGCCTATCCATCACAAGACTCAAGTAGAGGTGAGTAGGAAATGAGATAACCAAGTTACCTTTTCCCAAAGTTGAGGATATATCCCGTTTTACTCAATGTGAAATGAAAGAATAGTGGAATTGGTACCGGACATGTTCACTCACACCTATCAAGTAAAGCTTATGGTGGAGCTTGGTGAGTGAGGGAGTCCCGAACTAGGGGGTGTCCGGATAGCCGAACTATCACCTTTGGCCGGACTCCTGGACTATAAAGATACAAGATTGAAGACTTCATCCCGTGTCCGGATAGGACTTTCCTTGGCGTGGAAGGCAAGCTTGGCAATACGGATATGTAGATCTCCTACCATTGTAACCGACTCTGTGTAACCCTAACCCTCTTCGGTGCCTATATAAACCGGAGGGTTTTAGTCCGTAGGACGAACAACAATCATACCATAGGCTAGCTTCTAGGGTTTAGCCTCTCTGATCTCGTGGTAGATCTACTCTTGTACCACCCATATCATCAATATCAATCAAGCAGGAGTAGGGTTTTACCTCCATCGAGAGGGCTCGAACCTGGGTAAAAACATCGTGTCCCTTGTCTCCTGTTACCATTCGCCTAGACGCACAGTTCGGGACCCCCTACCCGAGATCCACCGGTTTTGACACCGACATTGGTGCTTTCATTGAGGGTTCCTCTGTGCCGTCTCCATCAGGAAGGATGCCCTCTCCCGTCTTTAAAGACGGCACCGTTGCTGAAAGTGCAACTAATCCCCGGGTGGTTTTGGTAATTAACAACAACATATATATCATTGAACTAATAGTTTCTTGAGAATCATTTTAGAAAGTTCAAGGATATGGGTATGGCAAGGATCAAGAAGTGGACCCTCAAAATGCTAAGGC
Organism: Aegilops speltoides; assembly: GCA_021437245.1. Classification (NCBI taxonomy): domain Eukaryota; kingdom Viridiplantae; phylum Streptophyta; class Magnoliopsida; order Poales; family Poaceae; genus Aegilops; species Aegilops speltoides. The sequence goes on from CM038143.1 coordinate 134,502,243, forward strand.
AAGCATTGGCAAAAGCTCAAGACTCCATTTTTGGTTTAGTGATCCAAGATCACATTGAGTCCATAGGAAAGCCAATACTATTAAAAGGGATGAGGTTATGATGATGATCCGGTTGCTCAAGTGCTTAGTGATACATCTCCTAAACTATCAAGAACTTTCACCGCCATATACACTCATAAGTAATCTCGGTCCCACCGATATTCCAAACTCACCACACCGAGATGAACCACCTCAGCCATAAAGCCAAACCCTAGAAATCTCGGATTTTCCGATTCGAACTCGGTCTCACCAAACTTGAGTTGCCAAGCTTCAGAACCTTCATCATCAAATCGGTGTCACCGAGATGATGAAGTCGGTCCCACCGAGATTGGCAAGCTCTTGTCTTTACACTAATCGGACTAACCGAGTTTGTATTTTCGGTCCCACCGAAAATCCCAACGCTCACATGATTTGAACTTTCGGTCTCACCGAGTTGTCAACTTCGGTCCCACCGAGATTGGTCAAATGTGTGTAGCGGTTGGATTTTGTGTGAAGGCTATAAATACCCTCCACCCCTCTTCATTCGTGGAGAGAGCCATCGAAAGAACTACCACTCCTACCTTACATTTCGAGAAGAGAACTATCTACCCTTGTGTTGAGATCAAGTTGCTCCACTCCCACCATATGAAGCTTGATCTCTAGCCTTCCCAAGTTGCTTTCCACTCAATCCTTTCTTCCACCACAGCCAAATCAGTGAGGAGAGTTGAGTGTTGGGGAGATTATCATTTGAAGCACAAGAGCAAGGAGTTCATCATCATCAACACCATCTATTACCTTTTGGAGGGTGGTGCCTCCTAGATTGGTTAGGTGTCGCTTGGGAGCCTCCGTCGAGATGTGGAGTTGAACCAAGAAGTTTGTAAGGGCAAGGAGATCGCCTACTTCGTGAAGATCTACCCCGAGTAAGGCTAGCCCTCCGTGGGCGTGAGGCCATGATGGCATAGACAAGGTTGCTTCTTCGTGGACCCTTCGTGGGTGGAGCCTCCGTGGACTCTCGCAGCCGTTACCCTCCGTGGGTTGAAGTCTCCATCAACGTGGAAGTACGATAGCACCACCTATCGGAACCACGAGAAAAATCACCGCGTCTCCAAAATTGCGTTTGCTCTTCTCCACCTCTCTTTACTACATGTGCAATTTACTTTCCGCTGCCTATACTCTAGAATTGCATGTGTAGGGTGATGCTTGACTTGATCATTATCGTGAATCTGCCAAAAACTTGTCTCTGTCAAAAGGCATAACTTTTATATTGTCAAGTAGTCTAATCACCCCCCCTCTAGACATACTTTCGATCCTACAAGTGGTATCAGAGCTTTGGTCTCCATTGTATTGGTTTCCATTGCATTGGACTCCATAAGCTTGGTTTCACAACCTAGGAGAGTATGGCATCTAGTGAGGGTAATTTTCGTAGAGGTCCTTACTTTGATGGTACAAATTTTGCTAGTTGGAAGCATAAAATGAAAATTCATATTCTTGGCCATAACCCAGCCGCATGGGGCATTATTTGTGTTGGTATGCAAGGTGAATTCTTCGAGGAAGGAAAAGTTCCGGATCGTGAAGCTACAACGGAAGAATTGCGGATGTTGCAAAACAATGCTCAAGCTTGTGACATTCTCTTCAATGCCTTGTGTCCCAGGAGTTCAACAAAATCAGCCGTCTTGAGAATGCAAAAGAGATTTGGGATACTTTGGTTGAAATGCACGAAGGTACCGAGTCCGTGAAGGAATCAAAGCTAGATGTTCTTCAAGGTCAACTTGACAAGTTGAAGATGAAGGAAGGTGAAGGAGTCGCTAAAATGTACTCTAGGCTTGCTCTCATCACAAATGAGATTGCCGGCTTAGGAAGCGAAGAAATGACCGACCGATTCATCATCAAGAAGATTCTCAGAGCTTTGGATGGAAAGTATGACACCGTGTGCACTTTGATCCAAATGATGCCAAACTACAAGAATCTCAAGCCAACCAAGTCATTGGAAGAATTGTTGCTCATGAGATGACACTTAAGGATAAGGAAGAGCTTCACAACAAGTCAAGTGGTGCTTACAAAGCTACAAGTGATGCTCCCACAACCTCAAGTGACAAGCTAGTTTCCAATGAAGAGATAAGCCTAATGGTGAAGAACTTCAACAAATTCTACAAGAGTAGAAGCAAAGAGAGAAGCTCAAAGTCTAGATCATATGATGAAAAGAGATCTTCTAGTCGTGATCGAATCTGCTACAATTGTGGAAGACCGGACACTACTCAAATGAGTGTTCGGCTCCCCACAAGAGAAGAGAAGAATCTCCAAGAAGAAGAAGCTCAAGAGATGAGTCACCTCGGAAAGAGAGAAGGAGTAGAGATGATCGTTATGAACGAAGACCCTCTCGGAGAAGCAAGGATTCGGAGAGGAAAGACAAGTCATCAAGGAGCTACACAAGAAGAAAACATCAAGCTCATGTAGGTGAATGGGTCTCCGGCTCCGACTCCGACAATCAATCCGAAAGAAGCTATCACTCCAACTCCGACTACAGTCAAGATGAAGGTGTTGCCGGTCTTGCTCTCGTGTCCTCCAACTCCAACTCCTATGACTTATTTGATTCACCAAATGAGGGAATTGGAAGATGCTTCATGGCTAAAGGCCCCAAGGTATCACACCCTGAATTCATTGACTTTGATAGTGACGAGGATGACTTGCTTGGTGAAGATGAGCTCTTACATGATAAATCCAATGAACCTAGAAATGATGAACATGCTAGTAGTCTTTATAGTCGAGAAGAGTCGAATGACAATGCTATGAAGGAGATTGAGCGTCTAACTAAAGAACTAAACACTCTTAAGTTAGCTCATGAAAAAACTCAAGAAGATCATAGAGAGCTCCTAAGATCTCATGAGAAGCTACGCTTCGAGAAGCTCAATCTAGAGCAAGAACATGAGTTTCTAAAAGCAATCAATGACGATCTTCGAAAGAAGAGTTCTTCATATCTTGCCAATCGACTTCTCTTGTCTAATTTCTTGCCTCCCATTAAAACTAAGCATGACAAGCATAAGAAAAATTCTTCATCTAGTAGTAACAATAACCATGCTAAATCCAATGTTGTTGCTTCTAGTAGTTCTCTTGATTCCACTAACAATGTTTCAAGCCAAGTTTCACTTGAGCAAGAAAATAGTCTATTGAAAGGGATTATAGAGAAAGGTGTCTACAAGAGCCTTGCCGGAAGCAAGAACTTTGAGGAAATTGTTCGCAAGCAAGGAAGGCACCGGAAGAATCAAGGAATTGGTTTTGAGCGAAAGTTCAACGCCGAAGGTGTTGAATGGGAAGAAGGTCAATATCCCACTCCAAAGTTTGTCTCTCAAAAGGAGAAGTACGATCCTACTTCTTCCAATGTGGAACAAGCACAAGATGACCTTCCACCACAAGACCACAAGCTAAAAGGCAAGGACAAGCTTCAAGAGGAGATTGATGCATTTATTGAAGCACCTCAAGCCATGATCAAGTGGATTCCCAAGGAAACGTCAAGTTCTACTTCGTCAAGCTTAACTACAACCCCAAGGATTCCCATCAAGATGATGTGGGTCCCGAAGAAGAAGAACTAGAGAGTTCTTGAGGGTGACTCCGCCAACATACTTCACTCACACTCATTTTGGCAAGAACTTGTGCAATCAACTTCCATATCTTGCACTAGTTCATGGAGTCACAAACCCTATTGTTGGTAAGTCAAGGGACAAGGTAACCATTGCTTTCATGGACATCATCTATTGTGTATCTCAATCTATGTCCATGGACATCCTTGTTTGTTCCTTGTGGGACTAACCCATGTAGGTATTGAAAGTGCCCGAATCCAAAGGATTGGTCCCAACTCTTGATGATCTTCATCAACATTGAGCATCCACATCTTCAACATCTACATGAAGTCTTCTACGACAACCCAAGGTTAGTTTGACCCTTTAAAAGGGGTTCTCACATCTAGGGGGAGCTTTGCTCTAAAGAATTGAGCTAAAGCATCTTCAAATGATGTGAACACATTAATGCTTTATGTAAAAGTGGTAACCCCACTTGTGCTTAAACGATGAGTATGACCTATGATCAAATGTTCTCATTTGGCTCCTAAGTCAATATACTCATATAAAGATGACCTAGTCATCGACAAATTGTGTGTTAGTAGCTAGAGTGTTGATTGTGCATGTTTGACACATATTTCATTTGCTATCTTATTGTGTGAGCATGTTGGATGCATGATTTTATCCATTCGAGGACATCCATTTGTTGTTTTGGTTGTTTTGATTTTTCTGACCAAATGGATGGACAAGAATGCCTAAGTACCTCCCCTAGCTATCTATGCTTTCTTGTCTCAAATTCTATTCATGCTTACATCACAAACTTTGAACAAGTCATTTTCGGACCCTCCGAGTGAGGAGCATTCGGAGCCACCGATCCGACAAGGGCTAACTTCCAAAACCTTCTAAGTGATTTCGGTCAGACCAACTCACTCAAATTCGGTCAAACCGAAAACATTTAGATTGATCTAGGTTTTCACCTCGGTGAAACCGAGTTGTGATTTTCGGCGTGATCAAGTGCATAACGCCTGCGATTATCCATCTCGGTGCCACCGAGTTTTACAACTCGGTCCCACCGACAACAAAGGGTATATATACTCCGAGGGCCGCGTTGATTTCTACTTCAAACGTTTAGCCCCGCACCTTTTTGCCGCCGCCTTGGTCTCCGGATCGTCGCCGCCGCCGCGCTCAGGCGCCTTGCCGTAGGTCTCCGTCGCCGTCAACGGACATCTTCTCCGCGCCGTTGCTGCCATAGAGAAACTCCACCAAGTTAGGGTGAGTTTTGATCCCACTCGTGCTCCCATCTCCGATTCAATGCATGTTTGGTTTGCCTAGCATCTTGCCACGATTGAAATCTTCCTGTACACCAGATTAGTTCGTTTGAACTAGATTCGAGTAAAAGTTTTAGGGTTAGGTTTCCGCCGAACACATCTCGGTGAGACCGATTTTAGATTTTCGGTAAGACCGATTTGGCCTATGGCCATTGCACTGCACCTTTCGGTCCAACCGAGTTGTGCAAATCGGTGTGACCGAAATGAGGATTTAGTGAAACCCTAGTGTTTTCGGCAGACGAAACCCACTTCGTCCAACCAAAAGTGGTGTGAATGCTTCATTTGAACACTTGGATTCACCGAATTTTAAACTCGGTCCGACCAAAATGTCTTCTGTGAAAACCTAATACTAAAATTTGAACTCATTTTTTTGCAAAATCTTCTAGCAGTTTGTGATAACTCTTCTACTCGCCTACACCTTATCTATTCACGGGTTGTCACCATGTCGATGCCAAAGACAATGTAACAGTCGAATCACCTATTGCAGATATTCCAGAGGCGGGCACTAGTCCCGATCCCAAAGAGCTCATCGATGATGGTGAGAGGAGTACACCAAGTGGTTTGCCTCCTGCAGCCATCGAGGCTAGAAAGAAGAGGAACTCAGATCATGAAGACTCAGATTTTGTTGTTGAGGAAGAAGTCACCTCAAAGCCTAAGAGAAAAGTTGTTGCCAAAGAGCCTCAAGGTCAGCAAACTAAGAAGGGCACCAGAAAAGTCAAGCAGTCCACTGTTGCTAAGAAGCTAAATTTGGGAGAAGAAGCTGCAAGCAAAGTGAAGAAAACTTCCAAGAGGAAGAGATTAGTGCATGATGATGCAGCAGAGGAAGATGAGGATGAGGAAGCACCCCAGCCTCCTCAGAAGCCTAAGCTCATGGGTGATGCCATCAGGGCTGGAGCCACTTCAAAGCCCAAGCAATCTGCTCCAGTCAAGGCAGCTCCAAAGAAAGCCTCTTGCCAAGCCCAAGAAGACAACAGAACATTCCAAAGATCTCGAAAAGAACAAAGATGATGTGCCACCAACAGTGTCGATGATGAAGGACCGCTTTGCTTTGAAACTTCGTCCAAAACTGCCACTTCACAATGATGCTCATCCTCAAGCTGAGAATATGAAGGAAAGGAAAGATAGACGTCTCGGGCTATGGAGACAAGCTGATCCATATGCTGTGAGGAGAAGAACTGCTGTTGATCTCAGATTTCACACCAGAGAGCAGCAGGACTTCTATGAGACTGTGCTGATGGATAAGAAGCCCATAGTCGCAGACACAAGATATGTTGATTGGAAATACATTGACAACGAAGAGCACAGAGACTTCTTTCCACATGTGCATGAAAGCTTCACTGCATGTGGTGTTGCAGACTTTGTAGGTCAGAAGTTGACAAATTGGAACGATGAGATGATTATGCAATTCTATGCCACAGCTCATTTCTATCCTGATGGAAAGATTGTATGGATGACTGAAGGCCAAAGATATTCTTCTTCTGTTGAAGAATGGGCAGAACTGCTGAATGCTCCAGTGCAAAGAGAGGATGATGTTGATGTATATGGTATTCCAAAGAAGAACCATGAATCCATGAAGAACATGTACAAAGAGGTTCCAGCAAAGGATTTGGGAATCTGGAAGCTCGGCGCAGTGTACTATCTCCAGGCAGGTCTACCTACCACAAATACTATTCTGAGGCATACCTTGATGCCCAAGTCTGGAGATCATCGCATGATCAGAGGATACTCTATCAACATGCTGCATATACTTGATGAGAAAGCACCTTTCAAGGTGATGGACTTAATAGTAGAAACCATTAAGAGGATCTGCGGTGACCGAAGCGGTCGTATGGATTTGCCCCGCATATTCAGATGCTTATCAATGCCAAGTTTGGCACGGGCACATTCTTGTTGGATAGAGAACACTTACCACTGCAGCCTGAGCATGAGGATAATGATGTTGTGATGGATGAGGAGGACCCAACATCTGTTGAAGGTCAAGCCAAGATTGAAGCTGCCAAGAAAGCCAAAGCTGACAAGGAAGCAGCAGCGAAGCAGCAGCTAAACCAAAGAGTGTCGGAGAGCAGCTCCTTGAAGCTACCCAAAGGATTGAGCAACGCCTGCCAGCATTGTGCAGCCTCGGAGAGCCTAGAGAGGATTGTTGAAGACAAGATCCACGCTCTGGATGTGAAGTCGATCAAGTGTAAGTAATCACAACAAGCTTGAGGCGACATTGAGGAAGCAAAGAGGGAGAAGGAAGAGCTTATCGTGAGATGCAGGATGACTTAGTCCAGATGCTTATCAACAGATCGCTCCGGTTCCCACAGACCCGATCACTGCTATTCCAAAGGATGACACCAGACTACAGCTTCAAAGACCTCCACAGCTCCATCGGTTGCTACAGCCCGGCTCCAAAGACCACTCCTCCAAAGACAGACATCACCAAGTCTTCGCCGATGCCGTCATATCAACTCCAACATCAACCTGCAGACAGAGCCGCCAACAGAGTCCCCAGTGACGCTTAGCTCTATGCTGTTTGAACTTTTGGTAACTTGTTGCCAAAGGGGAGAAATTGTATAGACCATAGGACTTCGAGAGAGAGAGAGTGCTTTTGTCTTTGCGCTTTTGCTCTTTCGTTCATTTGCGGTTTCTTTGAGATACTTTTGGTTTTCGAAACATTCAGTGTGTTTGATACTACGTTTGATCCTACCTTAATGAGTGCTTGGTCGTACTATGCTTTAATGTGTGCTTAATGCTTATCATATGCTATTCCTATCTTGTATGACCATTTACTCATGTCTTGGTGATTGGGTGCATGCTGTTCATTCTTATCATTTTGTGCGCTCCACCAAGATGTATGTGACATGGAAGAGTGACCCATGATCCTAATCGATTGTGCATTTGCATTCAAACGCAAATCTTAAATAATGCACAAATTTAGGGGGAGCTCTTGCTTATCACATACTTCTCAAAGCGACTATATTATTCATTGATTATATCCTTTGTCGAAGCTTTGATCTATATGTTGTCATCAATTACCAAAAAGGGGGAGATTGAAAGTGCAACTAATCCCCGGGTGGTTTTGGTAATTAATAACAACATATATATCATTGAACTAATAGTTTCTTGAGAATCATTTCAAAAGTTCAAGATATGGGTATGGCAAGGACCAAGAAGTGGACCCTCAAAATGCTAAGGCAAGCATTGGCAAAAGCTCAAGACTCCATTTTTGGTTTAGTGATCCAAGATCACATTGAGTCCATAGGAAAGCCAATACTATTAAAGGGGATGAGGTTATGATGATGATCCGGTTGCTCAAGTGCTTAGTGATACATCTCCTAAACTATCGGCAACTTTCACCGCCATATACACTCATAAGTAATCTCGGTCCCACCGATATTCCAAACTCACCACACCAAGATAAACCACCTCAGCCATAAAGCCAAACCCTAGAAATCTCGGATTTTCCGATTCTCAACTCGGTCTCACCAAACTTGAGTTGCCAAGCTTCAGAACATTCATCATCAAATCGGTGTCACCGAGATGATGAAGTCGGTCCCACCGAGATTGGCAAGCTCTTGTCTTTACACGAATCGGACTAACCGAGTTTGTATTTTCGGTCCCATCGAAAATCCCAACGCTCACATGATTTGAACTTTCGGTCTCACCGAGTTGTCAACTTCGGTCCCACCGAGATTTGTCAAATGTGTGTAACGGTTGGATTTTGTGTGGAGGCTATAAATACCCTCCACCCCTCTTCATTCGTGGAGAGAGCCATCGAAAAGAACTACCACTCCTACCTTACATTTACGAGAAGAGAACTACCTACCCTTGTGTTGAGATCAAGTTGCTCCACTCCCACCATATGAAGCTTGATCTCTAGCCTTCCCAAGTTGCTTTCCACTCAATCCTTTCTTCCACCACAGCCAAATCAGTGAGGAGAGTTGAGTGTTGGGGAGATTATCATTTGAAGCACAAGAGCAAGGAGTTCATCATCATCAACACCATCTATTACCTTTTGGAGGTGGTGCCTCCTAGATTGGTTAGGTGTCGCTTGGGAGCCTCCGTCGAGATGTGGAGTTGAACCAAGAAGTTTTAAGGGCAAGGAGATCGCCTACTTCGTGAAGATCTACCCCGAGTAAGGCTAGCCCTCCGTGGGCGTAGGCCATGATGGCATAGACAAGGTTGCTTCTTCGTGGACCCTTCGTGGGTGGAGCCCTCCGTGGACTCTCGCAGCCGTTACCCTCCGTGGGTTGAAGTCTCCATCAACGTGGAAGTACGATAGCACCACCTATCGAAACCACGAGAAAAATCACCGCGTCTCCAAAATTGCGTTTGCTCTTCTCCACCTCTCTTTACTACATGTGCAATTTACTTTCCGCTGCCTATACTCTAGAATTGCATGTGTAGGGTGATGCTTGACTTGATCATTATCGTGAATCTGCCAAAAACTTGTCTCTGTCAAAAGGCATAACTTTTATATTGTCAAGTAGTCTAATCACCCCCCCTCTAGACATACTTTCGATCCTACAGTTGCTAAAGGAGCTTTGGCTATCGGCCAAACTCTCCGGATAGGCGGTTTCCTTATGACCACCTGTTCGGCCGATGCGCCGACGATGACTTCTCGGGTCATCGAAAGCAATCTTCACGTTAACTCGGAACTCGCCGAGCAGTTAGATCCGATGGAGCTCTCTTCCTTAAATGATCTCTTGGATCGCATCGCCGCCCTAGGAGTCGCTACAGACTACGATCAGATTGGGCGTAAACCCGATCTGAGAGAGACTAACTCTCCCCAGGTTACCCACCACGTTGCTGTGGTAGAGGAACAATGCGGCGACCCTTATACTATCTTAAGGACTAGCTATGTCCGTATTCCCGATCCCTCCATGCCGGATTCCCGCAGAGGGGAGGACGTCACTCAAGCCCTGAACCTAAAGTCAGGCAGCGGGCTGGATTCATTGGACAACATCCAAGAACCCAAGCTTCCAAGTTCGGAAACTTCTTGGCCCCTGAGTTTTAGATCGGACGGGGTTCCGAATTTAATTCCACCCGCCCACCCAAACACAAGCGACCTATCCCAAATCCGGCAAGAGCCCGCAGAAAAAGTACACCATTACTGGGCCAGATTCCTCCTGGTCATAAACAGGATAAAGGATTGCCATGAGGAGGACGCAATTTCATTCTTCTGCAATAATTGCACAGACAAGGGAATCCTCAACGCTGTAAGTCGTCGTGAAATTACACGCTTCACTGACTTGGCGTCCATAGTACGAAAGTACCGTGCGATGGAAAGCGCCTGGAAAACCGAAATCAGTTTTTGGGACAATTCGGCCCTGAATACAACCCCAGTCCGAAATAAAAGGGTGCATCATCGCTAGGCACCTGGGTTAAACACCAAAAAGCAAAAACCCTCTATAGGGCATGGAACCGTACTGGAGGGATGGCTCAATGGACCCTGCAAAATTCATAGTACAGAGGGCGCCACTCCAAGTCATAGCCTTAGAGCATGTTGGATACTACGGCAGGTGGCCAAAAGTGGCGAAGAGCTTCTAACTCCAGAGCACCAGTCCAAGGATACCAGTACGGTATTAACAGTCTTCGAGACTTTCGCATCAAATAATATGCGGAAACGAACACTCCGCAGCCTTGCCGAAGTCTACCAAGTAGCAAAAATAAACCCATGGAGTGACACGGCTATTACCTCTAATGCCAGTGACGAACCTAAATTCCGAACAGCCCGAGCACTAGCCGCATTGGTCCTCAGTCCAATAGTGGACGGTTTTCGCCTCACCAAGGTACTCATGGATGGTGGCAGCGGATTGAACCTCATTTACAAGGAAACCCTCAGAAAAATGGAAATAGACTAGAGCCGCATTGAGCGAAGCAGCACAACCTTTAGAGGAATAATCCCCAGTCGGGAAGCATGATGTACAAGAAAAATCACACTGAATGTGGTGTTCGGCACGCCGGATAATTACAGGTCCGAGGAAGTCACGTTCCAAGTGGCCCCATTCAGCAGCGGATATCACGCTCTATTAGGGCGAGAGGCATTCACAATTTTCAAGCTATACCCCATTACGGGTACATGAAGCTCAAAATGCCCGGGCCCAACGGAATCATCACTCTTGCTAGTGACCCGGACATAGCACTCCACGCCGAAAATAAGACAGCCACACTGGCCCTTGAGGCACTATCCGAAGCCCTAGCGGCCGAGGAACTCACTGCGCTGCGCTCCATGGTGAATAGGGACGACGTGATACTCGATAAGAGATCCAAGTCCACCTCTTTTAAACCAGCAGACGAAATAGTCAAATTCCAAGTCCATCCAACGGACCCTACAAAAACGGCCTCCATCGGGGCACAATTAAACCCCGATGTAGACGCTGCACTATGAGAATTCCTACGCGAAAATTGGGACATCTTTGCCTGGCACCCTTCAGACATACCAGGAATCCCACGTCGGCTGGCCGAGCACAGCCTAAACATCCTAAAAGGATTCAAGCCAGTCAAACAGGCTCTTCGGCGTTTCTCCGAACCCAAGAGATAGGCCATGGGAGAGGAGCTAGCCAAATTATTGGAGGCCGGATTCATCAGAGATATAAAACATCCGGACTGGCTAGCAAACATGGTGATGGTACCAAGGAAGGACAAATCCTGGCGCCTATGCGTCAATTTTAAGGACCTCAACAAGGCTTGCCCAAAGGATCCCTTCCCCCTCCCCCGCATCGATCAAATTATCGATGCTACCGCAGGACACGATTCATTGTGTTTCCTCGATGCATACTTCGGCTACCACCAAATTAAGATGGCAGAGCCCGACCAGGCCGCAATGGCATTCATCACCCCATACAGCCCATTCTGCTTCAACACAATGCCCTTTGGGCTCAAAAACGCCGGCGCAACATATCAGTGCATGATTCAGACATGTCTGGCAAACCAGATCGGCAAAATAGTGGAGGCATACGTAGATGATGTGGTCGTCAAAACCAAGCACATTGAAACTCTAGTAGACGATTTGAGGCTCACGTTCGATAATCTCCAAACATATGACATTAAGCTTAACCCGGAAAAATGTGTTTTCGGCGTACCAGCCGGAAAGCTCTTGGGCTTCATTGTATCCGGTAGAGGAATTGAAGCAAACCCAGCCAAGATCCGAGCTCTGTCACAATTGGATATCCCAAAGGACCTCAAACAAATACAAAAATTGACGGGATGCGTGGCGGCTTTAAGCCGCTTTATCTCCCGTTTAGGAGAAAAGGCATTACCCCTTTATCGCCTCCTCCGACGCACCGAACACTTCGAGTGGACGGATGCCACCACGGCCGGACTCAAAGAAATAAAATCCATATTGGCAACAAACCCGGTCCTGGTCGCGCCCAACATGGGCGAACCAATGCTATTATATATCGCGACAACTCATCAAGTGGTGAGCGCCGTGCTCGTTGTCGAACGGGAAACAGACAGACACAAGTTCCCCCCTTCAAAAACCACTTTACTACGTGTCCACTGTCCTAACTCGATGCAACTCACGGTACCCGCATTATCAAAAGATAGCGTACGCGGTGTTCATGGCATCTCGGAAGCTGCGACACTACTTTCAAGAGTGTTCGATAACAGTAGCCTCCGAAGTACCTCTTAATGACATTATAAACAACCGCGATGCGACGAGCCGGATTGCCAAATGGGCCATTGAGCTCCTCCCGTTCGACATAACCTATAAGCCACGACGAGCTATTAAGTCACAAGTTTTGGCCAACCGTTTGCGAATGGATGTTTAACTCCCTAAAGAGTACGACGCATATTCCAACTGGATCATGCACTTCGACGGCTCCAAAATGTTGGCTGGTCTGGGGGCTGGCGTCGTTCTGACGTCCCCAACCCAATATGTACTCCAAATAATGTATACGGACTCCAACAACGCAGCCGAATACGAGGCCCTTCTACACGGCCTCAGGATGGTAGTCTCCATGGGCATTCAACACCTAGAGGTGCGCGGGGATTCGAACCTCGCGATATCCCAAATAAATGGAGACTTCGATAAGGATCCGAAAATGGCAGCTTATCGCAACGCCGTCCTAAAAATGTCAGCTCGGTTTGAGGGGTTCAAATTTCACCATATAGCCCAGGATAATAACCAGGCAGCAGACATGTTGGCACGCATTGGCGCAAAGCGCGATGCCGTCCCTCCCAACATATTCCTAGAGAGGCTGTTCAAGCCATCCGTACTATGGGAGGGGGAATCCGGAAATAACAACCCGGACCCAACCGCACTGCCCGACACCGAATATTCTGACACAATTGGTGGTTCTGCCAACGAAGTAACATCCTCAGCCCACGTAATAATGGCAGTCATTGCCCCGTGGACGGAACCATTCCTAGCCTACCTAACCAGGCAGGAACTTCCCGAGGACCAAAACGAGGCACGCTGCATAGTGCGGCGATCTAAAGCCTATAAGGTCCATGAGGGAGAGCTTTACAAGAAAAGCACAACCGGAGTCCTTCAAAGGTGTATCTCCGAAGAGGAAGGGCAGAATCTTCTGTCTGAAATTCATGCCGGACTCGGCGGGCACCACGCCGCAGCCCGGGCCCTTGTAGGCAAGGCCTTCCGTACAGGATTTTATTGGCCGACGGCCTGGGCAGATGCTTAGGACTTAGTCCAACGATCGTCGGTTGCCGGCTCTTTGCTAATCAAAGCCACATGCCACCCACCGCCTCAAAACTATACCCATAACCTGGCCCTTGGCAGTGCAGGGGCTTGACATGGTTGGACCCCTTAAAGGAGGAACCCACAAGCAAAAATACCTACAGGTCATGGTGGATAAATTCACCAAATGGATAGAGGCCAAACCTGTTAAGACGGCCGAATCCGGACCGGTGATTGACTTCATATCAGGGGTCGTACACCGTTATGGTGTCCCCATAGCTCATCACTGATAACGGCACGAACTTTACGGCCGACGAGGTTAAACTCTGGTGCAAAAACATGGGTATCAAGCTCGACTATGCTTCAGTCTATCACCCTCAAACTAACGGTCAAGTCGAGCGAGCAAATGGTCTAATCATGAGCGGCATCAAACCCATATTAGTGCGGTCCCTCAAGGAATCTAACATGCACTGGGTAGAGGAGCTCGACTCCGTACTCTGGGGGCTGCGGACCACTCCGAATCGCACCACCGGATTTACACCATTCTTTATGGTATACGGCGCAGAGGCAGTTCTGCCCTGTGACATAATTCATGACTCACCTCGCGTGCGCATGTACGAAGAAAGAGAAGCCGAGCTCGATCGGCGGGACAGTTGGACGCGCATTGGAGGAGGAGCGTGACATGGCAAAAGCCCGTTCCGCATTCTATCAACAAAGAAGCTCGAAGATATCAAAGCGAGAAGCACGGGCCCAAACTTACAACGTTGGCGAGTTAGTTCTCGCTTGCGGACAAGAAAAGGACAAACTCAAGCCCAAATGGGAAGGTCCCTTTATCATCGACCAAGTCCTGACCGGTGGAGCGTACCATCTGCGAGATGCATCGGATAACCGACTCGAGCCGAACCCATGGAACGCAGCCCGTCTCCGAAGATTCTATGCCTAGCGCTGGATTCTGAGTTCGTCTCCTTCCTCTATCTATATTTTACATATTAGCTGTTTTCTGTTTCCCTCCTTCTCCCCCATTTCCTATTATAGCCTTTGAAATCTTGTTTGCGCATTGTTCGCACACACTTGCCGCGCTATCCGTGCTCATTATACCTGGGGGCTTCTTTAACAGAAGCTTATTTATACGGGCTTCATGCCCAACACATGTGTCACACTTCCGCATGTACCTTTTATTCACCATTATATGCATCGATATGACTTAATTTTTGGCCAAGCTGGGTTGCTGGCTCTGTGCTTACCCCTCGTTCCCGATTCTTCTAAGGCGGTAAAGGAGCACCTCTGCGATTATTCTTGCCGGTCACCGGATGTGTACCTCGACCGGGTGAAGCGAAATCTAGCGTTCTTAAGGGAATATTCGGTCGGTGAACTAAAAGATGATTTCTCATCTATTTATTTATCTGCCCCCAGATGTTTTTCTGCTTTTTTTCGCAGTTCGGACATGCACTTTAGGGCATGCCTCCCAGGGAAAGGAACCCCTAATGGAACTATTCTCCCTGGAAGATGTTTCTTACTAACCATCTAATATAACATAACTAGTTGGGCACTTGTCTGATACAACACTAATGACCCCTACGCCTGGTGTCCACGCATGCCCCGGTTCTTATATATTCGCGAGGGTATTCGGACACACTCCGGACTATTGGGTCCCGATGTTGAAGCGAAAAGGTCCGCTACGACAAACGATCTACAATCCGGCTAGAAGGCATTCTACATGTCATTTAAAATTACATAGTCAACTTGACTGGGCATATTCCTCTTCAATGCCATCCAGTAGGCTGTCTAGTTTACAGTCCTGTTGGGAATACTTTGCGACCAACTCTACTTGGCCATACACTAAGCTCACAGGGATCTCCTTCCCATCAGGCCCCGCAGGTCCGACCTCGGCCATGTGGTTTGGGTCAACCTTCGTGTACCGCGTCTTCACCATGGCCCAGGCCTCCCTGGCGCCTTGACGGCAGGCCGATATCTTCCATAAGCGGAAGCACTGCCGCGCTCCCTGAAGCCTCCTGCAAGCTCTCCAAGGCCTTTGGGCAGGGAGACAGATGGCCACAAGGCCTGGGCGACGCCTTTCATCACCTACCGAACTCATTCATGCAGTTGCAAGAGCTCGGGAAGAAGGTCACCCGTAGAACCGGGCATTTCCTCTGCGGGATGGCCTGTGAGCATACCTACAGACATAACTCTGTTAGTTGACTTCCTCGCCGAACTCTTTTTCAAAGTTCGTTCAAGCACTTACTAAAAATGCCGCGTCAAAGCCGCCGATTCTCCTTAACGGAGTCAGATAGCTGGGCATGAACATCCTTTAGTTCCTCACCCAGCTGGGTGTTGGCATCTTGGACATTATTTTTCTCCTGCCTCACCCTTGTAAGCACATTCTCGCCGGCCTTTAACCGGCGCATGAGCTGTTGCTTGTCCGGATATATCCCGGCGCCATCTGCAATATTATTGGCAGACTTATACACACGCCGCACTTCACAAATTACTTATCTTTTGAAGCATATATTCCCAGAGGGGGTCTCTTTGGCTTCCTCCGCTGCGGCTAGTGCGGCCTCAAGTTGGGCTTTGCACTCCTCCAGCTCCTGGGACAGTTGGATATTCTTTTCTGTAAGATCCTGCACAATAAATGATCCTTAAATCAGTTATTCTAACTATTTCAAGTGTCGGGGGCTACTGGCATATATAACTGTCAAATTTTCTCACCCGTATGTCTTTTACATACTGCTCTGTGGCTCTGGTAGACCATTTTGAGCGGCACAGAGGTGCGCATCTCCCAAATTGAAGGCATCCAAAGCCTCTAGGGAGAAACATGCGTCACGAAGAACTGTCCGGCGACGCTTGTGATTCATGGCACTCTCCACCTCGGAATTGGTGGCAGATAACCTGTCGGCATCCTCTGTCGGAGGAGCATCCGACGCACGCCTCGTGTTCGCCTCCGCATCTGGACCTGGCTTTGGAGCCTGGCGAGCGGAGGATTGATTGGCAACCTCTCTGGATATAGTTCGGCGAGCGCTCTTCTTCCTAAAAAAGCACGAGCGTTAGTATGCCCCCTCGTGAATAAAACCTGGGAGCAAGATGGCACGCCATACCAATGCGTCGGCGTTTCAATCCGGACTGCACTTCTTTTCGGCCTATTGGGCCTCGCTGTCCCTTGTTGACTGGCCGTCGCAGGCTCGGCCTTCCGCCTCAAGGACTTCCCCTGCGAAACACCATTGGTATACGGTGATCAAAAACACGCACGGATGGGTCATTTTCAAAGTATTGGGGCTTCGGTCTCAGTTACCTGTGAGGCGGGAGGTATTCCGGGGTAATCGGCCGTAATGGCGACCAAGGCATTATCGATGCTTAGTTGGTGAAATACCCCGTCGATCAGCTCCACCAATATGTCCGGATCCTCTTGGGAGGCCGGATCGAGGAACCGTTCTGGATCCTCGGGTTGTGGAGGCGGGCTGTTTATATCCTTTACGGCCCGGCGCAGTTCCTGCGCCAAAGTCACAAAATGAGATACTCGACTGTGGGAGTATGGATCGGATAGGCAAAAATAAATGTCCGCTTACTCAGCTTGGAGGATTGTACATAGAAAATCCGCCCTGTGGATTGACGCGGAGAAATTCCTCCTCTTCTCCCTTGTACAATGCGGACAAGATCTTCATCAGATCGGCGACCGATCCCGGCCCCGGATGGGACTTTCCTTGGCGTGGAAGGCAAGCTTGGCGATACGGATATGTAGATCTCCTACCATTGTAACCGACTCTGTGTAACCCTAGCCCTCTCCGGTGTCTATATAAACCGGAGGGTTTTAGTCCGTAGGACAACAACCATTACAACAATCATAGCATAGGCTAGCTTCTAGGGTTTAGCCTCCTTGATCTCGTGGTAGATCCACTCTTGTACTAACCATATCATCAATATCAATCAAGCAGGAGTAGGGTTTTACCTCCATCGAGAGGGCCCGAACACAGGTAAAACATCGTGTCCCTTGTCTCTGTTACCATCCGCCTAGACGCACAGATTCGGGACCCCCTACCCAAGATCGCGGTTTTGACACCGACATTGGTGCTTTCATTGAGAGTTCCTCCGTCGCCACCGATAGGCTTGATGGCTTCTTCAATCAACAACAACGCCGTCCGGTGAGTCTTTTCTCCTGGACAGATCTTCAGATTCGGCGGCCGCTGGGGCAATTCAGTTAGCCATCTGAAGCAGATCAAGCTACGCCCACAGCCATCGAGTCGATTTGGAAGCCTAAACTTCACGGCGGATATCCGCGGAGACTTGATCTTCGATGGATCCAAGCCGCAGCCGAGTGTGCCGCACTGTCACGATGGGTATGATATAGCTCTGCCGCCGGACAGTACTTTGGAGGCCGCACACGAATTCGCTCCGACCCATAGTTCGGAGCCGATCACGCAGATCGAGGACGGGTGGCTGGACACCGCCTCGGGGGCTGCAACTTCTACGGCGATAGAGCCGAACACTGACCTTGTCCCTTATAAAGCTCGTGACTCGGCGTGCGGACTCCCGCGGACTCCGAACCCCTGCGCCCCGCCAATCGAATCCGATTGGGCGCCGATCATGGAGTTCACCGCTGCGGACATCTTTCAGCACTCACCCTTTGGCGACATCCTAAATTCGCTAAAGCATCTCTCGCTATCCGAAGAGCCCTGGCTGGACTACGGCCAGGATGGTTGGGATGCGGACGACGAAGAAATTCAAAGCCCACCCACCACCCACTTTGTAGCAACTGTCGACGATCTAACCGACATGCTAGACTACGACTCCGAAGACATCAACGGTATGGACGACGATGCCGGAGACGATCAGGAACCAGCGCTCACCGAACACTGGAAGGCCACCCCAACCCATGACGTATATATGGTGGACACCCCAAAAGGAAGCGATAACGAGGAACAACGGGGCGCGGCAAAGGATAATCCTGCCGACAAACAACCAAAATAAAGGACGCAGACGCCGCCTAAGTCCCGCTCGACAAAAACAAGCGCTCCTAATGACCCAGCAATAGAGCAGGGCAAACCAGTGGACGACGAACACGCAACCAAGCAACCGTCCGAACAGGACGAATCGGATAATCAATCCATGCCCGGCAAAACCAACAGTCCAGACGACCTCACGCCGGACACACCACCAATGCATAAGAACCTTCACAAAAGACTTGTCGCCACTACAAGAAGTCTGAAAAAGGAAAAACGAAAGCTCAAAACAGCGAAAGACATACTCAGAATGAGGTGGAGCAAAGTACTCAAGACCGCAGACAAATATGGCAATGGCCACCAAACAAAGAGCTACCCGAAGCGCAAGCTGCTGCCAGAATTCGATGAGGAAGCCATAGAGCCCCCACAGTCAAAGAACAAAGAGGCCGTCTGGCCGGATAGACGGCCAGATGACAGGCCAAAAGCGACAAGCGGCACCGCACACAAGCCAACTCATGATCCTGGGAAAACAGATGGCCCAGCCAGGTCCATTTACGGGCCAAAACAGAGGGCCCTAGGAAGCAACACAACACGCCAAGTGTTCGAAGACAGCGGCACACCCAAATACAGGGGCGCCGCACACCCACTATGTTTCACCGATGAGGTGCTGGATCATGAATTTCCAGCAGGGTTCAAACCCATAAACATAGAGGCATACGACGAACAACAGTCCACAGTGCGGATAGAGGATTACATACTACACATACACATGGCTAGAGGAGATGATCTCCACACCATAAAATATCTACCCCTCAAGCTCAAAGGACCAGCTCGGCATTGGCTCAAAAGCCTCCCAGAAAACACTATTGGAAGTTGGGAAGAGCTTGAGGACGCGTTTAGAGAAAATTTTCAAGGGACTTATGTCTGCCCTCTGGATGCAGGCGGTCCAAGTCATTTAACTCAACAGCCCGGAGAGTCAGCGCGCAAATTCTGGAACAGGTTCCTTACCAAAAAGAACCAAATAGTCGATTGTCCGGACGCTGAAGCCTTAGCAGCTTTTAAACACAACGTCCGAGACGAATGGCTCGCCAGACACCTCGGCCAAGAGAAGCCGAGGACAATGGCCGCGCTAACAAGCCTCATGACCCTCGTTTGCGCGGGGGAAGACAGCTGGCTAGCAAGAAGCAGCACCAGCGACCCGAGTACATCCGAGATCAGAGATGGAAACGGAAAATCACGGCGCAGAAAAGATCAGCGCCGGAATAAGGAAAAAAGACCAAAGAACACGGCGGTCAACGCCGGATTCAAAAGCTCGCGGCCAAACAATAAAACACTGCCTCTTAAGGACAACAGTGATGAGCTATCCAACTTAAACAGAATTTTGGATCGGATGTGTCAAATCCACAGTACCTCCGGAAGGCCTACAAACCACACCCATCGATATTGTTGGGTTTTTAAATAGTCCGGCAGACTCAACGCCGAACACAAGGGGCTCGACGCGCCAAGCGAGGACGATGACGAACCCCACCAGCAGAGCACTAGAAAACAAAAGACTTTCCCACAAGAAGTCAAAGCAGTAAACTCACTCCATGTGATAGTACGGAAAAACAATGCGGCACCCGCTAAGATAGGTGTCGCACGGTCCACCCCAGCGGAACCGCGAGATTGGATGTCAAAACCAATCACTTTTGACCACCTGGATTATTCCAGAAGTGTTCGAAATGCAGGATGGACTGCTCTGATATTGGATCCTATAATCGACGGACTACAATTTACACAAGTCCTGATGGACGGCGGCAGCGATTTAAACCTGCTATATCCGAACACAATCCGCAAGTTGGGGATAGACCTTACTAAAATTCGACATAGCCGCACTTCCTTTAAAGGAGTGACGCCAGGCCCTTACACCAAGTGCACAGGCTCCTTATTACTAGAAGTTGTGTTTGGGTCACCTGACAACTTCCGACATGAAAAGCTAATCTTTCATGTCGCCCCATTCAAAAGTAGCTATCAAGCACTATTGGGACGTGAAGCTTTTGTTCGCTTTAACGCAATACCACATTACGCGTCTCTTACACTTAAAATGCCCGGTCCACGTGGCATCATTTCATTAAGAGGGTCATTCAAAGACCCCGGACACGGCTAGACGAGTCCGGCATAAATAAGCTAGGGGCTCCCTAGACGCACACCCCTTCACAAGGGGCTGTGCATATAAGCAATAATGAGCTAATATAGGCTCAACTTTATTACTTTATTAATATTCTAGTTTTTTATGCACTTTTCGCACGATTTGTTTTCAAACTAAGTTCCTCTCTTTTTTACAGATGAACAACATGCACACCCGTCCAGGATACAGCACAACGGAGACACAGGCGCAGATGTGCAGTAGGGACCCGTTTCAAGGATTCTTTTCAGACTAAGACCCTGCGTAAACCTTTTTTACTGTCTCTTGTTGCTATAATCCCCTGGTTTTTCATTATAACCAGAGAGGAGACTGACGTTTTCGCATTGGCCGCGTCAGAGGACCTCGCCCGTACCTGGACACTAGGGGCTTAGGGAATTGTTCTGCCCGTTATCATAAAGACCGAACACCTTAGGGAGTGTTCGGCGTCTCGAGTTAGGCCTTATATGCATCAGCTCCGAATCATGTCTTTGGTCAAATGTTGGGTTTGCCCGGCTCCTGTGTTTTGCCGCCTTCGTTCCGTATCATCGGCTAACGCGGCACCAGGAGAACTCTGCGATTGTGCCCCGTTAATTTGGCGAGCACCTCGATGAAAGCCGAAAACTGACTGTCATGATACAGCGAGAGACTGGTCAACCACTCGATCGACCACAGGAATGTTTAGAATTCCTCCTCTTTGACGAAGGACCGTTTCTCGGTCAGGCACATACGCGCCCCGAATTCGGATAGCGCGGTGCCCCCAGGGGCTATATCGTAGCCCCACCCTTGAACTCCCATGGCTAAGTGAAAGTGATAAAGCATTATAGTCTGGTTGCCTCATTTGCTACGCTACCACCTCCTTCACAGGACCGAGATGTCGGATTAAGTGTGAAAATGCGCTATCTTTGCGAACACCCCCGCACCTTGTGCGTGGGGGCTGAAGCCGACGTGATGTAGGGTGGAACCCTATAGCGTCGATCTTTCACGTTTGGAGTGGATCCTACGGAGGAATCACGAAGAACACGCGGAAGCACGAGGGGAAACACGGGGAAAACGAGAGAGGATCACTCAACCAACAAGGAATCGATCACACAAGTGCTAGATCACCACACACATATGAGATCCACAAGATACAAAGTCAACTAAGGTAAGGATACAAAGGAACCGTTCATCTCCAAGAGGAGGCCTTGATGTTCTTCCCTAGATAGGGGTCTTGAATCCGCCGGGGGATCTTCTCCGAAGAGGTCCTGAGCTCCGAGGAGAAGTAACCGAGTGGATGAGCAAAGGCTCTCACACAAATATGAGCTAATCCAATGCTAACCCTCAAAGTGAGGAGGAGGAGTCCTATATATAGGCTAAGCCACGAAGGGGTAAGTGAGGCGAAGGGGTACACGGGCCTCGGCCCAAGTCACGCCTACAAAGCGGGTCCGGATGATCCGGATGGTGGCGGATGATCCGGTGTCGGGGTCCGGATGATCCGGGCGACCGTCCGGATGATCCGGCTTCGTCGAGCAGCTTCTGTTGTCTTCGGGCACGTTAGCCGGATCGTCCGGGTGGTCGTCCGGATTGTCCG
The DNA here is from genome assembly GCA_021437245.1 of Aegilops speltoides. Lineage (NCBI taxonomy): Eukaryota > Viridiplantae > Streptophyta > Magnoliopsida > Poales > Poaceae > Aegilops > Aegilops speltoides. The sequence continues at coordinate 134,524,428 of CM038143.1, forward strand.
GGCTCGGTCCGGATCGTCCGGCTGGGTGTCCGGATGATCCGGGCAAGTCCAGTCTTGCTCCATTCTTCTTCTTCCTTCTCCTCTTCCATGCTTGGCCTTGGTCCTTGGATTCTCCATGGTCATCTTGGTTGTACCTGAGTGTATGCAAGGTCCATGCATGAGGTAGTAGCCGTGTCTCATATGCGGAAAAGTGATGGTTCAAGAGGAGTGAATTCACCTTGTGTCCAATGGCGCATAGTCGAGGTCTCATCTTATGTATCCTTGGGGCTTGGAGAGTAGTCGGCGTGTACATGGGGATGAACGTGGGATGCTCCGCATCATATCCCCCCCTTGGGAAATATCTGACCTCGGATCGTGATCCTCATCACCATGGAGACGGGTGTCATGGACGGACTTGTAGTGGGACGTAGGTGAAGGCCGTGCGCAATCCAAGTACTCCAAGGTGTCTCCGGTATGTGGTACATGCAAAATGAGCAAACAGAAAGTACACTTGGAAATACAATGGTTAGCGCACACGAAGTGTCCATCAATTAAGCGTGAGTCCGTGCTTAGGGATAGTGCGTGACAAAGCGCATGAAGCTTATCAAGATGATATAGAATGATATGCAAAGAATTCATGGGATAATTAGCATGGTGCACAAAGCGACAAATTCTACCATTGTGCAAAATGATGTCATAATGGGATGGTGCATCAAAAGCATGAACATGGCAATGGATGCTCAATATGTATATGTTATCATGCAATTGATGGTGGGCAATATGATCATCATGTATGAATATGCCATCAAGGAGGATCACAACAAATTTGCTAAGGAAGTGAACAAGCTCATATATCATGGATGGCATAGTAATACAAGATGCAACAAGGCAATCATAATGTGAGTCGATCCATGCATGGGGTGCAAACTTGTGGTGAGTATGATATGTCCATCGAGCATGACATGTATGAGCACAATCAACAAATATGGAGGTGTTGGTGTACCAAAGCTCGATGTCGAGGCATGAGTGGAGTTCCGAAGGTGCATCCAATAAGTGCGAGCGCTCCTCAATGGGAAGGTCCATTGAGACAATCTCCAATGTTGCTCCTCCATCCAATAGATGTAACATGTAGACAACAAGAAGGAAACAACGATGAAAGAGTGACCCATCCAATATGCGTATTTGAGGATGGCTCAAAGAGAAGGAGGTCACCTTTAGGAGTTTCTCGAGGATGATGGAGTCGCACATCTTGTATGCCTTCACATAACCAATATGTCTCGTGGTGGTCCCGCCTTGTAAATCCTTCAAAATGAAAGAACATGACAAACACTTGGAAAAACAAATGAGGGTAGCAAAATTGCAAAATCGATCATTCGTGTGGTAAGATACCCAACAAGTGTATGTATCATGCTCATCATAAGAAATAACAAGGGAGTATTGCATAGTATGGAGGCATATGATGCGAGAACAACCAAATGCAATAGGCTCAATCAAACAAACATGCATCACAAGTAAAGTGTCCAAGTCTCCAAGATCAATAAGCATAGCAAGTTGGCACTCAATACAAGGTGATATGAGAGATGAAACTAATGGAGACAAGAGGCAATGATCATGACAAATCAAGTGAGAGGCATCAACATCTATGTCATCAACCCAACAAAGCAAGTAATAGTGGAACATGGGTGATGCAACATAGCAAGCAATCATAGTGATCAAGTCAAGCAAGCTAGTAGTGCCAAGATGCAACATACTAGAAGGAGTCATGGCAAGCATGTAATGTGTGCAAATAGTGGGCATGAATAATTCACATGTCATAGCACAAGCATGAAACCAAGGTATGAGTAAAATATCATCAATGTATTGGCGAGAGACCATATGTAAATAGCAATGTGGCATCATGACTCTCCCAACACAACAAGCATCAATAGTATGGGGCACATGATAAACATGGCAATAGCAACAAGGATATCCACCAAGCATGCAAATACACATAGGAGTAGCATAATGGTGAATCATGGTTAGATGCAAGCAAGGGTCACAATTGCATGGAAAATTCATGTAAATAGGCATAACATGCAAAGTGAACACGATAGTATGGGCATAAGGTGACAAGTGGTAGATAGCCCATAGCCGTATGAAAGCCAAGTAAAAGAGATGCGCGTAGTCGATGCGCGAAGAGAACAGTGGTAAGCATAGTCCACGGGATCCCAAAGCATCCTTGCTCTCAAGAGCTCGTTTCGTCAACTCTTGGGATTGAGAGGTTGACGAGTATACGTGAGTACCTACACAAAACAAAGACAAAGGGAAAATTGTGTGTGCATGGTAGATGTACACATCATCCATCATGATGCGCACGTGCATGTGTCGGTTAGCACTAAATAGCCAATGCTCAAATAAATGAGATGCGTGATATAGAAACATGTCATCCATCATGAGTGGTTTGTTATTATGTATAGCATAATGGAGACTCAAATTGTGTAATGCATCATTAGAAATATCTAGAGCATTGTTATTCATGGAATGCATATGGTGCACGCAGTCATGGGAATCATGCAAAGTATGGAATGCATCAAGATCTCCTAATATGTATGAGGAAACTATGGGGGTCTCCTCATGAGCAAGAGTAGTAACATCATGTGGAGAATATTGACAACATCCAAAACAATGCATATTTGGAACAATGTGATCATGGCATGACATATTGGATGAATTGCGCAAATCATGTAACGGAAGCATGGCAATATCATCACATGAAAAACAAAAGCCAATGACCATCATCTCGTCATCTATGCCATAAGTGCAAATAGGATTTATTTTAATGGGGCATGCATAGTTACTATGTTGAGATTGAAATGATGCAATATGGGAGATCTCACTCATAGCATATGACAAGCTCAATGGATTGTCAAACATGAAGTGACCAATAGAATTTTCACATGATATCCTATGAAGCATAGCATCACAACTAGGCAACTCAACATGCTCATCATCATATTCATCATTAATAGGTAAGTCAAGGCATGAAGGAGTTTCACTAGCATGAAGCATGGTAATAGGTGGGTCAACATCATGGGAGCAATCAATGTCAAGAGAGTCCACTAGTGGGACAAGAGAAGCACCATCACCTATGTTACCTTTGGAGCGTCGCTCATGTTTTGTAGGTGAGGTGTTGAAGATCGTCTCGTTGTCATCTTCATCTTTATGGAACCATGTGGGGGGTGCATCATCGTCCATCATGGCCATCGTCGTCTCCATAGGAGGTATGGACTCATCAATGGTAGGCGTGTCGTCATGTAGGAGACCTAGCACCAAAGGAGAAAACACACAAGGAGTAGAGGGTAAGTCGTTAGAAATCATAGTGGCCTCACATGCCGTGTCAACTACCTCACTCTCTAAGTGTTGTGGCTCACTCACTCCCTCAAGGATGCTCTCACTCATATGGCTGGTGGAGTCACTCAAATGGCGCTCAACCTCACATAGGATGTGTGGCATGCTCTCATGTGTGAGGCTAGTGGTGGTCACACTCATCCTCTCATAGGTAATGCTCTCAATGTCACGTATGGTGGAGTCACTCATGTCACTCATGGGGTGGTGGCTCTCCTCACATGGCACTTGGGGCATCTCGACATATGTGGGTGTCGGAGAGATGTTGATGCAAATGTTTCCATGCTCAACTCCTATCGCCGTGGTCGAAGGGATGGCCCTTGCTCGACCTTCTTGTCACCGTCTTGGTGTAGGGGGCTCATATGATGTGGCACCTCATAGCTCATCTCCATGACCGAAGGGAGTTTCCCATGCTCGGCCATCTTCCTTGAGGGGCTTCCGAAGATGGAAGTGTCGCCCTCACTCGTAGGTGGTCGCCTTGGACTTGATGAAGTCGATGTAGGCGTACTCGTGGGAAGTAGGCGAAGATGTCGTACATCCAAAGGCGAAGATGCCTTGATAGCACTTGGCGAAGATGCCAAAGTGGTTGGTGTAGCCGTAGCGCCGTCTTGGTGGTGGTCATCTTGCAGTCTTCTTTTGTGCTCTTGAAGCTTGGACTTGGCGTGAAGTAGGGCTTGTTGGGACTTGTGCATTTGCGCTTGTGGAGCATCTTCATGATGATGATGTCGTTGTCATGCTTGAGCTCGTAGTAGATGTCGTTCGTCGTCATCGTGCACATGTTGCTTGGAGGTGACTTGCCCCTCATGATGATGTGGATCACGAATGTGATGGTGGTCGCCATGTAGATGTTGACTTGGACGACTTGCGCTTGCATCTTGTTTGCGCTCCGAAGACTTGTGGCTTGACCGTCGTCATCTTGAGCATGATGAAGTGGAAGATGACTTGATCAAGGCCCGAATCTCTTCCATCCTCGCATCTTGCTCCTCCTTTTGTGCGGCAAGCTTGTTGTCGATGTAGTCCCTTTTCCTTGCTTCGGAGTGACGAATGTCGATGGAGATGTTCTCGATGCGCTCTCGCAATCTTAATTGTGCGCCTTGCATTTGTCGTTGTAGATCGAAGATTGATGCTTTTGAGATGTAGTTGTTCACGCCGTCGTTGTTGTCGTAGACCGGAGAGGAAATGCCTTGCCTATCCATCACAAGACTCGAGCAAATATGAGTGGGAGAAAGAGAAGAACTAATACCAATGTACCTTTGACCAAAGTTGAAGATGAATCAAGTTCACTCAAATGTGGACAATGAAATAGCACTATTGGTACCGATCCTTGTCGATTCTCACACCTACACACGTAAAGCTTATGGTGGAGCTCGGTGAGGATAGTGGCACAAAAATTTAATGCAAAATGTTAGCAAGAGTCAATAATGTTGAAAAAGATTCACAAATTATAAGTGAAACAAATGGACCAATAGCAAATAATGGCACACGGAAACACACACACGGATAGATAAATGGGGTCGTGCAACCAAGGAATGAGCACAAAATGTGGAATCCACGGAAAACACTCGTGTTGCACAACTCAAGAGAGACGCTAGCACGATTGCTCAATAGGCGGATACGACACTTGTGCACAACCTATAGATGCAAGATGGGCAAATTTTCTATCCCAAGTATGCTATGTATGTATGGTTCCCGTTGTTTCTCTCAAGCATGATATCATATGATGTAGATTTTGGTATGGCTCTTAGGTGCAATGGGGTATGATGCTATGGCACTTGCTCACGAGCTCTTTGCTCTCTTTTTGCTTAAAAGCTTTTTCTCTTCTTTTCTGGCCACTTTTGCACAATGCACAAACCAAGATAGCAATTGTGTATATGCGGGAACAAACTTGAGGCACAATGGATGATATGATACCAAGGTGATATGGTATGTATGCAATGGATGGAGTAGACCACTAATGTGCACAAGTCACGTTGCCGGCAATACTCAAATGGCTAGTCTCGATAGGCAAGTAAATCAAAATGGGCTAGGGGTTAACAATGCAATTGCAAGGGAATATACAATGGTGTCGTCGAGGTTACCGTCCTTTGCGATGATGATTGGCGGTGTTCTTGGTGTAGATACCAAGATGATGGAGACTCGTCCCTAAGTAGCTGAAACACCTTAGGAAAAGGAAAAACCGCAAACTCAAAATCTCAAATGACAAATGTCAAATGGTGGTAGCGAAAAGCGGTGGTGGTGTTGCACTAGGCAATGCTGAAGTGGAATGATGGGCTATACACGAGTCGGAGTTGAAGTTGTCATCCCTAAGTAGCCGAAACACCTTAGGAGACACAAGCCACAACTCAAACAAAATTGGGTTAAGTTGGGGTGGAATTGTATGGTGGGCAAGGTTATGCGGAAGTGGTGGTGGTGGTTGATGAAGAAGCAATTGTCCCTAAGTAGCCGAAACACCTTAGGAGACTCTAATCACAACTCAAACAACCACATATGTGATGGGGAACAAAATGGGTTAGTTTGCGGAAGTCGGTGGTGGTAATGCGGATGATATGGTGGAGGGCCTAGTCAAACTTGCCAAATTTCAGAAAATTTGATGGAGTCAAATGATGCTGGTGGTATTTTTGTGGGATGGGGGATGTCAAGAGCTTCAAAACGAGCTAAAGAACGTCAAAAACGGACTCCGGATGAATTAGTTATGGCCGAAACAAGAATTCAGCCGAGTCAGTGTCAGGGTTACCCGGACATCCGGAAGTAGGTCCGGATGATCCGGGTTCGTCAACCGGATTTCTGTCGTGTGGGGCGTCCGGACATCCGGGAGATGGTCCAGCTGATCCGGGTGGATCCGGATGATCCGGGAGCTCTTCCGGATGATCCGGGCAGGTCAAACTGCTCGGGATTTCCTCTCGGCGACGAATTTTTGGGCGGAAATGGATGATTCTCGGGGCAAAATTTGAGGGATTTCGTGAATGGAAGGTGGGGAAACTTGGGGGAAATGCTAGATCCACTTGAAACCAAGCAAATCCACGGATCAAAATCAACAAAACATCATCAAACCAACAAATCACAAAAAAATTTGGGGCTATTTTTGGTGGGGATTTTTGGATTTAGGACGAAAACAACAAAATCAAGCTAGAAAACACGGGGTAGGGGCTCCAAAAACGTGATCAACGTGGCTCATGATACCATATGATGTAGGGTGGAACCCTATAGCGTCGATCTTTCACGTTTGGAGTGGATCCTACGGAGGAATCACGAAGAACACACGGAAGCACGAGGGGAAACACGGGGAAAACGAGAGAGGATCACTCAACCAACAAGGAATCAATCACACAAGTGCTAGATCACCACACACATATGAGATCCACAAGATACAAAGTCAACTAAGGTAAGGATACAAAGGAACCGTTCATCTCCAAGAGGAGGCCTTGATGTTCTTCCCTAGATAGGGGTCTTGAATCCGCTGGGGGATCTTCTCCGAAGAGGTCCTGAGCTCCGAGGAGAAGTAACCGAGTGGATGAGCAAAGGCTCTCACACAAATATGAGCTAATCCAATGCTAACCCTCAAAGTGAGGAGGAGGAGTCCTATATATAGGCTAAGCCACGAAGGGGTAAGTGAGGGGCGAAGGGGTACACGGGCCTCGGCCCAAGTCACGCACACAGGCGGGGTCCGGATGATCCGGATGGTGGCCCGGATGATCCGGGTGTCGGGGGTCCGGATGATCCGGGTGAAGGAAATATGCCCTAGAGGCAATAATAAAGTTATTATTTATTTCCTTATTTCATGATAAATGTTTATCATTCATGCTGGAATTGTATTAACCGGAAACATGATACATGTGTGAATGCATAAACAAACAACATGTCACTAGTATGCCTCTACTAGACTAGCTTGTTAATCAAAGATGGTTATGTTTCCTAACCATGAACAAAGAGTTGTTATTTGAGTAACAAGGTCACATCATTAGTAGAATGATCTGATTGACATGACCCATTCCATTAGCTTAGCACTCGATCGTTTAGTATGTTGCTACTGCTTTTATCCATGACTTATACATGTTCCTGTAACTATGAGATTATGCAACTCCGTTTACGGAGGAACACTTTGGTACTACCAAACGTCACAACGAATCGGGTGATTATAAAGGAGTACTACAGGTGTCTCCAAAGGCAGATGTTGGGTTGGCGTATTTCGAGATTAGGTTTTGTCACTCCGATTGTCGGAGAGGTATCTCTGGGCCCTCTCGGTAATACACATCACTGAAGCCTTGCAAGCATTACAACTAATGAGTTAGCTGTGAGATGATGTATTACGGAACGAGTAAAGAGACTTGCGATGAACGAGATTGAACTAGGTATTGGATACCGACGATCGAATCTCGGGCAAGTAACATACCGATGACAAAGGGAACAACGTATGTTGTTATGCGGTCAGACCGATAAAGATCTTCGTAGAATATGTAGGAACCAATATGGGCATCCAGGTCCGCTGTTGGTTATTGACGGAGACGTGTCTCGGTCATGTCTACATTGTTCTCGAACCGTAGGGTCCGCACGCTTAAGGTTTCGATGGCGGTTATTATGAGTTTATGTATTTTGATGTACCAAGAAGTTGAGTCCCGGATGTGATCACGGACATGACGAGGAGTCTCGAAATGGTCGAGACATAAAGATTGATATATTGGAAGCCTATATTTGGAGTCGGAATGGTTCCGGTGAAATCGAAATTTATCGAGTATCTTGGGAGGTTACCGAACCCCCGAACTAAATGGGCCTTAGTGGGCCTCGAGGGAGAAGAGGAGGGCCGGCCAGGGGCAGGCGCGCCCCTCCCCTAGTCCGAATAGGACAAGGAGGCGGCGCCCCCTTTCCTCTTCCCCCCCCCAATCCTACTCCAACTAGGAAGGGGAGTCCTACTCCGGTGGGAGTAGGACTCCTCCGCGTCCTCCCTTGGGCCGGCGCACCTCCCCCTCCCTCCTTTATATACAGGGGCAGGGGGCACCCTATGACACACAAGTTTGATCTACGGATCGTTCCTTAGCCGTGTCGGTGCCCCCTCCACCATATTTCACCTCGGTCATATCGTCGCTGAAGCTTAAGCGGCCCCTGCGCGATAGAACATCAAGATCGTCCTGCCACGCCGTCGTCTTGTGGAACTCTCCTCGACACTCGGCTGGATCGGAGTCGAGGGACGTCATTGAGCTGTCGTGTGTCAAGAACTCGGGGCGCCGAGTAACGGCGCCGGGATCGGTCGGATCGCGAGGAGAACGTCGACTACTTCCTCTACGTTGTGATCGCTTCGCTTGGGTCTCGAGGGTGCGTAGACAACACTCTCCCCTCTGGTTGCTATACATCACCATGATCTTGCGTGTGCGTAGGAATTTTTGAAATTACTCGTTCCCCAACAAAGGTATCAGAGCCTAGGTTTTTATGGTTTGATGTTTTGCACGAGTAGAACACAAGTGAGTTGTGGGCGGTACAAGTCATACTACCTACCAGCATGTCATACTTTGGTTCAGCGGTATTGTGAGATGAAGCGGCCCGGACCGACATTACGCGTGACGCTTCTGCGAGACTGGTTTCACCGCCACGAGCACTCGTTGCTTAAAGGTGACCGTGGGTGTCTGTCTCTCTCACTTTAGTTGAACCAAGTGTGGCTCGCCGGTCCTTGAGAAGGTTAAACGGAGTCTATTTGACGAAGTATCGTTGTGGTTTTGATGCGTAGGTGAGATTGGTTCTTGCTTAAGCCCGTAGCAGCCACGTAAAATTTGCAACAACAAAGTAGAGGGCGTCTAACTTGTTTTTGCAGGGCATGTTGTGATGTGATATGGTCAAGGCGTGATGCTATATTTTATTGTATGAGATGATCATGTTTTGTAACGAAGTTATCGGCAATGGCGGGAGCCATATGGTTGTCGCTTTATTGTATGCAATGCAATCGCTTACTGTAATGCTTTACTTTATCACTAAGCGGTAGCGATAGTCGTAGAAGCATAAGTTTGGCGAGGCGACAACGATGCTACGATGGAGATCAAGGTGTCGCGCGGTGGCGATGGTGATCATGGTGGTGCTGCGGAGATGAAGATCACGAAGCACAAGATGATGATGGCCATATGATATCACTTATATTGATTTGCATGTGATGTTTATCCTTTATGCATCTTATCTTGCTTTGATTGACGGTAGCATTATAAGATGATCTCTCACTAAATTATCAAGAAGTGTTCTCCCGAGTATGCACCGTTGCCAAAGTTAAATCGTGCCCGGACACCACGTGATGATCGGGTGTGATAAGCTCTCGTCCATCTACAACGGGTGCAAGCCAGTTTTGCACACGCAGAATACTCGGGTTATACTTGACGAGCCTAGCATATGCAGATATGGCCTCGGAACACGGAGACCGAAAGGTCGAGCGTGAATCATATAGTAGATATGATCAACATAAGATGTTCACCATTGAAAACTACTCCATTTCACGTGATGATCGGTTATGGTTTAGTTGATTTGGATCACGTGATCACTTAAGATGACTAGAGGGATGTCTATCTAAGTGGGAGTTCTTAAGTAATATGATTAATTGAACTTAAATTTATCATGAACTTAGTACCTGATAGTATCTTGCTTGTTTATGTTTGTTTGTAGATAGATGGCTCGTGTTGTTGTTCCGTTGAATTTTAATGCGTTCCTTGAGAAAGCAAAGTTGAAAGATGATGGTAGCAATTACACGGACTGGGTCCGTAACTTGAGGATCATCCTCATTGCTGCACAGAAGAGTTACGTCCTGGATGCACCGCTGGGTGCGAACTGCTTCTTTGGAGCAACACCGATGTTGTGAGCGTCTGGCGAGCAAAGCTGATGACTACTCTATAGTTCAATGTGCCATGCTTTACGGCTTAGAACCGGGACTTCAACGGCGTTTTGAGCGTCATGGAGCATATGAGATGTTCCAGAGTTGAAGTTAATATTCAACAGAATGCCCGGATTGAGAGATATGAAGTCTCCAACAAGTTCTATAGCTGCAAGATGGAGGAGAATAGTTACATTAGTGAGCACATACTCGTAATGTCCGGGTACTACAATCACTTGACACAATTGGGAGTTAATCTTCCGGATGATTGTGTCATTGATGAAATTCTTCAATCACGCCACCAAGCTACAAAGGCTTCGTGATGAACTATAATATGCAAGGGTTAGTAAAGACTATACAGAGCTCTTACATGATGCTAAAGGCTGTGGAGGTAGAAATCAAGAAGGAGCATCAAGTGTTGATGGTCAATAAGACCACTAGTTTCAAGAAGAAAGGCAAAGGGAAGAAGAAGGAACTTCAAGAAGAACAGCAAGCAAGTTCTTTGCTCAGAGAAGAAACCCAAGTCGGACCTAAGCACAAAACTCGAGTGCTTCTACTACAAGCGGTCGTCCTTTGGGCGGAACTGCCCTAAGTATTTGGCGGATAAGAAGGATGGCAAGGTGAACAAAGGTATATGTGATATACATGTTATTGATGTGTACCTTACTAGAGCTCGCATAGCACTGGGTATTTGATCTTGGTTACATTGCTAATATTTGCAACTCGAAGCAGGGACTACGGATTGCGAACACCGGCAAAGGGCGAGGTGACGATCGCGCGTGGGAAATGATTCCAAAGTCGATGTGATCGCGATCGACACGCTACCTCTACATCTACCTTGGATTAGTTTTAGACCTAAATAATTGTTATTTGGTGCTGCGTTGAGCATGAACATTATATCTGGATCTTGTTTGATGCGAGGCGGTTATTCATTTAAATCGAGAGAATAATGGTTGTTCTATTTATATGAGTAATATCTTTTATGATCATGCACCCTTGAAGAGTGGTCTATTTTTGATGAATCTCGATAGTAGTGATACACATAATCATAATGTTGAAACCAAAAGATGCAGAGTTGATAATGATAGTGCAACTTATTTGTGGCACTGCCGTTTAGGTCATATCGGTGTAAAGCGCATGAAGAAACTCCATACCGATGGACTTTTGGAGTCACTTGATTATGAATCACTTGGCACTTGCGAACCGTGCCTTATGGGCAAGATGACTAAAACCCGTTCTCGGTACTATGGAGAGAGCAACAGATTTGTTGGAAATCATACATACAGATGTATGTGGTCCGATGAATGTTGAGGCTCGTGGCGGATATCGTTATTTTCTCACCTTCACAGATGACTTAAGCGGATATGGGTATATCTACTTAATGAAACATAAGTCTGAAACATTTGAAAAGTTCAAAAAATTCAGAGTGAAGTTGAAAATCATCGTAACAAGAAAATTAAATTTCTACGATCTGATCGTGGAGGTGAATATTTGAGTTCTGAGTTTGGTCTACATTTGAAACAATGCGGAATAGTTTAGCAACTCACGCCACCGGAACACCACAACGTAATGGTGTGTCCGAATGTAATGTCGCACTTTACTAGATATGGTGCGATCTATGATGTCTCTTCTGATTTACCGCTATCGTTTTGGGGTTATGCTCTAGAGGCGGCGCATTCACCTGAATAGAACACCGTTGAAATCCGTTGAGGCGACACCTTATGAACTGTGGTTTGGCAAGAAACCAAAGTTGTCGTTTCTTAAAGTTTGGGGATGCGATGCTTATGTGAAAAAGCTTCAACTGATAAGCTCGAACCCAAATCGAATGTGTCTTCATAGGATACCCAAAGGAGACAGTTGGATACACCTTCTATCACAGATCCGAAGGCAAGACATTCGTTGCTAAGAATGGATCCTTTCTAGAGAAGGAGTTTCTCTCGAAAGAAGTGAGTGGGAGGAAAGTAGAACTTGATGAGGTAATTGTACCTTCTCCCTTACTTGAAAGTAGTTAAATCGCGAAACCGGTTTCTAAGACATCCACACCAAGTAGTGAGGAAGTTGATGATATTGATCATGAAACTTGAGATCAAGTTACTCTGTAACCACGTAGATCAACCAGAGTAAGATCCGCACGAGTGAATGCGGTAATCCTGTTACGGAAATCATGCTACTAGATCATGATGAACCTCGAACTATGAAGAAGCGATGGTGAGCCCAGATTCCATAAAATGGCTTGAGGCCATGAAATCGAGATGGGATCCATGTATGAAAACAAAGTATGGACTTTGGTTGACTTGCCGAGATTAGGCAAGCAATAGAAAACAAGTGGATCTTCAAGAAGAAGACGATCTTGACGGTAATATTCTTGTCTACAAAGCTCGACTTATGCAAAGGGTTTCGACAAGTTCAAGGGATTGACTACGATGAGACCTTCTCACCCGTGGCGATGCTTAAGTCTGTCCGAATCATGTTAGCAATTGCGCATTTTATGATTATGAAATTTGGCAAATGGATGTAAAGACGCATTCTGAATGGATTTACGGAAGAAGAGTTGTATATGATGCAACCGAAGGTTTTATCGATCCAAAGGAGCTAACAAAGTATGCAAGCTCCAGCGATCCATCTATGGACTGGTGCAAGCATCTCGGAGTTGGAATAAGCGCTTTGATAGTGTGATCAAAGCATTTGGGTTTATCTGAGACTTTTGGAGAAGCTTTGTATTTACAAGAAAGTGAGTGGGAGCTCAGAGCATTTACGATATTATATGTAGATGACATATTGCTGATCGGAAATGATATAGAATTCTGGATAGCATAAAGGGATACTTGAATAAGAGTTTTCAATGAAAGACCTCGGTGAAGCTGCTTACATATTGGGCATTAAGATCTATAGAGATAGATCAAGGCGCTTAATTGGACTTTCACAAAGCACATACCTTGACAAAATTTTGAAGAAGTTCAAAATGGATCAAGCAAAGAAAGGGTTCTTGCACGTGTTACAAGGTGTGAAGTTGAGTAAGACTCAATGCCCGACCACCATAGAAGATAGAGAAAATGAAAGATGTTCCTATGCTTGACCATAGGCTCTATCATGTATGCAATCTTGTGTACTGACCTGATGTGTGCCTTGCTATAAGTTTAGCAGGAGGTACCAAAGTAATCCAGAGTGGATCATTTGGGCAGCGGTCAAGAACATCTGAAATACGAAAAGGACTAAGGATATGTTTCTCGTATATGGAGGTGACAAAGAGCTCATAAATGGCAGTTACGTTGATGCAAGCTTTGACACCGATCCGGACGATTCTAAATCGCAGACCGGATCGTATTTACACTAAGCGGAGGAGCTGTAAGTTGGTGCAGTTCTAAACAAAGCGTCGTGGCGGGATCTACATGTGAAGCGGAGTACATAGCAGCCGAAGCAGCTAATGAAGGAGTCGGATGAAGGAGTTCATATCCGATCTAGGTGTCATACCTAGTGCATCGGGTCCAATGAAAATCTTCGTGACAATCTTGGAGCAATTGCCTTAGCGAAGGAATCCAGATTTCACAAGAGGACCAAGCACATCAAGAGACGCTTCAATTCCATCGGGACTTAGTCGGTGGGAGACATAGAGATTTGCAAGATACATACGGATCTGAATGTTGCGACCCGTTGACTAAGCCTCTTCCACGAGCAAAACATGATCAGCACCAAGACTCCATGGGTGTTAGAATCATTACTATGTAATCTAGATTATTGACTCTAGTGCAAGTGGGAGGCTGAAGGAAATATGCCCTAGAGGCAATAATAAAGTTATTATTTATTTCCTTATTTCATGATAAATGTTTATCATTCATGCTGGAATTGTATTAACGGAAACATGATACATGTGTGAATGCATAAACAAACAACATGTCACTAGTATGCCTCTACTAGACTAGCTTGTTAATCAAAGATGGTTATGTTTCCTAACCATGAACAAAGAGTTGTTATTTGATTAACAAGGTCACATCATTAGTAGAATGATCGATTGACATGACCCATTCCATTAGCTTAGCACTCGATCGTTTAGTATGTTGCTCTGCTTTTATCCATGACTTATACATGTTCCTGTAACTATGAGATTATGCAACTCCGTTTACGGAGGAACACTTTGGTACTACCAAGCGTCACAACGTAATCGGGTGATTATAAAGGAGTACTACAGTGTCTCCAAAGGCGGATGTTGGGTTGGCGTATTTGAGATTAGGTTTTGTCACTCCGATTGTCGGAGAGGTATCTCTGGGCCCTCTCGGTAATACACATCACTGAAGCCTTGCAAGCATTACAACTAATGAGTTAGCTGTGAGATGATGTATTACGGAGCGAGTAAAGAGACTTGCGATGAACGAGATTGAACTAGGTATTGGATACCAACGATCGAATCTCGGGCAAGTAACATACGATGACAAAGGAACAACGTATGTTGTTATGCGGTCGACCGATAAAGATCTTCGTAGAATATGTAGGAACCAATATGGGCATCCAGGTCCGCTGTTGGTTATTGACGGAGGCGTGTCTCGGTCATGTCTACATTGTTCTCGAACCGTAGGGTCCGCACGCTTAAGGTTTCGATGGCGGTTATTATGAGTTTATGTATTTTGATGTACGAAGAATTTGAGTCCGGATGTGATCACGGACATGACGAGGAGTCTCGAAATGGTCGAGACATAAAGATTGATATATTGGAAGCCTATATTTGGAGTCGGAATGGTTCGGGTGAAATCGAATTTATTAGAGTACCGGAGGTTACGGAACCCCGGGAACTAAATGGGCCTTAGTGGGACTCGAGGGAGAAGAGGAGGGGCGGCCAGGCAGGCCAGCCGCCCCTCCCCTAGTCCGAATAGGACAAGGAGGCGGCGCCCCCTTTCCTCTTCCCTCCCCAATCCTACTCCAACTAGGAAGGGGGGAGTCCTACTCGGTGGGAGTAGGACTCCTCCGGCGCGCCCCTTGGGCCCGCACCTCCCCCTCCCTCCTTTATATCTGGGGCAGGGGCACCCTATGACACACAAGTTTGATCTACGGATCGTTCCTTAGCCGTGTGCGGTGCCCCTCCACCATATTTCACCTCGGTCATATCGTCATGAAAGCTTAGGCGAAGCCTGCTTGCGTAGAACATCAAGATCGTCACCACGCCGTCGTCTTGTGGAACTCTCCCTCGACACTCGGCTGGATCGGAGTCTGAGGGGCGTCATCGAGCTGTCGTGTGTCAAGAACTCGGGCGCCGAGTAACGGCGCCGGATCGGTCGGATCGCGAGGAGAACGTCGACTACTTCCTCTACGTTGTGATCGCTTCGCTTGGTCTCGAGGGTGCGTAGACAACACTCTCCCCTCTCGTTGCTATACATCACCATGATCTTGCGTGTGCGTAGGAAATTTTTTGAAATTACTACGTTCCCCAACACCGGGCGACCGTCCGGATGATCCGGCTTCGTCGAGCAGCTTCTGTTGTCTTCGGGCACGTTAGCCGGATCGTCCGGGTGGTCGTCCGGATCGTCCGGGCTCGGTCCGGATCGTCCGGCTGGGTGTCCGGATGATCCGGGCAAGTCCAGTCTTGCTCCATTCTTCTTCTTCCTTCTCCTCTTCCATGCTTGGCCTTGGTCCTTGGATTCTCCATGGTCATCTTGGTTGTACCTGAGTGTATGCAAGGTCCATGCATGAGGTAGTAGCCGTGTCTCATATGCGGAAAGTGACGGTTCGAAGAGGAGTGAATTCACCTTGTGTCCAATGGCGCATAGTCGAGGTCTCATCTTATGTATCCTTGGGGCTTGGAGAGTAGTCGGAGTGTACATGGGGATGAACGTGGGATGCTCCGCATCACGACGACTGCCATCTTTCAGGTTATACACACGTATACATAAACGGCCGCATAGGAGATATTTCAATACTTGAATGCACAAGTATAAAAAGCGCCTACATCATAAATGTTGTTTTACAAAATAAAACGTTTATTTGAACGTGACATTTTTTGAGCACTGCGACTCTATTACACGAGCACCACGCAGAATTTCCCCAAAATAGTGCTCGGCGGGTAACCGGCTCTCGTCCGAACCCTGGGTCGCAACAGCGGTGGCATCCTTCTGTCCAATGTGTCTTCACACGGGCGAGTGCCATCCGTGCACCCTCTATGCAGGCCGACCGCTTCATCGCCTTGATATGCGGCACCGCCCCAAGAAACTGCTGCAATAAGCCGAAATAGCTCTTCGGCTTGGGCCTATCCGGCCAGACATGAGTCACGATATCCGTCA
Source organism: Aegilops speltoides (assembly GCA_021437245.1). Lineage (NCBI taxonomy): Eukaryota > Viridiplantae > Streptophyta > Magnoliopsida > Poales > Poaceae > Aegilops > Aegilops speltoides. Next base: position 134,540,895 of record CM038143.1, read on the forward strand.
TGGAAAGTCCTGACAACCTATTTAGCTCAGCCCACTCGGCCAACCGATCGGTCAGCGGAAGCGAACGCTCTGGACTATGGAATTGAGACCAAAACAACTCTTCCGTCTTGTGGTCCTTCTGACTTCGGAAGTGCACAACGGCATCCATCGCACTTGCCGCTAAGTCCATATAAGGATCCTCCAGACCCCACAGCGGGCCAAGTTGAGCATACTTTGGATCCGTGAACCTTCGGCGCAGCAGAAAGGGCTTGCCAGCCACAATGTCCCCGGCTTGGCGTAGCTCCTCCTTTATAGCCCGCATTGCAGAACGGGCATCCTTGGCTTCGGCGGTGGCCTTCCCCAGGTCTTCTCGCTCCGCTAGGTGCTCCTTGTCAAGAACCTCATTGCGGTCGGTAGCATCTTTTAACTTCACAGCCATTTCGGCCATCTCTTCCCTGCTTCGGCAGTGTGCAGCCCTTTCGGCTTCTAACTCCTCGGCCGCCCTCGAGGCCGTCGCATTAGTCCTTCTGGCTTGCTCCTTGGCTTGAGCAAGTTCGGCCTGAAGGCTCTCCACAGTAGCGGTGCCATCTACATTTCACACACATGCTGTAAGGAGTGGGCTTCGGCTCCCTTACTAAGTGACCGCAAAGAAACACTTACCCTGCGACTCATCAAGTCGCCTGTTGACTAGCGCGATGTCCGCACCCGCAACGTCGAGTTGCCGCTTTAGTTCATCAACTCCATCAGTCCGGCTGGCCCCCGGACGATCCGCCACCTGCATAGGAACAGTGAAAATTGAAACCTGCGATTTTGATCCTCGGCACGCCGTCGCTTTCGACAACCTACCGAGTCTCAGGGGCTACTATCTATACAGGGCGCACTTTTATGTGCAAAACTGTCAAAAAGGTGTGTCGTTTTTACGTACCTCAAACCCCACCAAAAACTCTGACGGCATTATGCAATCCGCTTTGGGATTTAAATCCTTCCAATCACCATACTCATCAATGCATGGTGATCTTCTGAGATGGACGCCCTCTCAAGTAGATATTTCAGCTCCCCCGGCCGAACTCTAGTCGGCGCCGAACTCTTCGGCCCTGCCGGGCTCGGGGATACCCTCCGTGATGACACTTCAGGCTCGTCCGCCCTATCCGACGGCGGAGCAGACGGAGGCGTCTCGCTCTCAACCATCTCTGGACGAAGGTCCCTCGAAGACGAGCTCATCTGAGAAGGTCGGAGATCCGAACTACAAGGTAAAAATTTCGATTATCCTCAGAAGCACAAATAGGGATGTCTCTTGTTACCGAACTCCCTTTTTTCTACTCACGGCTCGCTAGAGGGCTGATTCTTTAGGGGAGACTGTGCGGCCGAGACCTCCCCGGACGCAGGACCCTCTGGTGAAGATTTCTTCCCCCGCTTAGGGGCTTTGGCCTCCGGGTGTTCGGAGGCGGTCCTCTTATCCCCCTGGAGGGAGGGATTCTCGATCCCCCCCTTCTTCAAGAGCCTCCTTGGGCGAGGCGGTAGCTCCCCTATTTCCCCCTTTGCCTTCTTCTGAAGGCGCAACCTCCAGCATCTTGACCAGCATGGGATCCGGCGCGGTCTCTGGGAGGGGGGCCGGACACCGTATCAGCTTTGCTTGCGCTATCCACTCCTGTTAAAGGGCAACGGGTTAAAAGGCGAATCATAGAAAGGCAAACAAACGGTATGTCCGGACTCGGAGCTACTTACTTGTGTATCCGGGCGATTGCAGCTTAGGCCGGCGTCCTCGGTCAATTCCGGACACGCCTCTCGTGATCCGAAGAATAATTTGTACATCTCCACGGGTGTCATACCCATGAAATGTTGGAGAATCCTTGGTCCCTCCGTATTAAACTCCCACAGCCGGAGAGGGCGGTGTTTGCAGGGCAGGAGATGCCTAATCAGCATGACCTATATTACCACAACCAGATCGATCTCCCTCGATTGGAGGTCTCGAATCCGGCCCTGCAGTAGGGGCACGTCCTTTGACGGCCCCCAATTGAGCCCTTGGTTGACCCACGACATCAACCGTCATGGAAGTCCCGAGCGGAATAAGGGCGGAGGTTTCTGCCTGCTGCCCTTCGGAGCGGTGATATAGAACCACTCCTGCTGCCACAAGCCGAGCTCCTCTTGGAAGGAGCCCTCGGGCCACGGGGCATCGGCCCTCCTGCTTCTGACCGCCCGCCGCAAGACTCGCTTGACGCCCCGATCATCTTGGCTCCACATTGAAGGTCTTCAGCCACAGGCCGAAGTGGGGGGTGACGCGGAGGAAGGCTTCGCAGAGGACAATAAATGAGGAAATATGGAGAATGGACTCCAGAGCCAAGTCGTGGAATTCCGACCCATAGTAGAACATGAGCCCTCTCACAAAAGGATCCATCGGGAAGCCTAAACCCCGACGGAGGTGGGATACAAAGATGACGTACTCGCCGGGCTCGGGGGTGGGGATGGCCTGCCCTTCGGCAGGCAACCTGTGCGAAATCTCGTAAGACAGGTACTTGGCCTCTCGCAGCTTTAGCACGTCCTCCTCCACGACGGAGGAGGGCATCCACCGACCACAAGGTCGGGCGGACATGTTGAAGGTCCGAAGCGCTCGAATCTGGGGCTCTGGGTGTTGGAACTTGGAGCAAGGAGAAGGTTCGATGGAGGATTGAAGAAAAGAAATGAGCCTTGGTCCTATTATAAAGAGGGAGAATACCAAGAGCCGTCTCCATGACCGTTCGGGACTCGCCTTCGATAGAGGGGGCGTGGCGATGGGCACAGTTGGGTTACCCACATCCGTATTGATGAGAATCCCGGAATAAGGGGAACACGATCTCTGCTTCGACAAGACGTGCCAAGGAAACCGCTTCGCTAAACGCCCTGAGGTGGTATAATAAAAAATGATTCAAGTAAAGGCTTGGTAGTGGCGTGACGTCATGCTACAAGATACGTCAGCAGATTGAACTTGTGTACATAATATTCTCTCTACGGTGGAATGTGGAAATTATTTTGCGAGCGGACACTATCTGGTGTTCGCAATCTTCTATGAATTATTCGGAGGAGGAACCCGCCTTGCAATGCCGAACAATATACACGCCGGACTCATCGTCATTGAAGCTGGTTCGAGGGCTCTTGAGGAGTCTGGATAGCAGACTAGGGGTGTCCGGATAGCGGACTATCATCGTCGGCGGACTCCAAGACTATGAAGATACAAGATTGAAGACTTAGTCCCTGTCCGGATGGGACTTTCCTTGGCGTGGAAGGCAAGCTTGGCGATATGTATATGTAGATCTCCTACCATTGTAACCGACTCTGTGTAACCCTAGCCCTCTCCGGTGTCTATATAAACCGGAGGGTTTTAGTCCGTGGGACAACAACCATTACAACAATCATACCATAGGCTAGCTTCTAGGGTTTAGCCTCCTTGATCTCGTGGTAGATCCACTCTTGTACTACCCATATCATCAATATCAATCAAGCAGGAGTAGGGTTTTACCTCCAACGAGAGGGCCCGAACCTGGGTAAAAACATCGTGTCCCTTGTCTCCTGTTACCATCCGCCTAGACGCACAGTTCGGGACCCCCTACCCGAGATCCGCCAGTTTTGACACCGACAATGCCCAAAAACAGCTCGCAAAGGGCCATGAAGCCCGCAATATGCAGAATGGAGGCAGGCGTAAGGTTGTGCAACTTGAGGCCGTAGAACTCCAGGAGCCCCGGAGAAACGGATGAATTGGAAATCCGAGCCCTCTTATCAAATAAGGGACAAGGCATACCCGCTCTCCTTTGGAGTGGCTGGGGACGCTCTCCGCTTTCTTTCCGCCCTTATAGGTGGCGAGTCCGGCTCGAACTGGAACCATGAAGGCTGGGGGAAGAAATCCCTTGGTTTGGAGCGCCACTAGCTCACTGTGCGGGATGGAGCATCTCTCCCAATCTCCAGGCTGATGGCTGGGAGGGCGAGAGGAGGAGCCGCGTCGACTGTCCATGATGGAATGGATTTCTGTCAGATGCGCTCTGATGAATGCTCGCGACGGGAGGATGGTGTGATTTGGATCTAGATCCTCGTCTCTTTTATAGGCAGCTTATTTGCGCAGCTAGGTGGATAAATGTAAAAATACCCTGGCTTTTCGCGTTCGTTCAACACGTGGAAGGTGGCCATTATTGGGCGTGGAAGCCGAGGAGCACAATATTTACAAGGAGCCGAACGCTATTCAACAGGTACACAGGATATTGAAGAAGAAACCGCCTTGCAATGCCGAAGACAATCTACGCGCTGGACTCATCGCCATTGAAGCCTGGTTCGGGGGCTACTGAGGGAGTCCTGGACTAGGGGGTGTCCGGATAACCGAACTATCACCTTTGGCCGGACTCCTGGACTATAAAGATACAAGATTGAAGACTTCGTCCCGTGTCCGGATGGGACTTTCCTTGGCGTGGAAGGCAAGCTTGGCGATACGGATATGTAGATCTCCTACCATTGTAACCGACTCTGTGTAACCATAACCCTCTTTGGTGCCTATATAAACCGGAGGGTTTTAGTCCGTAGGACGAATAACAATCATACCATAGGCTAGCTTCTAGGGTTTAGCCTCTCTGATCTCGTGGTAGATCTACTCTTATACTACCCATATCATCAATATCAATCAAGCAGGAGTAGGGTTTTACCTCCATCGAGAGGGCCCGAACCTGGGTAAAAACATCGTGTCCCTTGTCTCTTGTTACCATCCGCCTAGACGCACAGTTCGGGACCCCCTACCCGAGATCCGCCGGTTTTGACACCGACAGTGAGGATAGTGACACAAAAAATTTGATGCAAAATGTTAGCAAAAGCCAATAATGTTGAAAGAGATTCACAAATTCGCAAGTGAAACAAGTAGACCAATAGCAATAAGTGGCACGCGGAAACGCACACACGGATAGATAAATGGGGTCGTGCAACCAAGGAATGAGCACAAAATGTGGAATCCACAGAAAACGCTTGTGTTGCACAACTCAAGAGAGACGCTAGCACGATTGCTCAATAGGCGGATACGACACTTGTGCACAACCTATAAGATGCAAAATGTATCAACTTTCTATCCCAAGTATGCTATTTATGTATGTATGTTCAGGTGCTTTAGCACAAGATGATCCAAGATGACGAGTATGATACCATATAATATATTGTGATGCTATGGCTATTGCTTACAAGCTCTTTGCTCACTCTTTTTCTTTGCTTAAAAGCTTATTCTTTTTTGTGGCCACGTTACACAAACCAAGATAGCAATTGTATATATGCGGGAACAATCTTGTGACACAAGAGATGATATGATGACACCAAGATGATATGGTATATATGCAATGGAAGGTTTAGATCACTAATGTGCACAAGTACCGTGGCCGGCAATACTGAAATGGCTAGTCTTGATGGGAAAGTAACACAAAATGGGCTAGGGGTTATCAATGCAATTGCAATGGGAATATACAATAATGTCGTCGAGGTTACCATCTGTGTCGATGATGAGAGGCGGTGTTGTCGAAGTCGACTTGTTCCAATTAGCTGAAACACCTTAGGAAACGGAAAAACCGCAAACTCAAAATCTCCAAAGGCAAATGTCAAATGGTGGTAGCGGAAAGCGGTGGTGGTTTGCACTCGGCAATGCGGAAGTGGAAAGATGGGCTATACACGTGTCGGAGTTGAAGTTGCCGTCCCTAAGTAGCCGAAACACCTTAGGAGACACAAGCCACAACTCAAACAAGCTCAAACAAAATTGGGTATAAGTTGGGGTGTCGGAAGTGTATGGCGGGCAAGGTTATGTGGAAGTGGAGGTGGTGGTTGGTGAAGAAGAAACCGTCCCTAAGTAGCTGAAACACCTTAGGAGACTCGAATCACTACTCAAGCAACCACTCATGCTATGGTGAACAAAATAGGTTAGGTTGCGGATGTCGGTGGTGGTGTAGCGTATGATGTGGTGGAAGCCCTAGACAATGATGCCAAAGTTCCAAAAATTTGGTGGAGTCAAATGATGTTCGTAGTATTTTTGTGGGATGGGGAATGTCGATAGCTTCAAAACGAGCTAAAGAACATCAAATTGGAGTTCGGATGAATTAGTTATGGACAAAACAAAAATCAGCTGAAGTTGATATCTACGGGTTGCAAACGTCCAGAAATGGACAGATGTCCGGTGGCCGGACGTCCAGTCGGGTCAGAAATCTGCTAATTTCGTTTTGTAATGGGATGTCGGACGTTCGGTAAGTAGCAGATGTTTGGTGGTTCCTGGGGCTCCGGACGTCCGGTAAAGTGGCGGTCGTCCGGTGGGTCTAGGTCAATGCGAAATGCGAGTTCGAGACGCGATTTTGGGTGGAGAAAGTGGATTTCGGGGTCAAAATTTGTGGGATTTGACGGATGGAAAGATGGGGAAACTTGGGGGAATGCTAGATCCACTCCAAACCAAGCAAATCCACGGATCAAAATCAACAAAACATCCTCAAACCAAAAAATCACAAAAAAAAAATTGGAGCTATTTTTGGTGGGGATTTTCGAAATTTATGATGAAATCAAGCAAAAGAAGGCTAGAAAACGGTGGGAGGGACTCCAAATACGTGATAAACATGGCTCATGATACCATATGATACGGGGCTAATCCCGGTGTAGGCCAATCTTTCACGATTGGAGTGGGATCCCTCGTAGAACACAAAGAACACGGGGAAGAACGGAGATAAATCACAAGAGGAAACACTCAAGAACAAGTCCAATCACACATCCACTAGACAATCAAACACACAAGATCCACAAGATACATAAACAACAAAGGGAAAGATACAAGGTAAGGTTCATCTCCAAGAGGAGGTCTTGATGGTATCCTAGACGGATCTTCCCATGAGGGGTCTTGATGATATCCCGCAGGATCTTCTCACATGGAGGTCTTGAACTCCACGGGAGTGGTAGTCTCTCTCTCTCAAGAGTAGAGGTAGGAGCAAAGCTCACCTAAGAATGAGCTATCATATTTGCTAACCCTAGAAAGGATGAGGGGGAGGTCTATTTATAGTCTAAGCCTCGAAGGGGTAAGTGGGAAGGGATACAAGGCCAACGGCCCGCGGCTGCGCGCAGGCAGTTACCGGATGTCCGATGGGTACCGGTCGTCCGGTGGCTCGTGGGAGACCAGTCGTCCGCTGGTCACCGAACGTCCGCTAAATCCGTTTTGTTGAATAGGCATCAGACGTCCGTTATCTTCGGACTTCTATTAATACTACTGGTCGTCCGATGTGGGCCGGACGTTCGCTCGCTGGGAGGTGCTGTAGCTGACTTTGGCTGGTCTTCAGGCACCGGTCGTCCGGTGGAGGTCGGACGTCCACTCGCTGTAGCTTCTTCGGCAGCTCTTCTTCTTGCGTCTTAATTTCCACGCTTCCCTCGTGGATGGTGTAGTTGTACCTTGGCGCTTGCACTCCTCCTCGTCGTTCGTGAAGCTCCGGCAATACCTATGCATGCACACGAGAGGAATGTCAAGTAGTATACCATCCTTGAAGGGGTCAAGTGAACACGTGTAAAGGAGATGATTCACCTTTGTGTACGTGAAGTAGATGTGGCGCGTGTCACTTGCCAAACGGACTCTTGACATGGTGATGTCCATAGGATGCTCCGCATCACTAGGGGTGGGGGCATGACCCCCCTTTCCTTCTTCTCATCCACCTCTTTCCCCTTCCCCCCTTCTCCGGAAAGGAAAAGGGACTCCTACTAGGACTGGAAGTCCTAGTAGGACTTCCCCCGTGGCGTGCCCCCTCTAGGACGGTCGCCCCCTCCTCTCCTCCTTTATATACGTGGGCAAGGGGGCACCCCAAAAAACAATAGTTGTTTCTTAGCCGTATGCGGTGCCCCCTCCATAGTTTACTCCTCCAGTCATAGTGTCATAGTGCTTAGGAGAAGCCTTGCACGGATCACATCACCAACACCGTCACCACACCATCATGCTGACGGAACTCTTCCTCAACCCTCTACTGGATCAAGAGTTTGAGGGACGTCATCGAGATGAACGTGTGCAGAAATCAGAGGCGCCGTACGTTCGGTGCTTGATCGGTTGGATTGCGAAGGCGTTCAACTACATCAGCCATTAAGCTAATGCTTCCGCTTTCGGTCTACGAGGGTATGTGGAGACACTCTCCCCCTCTCGTTGCTATGCATATGCTAGATAGATCCTGCGTGATCGTAGGATTTTTTTTTGAAATTGCATGCTATGTTCCCCAAGAGTGGCATCCGAGCCAGGTCTATGCGTAGATGATATGCACGAGTAGAACACAAAGAGTTGTGGGCGATAATAGTCGTACTTCTTACCACCAACATCTTACTTTGATTCGGCGGTATTGTTGGATGAAGCGTCCCGGACCAACATTGCATGACCGCGTTCATGAGACTGGTTCTACCGACGTGCTTTGCACATAGGTGGCTGGCGGGTGTCTGTTTCTCCAACTTTAGTTGAATCGAGTTTGACTATGACCGGTCCTTTTTGAAGGTTAAAACAACACACTTGACGAAAAATCATTGTGGTTTTTGATGCGTAGGTAAGAACGGTTCTTGCTAGAAGCCCATAGCAGCCAGGTAAAACTTGCAACAACGAAGTAGAGGACATCTAACTTGTTTTTGCAGGGCATATTGTGATGTGATATGGTCAAGACGTGATGAGATATAAATTGTTGTATGAGATGATCATGTTTTGTAAAAGTTATCAGCAACTGGCAGGAGCCTTTGATATGTCTCCAACATATCTATAATTTTTTATTGTTCCATGCTGTTATATTATCATTCTTGGATGTTTTACAGTCATTTTATATCATTTTTGGTACTAACCTATTGACATAGTGCCCAGTGCCAGTTGCTGTTTTTTGCATGTTTTTTACATCGCGGGAAATCAATATCAAATGGAGTCCAAACGCAACGCAAGTCCTGGAGGATTTTTTTAGGCCAGAAGAAAGCCAATGGGCCAAGGAAGCACCTAAGGGGCTGCTCGAGGTGAGCAGCACCCACCAGGGCGCGCTAGGAGGACCAGGCGCGCCCTGGTGGGTTGAGCCCACCTCGGGTGCCCCGAACCGCCTCTTTGCTCTATAAATACTGTAGGACCTTGAGAAGAGGTGTCTAGAGGGGGGTGATTAGACACTAAGTACCAAAGTTGCAGTTTTTAAGTTTCTTTAAGTTTAAGTGAAGTTTAGGCACAATTTCAACATTCACAATACATATCAAGCAAGCATGCAAAGAGTATATGAGCAGCGGAAAGTAAAGCATGCAACTTGCAAGAAAGTAAAGGGAAGGGTTTGGAGGATTCAAACGCAATTGGAGACACAGATGTTTTTGGCGTGGTTCCGATAGGTGGTGCTATCGTACATCCCCGTTGATGGAGACTTCAACCCACGAAGGGTAACGGTTGTGCGAGTCCACGGAGGGCTCCACCCACGAAGGGTCCACGAAGAAGCAACCTTGTCTATCCCACCATGGCCGTCACCCACGAAGGACTTGCCTCACTAGTGGTAGATCTTCACGAAGTAGGCGATCTCCTTGCCCTTACAAACTCCTTGGTTCAACTCCACAATCTTGTCGGAGGCTCCCAAGTGACACCTAGCCAATATAGTAGACACCACTCTCCAAGAAGTAACAAATGGTGCGTTGATGATGAACTCCTTGCTCTTGTGCTTCAAATGATAGTCTCCCCAACACTCAACTCTCTCTCATAGGTTTTGGATCTGGTGGAAAGAAGATTTCAGTGGAAAGCAACTTGGGGAAGGCTAGAGATCAAGATTCATATGGTAGGAATGGAATATCATGGCCTCAACACATGAGTAGGTAGTTCTCTCTCAGAAAATGTAAGCTGGAAGTGTAGGTTCGTTCTGATGGCTCTCTCCATGAATGAAGAGGAGGTGGAGGGGTATATATAGCCTCCACACAAAATCTAACCGTTACACACAATCTACCAAACTCGGTGGGACCGAATTGTTAAACTCGGTTATACTGATTTAGCAAATAATGTGACCGTTAGGATTTTCGGTGGGACCGAAATACAACTCGGTAAGACCGATATGGTTAGGATTAGGGCATAACGTAATCTCAGTAAAACCGATTACACAAACTCAGTGAGACCGATTTTGGTAATAAGCTTTCCAGAGAGTTGGTTAGGCAAACTCGGTGGTACCGATTACTCAAACTCGGTGGGACCGATTTTGGTAATAAGTTGTCCAGAGAGTTTGCATTGTAATCTCGGTAGTACCGATTGCTCAAAATCGGTGAGACCGATTTTGATAATGGGTATACATAGAGAGATTACAATCCCATCTCGGTGAGACCGAGATCCCTATCGGTAGAACCGATTTGCTTAGGGTTTGTGGCAGTGGCTAAGACATATGGAATCGGTGGCGCCGGATAGGAAGAATCAGTGTGACCGATTTTGGCTTTAGGTTTAGGTCATTTGTGGAAGTGGGAAAGTAGCTGATGGTTTTGGAGCATATCACTAAGCACATGAAGCAAGAGGCTCATTAAGCAACACCTCATCCCTCCTTGATAGTATTGGCTTTTCCTATAGACTCAATGTGATCTTGGATCACTAAAATGTAAAATGAAGAGTCTTGAGCTTGAAGCTTGAGCCAATCCTTTGTCCTTAGCATCTTGAAGGAGTTCCCACATCCTTTAGTCCATGCCACTCCATTGTTGAATTTATCTAAAACATACTAGATAAAGGTGTTAGTCCAACAAGAGATATGTTGACATTAATTACCAAAACCACCTAGGGGGCACTTGTGCTTTCAATCTCCGCCTTTTTGGTAATTGATGACAACATACATCAAAGCTTTAGATAAGGATACAAAGAGTAGCAAGTAAAGCTTTGGAAAGACATGTAACAACCATAGGCTCCCCCTACATGTATGCAATCATGTGAATATGAAATATAGAGGCATATGAGTGCATAACCATGATAGAGTAGGCAAAGTGTTACATGCATCTTGGCCATATGCATTAGAGCAAAGAATGTTAAAGAAAATACCTTCATGCTCATGAGTCCTTCTTGTAAACAATATGTACATCAGCAAGAATTCCTCATACACCTGATTGTAATGCATATACTTACCTTGTAGTCTTGAGTTGGCTTGGGATGGGATGAACCTGCGTAAACAAGGTTAGATAACATAGATACATCTACTAGCCAGAGCAAACAGAAGAAACCACAAGAATACCAAGACTGGGATGACATGTAGAGAGTGAGTACTAAGTACCACATTAGATTAGACATGTCCCCAAGAGTAAAGATATGCAATGAATTCAAATGATTTCTCTTCCTTAGATGTCTTGCTCCCCCTGAATCTAACATGGGATATTGGGAGAAGACAGGGAAACAGAAAATCAGAGCTGAAAGATATGAATGATGAACAGAGCTAATGTATGCTAATGCAAATAAGCACAAAAGATCAAATGAACATGTGGGCATCTCTCCTCTTGAACACCAAGCATCTGGGATCCTTGAGAAATACTTTCTACTTAAGTATTCTCTCCCCCTGGAATCTCTCTCCCTTTGAGGGTCTCTCCCCCTTAGAAGATCTCTCTCCCCCTTAAGGATCTCTTTCTAAAAGATAAGATTTTGATGTTCTCTCTCTCCAAATGATAAGCTTTGATGTTCTCTCTCTCCCCCCTTTGACATCAATTTCCAAGAAGGGTCTTCTGGAATCTATCGAATGGGTTTGGTCCTTGAGACACAGCTCAAAGCAATGATAAAAAATGTGATGCTGGTAGAGGACAAGATTCATTGAGTGGAGCTGGATCAGAAGAGACATAGAATATGTGGCAAACTGTTTTTCCTGTTGTGAAATCGGTGGCACCGAGTGGTTTGCTTCGGTTGTGCCGAAAGGATTCGGTTGGAACGAAAATAACAAGTCGGTGAAACCGAGTTCATCTCAGAGAAAACACTTGTCACCTCAGCTCACTTAGACTGGTAAGATCTCACAAAGATTTGCAAGGAATTTACTGACGGATGTGCAATGAATTGGAATGCAGAAAATGCAGAGCAGACAAAAAGAAAATCTAGATGAAGTTTTTTTTTGTTAAAAGGGAAACAAATATGCATGTGACAAATGCAAAAACACAGAAAAGAACACAGGGGAACTTCATCTAGAGGTGGTCGGCGACAAAGTCACCTATGTTAGAGTATATTGACTTAGGAGTCAAGTGAGATCACTTGATCATAGGTCATACTCATCGTTTAAGCTCAAAATGGGGTTGCCATTTTTCATTTAAGCATCTTGATGTATTCACATCTTGTCGAGTTGCTTTAGCTCATTACTTGGAGTAAAGCTTCTCTAAGATGGAATGACATACCTTGGTTGGTGGTGTAGTCCATGTAGTTGAACTTGTGCGGGTTGCTCAAAGTTGATGTAGCTCATCAAGAATTTGGAGCACCACTTGGAATTTGAGTCCATCTACCTACATGGGTTAGTTCTTGCAAGGAAGAGCACTTGTATATCCAAAAATGACAATCATAAGCTCAATAGAGAATTTGTCAAAGGATATGTTTGAATGGTTTCGTGCTTCCTTGTCCTCAACCACCATAGTGTAGAGACTTGGTGATGTAGATATTGCTCAAGATGTGAGTAGACTACAATCTCATGGAACTGGTTTCACCAAGTACCTACATGGGTTAGATAACATGCAAGATACAAATATATCCAAGACAGAAGATTTTCATCATAAGAGAAATATCAAGGATTAGTCATAAGCTCATGTCTTGCATGTATCCAATGGAGTTTCTACTCCAAGTTTGAAGCATCAATGATGTTCAATTCTCCTCTTAACCTGCAAAACACTTTCTCATCAAGAGGTTTAGTGAATATATCCGCTAATTGCTTTTCGGTGCGAACATGCTTAAGATCAATGTCACCCTTAGCAACATGATCTCGAATGAAATGATGACAAACTTCAATATGCTTTGTTCGAGAATGTTGCACAGGATTATGACCAATTTTAATAGCACTTTCATTGTCACAAAGCAATGGAACATGTCTCACATATATCCCATAATCTTTAAGAGTTTGGGTCATCCAAAATAATTGAGCACAACATGAACCAGCGACAATATATTCAACTTCAAGGTGGATAAGGATCTGAGTTTTGTTTCTTGGAGGACCAAGACACAAGAGATCTACCAAGAAATTGACAGGTACCCGAAGTGGACTTTCTATCAACCTTGTCTCCGGCATAGTCCGAGTCGGAATAGCCAACAAGATCGAAAGAGACCCTCTTAGGATACCAAATGCCAAAGTTTGGTGTATGGATTAAGTATCTCACTATCCTTTTCACGGCCTTAAGATGACATTCTTTAGGAGCAGCTTGATATCGTTCACACATGCACACACTTAGCATGATATCGGGACGTGAAGCACATAGATATAGCAATGAACCAATCATAGAGCGATAAACCTTTTGATCAACCGGTTCACCATCTTTGGTCAAGTCATTATGTCCACTGGTAGGCATGGGTGTAGACATACCTTTGCATTCTTGCATATTCAACTTCTTGAATAAGTCATTGGTGTACTTCATTTGAGAAACAAAGGTACCTTCCTTAGTTTGCTTGATTTGCAACCCAAGAAAGAATTTGAGTTCACTCATCATGGACATCTCAAACTTCTCCGACATTAGCTTCCCAAACTTTTCACTAAAATGAGGGTTAGTTGAACCAAATATAATATCATCAACATAGATTTGGCACACAAATAGTTCTCCATTAACCCTTTTAGTAAAAAGAGTAGAATCAATTTTCCCAATTTCAAAGCCTTTTTCAATAAGAAACTTGGTCAAGCATTTATACCATGCTCTAGGAGCTTGTTTAAGACCATAAAGAGCTTTGTGAAGTTTGTAAACATGATTGGGTTTCTTAGGATTGACAAAGCCGGGGGGTTGCTTAACATAAAATTCCTCCTCTATTTCACCATTTAGAAAAGCACTTTTAATGTCCATTTGGTACAAGGTGATATCATGATGATTAGCATAGGCAAGTAAGACGCGAATGGACTCAAGTCTAGCAACGGGGGCGTAAGTCTCACCATAGTCCATACCTTCGACTTGTGTGTAGCCTTGGGCGACGAGACGTGCTTTGTTGCGAACTACTTGTCCATCTTCATCTTGCTCATTGCGAAACACCCATTTGGTACCGATGATGTTGTGGTTGTTGTCGAGCTTCTCAACCAATGTCAAAACTTGGTTCCTCTCAAAGTTATGTAGCTCTTCATGCATAGCATTTATCCAATCCGGATCTTCCAACGCTTCTTCAACCTTCATAGGTTCAATGCTAGAGATGAAAGAATAGTTTTCACAAAAGTTAGCTAAACGAGTTTTAGAGCAAGTGATTCTCCCGGTTTGAATGCCATTGTAGATTTGCTCGACGGGATGATCTTTAGCAACTCTTGCTCGAACTCGTGAAAGCTTTTTCTTGGGTCTTCGTTGAACATCTTCTTCATCTTGTTCTTCTTCTTCTTGGCCTTCATCATTGTTGGTGTTGTCGTTCTCTTGTCGTGGTGGAGAAGGAGGTTGTTGACGTTCATCTTGATGCACTTCCTCGTTTTCTGCATCTTGGTGTGTCCCACTTGTGGATGCTTCTGTATCAACTCTTGGTTCACCTTGTTGTGAAGTAGAAGCTTCCACTTGGACGGACGAGGTACTCTCCTTCACCTTCGTTGGACGAACCTTGCCAATACCCAAGTCTTGAATTGCTTCTGAAGGATCTTTGTCTCCTACATCAATTGGCAATTGCTCTACTTGCGAGCTGTTAGATTCATCAAACTTCACATCTACCATCTCTTCAACCTTTCGGGTGAAATTGTTGTAGACACGGTAAGTGTGAGAGTTTGAGCCATAACCTAGTAGGAAACCTTCATGAGATTTAGGAGCAAATTTAGAGCGACAATGCTTATCAAGAATGTAGCACTTTGAGTCGAATACTCAAAAGTATCCAACTTGGGGTTTGTTGCCGGTGAGGAGCTCGTATGCTGTCTTGCCGAGTAGCTTGTGAAGATACAAGCGATTTGTCGCATGACAAGCTGTCTCAACCGCTTCTGCCCAAAAGTGCTTCGGTGTCTTGTACTCATCAAGCATCGTTCTCGCCATTTCTATGAGTGTCCGGTTCTTCCTCTCAACCACTCCGTTTTGTTGAGGTGTGTACGTAGCCGAGAACTCGTGTGAAATCCCTTCTTCGTCAAGAAAGGTGTCCACATTTGCGTTCTTGAACTCCATTCCATTGTCGCTGCAAACCTTCTTGATCTTCACTTCAAATTGATTTTGGGCCTTCCTTGCGAAGTTTTTGAAGATCTTTTGGACCTGCGATTTATCATCGAGAAAGAACACCCACGTAAATCTTGAAAAATCATCAACTATAACTAGACCAAAAGAATTTCCACCGAGACTCTTATAAGAGTTGGGACCGAAAAGATCCATGTGAAGTAGCTCGAGTGGCCTCCTTGTGGTCATGATGTTCTTCACGGATGTCTTCCTCCAACTTGTTTACACCTTGACAAGCACTTTGCAAAGTCTATCCTTATCAAATATGACATCGTTAACTCCAAGGATATGATTTCCTTTAATAAGCTTGTCAAGGTTTAAACACCAACATGACCTAGTCTTCTATGCCATAACCAACCTTTTGAGGATTTAGCAATGAAGCATGTTTTAGGTTGAGCCTTTTTAGTGAAATCAACAATGTATAGATCACCACTACGCACACCGGTAAAGACCATTTTATGATTGTCTCGACGAAACACTTGGCAATCTACTTCAGTAAATAGAACATTGAAACCGAAATCAGCAAGTCTAGATACTGAAAGTAAGTTGTATCCAAGAGATTCAACGAGCATGACATTTTGTATGGAGCTATCATGTGATACGGCCACCTTACCGAGGCCAACCACCTTACCCTTTGAGTTGTCACCGAAAGTGACATACTTTTGAGGACTATCATTATCAGCAAGCTCACGAAACATGTCTTTATCTCCGGTCATGTGATCAAGAACCCATTCCTTTCCTCCTGACATATATCCCCGAAGATTTGCCATAAGACCAAAATGTCTCATTGCATCATCAAGATCGAAGTCACTATCATAGTATCCATGTTCAACATCGTCATGTGGTGGATCACGTCCTAGAGAGGGTGATTCATTAGAATGAGTTTGACAATAATCTTGCTTATGAATTTTTATAGCTTCGGAAATAATATCACCAATAATACCAACATTTCCTTTGGCACGCATAAGGTTTGTAAGCTCAAATAGACGATCACCAAACCTAGGATCACTAGTATTCATCTTACTCAAAGCAATAGACTTATGGAGAATTTCATCAAGATTTTTCAAGGAATAATCTGGAAATCGTTCCTCAAGAAATTTCCATATGGTGTAGGCACACTTGAAAGTAGGCAAACATCCAATCAAGTTTCTAGGCAATCCTCTAATGATAAGTTCGGCAGTTCTAAGATTCCTAATCATGTCAATTGACTCATCATGGGTAGGATGCATAGGTGGTGTAGGCACACTTGAAAGTAGGCAAACATCCAATCAAGTTTCTAGGCAATCCTCTAATGATAAGTTAGGCAGTTCTAAGATTCCTAATCATGTCAATTGACTCATCATGGGTAGGATGCATAGGATCAACATAAGGTGCACAAGGGCTAGCAATGTACTTGCTCAAATGATATTGATTGAAGATAACAAGCATCTCATTTTTCCACTCATGAAAATACTCTCCATCAAGAATAGGCACTCTATGTCTAAGACTTCCAATAGTAGATTCATCCATCTTCCTCCAATGGTGATTAAACCAAAGCAATGGAGACCAAAGTTCTGATACCACTTGTAGGACCTTGAGAAGAGGTGTCTAGAGGGGGGGGGTGATTAGACACTAAGTACCAAAGTTGCAGTTTTTAAGTTTCTTTAAGTTTAAGTGAAGTTTAGGCACAATTTCAACATTCACAATACATATCAAGCAAGCATGCAAAGAGTATATGAGCAGCGGAAAGTAAAGCATGCAACTTGCAAGAAAGTAAAGGGAAGGGTTTGGAGGATTCAAACGCAATTGGAGACACGGATGTTTTTGGCGTGGTTCTGATAGGTGGTGCTATCGTACATCCACGTTGATGGAGACTTCAACCCACGAAGGGTATCGGTTGCGCGAGTCCACGGAGGGCTCCACCCACGAAGGGTCCACGAAGAAGCAACCTTGTCTATCCCACCATGGCCGTCGCCCACGAAGGACTTGCCTCACTAGCGGTAGATCTTCACGAAGTAGGCGATCTCCTTGCCCTTACAAACTCCTTGGTTCAACTCCACAATCTTGTCGGAGGCTCCAAGTGACACCTAGCCAATATAGGAGACACCACTCTCCAAGAAGTAACAAATGGTGCGTTGATGATGAACTCCTTGCTCTTGTGCTTCAAATGATAGTCTCCCCAACACTCAACTCTCTCTCATAGGTTTTGGATCTGGTGGAAAGAAGATTTGAGTGGAAAGCAACTTGGGGAAGGCTAGAGATCAAGATTCATATGGTAGGAATGGAATATCTTGGCCTCAACACATGAGTAGGTAGTTCTCTCTCAGAAAATGTAAGCTGGAAGTGTAGGTTCGTTCTGATGGCTCTCTCCACGAATGAAGAGGAGCTGGAGGGGTATATATAGCCTCCACACAAAATCTAACCGTTACACACAATCTACCAAACTCGGTGGGACCGAATCGTTAAACTCGGTTAGACCGATTTAGCAAATAATGTGACCGTTAGGATTTTCGGGGACCGAAATACAACTCGGTAAGACCGATATGTTTAGGGTTAGGGCATAACGTAATCTTGGTAAGACAGATTACACAAACTCGGTGAGACCGATTTTGGTAATAAGCTTTCCAGAGAGTTGGTCAGTCAAACTCGGTGGTACCGATTACTCAAACTCGGTGGGACCGATTTTGGTAATAAGTTGTCCAGAGAGTTTGCATTGTAATCTCAGTAGTACCGATTGCTCAAACTCGGTGAAACCGATTTTGATAATGGACATACATAGAGAGATTACAATCCCATCTCGGTGAGACCGAGATCCCTATTAGTAGAACCGATTTGCTTAGGGTTTGTGGCAGTGGCTAAGACATATGGAATCGGTGGCGCCGGATAGGAAGAATCGGTGTGACCGATTTTGGCTTTAGGTTTAGGTCATTTGTGGAAGTGGGAAAGTAGCTAAGGGTTTTGGAGCATATCCTAAGCACATGAAGCAAGAGGCTCATTAAGCAACACCTCATCCCTCCTTGATAGTATTGGTTTTCCTATAGACTCAATGTGATCTTGGATCACTAAAATGTAAAATGAAGAGTCTTGAGCTTGAAGCTTTAGCCAATCCTTTGTCCTTAGCATCTTGAAGGAGTTCCCACATCCTTTAGTCCATGCCACTCCATTGTTGAACTTATCTGAAACATACTAGATAAAGGTGTTAGTCCAACAAGAGATATGTTGACATTAATTACCAAAACCACCTAGGGAGCACTTGTGCTTTCAAATACCCAAATATTCCAAAAACCCTAGGGGAGTCGACGAAATATTGTTCCAGCCGCCACAGAGTCCAGAACCACCAAGATCCAATCTAGACACCATCATGGAGGGGGTTCACCACTTCCATTGGTGCCTCTCCTATGATGTGTGAGTAGTTCTTTGTAGAGCAACGGGTCCGTAGTTAGTAGCTAGATGGCTCTCTCTCTCTCTCTCTTGATTATCAATAAAATGGTCTCTTGGAGATCCATATGATGTAAATCTTTTGGCGGTGTGTTTATTGGGATCCGATGAACTTTGAGTTTATGATCAGATCTATGTTTTTATCCATGAAAGTTATTTGAGTCTTCTTTGATCTCTTATATGCATGATTGCTTATAGCCTCGTATTTCTTCTCCGATATTTGGGTTTTGTTTGGCCAACTTGATCTATTTATCTTGCAATGGGAAGAGGTGCTTTGTAGTGGGTTTGATCTTACGGCGCTTGATCCCAGTGACAGAAAGGGAACCGACACGTATGTGTCGTTGCTACTAGGGATAACAAGATAAAATCTATATATGCCGCAATAGATAAACGGATCTCGTCTACATCATGTCATCGTTCTTAATGCATTACTCCGTTTTCTCATGAACTTAATGTAAGTGCATCTAGTGCCCCTTAGTGATTTTGGTGTATTGAAGACTTATAGGTTAAGGGACTAATGCGTTTGTGAGTGTACACAGGTCTATAAGTCTATGAGGACTTTGATATTTATAGAGAAAGTCGACCCCTAAAAATGAAGTTCTTCGACTGAAGACTTTGATATTCTGAAGACTTTCTGAAGACTTTGAAAGTGAAGAATTTGGTGTGACCTTGAAGACTTGGTATTCATTTGAGGAACATGAAGCGTGAAGACTTTTGTTTTCGTAGTTTCATTTTCTCTTTCTTGAGTCATAGGTAACACCGTACTGTTAAAGGGGGTCAAGGAAATACTAAGGAAAAATTTCCATGTGATGCTCAACTCAAAATCCTACACCTACCAATCCCTTGAGTGAAGCCTTTGGAAATCTCATATAGTTCACCACTTTCTTGATGGATGAGACAAAGTTCTTCAGTCACGATGAATTTGTTCTGACCGAGGAGTTAGGAATTCACCGGTCTTGAATTGCCTACAGTGAGGAACATGATAGCCGAGAGGAATTTGAGAGTCAAATTTCCGACCGTTCTTTGTCTTCTTGCCACCTGTCCCAAAATATCTTATCCACCTAACGGTCATATCATTGAAGGGCATTTATGTCGCATCATGCCGGGCTGCTCCTAGGCTATAAATAGCCGCCCCTACAACCACTAGCTGGTTGGCTGCTCGAGAGAACTTGACACTTGTCATTTGAGAGCTACCCATCCTCTGAGGACTTTGGCGAAAATCATCAAGTGAGGAAAACCCAAAACCAAACCCTACAAACCCAAAGTGATTGAGCATCATCAAGAAATTGATCATGCGTGGATCCGACGCTTGTTACCTTTGAAGACTGTGCTTCTTCCAGACGATTAGGCGTCATGGTCTAGAGCATCCAAGAGGAATTGTGGATCGCCGAGTGACCAAGTCTATGAAGGTTTGGAAGTCGCCTGAAGACTTACCATGAGTGATTGGGCGAGTGCATGTGACCTTAGTTCAAGGAGAATACGGTGAGGACTGGGTGTCCTGAGCTGCGTGCTCAGCGGCTGGGTGTCCGAACTGTGTGTCCTCGAGTTTAAATACTCAGCCGCTCCAACCAGACGTACAACTGAGACAGCAGTTGGAACTGGTCTACCAAATCATTGTCTTCACCAACCTAATCGGTTCTATTTCCTCAACCCTTTCATTTCCTTATTCTTGTGTTGAGTGTTTGTTCATATCTGTGTTTGAAGACTTTGGTGAAGACTTTCTCAATTTCCTCAGTTCATTTTCTTGATCTGTTTGTCTTCATCTTGTGTTATCCTGTGATTACGCTTTACATACTCTCTGCTAGTCTTCATTTCATCTTGATGACCATGCTTGTGTTACATTATGCTTACTTACGAGTACTTATTCCGCTGCTAATAGTTCTTCGCTAAGGAATTTCCTCACCGGCAAATTCCTTAGTGAAGAATTCATAAAATTGCCTATTCACCCCCTCTAGTCGATATAACGCACTTTCAATTGGTATCGAGCAAGGTACTCCTTGTTACGTGTGATTTTGGTTTGACCGCCGGAGTTTTAGTTATGTCGACCGCAGTATGAAGAAAGTGACATGCCCTATCTTTGACGGTCATGATTATCCCAAGTGGAAGGCCATGATGAGGAAGCGCCTCATGGCAATGAACAATGAGTGTGGACCGTCACCGAGATTGGTCTTCTTGATCTATGCAAGATGGCGGACGCTGGTGATATTCGCAAGTACACTCGACTTGACATCTTGGCGAAGGATATCATCTGTTCCTGCCTATCCAGAGATGAATTCAGGCGCATTATGCATCTTTGCAATGCAAAGCTTATTTGGGACCGAATCTCTGATGTCTATGAAGGTCATCGAACCCGTCATGATCCCTGGTTTGAGGACTTCAAGGAATCTCTCAAAACGATGACTTTCGAACCAGAATCATCATCTTCTGCATCATGCCTTGTGGCAAACGGTGCTGAGGTAACCGAATCCTACCTATCCGAATCTAGTGATGATGAATCTGGCGATGAATTTGGACCTAGCTATGTCAAACTTGCTTCCCTTGCCCATAAACAACAAAGAGCCTTGGAAAAAGTTCATTACATGCTAAATAAGAGCGATGATATGTTGGGTGAAGAAATGGATCAGTCAAAAGCCTTGGCTGAAAGTCTTCAGGGACTCCATTCCAAGTTTGACGACCTTCAAGGTCATCATAACGCTCTCTTATCTGACCATGAGAAGCTTTCTCTTGAACTTCTTCAAAGAAAGCAAGATCTTGAGAAGCTAAGAGTGAGTTATGAAGATCTTCAAAAGGAGCGCGATTCATTACTAGCTCAACAAATCAGCGCTTCTCAGGAAGAATTTGTTCCTCCATGCTTAAAGTGCATTGAACGTGAATCTGCTAATTCTTCACCTGAATGTTCAAATGCTTCAACTGTTACAAATTCTTCACCTACCTCTGCTATCACTAATTCCTCATCGAGGACATTGCTAGTATCCTTGACGATGCAGGGGCTGAAGGAATTGTACATGACAGGCATGTACAAAAGCCTCAAAGGGCATCGACTCTTTGTGATGTGCTTAAAAGCAGATCCTCAACAAAACCCTAGAAAAGAGGTATTGCCTTTGAGAGGAAACTCAATGCTTGATGGAACATATTGGAAGCTTTGAGCGGTACCCCAAAACCTCATGGGTTGCTGCAAAGGGACCTCGATTGATCCATCTAACTTATCTGGCTTTACATGTGAATCTCCTCATTCTTCTGATGAGTCATTTGACTCCAAGTATAAACTATTCAAAAATCAGAATGGTGAAGTATTTGCTAGATATGTTGGCACTAACTGCAGGAATGGTTCTCCCATGAAGAAAATCTGGGTTCCCAAGAAGTGTCTCGAAAATCTTCAGGTGAATGTCCTCATGACACCACCTGTGAAGAACAGGAACCCCAGATCAAATTCTTCATATGGATCGAAGTCCTCATACGGACCAAGTTTCTCACGTGGATCAAATTCCTCAAAAGGATCAAAGTCCTCATATGATTATCATCGTGCTAACAACTCTGTCTCGTAGGGTAGAGCTAAGGCCTATGCATATGTGCATTATTCTTCAAACCATTATGTTCATAAGTCCTCGAAGAATTTCTCTGCTTATTCATATGCTTACCCTAACCCCTCTTATATGAAACGAAATGGTTTGGCCTCTATGCCACCATTCTCGTATGGTGCTCGCAGAGTGATGAACTCTTTGCCACCCCTTCAAATGTGGGTGGTGAAGAAAAAGAACTAATCTCTTCTGCAGGGTCAGGTCTCGGGCGTGCTTTAACGTCTGAAGAATTTCTTTGAGGACCCGACAAAATTGCCTGAAAGGACGCAGGTGAATCATGATGAAATGAACTTTCATTTCACACGTCCTCATACTGCTATATCTGTTTACTAATTGATGAAATTCATCTGATGAACTTGATATCATATTCTTCACAAATGAAGCATATGAGATTGTAAGCTACACTAATTCATCTGCAGGATGATCAACCCAAAGCTACTGAGTGGGTCCTCGATAGTGGATGTACGAATCACATGACTGGTGACAAGAATCTATTGATAGATGCTCCCTTATCACCGTCACATCTGAAGCATATCATCTTCTTGACAAAGGCAAAAGTCGGTATTGGGTCTTGGTAAGGTTGCAATCTCTAAGGATAAACACATGGACAAAGTCATGTTTGTTGAGTCCTTAGGATACAACCTCATGTCAGTCTCAATGCTTTGTGATCTTGATATGGTTGTTGTCTTTGGCAAGTATCGCTGTGTTGTGATTATGGAAGCTGACAATTCCAAAGTCTTCGAAGGCATTACGAGAGGAGATTTGTATATTGTTGATTTCTCTACAGGACCACAACCAGCCGTGTGTCTACTTGCAGAAGCTTCAGAAAGCTGGCTATGGCATCGACGACTTGGTCATGCAGTTATGAGGAATTTGCACACGCTTGCAAAGAAGAAGCATGTCATTGGCATTGAGAATGTCAAATTCCTCAAGGATCACTTATGCGGAGCCTGTGAAGCTGAAAAAATGACCAAGGCCAAGCATCCAGCGAAGACTATCATGACCACTACTCGTCCATTCGAATTGCTTCACATGGACCTCTTCGGACCTAATCATCACTAATGATGCATCTCTATATGGTTTTGTCATTGTTGATGATTACTCTCGATATACATGGGTACACATTGTTACTTACAAAGATGAAGTGCAGGAAGTCTTCAAACGTTTTTCCTCGAGGGCTTCAACCAACTTTGGTGTGAAGATCAAGCACATCAGAAGTGACAATGGAACTGAGTTCAAGAATTCCGGTCTTGATGACTATCTTGATGAACTTGGTATTACTCATGAGTTATCTGCTCCCTATACTCCTCGGCAAAATGGCGTCGTGGAGCGCAAGAACAGAACTCTTGTTGAGATGGCTCGCACTATGCTTGATGAATACAAAACGCCTCGGCGTTTTGGATTGATGCAATTAATATTGCGTGCCACATCATCAACAGTATATCTTCACAAATTCTTCAAGAAGGCGGCCTATGAACTCCTCAACGACAAGAAACCCAATGTGAGTTATTTCAAAGTCTTGATTGCTAAATGTTGGATTAGAGATCCTCACCACAATTCTAAATTTGCACCGAAAGCACATGAAGGTTTTATGCTTGGTTACGGAAAGGACTCGCACACCTGCAGAGTCTTCAACATTGTTCTTCACAAGATTGTTGACACTGTAGATGTGCGGTTCGATGAAACTAATGGCTCGCAAAGAGAGCACCTACCTTCGGTGTTAGATGAACCAGCACCTGAGGATTCAATCAAGTTCAAGGCAACTGAGGATGTCATTCCTACTGAAGAATCTGCTGAAGAATTCATTCCAGTTCATGAAGAATGTCGAGTGATGCACTGAAGAAAATCTTGAGGAAAATGGTCTTTGAAGAAAATCTGATCAAACTCCTCGGCGACAACCAGCTCATCCTCGCGTTGCAAAAGAAGTGCAAGTGGAGAAGATCATCGATGACATTAGAGCACGGGTCCTCTCACACGCAAAAGCTTCACATTTATCTAACTTTTGTGGGCACTATGCTTTTGTCTCTATCACAGCCCACTAAGGTAGATGAAGCATTATTGGAGCGGAGTGGATTCAGGCTATGCAAGAAGAATTACATCGAGCTCGAGCTCAACAATGTCAGGGAACTGGTCAAACGTCCGAGATCCTCGCAAGCATAATATCATTGGCACAAAGTGGATCTACCGCAACAAGCAAGATGAAAATGGCCTTGTGGTGAGGAATAAGGCACGACTGGTAGCTCAAGGCTACACACAGGTTGAAGGAATTGATTTCGATGAAACTTTTGCACCTGTTGCTAGACTTGAGGCTATTCGCATATTACTTGCTTATGCTAACCATCATGATATCATCTTATATCAAATGGATGTGAAAAGTGCATTCCTCAATGGTAAGCTTGAGGAAGAAGTATATGTTGCTCAACCCCTAGGTTTTGAAGATCCAAAGAATCCTGACAAAGTCTTCAGACTTAATAAGGCCCTCTTTGGCCTCAAGCAAGCCCCTCGGGCGTGGTATGATACATTGAAGGAATTCTTCGTGAAGAATGGCTTCACACCCGGTCTTCAAATTTGTCAACAGCGCAATGGCATATTCATATCTCAGGAGAAATACCTCAAAGATGTACTGAGGAAATTCGGCATGCAAGATTGCAAAGGCGTCAAAAATCCTATGCCCACAAATGGTCATCTATGCACTGATGAAAATGGTCTTGACTTCGATCACAAGGTATACCGCTCCATGATTGGTTCTTTATTGTACTTATGTGCATCTAGGCGGATATAATGCTTAGTGTTTGCATGTGTGCCCGATTTCAAGCTGCACCAAGGAATCACACCATAAGGTCAGAAGCATATTCTTCGATATCTAGCTCACACACCAACACTAGGATTATGGTACCCCAAGGGCTCTGCTTTTGATCTCATTGGATATTCGACTCGACTATCTTTGGTGATCGTGTGGACCGCAAGTCAACTTCGGCACTTGTCATTTCCTCGGGCGATCTTTGGTCTGTTGGTCCTCGAAAAACAGAATCGCGTATCACTTTGTCTACTACGGAAGCTGAATACATTGCTGCTGGCTCTTGTGTGCTCAAGCTGCTTTGGATGAAGCAAACCCTCAAGGACTATGGCGTCAGCGTGAAGAATGTGCTTCTCCTCTGCGACAATGAGAGTGCCATCAAGATTGCTCACAACCCAGCTCAAGACTTTCGAAGACAAAGCACATTCAGATTCGTCATCATTTTCTTCATGATCATGTGTTGAAGGCGACATCTCCATCGAGCATGTGAAGATCAAGAACAGCTAGCTGATATCTTCACTAAGCCCTTGGATGAGAAGAGATTTAGCAAGTTGCGTTGTGAGCTAAATATCTTAGAATCTTGAATGTTCTTTGAAAAGGACACACACCACGACACTTATGCAAAATTGATGACTTAGATGTGCAACACATGAAGAAACGTTTTTCTTCAATCAATGAAGAATAACACTCTAAGTGTGAAGAAATTAATGAAGAATTTGATTCTCGTAACCCTCGACAATTGTGCGCGGTGTCTAAAATCATCATTCTTATACGGTGGGTCACGCCACCACAAAAGTTGAAAATCTTCAATTTGAGTTTTTCCTCGCTTTTGAAATTCTTGAGTTTTCAAATTCTTCAACTTTGCAAAATCTTCATTGTTTCCGTTGTTTTTCTTCATTGGCTATATATATATATATATATATATATATATATATATATATATATATATATATATATATGAGTTTATGTCCTCTCAACATTCACTTATAGCTATTTCTTCAAGTTGCTTTTTCTGCTAAGTGAATGTGATCGGACCCTTCCCCCCTCTATGCTATACTCAACCCAATCTATTCACAAATTCTTCATGTGCGTTCTATTTGAAACTCGTTCAAAATCTTCACTATGTCCTTGTCAGCTGAAGAAATTGTGAACGAAACTTTAAAACAAATCTTATCCAAATTTTCGGTTTTGCCGCTCAAACCATTCCGCATCCTACAATGCATTATTCTATTCACCCACGATCGTACACGATCTCAACTATACAGTACGTGGGTGACACATGTCGCAAGAAGGAGAAAGGGTAGGGGCACGTTCATCCCAAAATCTTCGGGCGAACAGTTTTTACCGTGTCTATAAATACCCCTCTCCCCTTCCTCACTTCATTTACTCCGCTCGACCGCTCTCTCTCGCTCGAGCTTCTCAAACCCTAGCGCCGCCGCTACTCCATCGTCGCCGGTGAGGAAGAGCTTATTGCCTCGACCTCGTCGCCCGTCAGAATCGCGTCGATTCTTGAAATCTTCACTCCGCCGCCGCCCGTAGCTGTCTTCCTCTGCCAAGTTAGGGCGTGGGAGATCTAACCTAACGAACTTCACATCTGTTCTTCTCGGTTAAATCGTGTTCTTCACTTCGGGTAATTAAAAGTTACTTTTATTACTCACTTTGATTCTCAAACTTTCCTGAAAATCTTCAAAGGTGTTTATTCTTCAAATCTTCACACATATGAACACCTCACACATCATATGATCTTGAACTGTTTCTCTAAGCAATCATTTTCTTCAAGATTCCCTAATTGTGTGGATCTTCGATCTGTACAACTCTGGAACCTAAGACAAGAACGCTTAGTGAAATTCCTCAAGGTTCATCTGGTCAAATTCCTCAAAACTTGTTCTTTTCGAAAAACCTTCTGAGAACGCATATGACCTCTCCAAATTCCTCGCACCTATACTCTGTTGACAGGTACTCATGTCTGCTGCTGAATCACTAGGTTCACATCAACTTAACTCATTTGCAGCGTTCCTCAAAGAAAAACTGCATACTTCTCCAGAGAATTCGATTGTTCGAATTCCTTGTAAGTGCATCTAGTACCCCTTAGTGATTTTGGTGTATTGAAGACTTATAGGTTAAGTAACTGATGCGTTTGTGAGTGTACACAGGACTATAAGTCTATGAGGAGTTTGATATTTACTGAGAAAATCGACCCTAAAAATGAAGTTCTTCGATGAAGACTTTGATATTACAAGACTTTCTCAAGACTTTGAAAGTGAAGAAATTGGTGTGACCATGAAGACTTGATATTCATTCGAGGAATCTGAGCGTGAAGACTTTTGTTTTCGTAGTTTCATTTTCTCTTTCTTGAGTCATAAGAAACACCGTCTTCGTTAAAGGGGTCGAGGAAATACTAAGGAAAAATTTCCATGTGATGCTCAACTCAAAATCCTACACCTACCAATCCCTTCGAGTGAAGCCGTTGGAAATCTCATACTGATTCATCAAATTCTTGATGTGAGACGCAGTTCTTACAGTCAACGATGACTTTGTTTCTCGATCGAGGAGTTAGGAATTCATAAGTCGAATTGCCTACACATGAGGAACATGATAGCCCCGAGGACTTTGAAAGTCAAATTTCCGACCGTTCTTTGTCTTTGCACACGGCGGACCAAAATATCTTATCCACCTAACGGTCATATCATTGAAGGGCATTTATGTCTTATCATGTCGGGCTGCTGCTTAGGCTATAAATAGCCGCCCCCTACAACCACTAGTTGGTTGGCTGCTCCGAGAGAACTTGACACTTGTCATTTGAGAGCAACCCATCCTCCGAGGACTTTGAGCGAAAATCATCAAGTGAGGAAAATCCCAAAACCAAACCCACAAAACCCCAAGTGATTGAGCATCACTGAAGAAATTGATCCTGCGTGGATCCGACACTTGTTACCTTTGAAGACTGTGCTTCTTCCAGACGGTTAGGCGTCAAGGTCTAGAGCATCCAAGAGGAATTGTGGATCACCGAGTGACCAAGTCTGTGAAGGTTTGGAAGTCACCTGAAGACTTACCACGAGTGATTGGACGAGGCCTGCATGGTCTTAGTTCAAGGAGAATCTGGTGAGGACTGGGTGTCTGAGTTGCGGCTCGAGATCGGGTGTCCGGATGTGTGTCCTCGAGTTTAAATACTCGGCCGCTCCAACCAGACGTATAACCGAGACAACAGTTGGAACTGGTCTACCAAATCATTGTCTTCACCAACCGACTGGTTCTATTTCCTCAACTCATTCATTTCCTCATTACATGTTGCATGTTGTTCATATCTGTGCTTGAAGACTTTGACTGAAGACTTTCACAAATTCCTCAGTTCAATTTCTTCAGTCTGTTTGTCTTCATCTTGTTATCATATGATTACGCTTCCTGTACTCTGTTCTAGTCTTCATTTCATCATGCTGACTATGAGTGTAATCTGCTATGTTTATATCTGAGTACTTATTCCGCTGCAAATAGTTCTTCGCTAAGGAATTTCCTCACCGGCAAATTCCTCAGTGAAGAATTTCATAAAAATCGCCTATTCACCCCCCTCTAGTCGATATAACGTACTTTCAATTGGTATCAGAGCAAGGTACTCCCTTGTTCTGTGTGATTTTGGTTTAACCACCTGGAGTTCTAGTTATGTTGACCGCAGGTATGATCAAGGTCTTGGCTGGGTGTCCTACCTTTGATGGAACGGACTATCCCTACTGGAAGAATAAGATGCGGATGCATCTTGAGGCAATTGATAATGATCTACGGTATGTTGTGGAAAATGGTGTCCCCATCCATGAAACACCGACCGCCATCTTGGCGTGAAGAGATTCAAACAACTCGACTCTCAAGCGAAGAATATCATCTGTGGCCATCTGAGCAAAGGACAGTATGGAAGAGTGGGTGCTTTGGAAACTGCCAAGCTTATCTGGGATAGGCTGTCCAAAGTAAATGAAGGAGTCTCAACTCAGCGTGATTCTCGAGTCGATGTTCTTCGGAATCTCTTCAATCGCTTCAAAAGACTCGACAATGAAAATGTTCAACAAACCTTCGATCGCCTCACTGACATCTCAAATAAGCTTCAAGCCCTCGGTGCCACTGACATCACTGACCATGAAGTAGTGAAGAAACTGCTAAGATCGCTTGATTCCTCATTTGATACTCTGGGACTGATGATACAAGAGCGTGCTGACTACAAGTCACTTGATCCTGCTGATATCCTCGAAAGGCTTAACACTCACGAGTTCGACTTCTGAAAAGAGAGATCTCTATGGCTCGAACTATGGCAAACCGCGTGCCACGAAGGCTAAGGTTGTGTCGACTCAAATGTGAGGATTACGGTAGCAGCCTTGGTGATCTGAAGAAGCGAGCCAGATCTAGCTCTCCTTGTGAAGAAATTCCGAAGTTCACAAGGCGTGGTCGTTTTGGAAAATCCTCAAGAGGAAATGATTCTTCATCCAAAGACTACAAGAGAAGACTTTGCCACAAATGCAAGAAGCCTGGTCACTATATTCAAGATTGTCCTCGATGGGAAAAGGAAATGAAGAAGAAGAAATACAAGGACTACGATTACGATGAAATGAAGAAAAGAAGAAATCATCAAAATCTTAGTCTTCAAAACCATCAAAGTCTTCATCTCACAAGAAGGGCAGCTCCAAGAAAGCTCGGGCATTCATTGGCAAGGAAATGGACTCTAAAGCTGAATCTGAGAAAAATGATGAAGAGGAGGAGTCTGAAGAATCTGAGTCTGGTGTGGCGAGTCGGCGTTACTCTTGCTTTCGTCGACAAGTCCATCTTCAACACTGAAGAAACTGATTCCACCAACAAGCCTAATAAAGATAATGATGGCTACGCTCCCACCTATTGCTTCATGGCAAAAGCAGCTAAGGTACTCAAATACAACTCCTCTGATTCTAGTGAAAATGAATCTGATGAAGATCTTAAGCCTAGCTACTCTAAACTTGCTAAAATTGCTGTGAAACAACAATGGGCTCTTGAAAAGGTTCAAAACATGCTAGATAAAAGTGATGATATGTTGGGTGAAGAAATGGATCGCACTAAAGCCCTGATGAAAATCTTGAGAGACTTGGCCTAAGTATGATAACCTTCAAGGTCATCATAACTCTCTCTTGTCTGATCATGATAAACTTTCTCATGAATTTCTTCAAGAAAAGCAAGATAATGAGAAGCTTTCTCTTGAAGCTATTCAAAGAAAGGCAGATCTTGAAAAGCTAAGAGTATGTTATGAAGATCTTCAGAAGGAGCGCGATTCATTACTAGCTCAACAAATCAGCACTTCTCGAGAAGAATTTGTTCCTCCATGCTTAAAGTGCATTGAGCGTGAATCGCTAATTCTTCACCGAATGTTCAAATGCTTCAAATGTTACAAATTCTTCATCTGCCTCTGCTATCACTAATTCCTCATCGAGGACATTGCTAGTATCACCGACAATGCAGGTTGAAGGAATTGTACATGACAGGCATGTACAAAAGCCTCAAAGGGCATCAGATACTTTGTGATGTGCTTAAAAAGCAGATCCTCAACAGAAACCCTAGGAAAGAGAGTATTGCCTTTGAGAGGAAACTGAATGCCGATGGAACATATTGGAAACCTGAGCAGTATCCCAAAACCTCATGGGTTGCTGCAAAGGGACCTCCAGTTGATCCATCTAACTTATCTGGCTTTACATGTGAATCTCCTCATTCTTCTGATGAGTCATTTGACTCCAACTATAAACTGTTCAAAAATCAGAATGGTGAAGTATTTGCTAGATATGTTGGCACTAACTGCAAGAACGGTTCCCCTATGAAGAAAATCTGGGTTCCCAAAAGCTGTGTTGAAAGTCTTGGTGAATGTCCTCATGACACCACCGGTGAAGAACAGAACCCCAGATCAAATTCTTCATATGGACCAAATTCTTCACGAGGATCAAATTCCTCAATCTGGATCAAAGTCCTCATATGATTATTATCATGCTAACAAATCTGTCTCGCAGGTAAAGCTAAGGGCTATGAATATGTGCATTATTCTTCAAACCATTATGTTCATAAGTCCTCGAAGAATTACTCGCTTATTCATATGCTTACCCTAACCCTCCTATGCTAAGCGAAATGGTTTGGCATCTTTGCCACCTTTCTCACATGGTGCTCGCAGG
This sequence comes from Aegilops speltoides, assembly GCA_021437245.1. Lineage (NCBI taxonomy): Eukaryota > Viridiplantae > Streptophyta > Magnoliopsida > Poales > Poaceae > Aegilops > Aegilops speltoides. Next base: position 134,572,106 of record CM038143.1, read on the forward strand.
ATGATGAACTCTTTGCCACCCCTCCGATGTGGGTGGTGAAGAAAAGAACTAATCATTTCTGCGAGGTCAGTCTCGGGCGTGCTCGAGCGTCTGAAGAATTTCTTGGGACCCGACAAAATTGCTCGAAAGGGCGCTTGCGAATCATGATGAAATGAACTTTCATTTCACACGTCCTCATCTTGCTATATCTGTTTCTCGCTTGATGAAATTCATCGATGAACTTGATATCATATTCTTCATCGATGAAGCATATGAGATTGTAAGTTACACTAATTCATCTGCAGGATGATCAACCCAAAACCACCGAATGGGTCCTCGATAGTGGATGTACAAATCACATGATTGGTGACAAGAATCTATTGATGGATGCTCCTTTATCACCGTCACCTCTGAAGCATATCATATTCACAAAAGGCAAAAGTCGTATTGGGTCTTGGTAAGGTTGCTATCTCTAAGGATAAGCACATGGACAAAGTCATGCTTGTTGAATCCTTAGGATACAATCTCATGTCGATCTCAATGCTTTGTGATCTTGATATGGTTGTTGTCTTTGGCAAATATCGCTGTGTTGTGATTATGGAAGTGACAATTCCAAAGTCTTGAAGGCTTTAGGAGAGGAGATCAGATATTGTTGATTTCTCTCAGACCACAACCAGCCATGTGTCTACTTGCAAAAGCTTGGAAGGATGGCTATGGCATCGACGACTTGGTCATGCAGGGCATGAGGAATTTGAACACGCTTGCGAAGAAGAAGCATGTCATTGGCATTGAGAATGTCAAATTCCTCAAGGATCACTTATGTGGAGCATGTGAAGCGGAAAATGACCAAGGCCAAGCATCCAAATAAGACTATCATGACCACTACTCGTCCATTCAATTGCTTCACATGGACCTCTTCGACCTAATCATTATTCAGCGGTCACTAATGATGCATCTCTATATGGTTTTGTCATTGTTGATGATTATTCTCGATATACATGGGTACACATTGTTACTTACAAACATGAAGTGCGGGAAGTCTTCAAACGATTTTCCTCGAGGGCTTCAACCAACTTTGGTGTGAAGATCAAGCATATCAGAAGTGACAATGGAACCGAGTTCAAGAATTCTGGTCTTGATGCCTATCTTGATGAACTTGGTATTACTCATGAATTATCTGCTCCTTATACTCCTCGGCAAAATGGCGTCGTGGGCGCAAGAACGTAACTCTTGTTGAGATGGCTCGCACTATGCTTGATGAATACAAAACGCCTCGGCGTTTTGGATTGATGCAATTGATCTTGCTGCCACATCATCAACAGTATATCTTCACAAATTCTTCAAGAAGACGCATATGAACTCCTCACCGACAAGAAACCCAATGTGAGTTATTTCAAAGTCTTGATTGCTAAATGTTGGATTAGAGATCCTCACCACAACTCTAAATTTGCACCAAAGCACATGAAGGTTTTATGCTTGGTTACGGAAGGACTCGCACACCTCTGAGGTCTTCAACATTGTTCTTCACAAGATTGTTGACACTTTGTAGATGTGTGGTTCGATGAAACTAATGGCTCGCAAAGAGAGCACCTACCTTCATGTGTTAGATGAACCAGCACCGAGGATGCTATCAAGCACAAGGCAACCGAGGATGTCATTCCTCTCAAGAATCTGTGAAGAATTCATTCCTGTTCGTGAAGAACGTCGAGTGATGCACTGAAGAACATGATGAGGAAGTTGGTCTTTGAAGAAAATGCTGATCAAAATCCTCAGCGACAACCAACTCATCCACGCGTTGCAAAAGAAGTGCAAGTGGAGAAGATCATCGATGACATCAGCGCACCAGGTCCTCTCACCCGCTCAAAAGCCTCACACTTATCTAACTTTTGTGGGCACTATGCTTTTGTCTCTATCTCAGAGCCCACTAAGGTAGATGAAGCATTTCTGGAGCCGGAGTGGATTCAGGCTATGCAAGAAGAATTACATCAGTTCGAGCTGAACAATGTCTGGGAATTGGTCAATCGCCCAGATCCTCGCAAGCATAATATCATTGGCACAAAGTGGATCTACCGCAACAAGCAAGATGAAAATGGCCTTGTTGTGAGGAATAAGGCATGACTAGTAGCTCAAGGCTACACACAGGTTGAAGGAATTGATTTCGATGAAACTTTTGCACCTGTTGCTAGACTTGAAGCTATTCGCATTTTACTTGCATATGCTAACCATCATGATATCATCTTATATCAAATGGATGTGAAAAGTGCATTCCTCAATGGTAAGCTTGAGGAAGAAGTATATGTTGCTCAACCCCGTGTTTTGAAGATCCCAAGAATCGACAAAGTCTTGAGACTAAATAAGGCTCTCTATGGCCTCAAGCAAGCCCCTCGGGCGTGGTATGATACACTGAAGGAATTCTTCGTGAAGAATGGCTTCACACCCGGTTCACTTGATCCTACTCTATTTACTAAATCATATGATGGTGAACTGTTTGTGTGCCAAATATATGTTGATGATATTATCTTTGGCTGTACTAACCAACGATATAGTGATGAATTTGCCTATATGATGAGTGAAGAATATCAAATGTCTATGATGGGAGAGTTGAAATTCTTCTTAGGTCTTCAAATTCGTCAGCAGCGCAATGGCATATTCATATCTCAGGAGAAATACCTCAAAGATGTACTGAGGAAATTCGGCATGCAAGATTGCAAAGGCGTCAAAATTCCTATGCCCACAAATGGTCATCTATGCACTGATGAAAATGGTATTGACTTCGATCACAAGGTATACCGCTCCATGATTGGTTCTTTATTGTACTTATGTGCATCTAGGCCAGATATAATGCTTAGTGTTTGCATGTGTGCCCGATTTCAAGCTGCACCAAGGAATCACACCATAAGGTTGTGAAGCATATTCTTGATATCTAGCTCACACACCAACACTAGGATTATGGTACCCCAAGGGCTCGCTTTTGATCTCATTGGATATTCTAACTCGACTATCTTTGGTGATCGTGTGGACCGCAAGTCAACATCGGCACTTGTCATTTCCTCGGACGATCTTTGGTCCGTTGGTCCTCGAAGAAAGCAACTGCGTATCACCGCTCTCATCGCCAAGCTGAATATATTGCTTCTTTGGGTCATCTTTGTGCTCAACTGCTTTGGATGAAGCAAACCCTCAAGGACTATGGCGTCAACGTGAAGAATGTGCCTCTCCTCTGCGACAACGAGAGTGCCATCAAGATTGCTCACAACCCGTTCAGCACTCGAAGACTAAGCACATCCAGATTCGCCATCATTTTCTTCGTGATCATGTGTTGAAGGCGATATCTCCATCGAGCATGTGAAGATCAAGAACAGCTAGCTGATATCTTCACCAAGCCCTTGGATGAGAAGAGATTTAGCAAGTTGCGGTGTGAGCTAAATATCTTAGAATCTTGAATGTTCTTTGAAAAGGACACACATCCTAACCCTTATGCATAATTGATGACTTAGATGTGCAACACATGAAGAAACGTTGTTCCTCAATCAATGAAGAATAACACTCTAAGTGTGAAGAAATCAATGAAGAATTTGATTCTCGTAACCCTCGACAATTGTGCGCTGTGTCTGAAATCATCATTCTTATCTGGTGAATACGCCACCACAAAAGTTGAAAATCTTCAATTTGAGTTTTCCTCGCTTTGAAATTCCTCGCTTTTTCAAATTCTTCAACTTTGCAAAATCTTCATAGTTCGTCATTGTTCTTCATTGGCTATATATATATATATATATATATATATATATATATATATATATATATATATATATATATATATATATATATATGAGTTTATGTCCTCTACAGCATTCACTTATTGCTATTTCTTCAAGTTGCGATTTCTGCTAAGTGAATGTGATCGGACCCTTCCCCTCTATGCTATACTCAATCCAATCTATTCACAAATTCTTCATGTGCATTCTGATTGAAACTCGTTCAAAGTCTTCACTGGTCCTTGACAGCTGAAGAAATTGCGAACGAAACTTTTTAACAAATCTTATCCAAAACTTTCGGTTTTATCGCTCAAACCGTTCCGCATCCCACGATGTATTACTTTAATCACCCACGATCTTACGATCCCATCCGCACAAGATGCGTGGGTGACACACATCGCGTGAAGGAGAAAGGGCAGGGCATGTTAGTCCAAAATCTTGGCGAGCAGTTTTTCACCGTGGCTATAAATACCCTTTACCCTCCTCACTTCATTTACTCCGCCGATCGCTGTCTCTCGCCGAGCTCTCCTCAAACCCTAGCGCCGCCGCTACTCCATCGCCGCCGGTGAGGAAAAGCTTCACCGCCTCGACCTCATCGTCGTGCATACGCGCCCGATCGCGAAATCTTCACTCCGCCGCCGCCAGTAGTCATCTTCCTCTGCCAAGTTAGGGCGTGAAGATCTAACGTGACGAACTTCTCTACAGTTCATCTATGTTCGTCGTGTTCTTCATTCGGGTAATTAAAAGTCACTTTTATTACTCGCGTTGATTCTCAAATCTTTCGAAAATCTTCAAAGGTGTTTTTACTCTTCAAAATCTTCACATATGAACATCTCACACACTATATGTTCTTGATTTATCTCTAAGCATTCATTTCTTCAAGATTCCTCAATTGTGCAGATTTTCGATCAGACAACTCGAACCTAAGACAAGCGCTTAGTGAAATTCCTCAAGGCTCAACTGGTCAAATTCCTCAAAACTTGCTTCTTTTGAAAAATCTTACGAGAACGATATGACCTCTCCAAATTCCTCGCACCTACACTCTGTTCACAGTACTCATGTCATTCTTTGAATCACTAGGTTCTCATCAACTTAACTCATTTGCAGCGTTCCTCGAAGAAAAACTGCATACCTCTTCAGAGTGCTCAATTGTTCAAATTCCTCACCTGAAGAAAATGGCAGAAGGCAAGAGACCGCAGAAGGGAGGAAAGAAATCGGAAGTCATGACTGCTTTTGAAATTCCTGAGGAAATATACAAGGACTACTGCACACCTGATGAATCCAAATTTGGCAAGGAGACCAAGAACCAGCGCAAAGTGCGCATACAGAGAATAGAAAGGAGATGGGCACGAGAATGGCGAGAATACCGCTATGTCACTCCTAAGTACATGAGGAAATTCGCTCTGAATCCTCCATGCCCAAGAGCTCCTCTGGCACCTGGTCAAGTTGCTGATCCCACCAGCGTCAAACGTGGTGAAGATTTTCCTGAAGAATGGTCCAGGCGCCAAGCCAAATTGGCAAAACAGGCCAAGGAGGCAGTGAGGAAATTCAATGAGGATACTGCTGCTGCTGCCGCTGCTGAGCCCTCGATCAAACCGAGGAAATCAATGCCAAAGAAGCTCTGCACGCAAGCCAAGTGCTTCACCGTCGGCGCCCTCACGGCCCAGTTCCTCACCGCGCCCTCACGGCAAATTCCTCGACTCTCGCTGCTCATTCAAAATCCTCAAGCAGCTCCTCCAAGTCCTCAACACTGTGCATCTTGCAACTTGTCAAAGGACTCAAGGATTCTCTATTGCTTCTGGTGTTTCAGCTAGTTCCTCAGCTGCACCAATGTCCTCAACAGGTCCCACTCTGCTGAAGACAAAAGCAACTGCTGGGCGCGGTCCTCGGCCAAGTCCAAAAAAAACAAAGTTGCATTCAATGTCCCCTCGATGATGAGGCCTCTGATGAAGAACTTGAAGAAATCATCAGAGACAGACTGACCAAGGCCGCTAGAGCCAAAGGAACAAGTGTACCTCTGCTTTTGGATCCAAAGAAGATCCTAGACTTCATTGACCTGTGGCATCAAGATCCTCACACTCCTCTTCCGGATCTGCCACTGACCCCTGGTCAAAGTCACATGCTGAACCATTTCATCGCTGAAGAGAAATGGAAATTCGAGAAGGCTCGTGAATTGAAGAGAGAAAAGCAAGAAAAGAGAAGCTTCGAGGAAAACATCATCAACATGTCTCTGAAGAACTTCTTAAAGCTCAATCAAATCCAAGCACTCAAGAAGGATTTTGATGCTTATAATGCCGACCGGCAAGGAGCCAAGGTGAGATTCGTCACTCGACGAAGAAAATGTCACCGCTGCAGCTCCATCGCAACAAGAAAATCCTCAGTCAAGAATCTGCTGAGCTCGCTAATGAACATGCCAAGATCTTGATGACTTTCAGCGTCTTGATGAGAACACAAGTTCCGTGGCTGATGACTCTATTCCAGCCGCTTAAGAAATTCCTGTGGCATCCACTAGTGGTGCGCTGAAGAAATGAAGGAAATAGGGCAACCGCACTGATTCGCTGAAGAAAATGAACCACAATCCTCGGCTCCTCCTGCACCAACACCAACTCCAATTCTTCCTTCGCCTATGAAGTGAAGAAGACAAAGGCTGCAGAGAGAGCTGCGATGAAGAAAAGGAAGGCATCACCAAGGTCAAATTCTTCGCTGCTAAGAAAATGAAGCCAATGACCAGCTCGATTGAAAATCCTATTGATGCCATTCCTATCTCCTCCATGTCGCCCAAGGAAATGGTTCCTTTGGAGAAGAATATACGATCCCAAGTGGATCGATGAAGAAAATCATTCATTGCTACTTGAACAGCTTGATGAAGAAATTGAAGTGGAAGCTTTCCTTCAACTCTGTAGTTTCTCACCCGTGCCTCGGTTCATCTTGAAGAGGCGGTGTTGAGGAACTTGAAAAGAAGATGAAGATGTGGATATTGGGTGCACTACACCAGTAATGAACGATGACTTTTGGGAAAGTCAAGACCCCAATACTCCTCTCTTCACTCCGCTTCAACAAGTTCCCGACCACCAACAACTACTGTTCAAATGGGCTCTGAAGAAACTCATCCCACATCATCTGTCAACGAAGAGATTCCAGCCACTAGCGCTGAAGAACAAACTGCTGATCCTCAAACTGCACAAGGAGAGGAACCAGAAATTCCTCAGCCTGAAGAACCTGAGCTCGCGATTCCAGAGGTTGTGCTGCAAATCACTGATATTCCTCTGCCCAAGCCAAAGAATCCGTTCTCAAGCAAGCAGAAATTCAAGGCTGAAGATTTCTTCTCTGAGCATGTGTTCTTCACTGCCTACAATCCTTATGACTCTGCTCGAATGAGGAAGAGACGCTTCTGGACTCCAACACAAGCAAATTTCTATTCCTCAGTGCTATTTGACAAGGACAAGATCTTCTACCATGAGCATATTCCTCATGTTGATACGGAATCACTACCATGCTTCGAGCCAGTACTCCGTGTTCTTCACGATGCAGGGCTGTTAAATTTCTGCACTGACATATGTGACTGGAATGAAGAACTCATTCTTCAATTCTATGCCAGCCTGCACATCACCGGAGATGCTGAAGACATGAACTCATGGGTTCTGGATTGGATGACTGAGAATACTCACTACAAGGCACCAGCAACTGAATTGCTTCGTGTCCTTCCTCTTGATCCTCCCCATGAATCTGCTCGCTGCCTGTACAATGATCGTGAACTGTCTGATCACTTCATGCAAGTACTGATGAAGCCATTGAAGCCAGGCCAAGCTCCTCGAACCAAATTCCTCGTCAAGAATTTGCTCTATGTGCCTCGGACTGTGTACAGAATCTTGACGAAGACTATGAGTCCAATCAAAGGCCACGACTCAAATGAAGAAGATGTCGAGGCATCATGAAGAACATGCTTTTCAATATCATTCATGGCGTTCTGTCAACTTCCATGATTTCTTCATGAGGACTCTGGCCAACGTTGCAATGTCACCTTTTGAGCTGAAGCCATATGCGCCTTGGATCATGAGATTCATAAGGGCAAGATCTTCACCGAATTACAAAGTGACACTCAACCATGGCAGCTTCCTCGCCGCCCATTGAAGTCCTCAAGCGACCAATTTCATCATCGATGACAAGGGCAAGGCAGCGGCTGTAATTGATGAAGGCACTCGTCCATTGGATGGTCAGTTTTGCAAAGCTGCATCTTACTCCACCAATGATGATTCTGCTACGCATGACACTGCCGCTAATACCTCAACCAAGAAACAGCCTCAAGCAACTGCACCCAGGGTGATGACTGATCGTGAGTTACTCCTCAGTCTTCATCAGAAGGTTGAACGCAATCAGAAATGGGTCAAGCGCCAATTTGCTGCAATTCTTCACAATATGACCTCAACGCATAATGCAGTGAAGAAAAACCAGTACTATCTTCATGAAACCCTCAACCGCACTTGGGCTGTTCTGAATCATGTCTATTCCGCGGAAGAATTGAAGACCATGGGTCTTCAGGAAGCTTATGACTGGTCTGCACCACCTCCGAAGAAATTCAAGAGAGTCAAAGTTCCTGATTTGGTGGCCAGCTCTTATTCTTCATCGCGACAACGATGAATTTGAAGATTTGGGCGACATCTGCGGCAGCCCTACTTCAACAACCAACCCCGATAACGCCGGGCTCCTCCATCGACTTGAATATCTTCAGGGGCGTTAGTCCTCAGTTTCGATCCTTTTGGTCATTTGATGACAAAGGGGGAGAAATCTGAGTTAGTCTTCAAGCGGGTTAATACTATGGGTGTTTTTATTAAGTTACAACTCTCGTTCTTCCGAAACTTTTTATTGGATCGAGTTGTAATCTTAAATCCGATGGTGCCTTGATACTTTTGATCGTGCATTGTGCTGACTTTGCACTGTGCTCTAATACTCTCTTTTTGAGAGATATGCTCTGATACTTTCGATCGTGCTTCTGATGCTCTAAATTTTGATACGTGTTATGCTCTGATGCTTTTGAAGCACTAAGCTCTGAATGTGATATTTGAGCTCTGATACTATTGCATGTATGCTCTAATATTTTGATACGTGTTAATACTATTGCATGCATGCTGAATCTCATCAGGCACCATATTTCATCATGCATTTCAAATTCTTCATAGTATATTTATCAAATGCGTGTATGAATTACAAGATATAGGGGGAGATCTCCATGATTAAAATCTTCAAATGTGCATTGCCTCAAAAGCAAATTCCTCATTATGCACATATTCGGGGAGTTCTTCTATATCTTGCAATCAAATTCCTCAATATCAGTATTTACACTTCATATGTTTATCCTCGTTGAAAACTTAACCTATGTTGTCATCAATCACCAAAAGGGGAGATTGTAAGTGCATCTAGTGCCCTTAGTGATTTTGGTGTATTGAAGACTTATAGGTTAAGTAACTCGATCTTGCTTGTGAGTGTACACAGGACTATAAGTCTATGAGGAGTTTGATATTTACAGAGAAAGTCGACCCTAAAAATGAAGTTCTTCGATCAAGACTTTGATATTCGAAGACTTTCGAAGACTTTGAAAGTGAAGAAATTGGTGTGACCATGAAGACTTGATATTCATTCGAGGAATATGAAGCGTGAAGACTTTTGTTTTCGTAGTTTCATTTTCTCTTTCTTGAGTCATAAGAAACACCGTCTTCGTTAAAGGGGTCGAGGAAATACTAAGGAAAAATTTCCATGTGATGCTCAACTCAAAATCCTACACCTACCAATCCCTTCGAGTGAAGCCATTGAATTCTCATACTGATTCACCAAATTCTTCAAAGGATGAGACGCAGTTCTTCCAGTCATCGATGACTTTGCTCGATCGAGGAGTTAGGAATTCGCCAGTCGAATTGCCTACACAAGGAGGAACATGATAGCCCCGAGGACTTTGAAAGTCAAATTTCCGACCGTTCTTTGTCTTTGCCGTGGACCAAAATATCTTATCCACCTAACGGTCATATCATTGAAGGGCATTTATGTCTTATCATGTCGGGCTGCTCCTAGGCTATAAATAGCCGCCCCTACAACCACTAGTTGGTTGGCTGCTCCGAGAGAACTTGACACTTGTCATTTGAGAGCAACCCATCCTCCGAGGACTTTGAGCGAAAATCATCAAGTGAGGAAAATCCCAAAACCAAACCCACAAAACCCCAAGTGATTGAGCATCATCAAGAAATTGATCTGCGTGGATCCGACGCTTGTTACCTTTGAAGACAGTGCTTCTTCCAGACGGTTAGGCGTCAAGGTCTAGAGCATCCAAGAGGAATTGTGGATCGCCGAGTGACCAAGTCTGTGAAGGTTTGGAAGTCACCTGAAGACTTACCACGAGTGATTGGACGAGGCCTGCGTGGTCTTAGTTCAAGGAGAATACGGTGAGGACTAGGTGTCCCGAGTTGCGGCTCGAGATCGGGTGTCCGGACTGTGTGTCCTCGAGTTTAAATACTCACCGCTCAACCAGACGTATAACTAAGACAGCAATTGAACTGGTCTACCAAATCATTGTCTTCACCAACCGATGGTTCTATTTCCTCAACTCATTCATTTCCTCATTCTCATGTTGCATGTTGTTCATATCGTGCTTGAAGACTTTGATCAAGACTTTCACAAATTCCTCGCTTCAATTTCTTCACCGCTTTGTCTTCATCTTGTTATCCTGTGATTACGCTTCCTGTACTCTGTTCTAGTCTTCATTTCATCATGCTGACTATGAGTGTAATCTGCTATGTTTATATCTGAGTACTTATTCCGCTGCAAATAGTTCTTCGCTAAGGAATTTCCTCACCGGCAAATTCCTCAGTGAAGAATTTCATAAAAATCGCCTATTCACCCCCCCCCCTCTAGTCGATATAACGCACTTTCAATTCAACTGAAGAATATGGTAGACGATAAGAGACCGCAGAAAGGAGGAAAGAAGCCTGAGGTTATGACTGCGTTTGAAATCCCTGAGGAAATTTATGCTGGCTATTGCACACCTGATGAAGCAAAATTTGGCAAAGAGAACAAAAATCAGCGCAAGGTGCGCATTCAGAGGATTGAACGGAGATGGGCAAGGGAATGGAGGGAATACAGATATGTTACTCCAAAGTACATGAAGAAATTCGCCCTCAATCCTCCATGCCCAAGAGCTCCATTGGCACCTGGCCAAGTAGCTGACCCCACGAGCATCAAGCGTGGTGAGGACTTTCCTGAAGAATGGGCTAAGCGCCAAGCTAAATTGGCAAGACAAGCGAAGGAGGCAGTGAAGAAATTCAATGAGGATTCTGCCACTGCTAATGCTACTGAGGCCTCGGTCAAACCGAGGAAATCTATGCCAAAGAAGCCTGCTTTCAGAAGCCAAGTGCTTCACCAACAGCGCCCTCACGGCCAAGTTCTCAAGAATGCCCTCACGGCAAATTCCTCACATCGCTATCGCTCCACCAAAGTCCTCGGCGGCTCCTTCAAAGTCCTCGGCTCTGTGCATCTAGCTACATGCCAAAGGACTGCTGGTTTCTCGATTGCCTCTGTGTTTCAAATGAGTTCTTCACCGCACCAATTTCCTCATCAGCCCCACATCGTTGAAGACCAAAGCAACATCTGGACGCGGTCCTCGGCCAAGTCCAAAGAAGAAACAGGTCGCATTTCATGTGCCTTCTGATGATGAAGCTTCTGATGATGAACTTGCAGAAATCATCAGAGACAGACAGGTGAAGGTCGCTAGAGCCAAAGGCACATCTGTGCCACTGCTTTTGGATCCGAGGAAAATCCTTGATTACATTGATCTCTGGCACAAGGATCCAAACACCCCAATGCCTGATTTTCATCTGACTCCTGGTTAAAGTCACATGCTGACCCATTTCAACACTCAGGAGAAATGGAAGTTTGAAAAGGCAAGAGAGATTAAGAAAGCTCAATACAGAAAGGAGAAGCTCCTGAAGAAAAATGTTGTCAGAATGACACCTGAGGAACTTCTCAAGGCTCAGTCTAAAATTCAAGCCCTCAGCAAAGGCTTTGATGCCTACTATGCTGATTGGCAAGGAGCCAAAGTGAGATTCGTCAATCTGACAAAGAAATTCACAAATGTTGCAGCCCCATCGCAACAAGAAAAATCTTCAGGCTGCAGACTCTGCTCAGCCTCTTTGAAGAACATGCCAAAGACTCGCTGATGACTTTCAGCTTGTTCAAGAAAATGCTAGTTCCAGGCTGATGACTCCATTCCAACCGCTGAAGAAATTGCCGGGGCATCCACTAGTGGTGCGCTGAAGAAATCGAAGAGATCAGGCAACTGCATCGATTCCATACCAAGAAAATGAACCAGATTCCTCAGCTCCTCCCGCGCCTACACCAACTCCAATTCTTCCATCTGCCTATGATGTGAAGAAGACCAAGGCTGCAGAGCGAGCTGCAGTGAAGAAAAGGAAGGCATCAGCTGCGTCAGAATCTTCGGCTGCGAAGAAAATGAAGCCAATGACCAGCTCACTCGAAAATCCGATTGATGTTGTTCCAATTTCCTCCATGCCATCAAAGGACCTTGTTCCTTTTGGAGAAGACTATGAGATCCCAAGCGGATCTGATGAAGGAAATCATCCTGCTGCTTCGTCAGAGCAGATGGATGAACAAATTGAAGTGGACGCAATCCCTTCAACGCCAGTAATTTCCTCACCTATGCCTCAGTTCACAGCTGAAGAGGCTGGTGTTGAGGAAATTGAAGATGAAGATGTGGATATAGGATGCGCCACACCTGTGATGAATGATGTGTTGGAAATATGCCCTAGAGGCAATAATAAAAGGATTATTATATTTCAATGTTCATGATAATTGTTTTTTGTTCATGCTATAAATGTATTATCCGGAAATCGTAATACACGTGTGAACACTTAGACCCAATGAGTCCCTAGTGAGCCTCTAGTTGACTAGCTCGTTGTGATCAATAGATAGTCATGGTTTCCTGACTATGGACATTGGATGTCGTTGATAACGGGATCACATCATTAGGAGAATGATGTGATGGACAAGACCCAATAATAAGCATAGCATAAAAGATCGGATAGTTCGTTTGCTAGAAGCTTTGCCAATGTCAAGTATCTATTCCTTCGACCATGAGATCGTAACTCCGGTTACCGTAGGAGTGCCTTGGGTGTATCAAACGTCACAACGAATCGGGTGACTATAAAGGTGCATTACGGGTATCTCCGAAAGTATCTGTTGGGTTGACACGGATCGAGATCGGGATTTGTCACTCCGCATGACGGAGAGGTATCTCTTGGGCCCACTCGGTAATGCATCATCATAATGAGCTCAATGTGACCAAGGTGTTGGTCACGGATCATGTATTACGGAACGAGTAAAGTGACTTGCCGTGGAACGAGACCGAACAAGGTATTGGGATACCGACGATCGAGTCTCGCAAGTAACGCATCGATTGACAAAGGAATTGCATACGAGGTTTGATCAATCCTCGACATCGTGGTTCAACCGATGAAATCATCGAGGAGCATGTGGGAGCCAACATGGATATCCAGATCCCGCTGTTGGTTATTGCCCGAGAGTCGTCTCGGTCATGTCTCAAGGTCTCCAACCCGTAGGGTCTACACACTTAAGGTTCGGTGACGCTAGGGTTAGTAGGAAGTCAAGTATGTGACCACCGAATGTTGTTCGAGTCCGGATGAGATCCCGGACGTCACGAGGAGTTCCTAAGGGTCCGGAGGTAAAGAATAATATATAGGAAGTGGTGATTCGGCCATCGGGAAAGTTTCGGGGTCTACCGGTAAAGTACCGGGACCACCGGAAGAGTCCCGGGGGTCCACCGGGTGGGACCACCTATCCCGGAGGGCCCCATGGGCCAAAGGGGGAAGGGAACCAGCCCACAAGGGGCTGGTGCGCCCCCCTAGGCCCACCCCCTGCGCCTAGGGTTGAAACCCTAGGGGTGGGGCGCCCACCGGCTTGGGGCACTCCACCCCTGGTCCGCCGCCCGGAGATTGGATCTCGGGGCCGCCACTGGGGGCCTATATAAAGGGGGAGGGAGGGGGCTGCTGTACACAACTCCCAAGGCGCAGCCCTCCCTCCCAACACATCTCCTCCTCCGTAGAGCTTAGCGAAGCCACAGCCAGAGTTGCATCTCCACCATCATCACGCCGTCGTCTTTGCCGGTGGAGCTATCTTCCTCAACCTCTCCTTCCCCTTGCTGGATCAAGAAGGAGGAGACGCCGATCGTTCCGCACGTGTGTTGAACGCGGAGGTGCTGTCCGCTCAGCACTTGGCATCGGTGATCTGAATCACGTTCGAGTACGACTCCATCATCACCTTGCAAGCTTCCGCACGCGATCTACAAGTGGTATGTAGATGCAAACTCTCTCCGTTACTCGTTGCTTAGATGAACTCATAGATGGATCTTGGTGAAGCCGTGGGAAAAATTTTAATTTTCTGCAACGCTCCCCAACAAAGGCATCATGAGCTAGGTCTATCGTAGTTCTCTAATGCACGAGTAGAACACAATTTGTTGTGGGCGTTGATCTTGTCATCTTACTTGCCTCTACTAGTCTTTTCTTGCTCAACGGTATTGTGGGATGAAGCGGCCGGACCAACCTTACGTGCGCTTACGTGAGACCGGTTCCACCGAATGACATGCACTAGTTGCATAAGGTGGTGGCGGGTGTCTGTCTCTCCCACTTTAGTTGGAGCGGAATCGATGAACAGGGCCCTTATGAAGGGTAAATAGAAGTTGACAAAATCACGTTGTGGTGATTCGTAGGTAAGAAAACGTTCTTGCTAGAACCCAATCGCAGCCACGTAAAAGATGCAACAACAACTAGAGGACGTCTAACTTGTTTTTGCAGCGATTGATCATGTGATGTGATATGGCGTAAGTTGTGATGAATGTTGAATTGTGATGTATGAGATCATGTTCTTGTAATAGGATTCACGACTTGCATGTCGATGAGTATGACAACGGCGAGAGCCATAGGAGTTGTCTTTATTTTTGTATGACCTGCGTGTCATTGAAGAACGCCATGTAAACTAGTTTACTTCATTACTAAACGCGTTAGTCATAGAAGTAGAAGTAGTCGTTGGCGTGACAACTTCATGAAGACACGATGATGGAGATCATGATGATGGAGATCATGGTGTCAAGCCGGTGACAAGATGATCATGGAGCCCCGAAGATGGAGATCAATGGAGCTTGATGATATTGGCCATATCATGTCACAACTATATAATTGCATGTGATGTTTATTATGCTTTTACATCTTGTTTACTTAGGACGACGGTAGTAAATAAGATGATCCTTACAAAATTTCAAGAAGTGTTCTCCCTAATCGTGCACCGTTGCTACGGTTAAATCGTTTCTAAGCACCACGTGATGATCGGGTGTGATGGATCCTTACGTTCACATACAACGGGTGTAAGACAGTTTTACACAAATAAAACACTTAGGGTTAACTTGACGAGCCTAGCATGTGCAGACATGGCCTCGGAACACGGAGACCGAAAGGTCGAACACGAGTCGTATGGAAGATACGATCAACATGTAGATGTTCACCGACGATGACTAGTCCGTCTCACGTGATGATCGGACACGGGCTAGTCGACTCGGATCGTGTAACACTTAGATGACTAGAGGGATGTCTAATCTAAGTGGGAGTTCATAATTTTGATTAAGAACTTTATTATCATGAACTTAGTCTAAAACCTTTGCAAATATGTCTTGTAGATCAATGGCCAACGCTAATGTCAACATGAACTTCAACGCGCTCCTAGAGAAAACCAAGTCGAAAGATGATGGCAGCAACTATACGGATCGGGTCCTAACACGAGGATCATCCTCATAGCTGCCGAAGCAATATGTCCTAGAAGGACCGCTAGGTGCCGCTCCGTCCCTGAGAACCAAGACGTTATGAACGCTTGGCAAACTCGTCTTGATGATTACTCCCTCGTTCGGTGCGGCATGCTCTACAGACTTAGAACCGGGCTCCAAAAGCGTTTTGAACATCACGGAGCATATGAGATGTTCAAGAGCTGAAACTAGTTTTCCAAGCTCATGCCCGGTCGAGAGATATGATGTCTCCGACAAGTTCTACAGCTTGTAAGATGGAGGAGAACAGTTACACGGTGAACACATCCGAAGATGTCCGGGTTGCACGACGTATGACCCAGTTGAACATTAACCTCCCAGATGAGGCGGTCATTGACAGAATCCTCCATCGCTCCCACCAAGCTACAAGAGCTTTGTGATGAACTACAACATGCGGGGATGGTAAAGACCATTCTGAAGTGTTCTCGATCTTCAAGTCAGCAGAGGCTGAAATCAAGAAAGAACATCAAGTGTTGATGGTCAATAAGACCACTAAGTTCAAGAAGGGCAAGGGTAAGAAGAACTTCAAGAAGGACGACAAAGATGTTGCCGCGCCCGTAAGCTTGTTGCGGAAGAAGTCAAAGAATGGACCCAAGCACGAGACTGAGTGCTTTTATTGCAAGGGAAGGGCACCGAAGGGCGGAACTGCCCCAAATACTTAGCGGATAAGAAGGCCGCAACACCCAAGGTATATTTGATATACATGTAATTGATGTGTACCTTACCATTACTGTAGTAACTCCCGGTATTTGATACGGTGCCGTTGCTCACATATGTAACTCACAGCAGGAGCTGCGGAATAAACGGAGACCGGCAAAGGACGAGGTGACGATCTTGCGTCGGGAATGGTTCGAGGTCGATGTGATCGCCGTCGACACGCTGCCTCTACATTTACCTACGGGATTAGTTTTAAACCTCAATAATTGTTATTTAGTGCCAAGTTTGAGCATGAACATTGTATCTGGATCTCGTTTGATACGAGATGGCTACTCATTTAAGTCTGAGAATAATGGTTGTTCGATTTATATGAGAGATATGTTTTATGGTCATGCTCCGATGGTCAATGGTTTATTCTTAATGAATCTCGGCGTAATATTACACATGTTCATAGTGTGGATGCCAAAAGATGTAAAGTTGATAACGATAGTCCCACATACTTGTGGCATCGCCGCCTTTGGTCACATTGGTGTCAAGCGCATGAAGAAGCTCCATGTCGATGGACTTTTAGAGTCTCTCGATTATGAATCGTTTGACACATGCGAACCTTGCCTCTTAGGCAAGATGACCAAGACTCCGTTCTCCTAACAATGGAGCGAGCAACCAACTTGTTGGAAATCATACATACCGATGTGTGCGGTCCAATGAGCGTTGAGGCTCATGGAGGATATCGTTATGTTCTCACTCTCACCGATGACTTAAGCAGATATGGGTATGTCTACTTAATGAAACACAAGTCCGAGACCTTTGAAAAGTTCAAGGAATTTCAGAGTGAGGTAGAGAATCAACGTGACCGAAAGATAAAATTCTTCGATCGATCGTGGAGGAGAATACTTAAGTCACGAATTTGGTACACACTTAAGGGAATGTGGAATCGTTTCACAACTCACGCCGCTGGAACACCTCAATAAACGGTGTGTCCGAACATCGTGTCGCACTCTATTGGATATGGTGCGGTCTATGATGTCTCTTACCGATTTACCGCTATCATTTTGGGGATACGCTCTAGAGACAGCTACATTCACTTTAAATAGGGCACCGTCTAAATCCGTTGAGACGACACCGTATGAATTATGGTTTGGGAAGAAACCTAAGTATGTCGTTTCTAAAAGTTTGGGGATGCGATGCTTATGTCAAGAAACTTCAACCCGAAAAGCTCGAACCCAAGTCGGAAAATGCGTATTCATAGGATACCCTAAGGAAACTGTCGGGTATACCTTCTACTTAAGATCGAAGGCAAGATCTTTGTTGCCAAGAACGGATGCTTTCTAGAAAGAGTTTCTCTCGAAAGAAGTAAGTGGGAGGAAAGTGGAACTTCGATGAAGTGCTACCTCTCGAGCGGGAAAGTGGTGCGGCGCAGAAACCGTTCTGTAATGCCCACACCAACCAAGAGGAAAACGTTGATGATGATCAAGGTACTTGGATCAAGTTACTCTTGAACTTCAAGGTCCACGAGGACACGTTCCGCACTGAGTGGTACGGCAACCTGTCATGGAAATCATGTTGCTAGACAACAATGAACCTTGAACTATGAAGAAGCAATGGCGGGCCGGATTCCAACAAATGGCTTGAGGCCATGAAATCCGAGATAGAATCCATGTATGAAAACAAAGTATGGACTTTGACAGACTTGCCCGATGATCGGCGAGCGATAGAAAATAAATGGATTTTAAGAAGAAGAAGGACGGCGGATGGTAATGTTACCATCTATAAAGCTCGACTTGTCGCTAAGGGTTATCGACAAGTTCAAGGGATTGACTACTGACGAGACATTCTCTCCGTAGCGAAGCTTAAGTCCGTCCGAATCATGTTAGCAATTGCCGCATACTATGATTATGAGATATGGCGATGGACGTCAAAACGGCATTCCTTAATGGACATCTTAAGGAAGAGCTGTATATGATGCAGCCGGAAGGTTTTGTCGATCCTCGAACGCTAACAAAGTATGCAAGCTCCAATGATCCATTTATGGACTGGTGCAAGCATCTCGGAGTTGGAACATCGCTTTGATGAGATGATCAAAGCGTTTGGGTTTATCTTGCACTTATGGAGAAGCTGCGTTTACAAGAAAGTGAGTGGGAGCTCGTAGCATTTCTCTGTTATATGTAGATGACATACTCTTGATGGGAAATGATCGACACTCTGGACAACATTAAGGCCTATTTGAACAAGTGTTTTTCAATGAAGGACCTTGGAGAAGCTGCTTATATATTAGGCATCAAGATCTATAGAGATAGATCGAGGCGCCTCATAGGTCTTTCACAAAGCACATACCTTGATAAGATTTTGAAGAGGTTCAAAATGGATCAGTCCAAGAAGGGTTCTTGCCTATGTTACAAGGTGTGAGATTGAGCTCGGCTCGACCACCGACCACGACAAAAGATAAAGAAGAGATGAGTGTCATCCCTATGCCTCAGCCATAGGATCTATTATGTATGCCATCTTGTGTACTGGACCGATGTAAACCTTGCCGTAAGTTTGGTTGCAAGATACCAAAGTAACCCGACAAGGAACACCGGACAGCGGTCAAGAATATCCTAAAGTACCGAAAAGGACAAAGGACATGTTTCTCGTTTATGGAGGAGACGAAGAGCTCGTCAGAAGGGTTATGTCGGCGCTAGCTTCGACTCAGATCTGATGACTCTAAGTCACAAACCGGATACGTGTATATGTTGAATGGTGGAGCGATGCTGGTGCGGTGCAAGCGAGCGTGTGGCGGGATCTACGTGTGAAGCGGAGTACATGGCAGCCTCGGAGGCAGCGCATGAAGCGATTTGGGTGAAGGAGTTCATCACCGACCTAGGAGTCATACCCAACGCGTCGGGGCGATCAAACTCTTCCGTGACAACACCGGAGCTATTGCCTTAGCCAAGGAGCCTGGTTTCACAAGAAGACCGAGCACATCAAGCGTCGCTTCAACTCCATCCGTGAAAATGTTCAAGATGGAGACATAGAGATTTGCAAAGTGCACACGGATCTGAATGTCGCAGATCCGTTGACTAAACCTCTCTCAAGTGCAAAACATGATCAACACGAGAACTCTATGGGTGTTCGATTCATCACAATGTAACTAGATTGGTGACTCTAGTGCAAGTGGGAGATGTTGGAAATATGCCCTAGAGGCAATAATAAAAGGATTATTATATTTCAATGTTCATGATAATTGTTTTTGTTCATGCTATAAATGTATTATCCGGAAATCGTAATACACGTGAACACTTAGACCCAATGAGTCCCTAGTGAGCCTCTAGTTGACTAGCTCGTTGTGATCAATAGATAGTCATGGTTTCCTGACTATGGACATTGGATGTCGTTGATAACGGGATCACATCATTAGGAGAATGATGTGATGGACAAGACCCAATAATAAGCATAGCATAAAAGATCGGATAGTTCGTTTGCTAGAAGCTTTGCCAATGTCAAGTATCTATTCCTTCGACCATGAGATCGTGTAACTCCCGGTTACCGTAGGAGTGCCTTGGGTGTATCAAACGTCACAACGAATCGGGTGACTATAAAGGTGCATTACGGTATCTCGAAAGTATCTGTTGGGTTGACACGGATCGAGGCGGGATTTGTCACTCCGTATGACGGAGAGGTATCTCTTGGGCCCACTCGGTAATGCATCATCATAATGAGCTCAATGTGACCAAGGTGTTGGTCACGGATCATGTATTACGGAACGAGTAAAGTGACTTGCCGAGGAACGAGACCGAACAAGGTATTGGGATACCGACGATCGAGTCTCGGGCAAGTAACGCATCGATTGACCAAGGGAATTGCATACGTGGTTTGATCGAATCCTCGACATCGTGGTTCAACCGATGAAATCATCGAGGAGCATGTGGGAGCCAACATGGATATCCAGATCCGCTGTTGGTTATTGCCCGAGAGTCGTCTCGGTCATGTCTGCGTGTCTCCGAACCCGTAGGGTCTACACACTTAAGGTTCGGTGGCGCTAGGGTTAGTAGGAAGTCAAGTATGTGACCACGAATGTTGTTCGAGTCCGGATGAGATCCCTGACGTCACGAGGAGTTCGGAAGGGTCCGGAGGTAAAGAATAATATATAGGAAGTGGTGATTCGCCATCGGGAAAGTTTCGGGTCTCTGGTAAAATCACGGACCACTGGAAGAGTCCCGGGGTCCACCGGTGGGACCACCTATCCGGAGGGCCCCATGGGCCAAAGGGGAAGGAACCAGCCCACAAGGGGCTGGTGCGCCCCCCTAGGCCCACCCCCTGCGCCTAGGGTTGAAACCCTAGGGGTGGGGGGGCGCCCCACCTGGCTTGGGGGGCACTCCACCCCTTGGCCGCCGCCCCAGAGATTGGATCTCGAGGGGCCGCCACCACAGGGGCCTATATAAAGGGGGGGGAGGGGGCTGCTGTACACAACTCCCAAGGCGCAGCCCTCCCTCCCAACACATCTCCTCCTCCGTAGAGCTTAGCGAAGCCACGCCGAGATCTTGCATCTCCACCATCATCACGCCGTCGTCTTTGCCGGTGGAGCTATCTTCCTCAACCTCTCCTTCCCCCTTGCTGGATCAAGAAGGAGGAGACGTCGATCGTTCCGTACGTGTGTTGAACGCGGAGGTGCTGTCCGTTCAGCACTTGGCATCGGTGATCTGAATCACGTTCGAGTACGACTCCATCATCACCTTGCAAGCTTCCGCACGCGATCTACAAGTGGTATGTAGATGAAAACTCTCTCCCGTTACTCGTTGCTTAGATGAACTCATAGATGGATCTTGGTGAAGCCGTAGGAAAAATTTTAATTTTCTGCAACGTTCCCCAACATGATGACTTTTGGGAAAGTCAGCATCCCAATACTCCTCTCTTCACACCTATCCAACAGATTCCTCAGTCCCCTGCACCAACAGTTCAAATGGGCTCTGAAGAAACTCATCCCACTCCCTCTGTGCATGAAGAAATTCCAGCCGCTAGTGCTGAAGAACCTACTGCTGCTGATCATCAGGTTGCACACGAAGAGGAACCAAAAATTCCTCAGCCTGAAGAACCTGAGCTCGCGATTCCTGAGGTGGTTGTGCAACTCACTGACATCCCTCTGCCAAAGCCAAAGAATCCGTTCTCAATCAAACAGAAGTTCAAGGCTGAAGACTTCTTTTCCGAGCATGTATTCTTCACCGACTACAACCCCTATGACTCTGCTCGCATAAGGAAGAGGCGTTTCTGGACTGCTAGTCAAGCCAACTTCTATTCCTCTGTGCTGTTTGACAAAGACAAAATCTTCGATCATGAACATATTCCTCACGTGGACATGGAATCTCTGCCATGCTTCGAGCCAGTCCTCGGTGTTCTTCACGATGCAGGATTACTAAATTTCTGCACGGACATTTGCGATTGGAATGAAGAACTCATTCTTCAGTTCTACGCGACATTGCATATCGCTAGAGACGCTGAAGATGTCAACTCATGGGTGTTGGATTGGATGACTGAAAACACTCACTACAAGGCACCGGCAACTGAATTGCTTCGTGTCCTTCCTCTCAATCCTCCCCATGACGAGGCATCGTTGCACCTCAAAGGACCACTGAATCGACAAATCACTATATGCAAGTGCTCATGAAGCTTTTGAAGCCTGGGCAGGCTCCACGAACCAAATTCCTCGTCAAGGAATTACTCTATGTGCCTCGGACTGTCTATCGCATTCTGGCGAAGACAATGAGTCCTATCTAAGGCCACGACTCAAATGATGAAGAAGTCGTTGGCATCATGAAGAATATGCTTTTCAACATCATTCATGGCATTCCCGTCAACTTCCATGATTTCTTCATGAGGACTCTGGCCAATATTGCTATGTCACCATTCGAGCTGAAGCCCTATGCGCCTTGGATTATGAGATTCATTAGGGCAAGATCTTCACTGAATTACAAAGCTGACACTCTGAACCACGGTAGCTACTTGCCTCCCATTGAAGTCCTCAAACGGACAGTTTCATCATCTGATGATAAAGGCAAGGCAGTTGCTGTGATCGATGAAGGCATTCATCCATTGGATGGTCAATTTCACAAGGCTGCATCTTACTCTACCAATGACGACTCTTCCACACATGACTCTGCTGCAAATACCTCAGCCAAGCAAAATCCTCAAGCCCACGGACCTGTGGTGATGATGGCCGTGAGTTACTCCTCGCCTTCATCAGAAGGTTGATCGCAATCACAAATGGGTAAAGTGTCAGTTTGGTGCACTTCTTCACAATATGACCTCAACACACAATGCAGTGAAGAAGAACCAATACTACCTTCATGAAACCTTCAACCGCACCTGGGCTGTCCTCACTCATGTCTATAGTGCTGAAGAATTGAAGACTATGGGTCTCAAGGAAGAATTTGACCGGTCCGCACCTCCTCCAAGAAATTCAAGAGGGTCAAAGTTCCTCCACCGGTGGCCAGCTCTTATTCTTCATCGCGACACCGATGAGTATGAAGATTTGGGCGACAACTGCGGCGAGCCCTGCTACAACAAACAACCCCGACAACGCCGGCGCCCTCCATCGACTTGAAATTCTTGAGGCGTTAGTCCTCGCCAATCCTTTTGGTCATTTGATGACAAAGGGGAGAAATCTGAGTTAGTCTTCAAGCGGGTCTATATTAAGGGCATTTTTAAGTTACAACTCTCGTTCTTACGAAACTTTTATTTGGATCGAGTTGTAATCTTAAACCCGATGGTCTTGTTGATACTTTTGTTGCACTATGCTCGATACTTTTGATGCTTTATTCGCATGCTTATTCCTCGTTAATATTATTGCATCTTTGAATCTCATCGAGCACCATATTTCATCATGCATTTCAAATTCTTCATATTATATATCAAATGCGTGTATGAATTACAAGATATAGGGGGAGATCTCCATGATTCAACTCTTCAAATGTGCATTGCCTCAAACGCAAATTCCTCACTATGCACATCTTCAGGGGGAGTTCTTCTATATCTTGCAATCAAATTCCTCAATATCGTATTTACACTTCATATGTTTATCCCGTTGAAAACTTAACCTATATTGTCATCAATCA
Organism: Aegilops speltoides; assembly: GCA_021437245.1. NCBI lineage: Eukaryota > Viridiplantae > Streptophyta > Magnoliopsida > Poales > Poaceae > Aegilops > Aegilops speltoides. The sequence goes on from CM038143.1 coordinate 134,595,469, forward strand.
CCAAAAAGGGGGAGATTGTAAGTGCATCTAGTGCCCCTTAGTGATTTTGGTGTATTAAAGACTTATAGGTTAAGGGACTAATGCGTTTGTGAGTGTACACAGGTCTATAAGTCTATGAGGAGTTTGATATTTATAGAGAAAGTCGACCCCTAAAAATGAAGTTCTTCGACTGAAGACTTTGATATTCTGAAGACTTTCTGAAGACTTTGAAAGTGAAGAATTTGGTGTGACCTTGAAGACTTGGTATTCATTTGAGGAACATGAAGCGTGAAGACTTTTGTTTTCATAGTTTCATTTTCTCTTTCTTGAGTCATAGGAAACACCGTCTTTGTTAAAGGGGTCGAGGAAATACTAAGGAAAAATTTCCATGTGATGCTCAACTCAAAATCCTACACCTACCAATCCCTTGAGTGAAGCCTTTGGAAATCTCATACAGCTTCAGTCACTTTCTTGATGGATGAGACAAAGTTCTTCCGTCATTGATGAATTTGTTCTCGATCGAGGAGTTAGGAATTCGCCAGTCTGAATTGCCTACACAAGAGGAACATGATAGCCCCGAGGAATTTGAGAGTCAAATTTCCGACCGTTCTTTGTCTTCTTGCCACCTGTCCCAAAATATCTTATCCACCTAACGGTCATATCATTGAAGGGCATTTATGTCTTATCATGTCGGGCTACTCCCTAGGCTATAAATAGCCGCCCCCTACAACCACTAGCTGGTTGGCTGCTCTGAGAGAACTTGACACTTGTCATTTGAGAGCAACCCATCCTCTAAGGACTTTGAGCGAAAATCATCAAGTGAGGAAAACCCAAAACCAAACCCCTACAAACCCAAAGTGATTGAGCATCACTGAAGAAATTGATCCTGCGTGGATCCGACGCTTGTTACCTTTGAAGACTGTGCTTCTTCCAGACGGTTAGGTGTCATGGTCTAGAGCATCCAAGAGGAATTGTGGATCGCCGAGTGACCAAGTCTGTGAAGGTTTGGAAGTCGCCTGAAGACTTACCACGAGTGATTGGACGAGTTCTGTGTGACCTTAGTTCAAGGAGAATACGGTGAGGACTGGGTGTCCTGAGCTACGTGCTCAGCGACTGGGTGTCCGGGACTGTGTGTCCTCGAGTTTAAATACTCAGCCGCTCCAACCAGACGTACAATTGAGACAGCAGTTGGAACTGGTCTACCAAATCATTGTCTTCACCAACCTAACTGGTTCTATTTCCTCAACCCTTTCATTTCCTCATTACTGTGTTGAGTATTTGTTCATATATGTGTTTGAAGACTTTGACTGAAGACTTTCTCAATTTCCTCAGTTCAATTTCTTCAGTCTATTTGTCTTCATCTTGTGTTATCATGTGATTACACTTTCTGTACTCTGTGCTAGTCTTCATTTCATCATGATGACCATGCTTGTGTTCTGTTATGCTTACTTGTGAGTACTTATTCCGCTACTAGTAGTTCTTCGCTAAGGAATTTCCTCACCGGCAAATTCCTCAGTGAAGAATTCATAAAAATCGCCTATTCACCCCCCCCCCCTCTAGTCGATATAACGCACTTTCACTTAATACACTAGATGCATGCTGGATAGCGGTCGACGTGTGGAGTAATAGTAGTAGATGCAGGCAGGAGCCGGTCTACTAATCTTGGAGGTGATGCCTATATAATGATTATTGCCTGGATATCGTCATGATTATTTGAAGTTCTATCAATTGCCCAACAGTAATTGTTTTCCCACCGTTTGCTATTTTTCTCGAGAGAAGCCACTAGTGAAACCTACGCCCCCCGGGTCTCTTTTCATCATATTTGCCTTTGTGATCTATTTCTTCTCGCATTTATTTTCAGATCTATAAAACCAAAACTACAAAAATACCTTGCTGTAATTTATTTGTTTCGTGAGCTATTTATCCTATCTACCACTTTTTACCTCACGTTATTTGCCCACTAGAGGCGTCGTACCCGAAAGGGATTGACAACCCCTTTAACACGTCGGGTTGCGAGTATTTATTATTTGTGTGCAGGTGCTATTTACGTGGTGTGAGGAGGTTCTCCTACTAGTTCGATAACCTTGTGAAAGCACATTTGCTCCCTAGGTGGTTTTGGTAATTAATGACAACATACTTTGTGGTTGGACTAATGTTCTTATCAAGTATGTCTCAGGAAAGTCAATCACTCTGGCATGGCAAAAGGACTAGAAAGGTGGACCCCTAAGATGCTAAGGAAAGGATTGGCAAGAAGCTCAAGACTCCATTTTTGGTTTAGTGATCCAAGATCACATTGAGTCCATAGGAAAGCCAATACTATTAAAAGGGGATGAGGTTATGATAATGATCTGGTTGCTCTAAGTGCTTAGTGATTTATCTCTCAAACAATCAGCAATCTTTCATTCCAACATAAACTCATAAGTAATCTCGGTCCCACCGATTCCAAACCAGCTACACCGAGATGAACCACCTCGACCATATAGCCAAACCCTAAGAATTTCGGATTTTCCGATTCCAAACTCGGTCATACGAAATTGGTGTTGCCAAGCTTCAGAACCTACGTACTCAAATCGGTGTCACCGAGATGAGAAAGTCGGTCCCACCGAGATTGGCAAACCCTAGACTTTGGAAGAATCGGACTAACCGAGATTGTATTTTCGGTCCCACGAAAATCCCAACGTTCACAAGATTTGAACTTTCGGTCCCACCGAGTTGTCAACTTCGGTCCGACCGAGATTGGTCAAATGTGTAACGGTTGGATTTTAATGTGGAGGCTATAAATACCCTCCACCTCCTCTTCATTCGTGGAGAGAGCCATCGAAAGAACTACCACTCCTACCTTACATTTCGAGAAGAAAACTACCTACCCTTGTGTTGAGATCAAGTTGCTCCACTCCCACCATATGAAACTTGATTTCTAGCCTTCCCAAGTTGCTTTCCACTCAATCCTTTCTTCCACCACAGCCAAATCGGTGAGGAGAGTTGAGTGTTGGGGAGATTATCATTTGAAGCACAAGAGCAAGGAGTTCATCATCACCAACCCCATCTATTACCTTTTGGAGGTGGTGCCTCCTAGATTGGTTAGGTGTCACTTGGGAGCCTCCGTCATGATGTGGAGTTGAACCAAGGAGTTTGTAAGGGCAAGGAGATCGCCTACTTCGTGAAGATCTACCCCGAGTAAGGCTAGTCCTCCGTGGGCGTAAGCCATGATGGCATAGACAAGGTTGCTTCTTCGTGGACCCTTCGTGGGTGGAGCCCTCCGTGTACTCTCGCAGCCGTTACCCTCCGTGGGTTGAAGTCTCCATCAACGTGGATTGACGATAGCACCACCTATCGGAACCACGAGAAAAATCTCCGTGTCTCCAAATTGCGTTTGCTCTTCACAATCTCTCCCTTACTATTCGTGCAATTTACTTTTCGCTGCCCTATACTCTAGAATTGCATGTTTAGTATGTTACTCGACTTGTATGCATGATGCTTGACTTGATCTTCATTATGAACTTGCTAAGAACTTATGTTAATCAAAAGGCATAAACTTTTATCTTGTCGAGTTGTCTAATCACCCCCCCTCTAGACACTCTTGCCTTCAACGATCCTACAATTGGTATCAGAGCTTTGGTCTCCATTGCTTTGGTTTGCACACCATTGGAGGAAGATGGACGTGTCTACGTTTGGGAGTGTTAGTCATAGTGTGCCTATTCTTGATGGAGTGTCCTATAACTCATGGAGGATTGAAATGCTTGCTATCTTTAAGATGTACAACTTGCGCAAATATGTTGAAACCCCATATGTACCACCGTTTGACCCCTTGCACCCCACTATGGATGAAGAGCTTGATTTGCTTCGTAACGTTAGAACTGTCAATCTTATCATTAGAGGCTTGCCGGATAACTTGCTTAAGCTTGTCACAAACTTTGAGTGCGCCCATGCTACGTGGAAGTTCTTGGAAGAACTTTATCCGGACTACTCTTTGAGAGGTCTTGATGAAATTCTATACAAGACTGTTGAATTTGATATGTTGCGCCCTAATGATCCCAACTTTGATAAATGCTTCTTCGAGCTTCGTGATCTTATGAAACGGAAGGGTGATTCCGGACTTATCAATGTTCTTGTTAGAAATGCTCTTGTATTGCATTCCGATGATTATTATCACGTTGATAAAACTGATGCAAGTCATCGTCAAATTGACCTAGGTATTGATGATGAATTATCTATGGGTCAATATGATGATGAGCATGAGCATGATGACGATTCGGACACCGAGCTAGACAAGATCATGAAGAGTCTCAGTCTAATGGCAAATATGAGAGACTACATATCCGGTGGAAAAGAGTGGATTCTTGATAGTGGATGCACCGATCATATGACCGGAGATGAAGACATGTTTCGAGAGCTTGCAAAGAACGATGGTCCACGCAAGTATGTGACTTTTGGAGACAACTCCAAGGGTAAGGTACTTGGCCTTGGTAAGGTGGCCATATCTCATGATAGCTCCATTAAAAATGTCATGCTTGTTGAATCACTTGGATACAATTTACTTTCCGTGTCTAGATTAGCTGACTTTGGATTCAACGTGCTATTCACCAAAGTAGATTGCCAAGTTTTTCGTAGTGACAATCATAACATGGTCTTCTTGGCATTCGTGAGAGGTGACCTATACATTGTCGATTTCACTAAGAAAGCTCAACCTAGAACTTGCTTTATTGCTAAATCTGCTAAAGGTTGGCTTTGGCATAGAAGGCTTGGACATGTTGGTATGCGAAATTTAGATAAGCTAATCAAAGGTGATCACATTCTTGGTGTTAAAGATGTGTTCTTTGACAAAGATAGACTTTGCGAAGGCATGTCAAGCAGGAAAACAAGTAGGTGGAAGTCATCCGTGAAGAATATCATGACCACAAGGAGACCGCTTGAGCTTCTTCATATGGATCTCTTGGTCCCAACGCTTACAAAAGCCTTGGTGGTAACTCCTTTGGTCTAGTTATTGTTGATGACTTTTCCAGATTTACGTGGGTATTTTTCCTTGATGACAAATCGCAGGTTGAAAATCTTCAAAACCTTTGCTAGAAAGGCTCGTAATCAATTTGAGGTGAAGATCAAGAAGGTTCGGAGTGACAACGGACGGAGTTCAAGAACGCCCATGTGGACTCTTTCCTCGATGAGGAAGGGATTCTACATGAGTTCTCAGCTACGTACACACCTCAACAAAGCGGGGTTGTTGAGAGGAAGAACCGAACGCTCATTGAAATGGCGAGGACAATGCTTGATGAATACAAGACACCAAAACACTTACGGGGTGAAGCCGTCGAGACAGACTTGTCATGCCATCAACAGACTTTATCTTCACAAGCTCCTCGGCAAGACTTCATCTGAGCTCCTTACGGGTAACAAACCCCAAGTGGGATATTTTCGTGTCTTTGGTTCAAAATGCTATATCCTTGATAAGCATCGTCGGTCTAAATTTGCTCCTAAAACTCATGAAGGCTTTTTCCTCGGTTATGGATCAAACTCTCACACCTACCGTGTCTACAATAATTTCACCCGGAAGGTTGAAGAGACGGTAGATGTGAAGTTTGATGAATCTAATGGCTCGCAAGTAGAGCAAATGCCTATTGATGTAGGAGACAAGGACCCATCGGAAGCCATACAAGATTTATCCATTGGAAAGATTCGTCCCATGGAAGTGAAGGAGAGTACCTCATCTACATATGTGGAGCCCCCTACCTCACGGCAAGGTGAACCTCAAGGCAACATGGAGGCTTCCACAAGTGGAACTCACCAAGATGAGGAAGTGCGACAAGAAGATCCACCACAACCTCCTTCTCCACCACCTCAAGACAACACCAACAACACAGATGAAGAAGATGAGGATGATGAGGAAGCTCAGCCACGACCACGACAAAAGCTATCCCGAGTTCGAGCAAGAGTCAAGAAGGACCATCCCGTAGAACAAATGATGAATGACATCGACTCCGGGAGAATCACTCGCTCTAAAACTCGTTTAGCTAACTTTTGTGAGCATTACTCATTTATTTCAGTCTTGAACCTATGAAGGTAGAAGAAGCACTTGAAGACCCGGATTGGGTGAGCGCTATGCATGAAGAGCTGCACAACCGAGAGGAACAACGTTTGGTCTTTGGTAGAAAGCCCAAAGATGACCAAAACGTCATTGGAACCAAATGGGTGTTTCGGAACAAGCAAGATGAAGATGGACAAGTCGTCCGCAACAAGGCTCGTCTCGTAGCACAAGGTTACACACAAGTCGAAGGTATGGACTATGGTGAGACCTATGCCCCCGTTGCTAGACTTGAGTCCATTCGCATTCTTCTTGCTTATGCCAACCACCATAACATTACTCTCTATCAAATGGACATCAAAAGTGCTTTTCTAAATGGTGAAATTGAGGAGGAAGTATTTGTGAAACAACCTCCCGGATTTGTGAATCCTAAAAAGCCCAATCATGTTTACAAATTGCACAAAGCTCTTTATGGTCTTAAACAAGCTCCTAGAGCTTGGTACAAATCTTGACTAGCTTTCTTCTTGAAAAAGGATTTGAGATTGGTAAAATTGACTCAACGCTATTCACAAAAGGGTTGACGGTGAACTATTTGTGTGCCAAATATATGTTGATGATATTATCTTTGGTTCAACTAACCTGATTTTAGTGAGAAGTTTGGAAAGCTTATGTCGAGAAGTATGAGATGTCCATGATGAGTGAACTCAAGTTCTTCCTTGGGTTGCAAATCAAGCAATCTAAGGAGGGTACTTTTGTCTCACAAACTAAGTACACTAAGGATCTCTTCAAGAAGTTCAACATGCAAGAGAGCAAAGGTATGAGAACCCCCATGCCTACTAATGGACATAATGACTTGACTAAAGATGGAAAACCTGTTGATCAAAAGGTTTATCGATCCATGATTGGTTCTCTACTATACCTCTGTGCTTCTCGTCCTGATATAATGTTGAGTGTTTGCATGTGTGCTCGATATCAAGCTGCTCCTAAAGAATGTCATCTTAAAGCTGTTAAAAGAATTGTGAGATATTTGATACACACACCTAACTTTGGCATTTGGTATCCTAAGAGGGCCTCTTCGATCTTGTTGGCTATTCCGACTCGGACTATGCCGAGACAAGATAGATAGAAAGTCAACTTCGTACATGTCAATTTCTCGGTCGATCCCTTGTGTCTTGGTCATCCAAGAAACAAAACTCGATATCATTATCTCTGCGAAGCGAGAATATATTGCTGCTGGTTCGTGTTGTGCTTTCGGTTGTTATGGATGAAACAAATGCTTAAGGACTATGGGATACATGCGAGACATGTTCCTTTGCTTTGTGACAATGAGAGTGCGATTAAGATTGGACACAATCCCGTGCAACACTCTCGCACGAAACACATTGAAGTTCGTCACCATTTTATTCGTGATCACATTGCTAAGGGTGACATTGATCTTAAGCATGTTCGTACTGACAAACAGCTTGCAGATATCTTCACAAAACCACTTGATGAGAAAGTGTTTTGTCGCCTAAGGAGTGAGTTGAACATCATTGATGCTTCAAACTTGGAGTGAAAACTCCATTGATGCATGCAAGGCATGAGCCTAATTGACTAATCCTTGATATTTCTCTTATGATGATGATCATATGTCTTGGACACATTTGCCCCCTTGTATTGCATCTAACTCCTTGCAGGTACTTGGATGGTCTACATTCTACAAGATTATCACACTCACTCAAATTATGAGTAATCTTGTCATTGACCAAGTATCTAGCTCTTTGGGATGTTGAGTTCAAGGAACAAAATTCCACATATCCTTTTTGACACCATATACTTCTAGTACTTCACTCATGTCATATTGGATATTCTTGAGTATTTCCTTGCTTGCCTAACCCATGTAGGAAGATGAACTTTACAATTGGAAATGGTGCTCCAACTTCACATTCTATGAGCATCTACTTCAAGTTCACCTACATGAGAACAAGCAACGACAAGCCCAAGGTATGTCATTCACATCTTGAAAAAGCTTTGCTCAAAGTCATGAGTACAAGCAGCTTCAAAAGATGTGATCACATCAAATGCTTAATCGAAAAATGGTAACCCCATTTTGAGCTTAAACGATGAGTATGACCTATGATCAAATGTTCTCATTTGACTCCTAAGTCAATATACTCAAACATAGGTGACCTAGTCGCCGACCCCTGTCTAGATGAAGTACATATGCTTTGGAGTTTTTCTATTGTCTCTTTTGATTCTCTTGTTGAGTTTCTCCTTTTAAACACAAAAAAAAAACTTCATCTAGCAATCTTTTTCCATTTCTCTTTCTTCTGTTCTTGTGTATATCCTTTAGCTCTGATAAATTCCCTGAAAATCATTTACAAATTCATTGCAAATCGTCTGAAACATTCCTTGCAAAGTGAGCTGAATTATTTCTGTATTTCCTTGGAATTAAACTCGGCGTCACCGATTCAATCACTTCGGTCAGACCGAAAAAGGATCTGCCCTAAGTCTCTGACTTTCGGACTCACCGATCCATATCAATTCGGTGTCACCGATTTACATTCACTAGGATATCATCTTCTACAGCTCATCTAAATGATCTCTTCTGCATACTTAATTTGCTCCAATGTGATTCTTAAGGAACCCACTTCTTTCCTTCCATCTTTCCTACCCTTCCTGGTTTACTGTCCTTTTCGGCACTTGATGTCAAAGGGGGAGAAGATTTAGGGGGAGCTTAAGGGAAGATTGGAGGATAAGGGGAGAAAAGATATTTTAAAGTAAGAAGAACAATCTTACCTTAAGGGGGAGAGGATCACATCAAAGCTTTGCCATATATTTCACTGTGATAATACATTTGGCATTATTCTCTTGATTTTGCTTCTCTTGCTCTCACAATGGGTATCTTCTGAAAAGTACAATTGGTATCTTATACAATTGGTTTCTTATGAAAAGCAAAATCTCTCAGAGCTCATTGAAAATCTTTTAGTCTTGGGAGACATGTTGGCTGATTCAAGCTAGTGCTCAACATGAGACACTCTTTATACATGTCATCCCTGGCTTGGTACTCTTGATATTCTTGCTATTGGTTGAAGAACTACTCTTGTGTTATCTAACCTTGTTTTCTCAAGCTTATTTCTTCAGGTACAATGTCAAGGAACTTCAAGGTAAGTATATGCATCTTGCAGAATGTGCTTGATGGCGACTTGCTTGTGAATACTTGTTTGCAAGAAATCACCATGCACATATGCGTCATCTCTCATTTACCTTCATCCGCTCTGATGCATATAGCCAAGCTGCATGTAGCACATCTTGCTTTTCTCTCATGTGTGCTTGTGGCAGTCCAAAACCAAAATCTAAAATCTTGCACACTTGTAGGGGGAGCTTGTGTACTACATGTTTGTCAAAGCTTTAATGATAATCCTGTCTTTTTTTTAAGCTTTGATATCTTTCTCTGTGTGTTGCCATCAATTACCAAAAAGGGGGAGATTGAAAGCACATTTGCTCCCTAGGTGGTTTTGGTAATTAATGACAACATACTTTGTGGTTGGACTAATGTTCTTATCAAGTATGTCTCAGGAAAGTCAATCACTCTGGCATGGCAAAAGGACTAGAAAGGTGGACCCCTAAGATGCTAAGGAAAGGATTGGCAAGAAGCTCAAGACTCCATTTTTGGTTTAGTGATCCAAGATCACATTGAGTCCATAGGAAAGCCAATACTATTAAAAGGGGATGAGGTTATGATAATGATCTGGTTGCTCTAAGTGCTTAGTGATTTATCTCTCAAACAATCAGCAATCTTTCATTCCAACATAAACTCATAAGTAATCTCGGTCCCACCGATTCCAAACCAGATTACACCGAGATGAACCACCTCGACCATATAGCCAAACCCTAAGAATTTCGGATTTTCCGATTCCAAACTCGGTCATACGAAATTGGTGTTGCCAAGCTTCAGAACATACGTACTCAAATCGGTGTCACCGAGATGAGAAAGTCGGTCCCACCGAGATTGGCAAACCCTAGACTTTGGAAGAATCGGACTAACCGAGATTGTATTTTCGGTCCCACGAAAATCCCAACGTTCACAAGATTTGAACTTTCGGTCCCACCGAGTTGTCAACTTCGGTCCGACCGAGATTGGTCAAATGTGTGTAACAGTTGGATTTTGTGTGGAGGCTATAAATACCCTCCACCTCCTCTTCATTCGTGGAGAGAGCCATCGAAAGAACTACCACTCCTACCTTACATTTACGAAGAAAACTACCTACCCTTGTGTTGAGATCAAGTTGCTCCACTCCCACCATATGAAACTTGATTTCTAGCCTTCCCAAGTTGCTTTCCACTCAATCCTTTCTTCCACCACAGCCAAATCGGTGAGGAGAGTTGAGTGTTGGGGAGATTATCATTTGAAGCACAAGAGCAAGGAGTTCATCATCACCAACCCCATCTATTACCTTTTGGAGGTGGTGCCTCCTAGATTGGTTAGGTGTCACTTGGGAGCCTCCGTCATGATGTGGAGTTGAACCAAGGAGTTTGTAAGGGCAAGGAGATCGCCTACTTCGTGAAGATCTACCCGAGTAAGGCTAGTCCTCCGTGGGCGTAAGCCATGATGGCATAGACAAGGTTGCTTCTTCGTGGACCCTTCGTGGGTGGAGCCCTCCGTGGACTCTCGCAGCCGTTACCCTCCGTGGGTTGAAGTCTCCATCAACGTGGATTGACGATAGCACCACCTATCGGAACCATGAGAAAAATCTCCGTGTCTCCAAATTGCGTTTGCTCTTCACAATCTCTCCCTTACTATTCGTGCAATTTACTTTCCGCTGCCCTATACTCTAGAATTGCATGTTTAGTATGTTACTCGACTTGTATGCATGATGCTTGACTTGATCTTCATTATGAACTTGCTAAGAACTTATGTTAATCAAAAGGCATAAACTTTTATCTTGTCGAGTTGTCTAATCACCCCCCCTCTAGACACTCTTGCCTTCAACGATCCTACACCTTGGTCTCATCACTGAGGGAAATACCTACCGTCGCTATACTGCATCATCCCTTCCTCTTTGGGGAAATACTAACATAGTTCTAGCAGACATCAAAAGGAATTTCTGGCGCTGTTGCCGGGGAGGATCTTCAACATCAACCAGGTTCGTAATCACAAATCTCATCTCCTTGCAATTTAAATTATTTGCCATTTTCCTCTCATTTTCCTCTCCCCCACTTCACAAAAAATTGTCGTTTTATTCGCCCTCTTTTTCGTTCGCCGTTTTCTCGTCGGGTCTCTTCTTTGCTTGTGTGCCATGTGTCTTCTATTTGCTTGCATCTTTGCTTGCTAAATATCTCTTGATATGGATCCTCTTCCACTTGCTAATCTTTTCAAGAGATCCAATTATCATGAACAAATTGCTAGTGATTTGAATACACTAGATTATCTTTATGAAGTTTTGCTTGAGATTCGTGAATCTGAAAATTGTGATGAAGAAATTTATGAAGTGATTAATGATAGCTCTTTGAATGAAAAGCATGATTGCAATGATTTTACTATAAATTATATTAATGTTAATTGTGCTAATAATATGCAAAACCCCAAGCTTGGGGATGCTAATTTTGCTATGTCCACTACTATTGCAATGATCATGATTGGGGTGCTTCTTCTTATGATCTTGAAAATTTATTTAAGCCCCATGATGAATATGAGATTGATAATAGTGTTTGCAATAATATTGAAAGTGGGTTTGGAAGAGTGTCGACTTTAGATCCCACTACATTGGAGAATGTTCAATCTTATGAAATGTTTGATGAAAGTGGGTTTGGAGAGGTCATGACTTCAGTTAATGTTAATTCCACTATTTGGAAGAGTGTCAACTTCGCATGCATGTGGATTGTGTTGGGGATATGACTATTGGGTATGACCCGCCCAGGAGGGGCCGGGTCATACCAATGGCGGTTCATCATTCAAAGCCCGTGAAGATGTTGAAGATGGCGGTTCATAGGCGAGGGCCCAAAGCCCAAAGGCGACTTAAGGCCCATAGGGGTAAACCGCCATATGTGTAGAACTTATATTGTAAGGCAAGTATATTTAGTCACCGAGCCATACATGTTGTTTGTGAGCTGGTCGGGACTCCATGATCCGCTGGGCGTCAACCTGTATATATAAAGGGACGACCAGCGGCGGTTCAGGGCAAGAAACAAGAGATCAAAAGCTAGGTCAAGCGAAATCGCTCCCTGGTAATCGAGACATAAGCAATACCACCTCAAACTGGATTAGGCCTCAAACCAGTATAAACTCCCTGTGTCCTTTGTCCCGTTTAACCCCTTTAAGCTAACCTAGTGGCGATGGCTCCACGACTAAGTCCTCACACTAGGACATCTGCCATGACAATTCCACGACAGTTGGCGCCCGCCGTGGGGCTAGCGCACGGTTGGGTGTTGCCTCTAAAATATTTAGGAATTCCTGTAGATGAAGAATGATTGAAGAATAGTGATTGGGATCTTTTTGTTGGTAAGGTGAAAAAAGGATGGGTTGTTGGTTGGGCAGTTTTTTGAACATAGCTGGTAGAAGCACTCTGGTGAATTCTTCACTATCTAGTCTGCCCCTTTATATGCTATCATTTTATGGTATTACAAAAGGGATAAAAAAGAGGTATGATAGACCTAGATCTTGGTTTTTATGGAGTGGGGAGAAGGAGAAGAGGAAATACCATCTAGTTGCTTGGCCCTTTGTCTGTCTACCTAAAGATCTGGGCGGCATTGGGATTTTGTATTTGGAATTGGTGAATGTTGCTTTGTTAGCTAAATGTCTTTGGAAACTTTTTAATGAACATGGCCCGTGGTAAGATTTTTATGGGCAAAATATGTTAGTGGTACTACTCTTGGTCAGGTTCTATAGAAACAAGGGGATTCACAATTTTGGCAAGGTTTGCTAAAATTTAAAGAAGTCTTCTTGTCTTGGTGTAAATTTTGTGTTGTAAATGAAAAAAAACAGGTTCTGGGAGGGTAGATGGCTGGGAAACGAAAGTCTATCTCAAACCTTTCCAAGACTTTTTGGTATTTCTCTCAATTATAACATTATTGTGCATTATGCCTTTTGACGGGGGTCTCTCTAAACTTTCTTTTAGGGGGGGGGCTTTGGTTGGGGAGAAAGAGGTACTTTGGTCTAATTTGCTAGATACATGTGCTCGTGTTACTCTAACTAAATCTGAAGACAAATTGTCTTGGATTCTAGATAAATCTGGACTCTACAGTGTCAAATCTTTTTACTCTGCTATGCAGGTTGGATGTAAAGTTCCTTACAGGTTCTTGTGGAAAGTTAAGATTCCTCTTAGAATCAGAAGTTTATTTGGTTAGTGTTAAAGATTACATATTAACCAGGGATGTCCTGTTACATAGGGGGAAAGTGTGTGTCTGAATGCTTGTTCTGTGGGCAAAAATAAACGATTAATCATCTTTTCTTTGAATGTCCTCTAGCGAGATACATTTGGTGTGTGATGAAATGTAGTCTTGTTGTTGACTGTACCTACTTGGACACAATTTTATGCTTTAATGTTTGGCTTAAGTGCTTACCTCCCCAGAGAAGAAAGCTATACTAAGTGGGTGTGGCTGCTGTTCTTTGGGGGATTTGAAAGCCAGGAATCTGGCATGTTTTGAACATAAGTGGCCTTCTGATCCATCTGTTGTGATGTCCATGGTAGCCCACTGGAATACTGATTGGAGTTCATTGCAGGTGAAGGAGGACGCAAAACTGGTGCTATGACGATTGCAAAAATTCTGGAACGAGTTGCAACTGAAGTGTTTCAAGCCAGGAGAAGCTATGCATCATTTGATTTCTCGGCTGGAAGATGGGCCTTGAGTCAGGAGAGTGTGGAGTGGTGTTATGCAAGCTCAATTATGTGCTGTGTTTTTAGTTTAAGTGGTGTTTGGTTGTTTAAGGTCTCCCCTAGTTTGTTGACTAGCTAGGTTTCGTGGGCTCTGTGTAAGGTTTTGGGCCTCGGTTAAACTGTTTCCTCTGGGTGATGGTTGTGTTTTGGTTGTAATGACTACTTGATTTTTGAAATGAGATCAGGGAAGTGATCACTTTAATTCAAAAAATAAACAAACATAAGTTTGTCATGTACTCGCCGTTGCAGAGATAAGCATGACTCAGATGATTTTTTTGTGTGCCCGAACCGCTCCTTCAAGATTTAAGTTCTAGATCTTGCCCGAGTGCTCATAATTTTTTGAATTAGTATCTTGAAAATGCTCATGGAGATATGGTGTGCATGTATGTGTATATGAGCATCCACGTTTGTAATGGGTTAACAAACGTAAAAAAGACCGTCTTCCACGTAGGCCAAGTTCTAATGCACACTAGGACACTTTCATTAGGATTACATGAGTCTAAGCTCGCAAGTTTTTTCATCAATACATGCAACACCAAACTTCTTGTTCGTGTGGTCGCAGACTCGCAGGAAAAAAAAAATCCACGGTTACGTAGCAAAGCACGAATTTCATGGACTAAACTTCCCATCGACCGCGGATCAAGCAGCGCACTGTTCCTTGTCGCGACAAACCGAAACCAATCTTTTCTCTCCGTCGATCGCACGCGTCCACGTTTCCATCAGACGGACCACAGCGCGCCAATCTTCCTCCTCCTCCTCCTCCTTGACCCGTAACTGTTGATACGAGCGGAGTGAGCAGATACGAGCGGAGTGGGGCGAGGCAGGAGGAGAGATGAGCGGGAACGAGGTTGAGAAGGCCAAGGCTGCCGCCGGCGGCGGCGTAGGGGAGTACGGGACGTTCCATGGTCCGCCCAGCTACCCGCCCCCGCGCCCGCCCGTCGGGCACCCGCAGCCCGCCCCGCCGCCCGGCCTCCACGGCCATCGCGAGCCCAACTCGCGCCACCGCGGCGGCTACCAGGCCGGGAACGGTAAATGTCCCGATCCCTGCTTCTAATCCGCGGCTCTCTCGGGGAGGGAGGGAGGCGCGGAGGGGGCTGATGTCGGGGTGATGAAGTAGAATTTTGGTCTTGCGATCGGGATCGATTCCCTCGGGATTTAGTTGATCCGACGCCGGTCTTTGAATGTCGATCGGAATTGGGCGTGGAACTGGTGGGATCAAAGGCGGAATTCTCCCTGCGAGATCCCTGCCAGGATGCAATCGGGGGCACAATTTTGGGATGTTTGATCTAATTCTGTTTCGTTTCTTGGTGTCAAAACTCTGATTGCCGTGACTGATGGAATCAGAATTCCTGTTACAACCCTGCAATGTTTCTTTCAATTTTCTTGATGTCTTGATCCAAATTGGCATGTATCGTGCTGTCCTGTTTGATCTAGGTGATGTCCTTCCGTCGTATGCTGGTTGCTTCATTGCCAAATGATTTCTACCCAGTTGCTCTATATCAAATCTGAAAATAAAGGATCAACTATGACTGAGCCACCCTGGCTAGATTGTGTAATAAGTGGTGCTAAAGCTAGCACATTTGCATTTCTTAGCATGGCATGGAGATCAATTGTCTCATCAGCTTCCCCTGGTTAGCATTGATGCATTTCTTAGCACAACATGGGGGTTTGAATGTTTGATAGATCTGAAAATCTGATATAAGACAGTTCTGCCATTTTGACTGCATTGATCATTTGGCAAATATACAGAAGTTAACGGATGTAGCAGTCTACTAGTCATGTTCTTGTCTTTGTCCTTGATGATTTTAGGGAGTCCCCATGCGTACGTTGGTCGTTGCAGCTTCTAATTGCACCGAGGCTGAATATGATGATCGTAATTTTTCCTAGTTATTTCACTTTATGTTTATAATAAGAATTTTATGTGCACACTTAATCTTGCTATTTCTCTTTTCAGCTCAAGATTACGAAGCAGGTGCGCGTGGACATAGACCTGACCGCCTTCCATGCTGCGGTATTGGCATGGGCTGGTTTCTGTAAGTGACCATTGTCTTAACTTTTGTCTTCTGATCTTAGTTTTACGTACAGCAGCAATGTACCTGAATAATTACTCTGACATAGATTATTGTGAACTATGCTGTTGCTTTAGCTATATCTGAGTAATCCTAACGACAAATTTCTTGTTCTGAAGATTCATAATCGGTTTCTTTCTTGGTGCCATCCCCTGGTATGTCGGAGCATTTCTGTTGTGGTATTCTAGAGTGGATTACAGGGAGAAACCAGGATATGTGGCATGCACAATAGCGGTGAGTAAAGAATTTAGTGTCGAGTTAACAACAAGCCTTGCTTGTTCCAGTTGCTGATATGGCGCTTGTGCTTTCTATACCATGTGTCACTGAACTTGGGCTATGATTGTCAGTATGTAGGAATATACAGGCTATGAGAAGGTGCTATTTTCATGTTGTTGTTTTTTGCATTTTAAAATATTTTTATGACATGCTGATGTGATTCTTAACAATGGTCCAAACATATGGGGCTCAGGATTATATACGAAGTTTCTGCATGTTGTCTTCTTTGTACCTATTTATCTGTTATCAGAAGCAATAGTATACCAGAAAACCAAGAATTGTTGAGCATAACATATTGCCTATTATGTCATTGTTATTCTTGCATGATTTATGAACTTTGTCATGTGTAAGTTTGGATCATGTATCAGGAGCACTTAGTGAATCAAGAATCATATTGATGGCTCATTCATGTTAGCTCAAACAGAAAAGGCAAATGAGAATAATTAGTTTGGTACAGTGAAGTTGGATCTGATTATTCAGAAGTATTTAAATATCAGATTCAAATGATAAAATATAGCTAATCCAGTCATCTAATTAGGTGGGTGTTTCGGCATACTTCGGCAGTTGCACGGTGTATCATTTTCGTTTGTGCATGACCTTTTGGACACTTAAGTAGCTGAAGCAGATGTATGTGACATTAACAAAGAGTGATTCAGAGAACGTGAGCACCCTTATCAAAGAATGCATTAAATGTTGACATATATGCAGCTAGGGTATATCTGTGTTACAATAACGAAGACTGATCCAGAGAGTGAGCACACTTGATAAAAACATGCATGATGGTAGTGTCATATACTCTACTAGTTAGTATAGTTTTATGGTATGTAAAGTCTTCATGAGAAATCTTCTGGTGAAGTCCAGAGTAGACCACTTTTCTGTCAGTGACTTGCCACCTTTATTTTTCAAATTCTGATGATCCTAATGAGAACCATTTGCTGTAACAGGCTGTCCTTGCTACAATTGCCGTCATCATCGGGGCAACCGCTGGAGCTCACGTTTATTGATGTCAGTCTACATTGTGTCACTGTACATATTGTACATTTCATGGATGAAGAAAGATGTCATGTCGCGTCTTCTGCACTGTATTTGATTATTAACTTTGAATATTCAATGTATGACAAGGAGAACTAAGTCCTTGTTATGGTCACAAATAAATCAGATCGAGACTACCTTGCCTTGTGAATGCTCAAATAACCTTGATTTCGTAAACAAATGATGTAGCTTCGCTTGGCGAGCAATGGCTTTCTTGTACTGTACTAGCAATGGCTTCCTTGTACTGTACTTATCATCTGAATAATAAGCCTCAGGTTCTGGTTCAGGCAGCAGGGCGATTCGCCAAAGGAACCACCATTGTGATATTCTGAGTAACTTTCTTTTTTGGTTGCTCTCTGCTCAACGCCATTCTACGCACTTGTACATCTGCATTGGGCATTATTCAAGTGTTGAAATGTGATTGGGGGATCGATGCCACAAATCACAGTTCTTACAGTTCTACTCCCTCCATTCACGTAGTATAAGATGTTCAGGATATTTCAATATGAACTACATGCAAACTGAAATGAGTGAACAAGCACACTAAAACAGGTCTATATACATCCGATTCAGAAAAAAAAGGTCAGAACATCTTATAATTTGTGAACGGAGGGAGTAACATTCTACGCTTCCTTGTATTATGGTTCTGAATATATCATATGTTTTTCTGGTTCAGGGATAAAGAGAACTTGCATGTCTTGCCAGAGGCAAAGCAACACAACAGTAGAACGCCTGATCCTTCAGTTGAAGGTACTCCTTCCGTCCGAAAAAAACTTGTCTCAAGTTTGCCTCTCAAATGGATGTATCTAGCACTAACTTGATGCTAGATACATCCATTTGGGGGACAAGCTTTTTTGGACGAAAGGAGTAGTAGATAATGTACTCCCTCCATCCCAAAATTCTTGTCTTAGATTTGCCTAGATACAGATGTATCTAATACTAAAACGTGACTTGATTCATCTGTATTTAGACAAATCTAAGACAAGAATTTTGGGACGGAGGGAGTAATACACACATTTCATACTGACAGTTAATTTTGATACTCAGTCAACTGACTAAAAGGTCTGCCGGAACTGGATAGCTTCATGAAAGCTTTAAAAGCATACTTGACTACAGAACAGGAGACAACATGAGACAGAGATCACAATGACATTGGTTTTGCTACGTTTCTTTCACGTACAGGGACTTGAGGTGCTTATACATGAGCTTGCTCTCATTCACAGCCAGATGGAGCTCGGAATCATCCATCCACCATTGCTGCAGCCCATGAGCTTTTAGAAACTTCTGTGGCCCTTTCGCAATCACAAAAACCTTGGCACGTGCCTCGGGGTGACCATCGCCGCGCTTCTCGGCAGTAACAGTTGGTACGCCACTACGGTCAACATAGAAGCAGCAAATGTAGTCGCTGTTGTTGATGTACAGGTTCGGCACCCATCTCTTCACCTCCTTGATCAGATTTTCTTCTCCAATTTCAGAAACAGTTTCCCCCTTCTGTCCCGGGTGAGAACTTTCAACGGCATTCGAAGAGCTGCCGCTGATGTATCGCTTCAAGACCTTGTCGACTTTATCCTGAAGCTTCCTCAGGCCCAGGCCGAGTGACACTGATGGTGGGTTAAACAAATGGCATTCTACAAAGACTCCGTCCTTTGCCAAAGTCTTACCAACCTGCATAGCATATCCGGCCCCTAGGGAATGCCCCGCAACGCACACATTGTTGCTTCCATGCGTATCGATTGCCGACTTGAGCACCTCCAGTGCTCCAGCGAACCTGACAGAACCCCTCAAGCTCTCCTGAGCAAAGTACCTGAGGTCATCCTCCAAGTCTCTGGCAACAGTTGACTGCTTCAGGACAGTTCCCCTCAGTGCCAGGACAGCCTTTGGAGCACCATCAGGTCTCCGCATTATCCAGTCTGATAGTGCAGCAATCTGGTCCCATTCTAGAAGTGCCCCATATATTGATCCGTCTCTGGGATCAATTAGAAGGCGCACCAGCTTGTATTTAAATGGCTTCCACCAGTTAGGAGCAATGGCAGTTTCACCAGTTCTGTTCTCTTGCCTGTCAAACTCCAGTACATACGCGGCCTGCACTAAACATGATATTGCAATTCTTCTGTAGTTGGGATTTTTCCTGCGGAGTCATTATATTTGTTCATCAGTACCACACACATCACTAGTCTTGTTATAAAAAGGCATGGCCTCCAGCAATGGCTGAAGTGACCAAAAATACAAGCAGAGGAAGATATCGGAAGCCTAACATTTCTTAGATTAAACACTAAATTTAGGTACATTTCAACAGCATCTATTTACATAACATCTACTACAAATTATATAGAGAGCAAGAACCATGCCATCCTTTTATTTACTAATCTTTTTTTCTTAACAAATTATACTAAGGTCTTAAAAGCTCATGACGCAATTCCCTGTCATACAACTAATAAAGTCCAACGTGATAAAAACTTAAAAGTTACATAATGCATCAATACTGATTCTCCTTGAGTCAACGTGTTCGCAACTTTGACCAGCGAGAAAATCATGCTTTCTACACTCATGACACTCATGACACTTAGGTGACACTCATGACACATCGACACTGACAACATACACTGGCACAAAAGAAATCATATAGGGCTTGGATCCTATGAAAATGTGTGGTTGGGCTCTATTCTGGGTATAACATGTCACATCTATTTTGATCAAGTAGACTGTCCCTTATCACCAACAATAGACACTGCTTCCACGTGTACAGTAATACTTTGAACAGGATCCAATCTCACACTCACAGGGCCTGAATTCTATAGGATTAATACCCATCGGCCACCATCGGCCCTGCTAGTTTGTTGTGAAAACTGTTTGCGCCCCATTTCCCATATGGACGCCAACCAGTGTCATCTGAAACAATGCCTTTTGCAACCCAGCTGACTCAATCAAAACAACAGGCAAGATAGACACAGGCATGGCCATTTAAAGGCAGTATTAAAGCTTCAACAGAGGGCGAGGCGAGTAACAGGCAAAACGTGAACTAGACCTAGAATTCTTCCAGAATCCAAGTGGCATTTCAGCAAACGGCAGACGACGAGGGTGGCTTTGACGGCGTGCTCAGACAGACCACGCTAAGAATCCCCAGACCTAGACTCGTAAATCAAGACGACAGAGTTCAGATTCGGAATACCCCGCACACAGATTGTGACCAACAGTACGCGCTATCGTGCTATGCGTTCTGGGGGGAGGAGGGAGTGGGGCTGCGAACGCGAACCAGGCAGAGCGGCCGGGGCTGGAGAGGTTGCGAGGACCCGTGGCGTGGAACTCCCACGCCGGCGGCTTGGCGCCGCCTCCGTTGCTGCCCATCCCCTGTGCCTCTTGGGCGGAGCGGCGGTGCATTAGCGGTGAAGGAAAGGGCGCCGAGGAAGGAAGGCGCAGGGTACTCGGTTTCGTCAACGGCTGGGTTCCGCACGGCACTTTTCTTCTTTGTTCTGTTGCTACTGCTCACGGGCGACGCGCCAGCCACTGGTCATTTCTTACTGCAAACCTCTTGTCTGTTTACGAGCCGAAGCGTGTCGTAGGAGATCTCCTTGTACTCTTATTTTAGGAAAAAAAGAAAGTGACGGCAATTTATTTATTTATTTATTTATTTATTGGCATACACAAGTGGTGGTAGCGTGGCATCCTCGAAAAAGAGTGAGGGCATTGGGCCAAACGGTCTCCTACCATCATACGGTTAGGGCATCTCCAAATGTTCGTATTTCTGCGCGTCTAAATTCGGCATCCTGAGGCGTCTTGCGCTAGCTTCGGCCCAGGCGCTAGCTCCTCAACACGCACCCACGCTACCGCCTCGGACGCGATAAATTCAAACTTGGTCGTTCGCTCTCAAGACGCCGAAGTCCGTGATCGGGCATAGTCTGCCGTTACAAAAAAGCGAGCGCCGCCGCCTCGCGGGTTGGTCCAGTGTTGGCGGTCGGCATCGCGAGCTCAGCGGTGTCGGGCTGCCGGTGTTAGGCTGCGTCGTAGCGACCGGACATTCTTTGGCGGCGACGTAGAGCTTCGCTTCGGGCTTAGCGTCCGTCTTGGTATGTAAGCGTCGTCGGCGTCGTGGGCGTTGCCGTCGGCGGCTTCGTTCGAGATGAGGCGGCTGCGCACTGTGTACCACGCCTTGAGCTTCGTCGTTGCTCGGAGCATGTCCGCCCACCCATCGGAAAGCCATGTCGGTGTTCCACTTCTTGGCGGCGTCGTCCGGAGCGTGTCGAGCTTGATGGCGTTGTTCTTCATTAGCACCGACCACCGCGCCTCGGTCTTCTCTTCGCGTGGGGCGGCCGGGCACGGGCGTCGGCGAGGCAATGCTCGATGGACTCTGCGACTCGCGCGGTTGCCGCGTCGGCGTTTTCCTTCTTGGCCAATTTGTGGCCGTCCGCCGCCCTTCCGACGCGTCCGAGTCGGCGCGTCCGGCTTGTATGTCTCTTGGCCTTGTCGAGGGCATGTCGATTCCGCCACTTCGCGCACTTATCAATGCGCTTGTAGGCGTGGAGGTGCTTGAAGTCGGCGTCTTGGTTGTCACCCGAACATGGCGAACATGCGCAGCGGCTGCGCGGATGGACGAACAGTTGGCGATAACGGCGGGCGCGAGGGCGAAGATGTGCGGCGAACGGCGTGCGTACGATCCTCAACGCTAGCGCCGCTCACGGGTGAGTCGCGACCTCCTCGACGATTCCGTGCCATTTGTTGCCGCCAACCGAATCGCCCCAATGGTTCGCCATCGCCTTGGCCTCGCCGCATGTAGACGCCTTTGAGTAGGGGTCGACGAGCTTCGCTCGTCGAACTTCGGCCTTGATGCGGTCCCATCGTCTCAAGCTCGGTTCACGCCGGTGGTCGGGTCGAGGCGAGCGACTTTCCACGCTTCGGCGAGGCATTCCTCCTCCTTGACGTCCATTTGATGCGCGCTCGCCCGGCCTCGCCGCCGCTTCTTTTCGCGCCCGCGTCCGGAACAGAGCTCCTCCTCCTCCTCCTCCTCCTCCTCGTCCTCCTCCTCGGGTTCCTGCGCATCGTCGCCGTAGACGTAGCCGAGCTCGGCCTCCATGTCGCCACTGAGGTCGACTACCTCGCCCCGGTGGCGGCAACCGGAGACGAGGCGGCCGCGCCGATCTGTCGCGATGATGTCGTCCATGTCGGCTCCGTGTCGTCGGCGTCACCGAGGTGCTAGAAGGGCGGCCCACGGTAGAGATGGGGTGTCGGTGTGGTCGCGTGGCGGCGGCGGTAGTAGTTGTATGGTCTCTGCGCGGCGGCGGCGGCGATGGCGTCTTGGCGTGGCGGGTGACCATGGGGAAGGTCACGTTTGGGTTAAACCCGCCGTGCGCGTCGCCGTCGGCGTAGCCGGGCGACGATGAACCCCATGGAGATCCGACGCCTTGCTGTCCCCAGGACGCGTACTGGTGGGTGTGGCTGACGATGGGAGCCTCGACAGACGAGGAAGACGCCGCCCTGCCCAGCGCGTCGCGGCCTTCTTAGCTATCTCTGTTCCGCTTTGTCGTGGCGGCCCTCTCGCCGCGAACTTCCACCTCCACTCGGCGTTCGACAGTTCGGCGGCTCGTCGGGCGCCCTCGGCTTCTCTGTTTCGGTTGGGTCACGGCGCTGTCGCGATGCCCGCCCAAGGCTGCATGGAGTACTTCTTCGGCGGCATGGCGGCGGGATGCGAGCGGGTTGGCGGGAGAAAGGGAAGAATGGCGGGGAGCAAGGCGAAGCGAAGGGAAAGAAGCAAGAAAAGCGGCAACAAAGCGGCGGAAAAGGCCCTCGGTCGCCTCGGTCGCCCACGCGCCTTTTTCGCTGGCGCTGCTCCCCAGCGCCCCAGTGGCGGGTTCGCTGGGTCCGCCGGCACCATTTTGGCCCGAGCCGCGAAAACGGCTTCGGCGCGACCGGGCCTTTTTTACGCCGCCAAGCGAATCGCTGGGCTGTTGGGAGCGCGGCTGGAGATGCCCTTAAGATACTGCGCTGGAATCCAACAAACTTTGGCAGCTCGCCAGAGGCCAAAAATATGCTGATGAATCCTGTGCGACACATCATCCATTTCAGTTGGATGAGCGTCGGCATGGCTTCAGTTTTTAGTAAATACTAGCAAAAGGGATAAGATGATCTTTGCTTACAAAAACGCAAGTTCAAGATTTCACATGTCTTCTATTTAAACAAGGCTTGCACGTAGATTTAATACGTACAAAGAAACGGGCAAGTGATCTTCAATTTCGTCTACAATCCTAATTTTGTTGAGATGTTCATCCACAATCCGAATCAGGACCTATATGAAAGAAAGACGGGCAATGCACTGTTGATTAATATTGCATCCTAGATACTATTTTTTAAATGGTTAACCAGTAAAAATAAATTCTATATATTTTTCTAATCAAATTCCAGATATAACATGTTAAATGTGGAGTTATGGTTTAGAAGATATGAGTATTTTAAAAGTTATTTGATATGTATTGCAAGTTTAATGTCAGAAACATAAGGGTGCTTTCTATAAAATAGCATGCCAGACTAAGAATACCTATTTCCTTTATTAGTAGGTACAGAAAGGGGTCTTAAAACTTGCACGCTGAGTGGATAGGCATGCTAGTGTACCAGCGCTGGGTCATCGGTTCGAGCCTGGTATTTCGTGTTAGTTTTCGCTTTGTATGATATTATGCTAGACCCATCAGTTGTTGGCATTTTCTTATAAATAAAAAAGGCGATTTTTTTTGCAAAAATGTGTTGCGCCAAGCACCAACTGTCACTGAGAGTGGGCCCTGCCCATGCTGGCACGCCACACATGCATTGGATACGTCTGTGTATCGTATTTGTATCTTTTTTGGAAATGGAGGCATACCCCGGCCTCTGCATCATAATGATGCATGCATCTATCTTATTAAAGAGTCTTGAAGTAGCACAAAGTCATAAAAGTATTACAGCTCGCAAGCGGAGCGAAACAAAGAAAAGAAAAATACATATTCAAAATCGCAACCAGTAAGGCAATGTAAAGGATAAGCTCCCTAGACTCCTATCCTATTATGCGACCGCCATCCGAACCGGTTGAATATAACCCGTGCTATCATCTCCCATTGGTTGCACCCAGTAACCAAAGGCTCCCTGGAGTTCATAAGAGTGAGTAAGGACCACGTACGAATCCATGCGGTAGCTCTGAAGATGACCTGCAAGAAAGATAAAGTGTTTTGTCTGTTAAAAATCATATCATTCCTACAATTCCATATAGCCCATAGGAGCGCACATATTTCAATCCGAATACGAGCCGCAGTAATATGCTCAACCCCAGCTAACCATGTTCCAAATAACGATTCAATGTCAACTGGAGGATTAATGTTAAAGGCTATATGGATCGTTCTCCAAAGCAATTTAGCGAGTGGGCACTCAAGGAATAAATGTTGTATTGTTTCATCATGATCACAAAAACAACATGAACTACCTACCCATCGCCTCTTTATTAAGTTATCCTTGGTGAGGATCACTGGGAGCTCCTACTGAATGCTCATTGCGTCCAACAGGGCGCCGACGCACAGGGGGCGACGCGAGCACGTCGCCCCGGTGGGCCGATTGGGCCGGCCTATTGGAGTGCGCTGCAAATACAAGGTGATAATTTGCAAAAAAATAGCAGGGTGTGATGGCTGGGAATCGAACATAGCACTGCCGACTTACAATCGCATGCTACTAGCCACTAGGATGGACGAGCTCAGTTGACTAAACCACAGCGGAAACCTATAAGAACTAAAGAAATTGTAAGACTGTTTGAAAAACATCCTTTACGATTTTCCAAATAGCAAAAACAAAACATGAATGTTTTATCAACGCGAACATTATTAGTTTTTTTTTTTGCAAATTTTGAGAAAACTCAAACATTTTTCAACACACAAATGAATTTTGGAGACGCGAACATATTTTTTAGAAAGGAAACATTTTTTCAATTACCCAAAAAACTGAACAGGAACGATTTTTCAAAAGTCAAAACAAAATTTGGAAACACAAACAACTTTTGAATTTCCCAAACATTTTTGGAATTTGTGACATTTCTTTAAAGCACAACCATTTTCTGAATCTTGAGAACAAATTTTGAAACGGAGAACAAATTTGGAAGCACGGACATTTTTTTGAAGCACACACATTTTTCGAATCTTCAGAACAAATTTAGAAATGGAGAACAATTTTTAAAGCACGAACATTTTTTGAATCTTGAGAACAAATTTTGAAAACCCCCGAACAAATTTGGAAGCGCAAACAATTTTTTAAAGCACGGACATTTTTTGAATCTCGAGGACAAATTTTGAAATAGAGAACAATTTTGAAAAATGCCGAACAAATTTGGAAGCGTGAACAATTTTTTATAGCACACACATTTTTTTGAATCTTGAGAATAAATTTTGAAATAGAGAATAATTTTGAAAAATCCCAAACAAATTTGTAAGCGCGAACATTTTATGAAATCTGGTATATTTTGTGTATTTCGAAAGTTTTGAACTTTTTTGTGTAACAGGAACAAATTTTGAATAGGAGAACATTTTTTCGAAAACTGAAAATTTTATGAAAATACGAACAAAATTTGAATATTTTGAATTTATTTTGAAAACAATAGAAGAAAAAGAAAGAAAATAACAAACAAAAAAATCAGGAACATTTTTCGAAATTGTGAACAAAAATTTAAAAATGTGAACACTATTTCAGAAATATGAACAAAGCTTGATAAAAAGAACATTTTTGAAAATTCTGAACCATATTTGAACTTTTTGAAAAGCTTAAAAAGGAAAAGGAAAAAAAATTAAAATATTAAAAAACCTGAAAAAAGAAAGAACATTATAAGACTGTGAAGAAAAAACCAGTAGAAGGAATAAAACTTTTTTGGAATTAACGTAAACTGGTTTTAAGTTTGTTGTCTGCTTTAGCTTCTTTAAATTTAGCATTGTTTTTCTTACACATCCAGGAGCTAGGTGCGGTGGCTACAGCGGCTTGTACATATACAAGAGGTCGTCTGTTCGATCCCTATAGCGACAATTTTTGCGGTTTTGTAATATCGCGAAGCGAAACCACTCAAATGGGCCGGCCCAGGATGAGCTGCGCCCTGTGCGTCGCGCCGACTACTTGCCGCAAAATGCGGCAAATAGGGAATTCCAGGATTACTTGCTTGTGACGAACCACATAAATATTTTAATACGCAAGGGAACCTTAACCTTTCAAATATGTAACAATCTCGAGGTTGGGCCAGAATTAATCAGATCCATGTAGAAAGATTTCACTGTAAATACCCCATTTCCTAACTTCCAGTGCGTCAAATCCGGTTGGTCGAATAATTGAACATCTATCAATCTTCGAACCAAATGCATCCAGGCAGTCCATCACTCACCAACTAACGCACGTCTAAACTGAATATTCAAGGGAGTCGTTTGAAATACTGTGCCTACGTAATCCTCCTTACGTTGCACAATGTTATAAAGGGTGCGATATTGTACGGCTAGGGGCGTCTCTCCTAACCACGTATCCTCCCAAAATCTTGTTGACATTCCATTGCCAACCAAGAATTTGACCCTACGAAAGAACAAGTCATTCGTTCTCATGAGCCCCTTCCAGAATGGTGAGTCAGTTGCTCTCACGATAACCTGGGTGAGCATTTTCGACTGTAAATACTTATTGCGTAGAATCTGTGCTCACATACCCTCCGGCTCTATCTTTAACCGGTAGAGCCATTTACTCATAAGGCATTTATTCTTGATTTCCAAGTTCTCAATACTGAGCCCCCCTGGTCCTTGGGTCGGCAAAGGATATCCCATCGCACGAGACAATATTTCCTCTTGGCCTCATCTGACTGCCAGAAGAATCGAGATCTAAAGAAATCAAGTCTCTTCCGCACCCCTTTCGGAATCTCGAAAAATGATAGCAGGAACATCGGCATACTAGTAAGTACCGAGTTAATCAGAACTAGCCGACCTCCATACGACATAAGCTTGCTCTTCCAGCAACTAAGCTTTTTTTCAATTCGATCTCCGATGCACTTCCCCTCTTTATTAGATAACTTACGGTGATGAATCGGTATTCCCAAATAACTGAATGGCAAAGAACTTAATTCACACCCGAATAGTTGTCTATAAGTGTCTTGCTCTTCTTTGGCCTTTCCAAAGAAGAAACAACTCGTTCTTGTGAAAGTTTATCTTTAAACCAGATAATTATTCGAAGAGACATAATATGAGTTTCATATTTTGCGCTTTTGCAATGTCATGTTCTATGAATAAGATAGTGTCGTTAGCGTACTGGAGACTCCCCCATCGACCAGATGAGGGACTAACCCCTCCACTTGACCGTTTTGCTTGGCTCTGCCAATAAGAATGGTCAACATATCGGCCACTATATTAAAAAGGAGAGGAGACATGTAATCCCCTTGTATCAATTCCTTGTGTGTCTGAAAGTAGTGTCCGATATCATCGTTAACCTTGATTCCGATACTACTCTTCTGGACCTGAGAACCCACTTGGTTTTGCCAGGTCTCACTAAATCCTTTCATGCGCATTGCCTGCTGATGGAACGGCCACTTAACTTTATCATATGCCTTCTCAAAATCCACTTTGAAGATAACCCCATCTAGCTTCTTCGAATGAATTTCATGCAGTGTTTCATGCAGAACGACCACCCCTTCAAGTATGTGTTGCGCTGGCATGAACACTGTCCGACTCGGTTGTACCACTGAGTGAGCAATCTGTGTCAATCTATTGGTACCCACTTTCCTGAATATTTTGAAACTCACATTAAGAAGACATATTGGCCTGAATTGTTCGATCCGAACTGCCTCTTCTTTCTTTGACAATAGCGTAATCATACCAAAGTTAAGATGAAACAACTCTAAATGGCCATTAAAAAATCATGAAACATAGGCATAAGATCATCCTTAATAATATGCCAACATTTCCTATAGAATTCAGCCGAAAACCCATCTGGTCCCGCTACTTTATTCAGCTTCATTTGTGAGATTGCATCGAGAACCTCTTTCTCAGTAAAATGTGCAGATAGAATATCATTCTCCTCTGCCTGGAGCTGAGGGATATCTCCAATAATAGATTCATTTAGGGACACCGTGCTTGCTTCCGGAGGCCCAAAAAGTTGTTTATAATAATTAGAGACATAAGCTTTCAGGTTCTCATCTCCCACAATTGTCCCCTCGTCCTGTTCAAGCTATATTATTTTCTTCTTCCTATGTTTACCATTCGCGATCATATGAAAGAATTGTGTATTGTCATCCCCTTGGAATACCTTAAGCACTTTAGCACGCAATGCCCACTTGAGATCCTCTTCTCTAAGAAGGCCTCGTAAGCTTTGCTCAGCTTCAGACTTTGAGCTCTGCTCCTCAACCGTAAGAAGGTTCACTTCAGCTTTTAAATCTAGCGCATCTATTAGTTGGGTGAGTCGCTCTTTTTCTTGTCTGTAAATCCCACTCTCGTTTCAGGCCCAACCTTACAAAAACGGTCTCAGATGTCTAATCTTATTTTTCCATCTCTCAATACTTGTTCGTCCACTAACAGGCTTTGCCCATTCGTGTGCAATGATCTCCAAGAAGTTTTATTTCTCGAACCAACCTAGTTCAAAAGAGAAAGCATTCTTGTTTGCAATATGGGTAGCCTCTCCCGAGTCTACTAGTAATGGTGTGTGGTATGAGATCGCCCTCTGCATCGCATGTACTGACACTAACGGGTACTTTTGTCCCATTCCACACTAGTGAGCACCCTATCTAACTTCTCATAAGTTGGAGTGGGCAACGAATTGGCCCATGTAAATTGTCTACCGGTGAGCTCAATTTCTCTCAAACTAAGACTCTCAATAATCATGTTAAACATCATAGACCAACGTCCATCAAAATTGTCATTGTTCTTTTCATCTCTCCTCCGAATTATATTAAAATCCCCTCCGACTAGGATTGGAAGAGTATGTCTCCACAGATCCGCACCAAGTTGGCTAAAAAATCTGGTTTAAGTTCGGGTTGTGCTGCCCCGTATACAGCAACGAGAGACCATCTGAAGCCATCCAATTTCGATCTCACCCGAAACTTGACCGCAAAATCCCCCCGAACCACGTTAAGCACCTCAAGCGTTTCACACCAAACCCCTAGTAATATCCCACCAGATCTTCCTCTAGGAGGTAAGACGTGCCAATCAAAATCAATTCTTAAAGTTCCAAGGAACTATGAGGTGAAATTATCCCGTCGTGTTTCGAGTAGCGCAATGAAATCTAATTTTTGCTCTAATGTTATCTCTACCAAGAACCTTCTTTTAGCCAAGTCAGCTGGACCTCTACTATTCCAAAAGATTCCTTTCATAGGTCATCATGGATTTTTTCTTAAGCTTAACCCGTATTTGTATGCACGTGCAAGTTCGATAACCGCAATCATGTATTTTATAAATTTGTGCATCAAACTAACTGTGGCGTGCAAGTTCTAAGATTCCTAGTGTATTTGCCTCTCTCTTTTTTTGGTGTGGGATAGAAATTAGAATAGTCTTGTTTCTCTATTATTATTTTTGCTTATATAATTAACTACTAGTTTCAGTAAGTTGTCATCTACTAAGTGTTTCTCTATTGTATTGAGTAAGTCTTGCATTTGGGTAAAATCATACGTAGCACACTTTGTAATAATGGGAACAATGTAATTCCACTCTAACTTCTTATTAATTAATGGATGAGACAAAGCTTCTCACGACCATGTGGCACTGTTGGTACATTCAAAACAAAATTGTGCATCATAAACATCCTCCACCCACCGAAGCTTCAAAAAGGTTCTTATGCAGTTACTTGGATTCCCTCATCACTACTGATCGACACGCTCTCCATGATGCGGCCAAAGGAAAGACTGTTATCACATATGACCCCCTTGCGAAACCTCAACATGTTTTTGAGGTGGTTGTACTTGCTCCCAAATGGACCTCACCTCCGACTGGATGGATGAATCTTAATACCTATTGGTGGAGCTTAGTTGAGTTCCAAAATTGTGAAGGAAAAATAGTAATAGGGGCCTTAGATTGAAGGAACACTACTGTTTTGCTCCCTCAAACATCCATATTTTGTATCCCAACCACCCCAAGAAGTCTCGTCAAGCTCCATCATTGTTAATACCGATGGTTCATGGTCCTCACATGGTAAAGCAGGGCCTGGGATGGTTCTCCGTGATAGTGCAGGCTCTATCATTTTTTTTTCATGTAGAGAGTTGTTTTCATGCAGAGATGCTTTGGAAGACGAGCTACGCGCCTATATGAAGGGGCTTTCCCTGTCGATCCAAAGAATTGAGCTGCCAGTCTTATTGGAGGTTGATTTGCTATCATCATTGAATATGATCAATGGTGAAGTAGTTGAGATGCCTGTTTTCGTTGGTGGATGAGATCAAGAGCTCTCTCTCTTTCTCCCTCCCTCCCTCTCTCTCCATAAAACTTGTGTTACTCGGATTAAGCATAGCTAAAATGCCGTTAGTCATTAGTTGGAAAATTTTGCT
The DNA here is from genome assembly GCA_021437245.1 of Aegilops speltoides. Lineage (NCBI taxonomy): Eukaryota > Viridiplantae > Streptophyta > Magnoliopsida > Poales > Poaceae > Aegilops > Aegilops speltoides. The sequence continues at coordinate 134,626,180 of CM038143.1, forward strand.
AGACTTGAGAGGAGGATTGTGGCTTGGTTGGGTTTTGGCCCCCCAAATGCAGTTGATCTTTGTATCTCACCTTGTAACTTGGACAATGTTTGAGTAATACAAGTTTTTACCGGCAAAAGTGGATGAGGCAAAAGCTTATGCCTCTATTTTAAAAAAATAGTCTTGCATAGAAACTATGAGCAATTATCCTTTTAGAGAATTCATGATTGGAGCATTTGAGTAATAATGATTTAAGTCTCCCTCGGGGTGGAATGATGCTCTCTACGGTATGAGGCCAAAAATTATAAATAAAACACATATCCACATGCACAAGATGAACAGAATAAAACTTGCAATAAAATTGAGACTGAATCGACCCATTCTATTCCATATGGATCATCTAGAAACCTAAACCATTCTAGTACTTTGCCCTCCAAAGATGATAAAAAGAGTAATTTCTTTTTGACTTCATCATTAGATAGAGCTGGAGTTCTAAAGAGACCGCATATTTCTTCCAGTTGTTTCAAAATTAGGCAAAATCATGATTAATTTCAGCGTATAAATTATGATAAGAGCCACAGGACGACCTCGTTCTTACAAGCTATGACACTTGCTCGGGGACGACCAAACCTCTAAGCTCGGAGGAGTTGATGAGTCCAATTCTGAAGTTATTTTTTACCTCTTATTTCGTTCAGTAGCTCTAAGATTCTTTGGATTTTGCTGCGTTGCGCACCTCTTTTATATGTTTTTGCTAGTTTACCACTCGCGTAAGAATCTTGGAGTTTAAGGAAAAAACATCATATTATGGTTGTGCAATCGTGTCAGCTAACATGATAAGATACTACCATAAAGCATTACTTATTTAGGAGAAGAAAGAGGCCACACAGAAGCATATAGAGCGCAAGATGATGCTTTGACCCCTGTGCATATAGATCGTAGATCAGAGATGCCTATCCACTAGAATCTCGTTGAGAATGAAGAACCCTAGCCTTCGAAAGGATTTCAAAGGGGGAATTGATCGAGGGACTCTACCACCGCATCACTTCATCGATAGGACATCATCACCATCCATCCCCATCTCTTTGTAATACATTACTCAGTGTGGATTCAGCTTTGTATTACTGATATGTCTCCGTCGTATCCACTTTTCCTAATGCTTTTCCTCTTGTTTTGGACTCTAATTTGCATGATTTGAATGAAACTAATCCGGACTGACGGTGTTTTCAGCAGAACTACCATGGTGTTGTTTTATATGCAGAAATAAAAGTTCTTGGATTGGAACGAAACTTTGCAAGTATTTTTTTATATAATAAAAGAAAATTACTGGAGCCAAGAACCGCCGGAGGGGGGGGGGCTGGGTGAGCACAACCCACCAAAGCGCCCCCCCTAGGCGCGCCCAAGTGGGTTGTGCCCACCTGGTGGCCCCGCAGACCCTGAATGCAACTCCATAAATACCTATTTTTCCAGAAAAAAATCGAGGAGGAAGAATTATCTCGTTTCGCAATACGGAGCTGCCGCCACCTCCTGTTCTTCATCGGGAGTCCAGATCTGGAGTCCGTTTTGTGCTCCGGAGAGGGGGATCTTCGATCTTCATCAACACTAACCCTCCTTCATCGCGAATTCCATGATGCTCCCCACCGGGAGTGAGTAATTCCTTCGCAGGCTTGCTGGTCGGTGAGGAGTTGGTTGAGATTCATCATGTAATCAAGTTAGTTTTGTTAGGGCTTGATCCCTAGTATCCACTATGTTCTGAGATTGATGTTGATATGACTTTGCCATGCTTAATGCTTGTCACATTGGGCCCGGGTGCCATGATTTCAGATCTGAACCGGTTATGTTATCACCGTTATATCTATGTTCTGGATCCGATCTTGCAAGTTATATTCACCTATTACATGTTATGATCCGTAAACCCCGGAGTGACAGTAGTCGGGATACTTTCCGGTGATGACCGTAGTTTGAGGAGTTCATGTATTCACTATGTTTTAATGCTTTGTTCCGGTTCTCTATTAAAAGGAGGCCTTAATATCCCTTAGTTTCCATGGACCCCGCTGCCACGGGAGGGTAGGGCAAAAGATGTCATGCAAGTTCTTTCCATAAGCACGTATGACTATTTACGAAATACATGCCTACATTCTATTTATGAACTGGAGCTAGTGCCGTATCGCCCTAGGTTATGACTGTTATATGATGAATATCATCCAATGAACCCACCGATCTAATGCCAAATTCCTCTTATATTGTTCTTCCTAAGTTACTACTACTATTGTTACTGTTACACTTGCTACAAATCATTGCTATCATTGTTACTGTTACTATTGTTGTTGCTACTACGACCAAAACTATCATACTACTTTGCTATTGATCACTTTGCTGCAGATAATTAATCTACATGTGTGGTTGAATTAACAACTCAGCTGCTAATACTTGCAAATATGCTTTGGCTCCCCTTGGGTCGAATCAATAAATTTGGGTTGAATACTCTACCCTCGAAAACTGTTGCGATCCCCTATACTTGTGGGTTATCAATTACTTTGACGTTATCCCCATGTTAATAATGATTCATCCCGCAATGTTTACGCCCTTGATGTACGAGTAGTCTCCCTAGTTATCGAGGATATGGAGGAACCTAGTGTGGTTAAGATTGAATGACACTAGGAATTGACATCATCTTTATATGTTTATGTTAATGATCTTCTTGATGTTGGGTGAAGTCTGACATAAGGTTGTTACTATTGGTGTGAAGGTGAGAAGCAGAGGTCGGTAGTGACAGTGCTTGTCTCTATCCTTTCTGAATCCTTGTAATGGAGGATAAACGGTGACCGCATTAGTTGCATATGCAGGGAAACCCTTAATTACCACTCGGTAACTGATATGACTCCAACATATCTATAATTTTTGATTGTTCCATGCTATTATATTATCCATCTTGTATGTTTATATGCATTATTATGCTATTTCATATCATTTTTGGGACTAACCTATTAACATAGTGCCAAGTGCCAGTTGCTGTTTTTTCCCTTGTTTTTGTCTTTATAGAAAATCAATACCAAACGGAGTCCAAATAGAACGAAAATTTTTGAGGATTTTTCTTGGACCAGAAGACACCCAAGAACCTTCAAGAGGAAGTCAGAGGGGCCACCAGTTGGCGACAAGCTCGAGAGGTGCACCCTAGGGGGAGCCCCAAGGCTTGTGGGGGCCCTGATGCTCCTCTAACCCTAATCTTGCTCTATAAATACCAAATATCCCCCTTATAACAAGGGCAAAACAAAAGTACTTTTACAACACCGCAAGCTTCTACTCCCATGAGATCCTATCTAGGGGCATTTTTCGGCACTCTGCTGAAGGGGGATTCGATCATGGAGGGCTTCTACATCAACATTGTTGCCCCTCCGATGATGTGTGAGTAGTTTACTACAGACCTACGGGTTCATAGCTAGTAGCTATATGGCTTCTTCTCTCTCTTTGATCTTCAATACAATGTTCTCCGTGATGTTCTTGGAGATCTATTTGATGTAATCTTCTTTTGCGGTGCGTTTGTTGAGATCCGATGAATTGTGGATTTATGATCAGATTATCTATGAATGTTGTTTGAGTCTTCTCCGAACTCTTTCATGCATGATTAAGATAGCTTTGTATTTCTCCCCGATCTATTGATTTGGTTTGGCCAACTAGATTGCCTTTTCTTGCAATGGGAGAGGGGCTTTGTAGTGGGTTCAATCTTGCGGTGCTTATACCTAGTGACAAAAGGGGACATGACATGTATTTGTATTGTTGCCACTAAGGATTAAAACGCGGGGTTCATTAATGTTGATTGGATCTATCCGCCTACATCATGTCATCTTGCTTAAGGCGTTACTCCGTTCTTGTTAACTTAATACACTAGATGCATGCTAGATAGCGGTCGACGTGTGGAGTAATAGTAGTAGATGCAGGCAAGAGTCGGTCTACTTGTCACGGATGTGATGCCTATATTCATGATCATTGCCTTAGATAGCGTCATAATTTGCGCTTTTCTATCAATTGCTCAACAGTAATTTGTTTACCCACCGTATGCTTTCTTTCAAGAGAGAAGCCTCAAACTATGGCCCCTGGGTCTATTTCTATCATATTCTTTCCAGATCTATAAATTCAAAAACACAAAAAAATACCTTGCTGCAATTTATTTACATTTACTTTATTTTGCACTTTTACTTATCATTTATACCTATCTCTATCTCATCCTTGCAAGTAACTGTCAAGAGATTGGCAACCCCTTTTTCGCGTTGGGTGCAAGTATTTGTTTCTTTGTGTAGGTGCAATCATTGGGGCCTTGTGTGTTCGTCCTACCGGATTGATGCCTTGATTCTTAACTGAGGGAAATACTTATCACTACTTTGCTGCATCACCCTTTCCACTTCAAGGGAAAAATCAATGCAAGCTCAAGAAGTAGCAGGAAGAATTTTTGGCGCCGTTGCTGGGGAGTATCTACATCATGCCTACCAAGTACCTATCATAAATTGTCATCTCTTGCACTTACATTATTCGCCATTTGCCTCTCGTTTTCCTCCCCCCACTTCTAAAACGTTTTCTGAAAAACACAAAAATATTTGCCTTTTTATTTGCCTGCTTTCCGTCCGTCTTTTTGTTTGTTTGCTTCTTTGCTTACTTCGAACCTATCATCATGAGTGCTTTTGGTATGCCAGAAACAGATGATGGTAGAACTCCTAAAATTGGACGTTCGACTAATCTGGATGCTAAAACTTTTGTTTTGGGACAAGGGAATGTTATAGGAAAGAGTGTCATCCAAGAATTCTTTAATTGCGTTGAACTTTGGCTTGAGATGATACTCCTATACTTAAAATAACTAATACTTACGTAGAAGCTATGCAACACTTGTTCTTAAACTTGAGAAAATATTTTTTCGTACTCATCCTACCTTGCAAAGATTTTTTATGAGTTGTCTGCTATAAAAGTTGTTAGGGCTAAGAAGATGGCCACCCTTGTCCTTATGAATGAGTTTGACTACATAGTTCGGAAGCTAGGGAGATCTTTCATTTTTATGGTATGAACCGTGAAAAACCGGTAATATATGAGATTCTTTACAATAGTGACTATTTTAAAGACATTTGCTTGGCAACGATCGCATCTTTGATGAGAACCTCAAAAAGGAAGTTCCCGTTTTGGATACGATCCAACAAGTTTTGTTGATGTTAATCAACAATATTCTTGGATTGTAGCCGATAATCAGAGAGGATATGCAGAGGGACAACTTGATAATGCTATAATTTATATGGATGATGTGTTTCATGTTATATTTGAAAAAAATCCTAACAAAAACACACTTATAAAAATAAGAACAAAGATGACAATACCTAGATCTATGCAATATGCCTAGCTAGGGGCATAAAACAATAGCACTTGTTGGGAGGCAAGCCAATTTTATGTTTTTTGCTTTTCCTTCTGTTTTTCAATAAGTATGTAATTATACTTCTGTTATGATTGTGTTTAAGTGTTTTAATTAGTTTTTTTGCCAAGTAGAGCCTTTGGGATGATCTATGGTGATAGTTGATTTGATTTTGCTGAAAAACGGAAACTTTTGCGCCCAGTTCTGGAATTTTTTAAATTCACAGAAACGTGATTTGATCTGAATTGTTTACACAAGATTGATATACAAATTGCCTATGTGTACTAAGTTTTCAGAATTTTTAGATTTACAAAAGTATGGTCGCTATCCAGATTGCTACAAACTGTTCTATTTTTGTTAGATTCTGTTTTCTATGCATTATTTGCTTATTTTGATGAATCTATCGGTAGTATCGGGGGTATGAGCCATGGTGAAGTTGGAATACAGTAGATATAATGCCAATATAAAATTGGAATGAGTTTAAAATAGTAACTAAAGTGGTGATTTGCTTTTATTATACTAATGGATCTCGAGTTTTCTGTTGAGTTTTGTGTTGTGAAGTTTTCAAGTTTTGGGTGAAGTTTCGATGGACCGTGGAATAAGGAGTGGCAAGAGCCTAAGCTTGGGTATGACCACGGCACCCGAAGGTAATATTAAAGGACAACCAAGCATATAAGCTTGGGGATGCCCTAGATGGCATCCCTGTTGGGGAACGTAGTAATTTCAAAAAAATTCCTACGCACACGCAAGATCATGGTGATGCATAGCAACGAGAGGGGAGAGTGTTGTCCATGCACCCTCGTAGACCGAAAGCGGAAGCATTTGCACAACGCGGTTGATGTAGTCGTACGTCTTCACGATCCGACCGATCAAGTACCGAACGCACGACACCTTCGAGTTCAGCACACGTTCAACTCGATGACATCCCTCGAACTCCGATCTAGCCGAGCTTTGAGGGAGAGTTCCGTCAGCACGACGGCGTGGTGACGATGATGATGTTCTACCGACGCAGGGCTTCGCCTAAGCACCGCTACGGTATTATCGAGGTGGAATATGGTGGAGGGGGGCACTGCACACGGCTAAGAGATCAATGATCAATTGTTGTGTCTAGAGGTGCCCCCCTGCCCCCGTATATAAAGGAGGGATGGAGAGGCCGGCCCTAGAGGGGGCACGCCAAGTGGGGGGAGTCCTACTAGGACTCCCAAGTCCTAGTAGGATTCCCCTTTCCTTTTCGGAGTAGGAGAGAAGGAAAGAGGGGGAGAGGGAGAAGGAAAAGGAGGCTGCACCCCTTGTCCAATTCGGACCAGAGGGGGGCGCGCATCTCCTTCCTTTTGACCTCTCTCCTCTATTCCCGTATGGCCCAATAATGCCCATATTCTCCCCGGTACTCCGAAAAATACCCGAATCACTCGGAACCTTTCCGAAGTCCGAATATAGTCGTCCAATATATCGATATTTACATCTCGACCATTTCGAGACTCCTCGTCATGTCCCCCATCTCATCCGGGACTCTGAACTACCTTCGGTACATCAAAACACATAAACTCATAATATAACCGTCATCGAACTTTAAGCGTGCGGACCCTACGGGTTCGAGAACTATGTAGACATGACCGAGACATGTCTCCGGTCAATAACCAATAGTGGAACCTGGATGCTCATATTGGCTCCCACATATTCTACGAAGATCTTTATCGGTCAAACCGCATAACAACATACGTTGTTCCCTTTGTCATCGGTATGTTACTTGCCCGAGATTCGATCGTCGGTATCTCAATACCTAGTTCAATCTCATTATCAGAAAGTCTCTTTACTCGTTCCGTAATACATTATCCTGTAACTAGCTCATTAGTTACAATGCTTGCAAGGCTTATAGTGATGTGCATTACCGAGTGGGCCCAGAGATACCTCTCCGACAATCGGAGTGACAAATCCTAATCTTGAAATACGCCAACCCAACAAGTACCTTCGGAGACACCTGTAGAGCACCTTTATAATCACCCAGTTACGTTGTGATGTTTGGTAGCACACAAAGTGTTCCTCCGGTAGAAGGGAGTTGCATAATCTCATAGTCATAGGAACATGTATAAGTCATGAAGAAAGCAATAGCAACATACTAAAAAAATCAAGTGCTAAGCTAACGGAATGGGTCAAGTCAATCACATCATTCTCCTAATGATGTGATCCCGTTAATCAAATGACAACTCATGTCTATGGTTAGGAAACTTAACCATCTTTGATTCACGAGCTAGTCAAGTAGAGGCACACTAGTGACACTCTGTTTGTCTATGTATTCACACATGTATTATGTTTCCGGGTAATACAATTCTAGCATGAATAATAAACATTTATCATGATATGAGCAAATAAATAATAACTTTATTATTGCCTCTAGGGCATATTTCCTTCAGTCTCCCACTTGCACTAGAGTCAATAATCTAGTTCACATCGCCATGTGATATAACACCAATATCCACATCTGTATGTGATTAATACCCATAGTTCACATCGCCATGTGATCAACACCCAAAGGGTTTCCTAGAGTCAATAATCTACTTCACATCGCTATGTGATTAACACCCAAAGAGTACTAAGGTATGATCATGTTTTGCTCGTGAGAGAAGTTTAGTCAACGGGTCTGTCACATTCAGAGCCGTATGTTGCAAATATTCTATGTCTACAATGCTCTACATGGAACTACTCTAGCTAATCGCTCCCACTTTCAATATGTATCCAAATTGAGACTCAGAGTCATCTGGATTAGTGTAAAAGCTTGCATCGATGTAACTCTTTACGATGATCTCTTTTATCACCTCCATAATCGAGAAACATCTCCTTAGTCCTCACTAAGGATGTTCTTGACCGTTGGCTAGTGATCTACTCCTAGATCAAAATTGTACTCCATTGCCAAACTCGGAGCAAGGTGTACAATAGGTCTGGTACACAGCATAACATACTTTATATAACCTATGAGTGAGGCATAGGGAATGACTTTTCATTCTCTTTCTATTTTCTTCCATGGTCGGGTTTTGAGTCTTACTCAACTTCACACCTTGCAACACAGGCAAGAACTCTTTCTTTGACTGTTCCATTTTGAACTACTTCAAAATCTTGTTAAGGTATGTACTCATTAAAAATCTTATCAAGCGTCTTGATCTATCTTAATAGATCTTGATGCTCAATATGTAAGTAGCTTTACTGAGGTCTTTCTTTTAGAGAACTCCTTCCAAACACTTCTTTATGCTTTCCAGAAAAATTCTACATCATTTCTGATCAACAATATGTCACACATATATTTATCAGAAAGGCTGTAGTGCTCCCACTCACTTTATTGTAAATACAGGCTTCACTACAAGTCCGCATAAAACTATATGCTTTGATCAACTTATCAAAGTGTATATTCCAACTCTGAGATGCTTTCACGAGTCAATAGATGGATCGCTGGAGCTTGCACATTTTGTTAGCACCTTTAGGATTGACAAAACCTTCTGGTTGCATCATATACAACTCTTCTTTAAGAAAATCATTAAGGAATGCAGTTTTGACATCCATTTGCCAGATTTTATAAAATGTGGCAATTGCTAACATGATTCGGACGGACTTAAGCATCGCTACAGTTGAGAAAATCTCATTGTAGTCAACACCTTGAACTTGTCGAAAACCCTTTTTGACAATTCGAGCTTTGTAGATAGTAACACAACTATCAGCGTCCGTCTTCCTCTTGAAGATCCATTTATTTTCTATGGCTTGCCGATCATCAGGCAAGTCAACTGAAGTCCACACTTTGTTCTCATACATGGATCCTTTCTCAGATTTCATAGCCTTAAGCCATTTCGTGGAATCTAGGCTCATCATCGCTTCCTCATAGTTCATAGGTTCGTCATGGTCAAGTAATATGACCTCCAGAACAGGATTACTGTACCACTCTGGTGCGGATCTTACACTGGTTGACCTACGAGGTTCGATAGTAACTTGATCCGAAGTTTCATGATCATCATCATTAACTTCCTCACTAATCGGTGTAGGCATCACTGGAACTGGTTCTGTGATGAACTACTTTGCAATTTGGGGAAGGTACAATTACCTTATCAATTCTACTTTCCTCCCACTCACTTCTTTCGAGAGAAACTCCTCTAGAAAGGATCCATCTTAGCAACGAATATCTTGCCTTCGGATCTGTGATAGAAGGTGTACCCAATAGTTTCCTTTGGGTATTCTATGAAGACGCACTTCTTCGATTTGGGTTCGAGCTTATCAGGTTGAAACTTTTTCACATAAGCATCGCAGCCCCAAACTTTAAGAAACGACAACTTTGGTTTCTTGCCAAACCATAGTTCATAAGGCGTCATCTCAACGGATTTTGATGGTGCCCTATTTAAAGTGAATGCAGGTGTCTCTAATGCATAACCCCAAAACGATTGTGGTAAACCGGTAAGATACATCATAGATTGCACCATATCCAATAAAGTGTGGTTACGATGTTCGGACACACCATTACGTTGTGGTGTTCCATGTGGCGTGAGCTGTGAAACTATTCCACATTGGTTTTAAATGAAGGCCAAACTCATAAGTCAAATATTTGTCTCTGCGATCAGATTTCAGAAACTTTATTTTCTTGTTATGATGATTCTCCACTTCACTCCAAAATTCTTTGAACTTTTCAAATGTTTCAGACTTGTGCTTCATTAAGTAGATATACTCATATCTGCTCAAATCATCTGTGAAGGTCAGAAAATAATGATACCCGCCACGAGCATCAACACTCACTGGACCGCATACATCGGTATGTATTATTTCCAACAAGTCAGTAGCTCGTTCCATTGTTCTGGAGAACGGAGTTTTAGTCATCTTGCCCATAAGGCACGGTTCGCAAGCATCAAATGATTCATAATCAAGTGATTCCAAAAGTCCATGTTTATGGAGTTTCTTCATGCGCTTTACACCGATATGACCCAAACGGCAGTGCCACAAATATGTTGCACTATCATTATCGACTTTGCATCTTTTGGCATCAATATTATGAATATGTGTATCACTATGATCAAGATTCAATAAACCATCAACATTGGGTGTATGACCATAGAAGGTTTTATTCATGTAAACAGAATAACAATTTATTCTCTATCTTATATGAATAATCGTATCGCAATAAACATGATCTGATCATATTTATGCTCAACGCAAACACCAAATAACATTTATTTAGGTTCAACACTAATCTCGAAAATATAGGGAGTGTGCGATGATGATCATATCAATCTTGGAACCATTTCCAACACACATTGTCACTTCACCCTCAACTAGTCTCTGTTTATTTTGTAACTCCTGTTTCAAGTTACTAATCTTAGCAACCGAACAAGTATCAAATACCCAGGGGTTACTATAAACACTAGTAAGGTACACATCAATAACCTATATATCAAATATACCCTTGTTCACTTTGCCATCCTTCTTATTCACCAAATATTCAGGGCATTTCCGCTTTCAGTGACCATTTCCTTTGCAGTAGAAGTACTCAGTTTCAGGCTTTGTTCTAGCTTTGGGCTTCTTCATGGGAGTGACAACTTGCTTGTCATTCTACTTGAAGTTCCCTTTCTTTCCCTTTCCCTTTTCTTGAAACTAGTGGTCTTGTCAATCATCAACACTTGATGCTCTTTCTTGATTTCTACCTTCGTTGATTTCAACATCGCGAAGAGCTCGGGAATCGTTTTCGTCATCCTTTGCATACTATAGTTCATCACGAAGTTCTACTAACTTGGTGATGGTGACTAGAGAACTCTATCAATCACTACCTTATCTGGAAGATTAACTCCCACTTGATTCAAGGGATTGTAGTACCCAGACAATCTGAGCACATGCTCACTAGTTGAGCAATTCTCCTCCATCTTTTAGCTATAGAACTTGTTGGAGACTTCATATCTCTCAACTCGGGTATTTGCTTGAAATATTAACTTCAACTCCTGGAACATCTCATATGGCCCATGACGTTCAAAACTTCTTTGAAATCCCGATTCTAAGCCGTTTAAGCATGGTGCACTAAACTATCAAGTAGTCATCATATTGAGCTAGCCAAACGTTCATAACGTTTGCATCTGCTCCTGCAATAGGTCCGTCACCTAGTGGTGCATCAAGGACATAATTCTTCTGTGCAGCAATGAGGACAATCCTCAGATCACAGATCCAATCCGCATCATTGATACTAACATCTTTCAACACAGTTTTCTCTAGGAACATATCAAAATAAACATATGAAAGCAACAACGCGAGCTATTGATCTACAACATAATTTACAAAATACTACCAGGACTAAGTTCATGATAAATTTAAGTTCAATTAATCATATTACTTAAGAACTCCCACTAAGATAGACATCTCTCTAATCATCTAAGTGATCACATGATCCAAATCAACTAAACCATAACCGATCATCACGTGAAATGGAGTAGTTTTCAATGGTGAACATCACTATGTGATCATATCTACAATATGATTCACGCTCGACCTTTCGGTCTTAGTGTTCCGAGGCCATATCTGCATATGCTAGGCTCTTCAAGTTTAACCCGAGTATTCTGCGTGCGCAAAACTGGCTTGCACCCATTGTAGCTGGACGTAGAGCTTATCACACCCGATCATCACGTGGTGTCTGGGCAGGACGAACTTTGGCAACGGTGCATACTCAGGGAGAACACTTTTATCTTGAAATTTAGTGAGAGATCATCTTATAATGTTACCGTCAATCAAAGCAAGATAAGATGCATAAATGATAAACATCACATGCAATCAATATAAGTGATATGATATGGCCATCATCATCTTGTGCTTGTGATCTCCATCTCCAAAGCACCGTCATGATCACCATCGTCATTGGCGTGACACCTTGATCTCCATCGTAGCATCGTTGTCGTCTTGCCAACTATTGCTTCTACGACTATCGCTATCGCTTAGTGATAAAGACAGGGCGATTGCATTGCATACAATAAAGCGACAACCATATGGCTCCTGCCAGTTGCCGATAACTCGGTTACAAAACATGATCATCTCATACAATAAAATATAGCATCATGCCTTGACCATATCACATCACAACATGCCCTGCAAAAACAAGTTAGACGTCCTCTACTTTGTTGTTGCAAGTTTTATGTGGCTGCTACGGGATGAGCAAGAACCGTTCTTACCTACACATCAAAACCACAACAATAGTTCGTCAAGTTAGTGCTGTTTTAGCCTTCTCAAGGACCGGGCATAGCCACACTCGGTTCAACTAAAGTTGGAGAAACTGACACCCGCCAGCCACCTGTGTGCAAAGCACGTCGGTAGAACCAGTCTCGCGTAAGCGTACGCGTAATGTCGGTCCGGGCCGCTTCATCCAACAATACCGCCGAACCAAAGTATGACATACTGGTAAGCCGTATGACTTGTATCGCCTACAACTCACTTGTGTTCTACTCGTGCATATAACATCTACGCATAAAACCTGGCTCGGATGCCACTGTTGGGGAACGTCGTAATTTCAAAAAATTTCCTACACACACGCAAGATCATGGTGATGCATAGCAACGAGAGAGAAGAGTGTTGTCCATGTACCCTCGTAGACCGAAAGCGGAAGCGTTAACACAACGCGGTTCATGTAGTCGTACGTCTTCACGATCCGACCGATCAAGTACCGAACGCACGGCACCTCTGAGTTCAGCACACGTTCAACTCGATGACGTCCCTCGAACTTCGATCCAGCCGAGCTTTGAGGGAGAGTTCCGTCAGCACGATGGCGTGGTGACGATGATGATGTTCTGCCGACGTAGGGCTTCGCCTAAGCACCGCTATGGTATTATCGAGGTGGAATATGGTGGAGGGGGGCACCGCACACGGCTAAGAGAACAATGATCAATTGTTGTGTCTAGAGGAGCCCCTGCCCTTGTATATAAAGGAGGGAGGGAGAGGCCGGCCCTAGAGGGGGCGCGCCAAGTGTGGGGAGTCCTACTAGGACTCCCAAGTCCTAGTAGGATTCCCCTTTCCTTTCCGGAGTAGGAGAGAAGGAAAGAGGGGGAGAGGGAGAAGGAAAAGGGAGCTGCACCCCTTGTCCAATTCGGACCAGAGGGGGGGCGCGCGCCTCCTTCCTTTTGGCCTCTCTCCTCTATTCCCGTATGGCCCAATAAGGCCCATATACTCCCCGGCGAATTCCCGTAACTCTCCGGTATTCCGAAAAATACCTGAATCACTCGAAATGTTTCCGAAGTCCGAATATAGTCGTCCAATATATCGATCTTTATGTCTCGACCATTTCGAGACTCCTCGTCATGTCCCCGATCTCATCCGGGACTCCAAACTACCTTCGGTACATCAAAACACATAAACTCATAATATAACCATCATCGAACTTTTAGCGTGCGGACCCTACGGGTTCGAGAACTATGTAGACATGACCGAGACACGTCTCCGGTCAATAACCAATAGCGGAACCTGGATGCTCATATTGGCTCCCACATATTCTACGAAGATCTTTATCGGTCAAACCACATAACAACATACGTTGTTCCCTTTGTCATCGGTATGTTACTTGCCCGAGATTCGATCGTCGGTATCTCAATACCTAGTTCAATCTCGTTACTGGCAAGTCTCTTTACTCGTTCCGTAATACATTATCCTATAACTAACTCATTAGTTACAATGCTTGCAAGGCTTATAGTGATGTGCATTACCGAGTGGGCCATGAGATACCTCTCCGACAATCGGAGTGACAAATCCTAATCTTGAAATACGCCAACCCAACAAGTACCTTCGGAGACACCTGTAGAGCACCTTTATAATCACCCAGTTACGTTGTGATGTTTGGTAGCACACAAAGTGTTCCTCCGGTAGACGGGAGTTGCATAATCTCATAGTCATAGGAACATGTATAAGTCATGGAGAAAGCAATAGCAACATACTAAAAAATCAAGTGCTAGGCTAACGGAATGGGTCAAGTCAATCACATCATTCTCCTAATGATGTGATCCCGTTAATCAAATGACAACTCATGTCTATGGTTAGGAAACTTAACCATCTTTGATTCACGAGCTAGTCAAGTAGAGGCATACTAGTGACACTGCTTTGTCTATGTATTCACACATGTATTATGTTTCCGGGTAATACAATTCTAGCATGAATAATAAACATTTATCATGATATGAGGAAATAAATAATAACTTTATTATTGCCTCTAGGGCATATTTCCTTCAGTCCCCTCTTTTGTCTACAATCCATCGGTAAATTAGTTTAGGCTATATTTTTATTCACTACACGATATGTGTTTTGCTTAGAGCGTCTTGTATTATATGAGTATTGTTGGGGAACGTGGCATGCAATTTCAAAAAAAATTCTACGCTCACACAAGATCTATCTAGGAGATGCATAGCAACGAGAGGGGGAGAGTGTGTCAACGTACCCTCGTAGACCAAAAGCGGAAGCGTTTGACAACACGGTTGATTTAGTCGAACTTCTTCTCGTTCCGACCGATCAAGCATCGAACGTACGACACCTCAGAGTTCTACACACGTTCAGCTCGTTGACGTCCCTCGAACTCTTAATCCAGAAAAGTGTCGAGGGAGAGTTCTGTCAGCACAACGGCGTGGTGATGGTGATGGTGAAGTGATCCGCGCAGGGCTTCACCTAAGCACTACGTGAATATGACCGGAGGCATAAACTATGGAGGGGGCGCCACACATGGCTAGGAATCAATGTTGTGTGTTCTAGTGGTTCCCCCCCCCCCCACACACACACACACACACACATATATATATATATATATATATATATATATATATATATATATATAGGTGGGAGAGGGAGAGGGGCAGCAAGGGGTGCCCCAAGTAGGAGTAATCCTACTTGGGCACCTCCCACAAGTCGGCCTCCCCCCTTCCATAAGTGTCAGAAGGGGAAGGAAAGATAGGGGCGGGGGAAGGGGGAGGCCAAATCCTCCCATTTCCTTCTCCCTTCCCCTCCTTCCTTATCCTCCTATTTCAGCCTATATGGGGGTGCACCAGCCCACCAGGGGCTGGTCTGTCCCTGTCTTGGCCCATAAGGCCCATATCTTTGCTGGGGGCGCCCGGAACCCCTTTCTGGTGATCCGATACGTACCCGGTACCCCCGGAACACTTCTGGTGTCCGAATACTATCGTAGTATATATGAGTCTGTACCTCTCAATCATTTCAAGACCCCTCTTCATGTCCATGATCTCATCTGGGACTCCGAAAAACATTCGGCACATAACTCATATAATACAAAATCGTCATTGAACGTTAAGCGTGCGGACCCTACGGGTTCAAGAACTATGTAGACATGATCGAGACACCTCTCTGGTCAATAATGTCGGCGTTCTGGGAACGGGGGTGAGGGAGTCCTGGACTAGGGGGTGTCCGGACAGCCGGACTATCATCGTCCGCCGGACTCCAAGACTACGAAGATACAAGATTGAAGACTCCGTCCCTTGTCCGGATGGGACTTTCCTTGGCGTGGAAGGCAAGCTTGGCAATACGGATATGTAGATCTCCTACCATTGTAACCGACTCTGTGTAAACCTAGCCTCCCCCGGTGTCTATATAAACCGGAGGGCTTTAGTCTGTAGGACAACATACATTACAACAATCATACCATAGGCTAGCTTTAGGGTTTAGCCTCCTTGATCTCGTGGTAGATCCACTCTTGTACTACCCATATCATCAATATTAATCAAGCAGGACGTAGGGTTTTTACCTCCATCGAGAGGGCCCGAACCTGGATAAAACATCGTGTCCCTCGTCTCCTGTTACCATCCGCCTAGACGCACAGTTCGGGACCCCCTACCCGAGATCCGCCGGTTTTGACACCGACATTGGTGCTTTCATTGAGAGTTCCTCTGTGTCGTCACCGATAGGCTTGATGGCATCTGCAACCAACGACGCTGTCCAGGGTGAGACTTTTCTCCCCGGACAGATCTTCGTATTCGGCGGCTTCGCACTGCGGGCTAATTCGCTTGCCCATCTGGAGCAGATCGAAAGCTACGCCCCTGGCCGTCATGTCAGATTCGGAAGCCTAAACTTCACGGCTGATGTCCGCGGAGACTTGATCTTCGACGGGCTCGAGCCACAGCCAAGCGCGCCGCACTGTTGCGATGGGCACGATCTAGCTCTGCCGCCGAATAGTGCCTTGGTGGCCGCACGCGAATCCGCTCCGGCCATTAGTCCGGAGCCGATTGCCCGGATAGAGGATCGGTGGATAGATACCGCCTCGGGGGCTTCTACTTCCACGGTGATGGAGCCGAACACTTATCTTGTCCCTCGCAAAACTCATGATTCCGAGGCGCCGGACTCCTTGCCGGACTCCGAATCTCCAGCGCCCCTACCAATCGATTCGGATTGGGCACCGGTCATGGAATTCACCGCCGCGGACATCTTCCAACACTCGCCCTTTGGCAACACCCTAAATTCACGAAAGCATCTCTCGTTACCGAGAGTGTCCTGGTCGGACTATGGCCAGGATGGTTGGGATACGGACGACGAAGAAATTCAGAGCCCACCCACCACCCACTTTGTAGCCACTGTCGATGATTTAACCGACATGCTAGACTACGACTCCGAAGACATCGACGGTATAGACGACGACACTGGAGACGAACAAGGAACAGCGCCTATAGGGCACACGAGGACCACCCCGTCATACGACATATACATGGTGGTTACCCCAAAAGAGAGCGATAACGAGGACCAACGGGCCGCGGCAGAGGATAACCCCGCCGATAAACAACCAAAACGGCGGCGCAGAGCGCCGCCCTAAGCCCCCTCCGACAACAACAACGCTCCTAAGGACCCTGCAATACAGCGGGGCACAAAAGTGGACGACGAACATGCAGATAAGCAACCGTCCGAACAGACGAGTCGATAATTAGTCCAGCCGGCGAAACAGACGGTTCGGACGATCTCACGCCGGACACGCCGCGGAAGGTAAAACCTTCGAAAAGACTCGTCAACACCGCAAGAAGCTTGAAGAAGGAAAAGCGGAAGCTCAAAACAGCGGAAGACACACTCGTAATGAGGTGGAGCAAAGTACTCAAAACCGCGGATAAATCGCCAATGGCCACCAATCAAAGAGCTACCCGGCGCAAGCTGCTACGAGACGACAACGAGGCCATAGAGCCCCCACAAAAAAAAATAAAGAGGCTGCTGGTTGGATAGACGGCGGATGACAAAGCCAAATTCAAAGCGGCGAACACATAAACCAACCAATGAACTTGGAAGGACAGATGGCCCAGCCAGTCCATCTACGGGCCAAAGAAGAAAGCCCGGGAAGCAAGGCAACACGTCAAGTGTCCAAGATAGCGGCACACCCAAATCTGAGGCGCCACACCCGCTTATGTTTCACTAATGAGGTGCTGGACCATGAATTCCCAGCAGGATTTAAACCAATAAACATAGAGGCCTACGATGGAACAACAGACCACAGTCGGATAGAAGATTATATACTACATATACACATGGCGGAGGAGATGATCTCCACGCCATAAAATACCTACCCTCAAGCTCAAAGGGCCAGCCCATCATTGGCTTAAAGGCCTCCCGAGAAACACTGTGGGAAGTTGGGAAGAGCTCGAGGACGCTTTAAAGCAAATTTTCAAGGGACTTATGTCCGCCCTCCGGATGCGATGATCTAAGTCACATAACTCAACAGCCCGGAGAGTCGGTAGCAAATTCGGAACATGTTCCTCACTAAAAAGAACCAAATAGTCGATTGTCAGGACGCCAAGCCTTAGCAGCTTTTAAACACAACGTCCGAGACGAATGGCTTGCCGACACCTCGCCAAGAGAAACCAAGGACAATGTCCGCTAAACAAACCTCATGACCCGCTTCTGCTGGGAGAGGATAGCTGGCTAGCAAGATGCAGCACCAACGACCCAAGTACATCCGAGATAAGAGATGGAACGGAAAATCACGGTAGCAGAAAAGAGCAAATACGGAATCAAGAGAAAAGCCCAAAGAGCACGGCGGTCAACGCCGGATTCAAAAGCTCATGACCAAACAACAAAACACCACCTCTTAAGGATGACGGCGATGAGCTGTCCAACTTAAACAAGATTTTGGGTCGGATATGTCAAATCCACAGTACCCCCGGAAGGCCTGCAAACCATACCCATCGAGACTGTTGGGTTTTCAAACAGTCCGGCCGACTAAACGCCGAACACAAGGGGCTCGACGCGTCAAGCGAAGACGGTAAACCCCACCAGCAGAGCACCGGAAAACTAAAGACTTTCCCATAAGAGGTCAAAGTAGTAAACTCACTTCATGTGATAATACGGAAAAATAGTGCGGCACTTCCTAAAAAGAGCCTCGCACGGTCCTACCCAGCAGACCATAGAGATTGGATCTCAAAACCAATCACCTTCGACCACCTGGACTATTCCAGAAGTGTTTGAAACGCGGGACGGACTGCCCTGATATTGAATCCCATAATCGGCGGATTACAATTTACTAAAGTCCTAATGGACGGAGGCAGCGACTTAAACCTGCTATATTCAAACACAATCCGCGAGATGGGGATAGACCCTACCAAAATTCGACACAGCCGCACTTCCCTCAAAGGAGTGACGCCGGGCCCTTATGCCAAATGCACAGGCTCCCTATTACTAGAAGTTGTGTTCGGATCACCAAACAATTTTCGGCGCGAAAAACTAATTTTTCATATCGTCCCATTTAAAAGTGGATATCAAGCATTCTTGGGACGAAAGGCTTTTGTCCGTTTCAATGCCATACAGCATTACGCGTCTCTTACACTCAAGATGCCCGGTCCGCGTGGCATCATCTCAGTGCGAGGGTCACCCAAAGACCCCGGCCTCGGATAGACGAGTCCGACATCAGTAGGCTAGGGGCTCCCTAGCCGCACACCCCTTCACAATGGGCTGCACGCACAAACAACCGCAGGTTCATTCAAACCCCGCTTTGCTTATTCATATCTTTTCTTTCACACATACCTTTTTTTCTTTTTCCTCGCACGAATTGTTTTCAAACTAAGTGTTCCTCTATTTTTACAGATGAACAACGTGCATACCCGTCCAGGATAACGGCACAATGGGGAAACAGGCGCATACGTGCAGTAGGGACCCGTTGCGAGGATTCTTTTCAGATTAAGACCCTGCGTAAACCTTTTTTACTGTCTCTTGTTGTTATTTTCCCTTGGTTTCTCCCTATAACCAAAGCGGAGCCTGACGTTTTGGCATCGGCCGCGTCAGAAGACCATGCCCGTACCTGGACACTAGGGGCTTAGGGCATTATTCTGCCCATTATCATAAAGACCGAACACCTCAGGGAGTGTTCAGCGTCTCGAGTTAGGCATTATATGCATCAGCTCCGAATCATGTCTTTGGTCAAATGTTGGGTTTGCCCGGCTCCTGTGTTTTGCTGCCTTACGCCCCGTATCATCGGCTAACGCGCACCAGGAGAACTATCTGCGATTGTGCCCCGGTTAATTTGGGCGAGCACCTCGAGAGAAAGCCAAAACCGATCCGTCATGATATAGCGAGACCGTCAACCACTCGATCGACTACCGAATGTTTAGAATTCCGCTTTGACGAAGAACCGCTTCGGTCAGGCACACACGCTACCAAATCGGAGAAGTGCGGTGCCCCGGGGCTATATCGTAGCCCCACCCTCGAACTCCACTGGCTAGGTGAAAGTGATAAAGCATTATAGTCCGGATTGCCTCGTTTGCTACGCTACCACCTCCTAAACAGGACCGAGACGTCGGATTAAGTGTGAACACGTGCTATTTTTGCGAACACCCCCGCACCTTGTGCGTGGGGGCTGAAGCCGAAGACTGCAATCTTTCAGGTTATACAAATGTATACGAAAACGGCCGCTCAGGAGCAGTTTTACTACTTGGGATGCACAAGTATAAAAAGCAGTTATTGCATAATCATTGTTTTACAAGCTAGAACGTTCATTTGAACGTGACATTTTTTGAGCACTGCGACTCTATTACACGAGCACCACGCATAACTTCCCCGAAATAGTGCTCGGCGGGGAGCCGGCTTTCATCCGAACCACAGGCGGCAACTGCGGTGGTATCCATCTCTGTCCAATGCGACTTTACGCGGGCAAGTGCCATCCGCGCGCCTTCGATGCAGGCCGACCGCTTCATCTCCTTGATATGCAGCACCGCTCCAAGGAATTGCTGCAGTAAGCTAAAGTAGCTCGTCGCCTTGGGCCTCTCCGGCCAGACATGAGCCACGATGTCAGTCATGGCAAGTTCGGATAATCTATTTAGCTCGGCCCATTCGGCCAGCCGGTCGGACAACGGAAGTGAGCGATCCGGACTATGGAATTGAGACCAAAATAGCTCTTCCGTCTTGTGATCCTTCTGGCTCCGGAAGTGCTCAACGGCATCAGCTGCACTTGCCGCTAAGTCCATATACGGATCCTCCGGACTCCACAGCCGATCAAATTGAGCATATTTTTGATCCATAAACCGGCGACGCAGCAGAAAAGGCTTGCCAGCCACGATATCTCCGGCCTGGTGCAGCTCCTCCTTCAGGGCCCACATTGCAGAGCGGGCATCCTTGGCCTCAGTGGTGGCCTTCCTCAGGTCTTCCCACTCCGATAAGTGCTCCTTTTCAAGAGCCTCATTGCGGTCGGCAGCATCTTTTACTTTCACGGCCAATTCGGCCACCTTTTCCCTGCTTAGGCAGTGTGCAGCCTTTTCGGCTTTCAACTCCTCGGCCGCCCTCGAGGCAGCCGCGTCACTCCTTCGGGCTTGCTCCTTAGCTTGAGCAAGTTCGGCCCGAAGGCCCTCCACAGCAGCAGCACCGTCTGTATAACAACATTTAATTTATCAGAGGAGGGCTTTGACCCCCTTAATAAATCGACTGTGGAGAACTCATTTACCTTGCGACTCATCAAGTCGCCGGTTGACAAGTGCGATGTCCGCATCCGCCACGTCAAGTTGCCGCATTAACTCGGCAACCCCACTAGTCCGGCTAGCCCTCGGACTATCCGCCACCTGCATAGGAACGGCCACATTCATTACTTGCGATTTCGATCCTCGGCACGCTGTCGTTTTCGACAACCTACCGAGTCTCAGGGGCTACTACCTATACAGGGTGCACTTTTATGTGCAAAAAAGCCAAAACAACAGGTGCGTCATTTTCGCGTACCTCGAACCCCGCCAGTAAACTCGTAGCGGCATCACACAATCCGCTCTCGGCGGACGAAATCCTTCCAATCACCATACGCATCAACGCACGGTGATCTTCTGAGATGGATGCCCTCTCTAGCAGATTCTTCAGTTCTCCTGACCGGACACTAGCGAGCGCCGAACTCCTCGGCCCCTCCGGACTCGGGGACACCCTCCATGACGATACTTCAGGCTCGTCTGCCCTATCTGACGGCGCAATGACGGGGCGTTGGCTCTCCATCATCTCCTAAGAAGGTCCCCAAGATTTAACTCATCTGCGAAGGCTGCAAACCCGAACTGCAAGATAAAATTTCGGTCACCCATGTAGCACAAATGGAGGTATTTTCTTACTAATAAACTCCCCGTTTCATACTCATGGCTCGTTGGAGGGCTGATCCTTTGGTGATGATTATGCGTCCGATTCTCCCGGACGCGGACCCCCGTGAAGATCTCTTCCCCGCTTAGGGCTTTGGCCTCCGGATCTTGAGGCGGTCCTCTTCTCCCCGGAAGGAGGGTTTTGGTTCCCCCCTCGACGCCTTTGGGCGTAATAGCTCCTTTATCTCTCCCATCGCCCCTTTTACAGGCGTGACCTCCAACATTCTCGACCAGCCACGGGCTCCAGTCACGGTCTCTGGGGGAGCCGGACACCTTATCAGCTTCGATCGCGCTACCCACTCCTGTGAAAAGTTATGGGTCAGGAGGCGAACCCTAGAAAAGCAGATAAATAAAACGTCCGGACTCTAAGCTATTTACCTGAGTATCCGGGCGATTGCGGCTTAGGTCTGCGTCCTCGGTCAATTCCGGACACGCCACCTGCGGTCCGAAGAACAACCTGTACATCTCCACGGGTGTCGCACCCATGAAGTGTTGGAGAATTCGAGGTCCCTCCGGGTTGAACTCCCATAGACGGAGAGGACGGCGTTTGCAGGGCAGGAGACGTCTGGTTAGCATTACCTGCATCACCACGACCAGATTGATCTCCCTCGCTTGGAGGTCTTGAATCCGGCCCTGCAGTGAAGGCACGTCTTCCGACGGCCCCCAAGTGAGCCCTTGGTTGACCCATGACATCAGTTGGCGTGGAGGTCCCGGGCGGAATGAAGGCGGCGGCTTTTGCTTGCTGCCCTTCGGAGCGGTGATATAGAACCACTCCTGTTGCCACGGTCCGAGTTCCTCTTGGAAGGAACCCTTAGGCCACGGGGCGTCGGCCCTTATGCTTATGGCCGCCCCGCCGCACTCCGCTTGACGTCCCCCGATCATCTTCGGCTCCACATTGAAGGTTTTCAGCCACAGGCCGAAGTGGGGGATGACGCGGAGGAAGGCCTCACAAACGATAATGAATGCGGAGATATGGAGGATGGACTCCGGAGCCAAATCGTGAAAATCCAGCCCGTAGTAGAACATGAGCCCTCTCACGAAGGGGTCCGTCGGGAAGCCTAAACCCCGACGGAGGTGAGGTACGAAGACAACGTACTCACCGGGCTCAGGGGCGGGCACGGCCTGCCCTTGGGCAGGCAACCTGTGCGAAATCTCGTAGGACAGGTACTTGGCCTCCCGCAGCTTTGACACGTCCTCCTCCGTGATGTAGGAGGGCATCCACCGACCATGGAGGTCGGAGCCGGACATGATTGAGAATCCGAAGCGCTCGAATCTGGCGCTCTGGGTGCTGGAACTAGGAGCAAGAAGGAGATTCGATGCGAGATTGAAGAAAAGGAACGATCCTTGGTCCTCTTATAAAGGGAAAAAATACCAAGGGTCGTCTCCGTGACCGTTCGGGATTCACCTTCGATGGAGGAGGCGTGGCGACGGGCATGGTTGGGTTACCCACGCACGTATTGATGAGGATCCCGGAATAAGGGGAACACGATCTCTGCTTTGACAAGACGTGCCAAGAAACCGCCGCTAAACGTCTTTGAGGTGGTATAGTAAAAACGATTCAAACAAAGGCTTGGTAGCGGTGTGATGTCACGCCGCATAATACGCCGCCAGATTGGACTGGTGTACATTTTATTCTCTCTACGGTGGAATGTGGAATTTATTTTGCGAGCGGACACTATCCCGGTGTTCATGATCTTCTCTGGATTATTCAAGGAGGAACCCGCCTTGCAATGCCGAACATTATCTGCGCGCGCGGACTTATCATCATTGAAGCCTGGTTCGGGGCTACCGAGGAGTCTGGACTAGGGGTGTCCGGATAGCGGACTATCATCGTTCGCGGACTCCAAGACTACGAAGATACAAGATTGAAGACTCCGTCCGTGTCCGGATGGGACTTTCCTTGGCGTGGAAGGCAAGCTTGGCAATCGGATATGTAGATCTCCTACCATTGTAACCGACTACTGTAACCCTAGCCTCCCGGTGTCTATATAAACCGGAGGGCTTTAGTCCGTAGGACAACATACATTACAACAATCATACCATAGGCTAGCTTTAGGGTTTAGCCTCCTTGATCTCGTGGTAGATCCACTCTTGTACTACCCATATCATCAATATTAATCAAGCAGGACGTAGGGTTTTACCTCCATCGAGAGGGCCCGAACCTGGGTAAAACATCGTGTCCCTCGTCTCCTGTTACCATTCGCCTAGACGCACAGTTCGGGACCCCCTACCCGAGATCCGCCAGTTTTGACACCGACAGGGGGTCCCCAGACTTGCCTGCCTGCGGCCTGCGGCGTGGCTCAAAGGAGGCCCAGCATAGCCCATCTTCCTCAACACAAGCTCAAGACCCTCGCGAGGGGCCAAGCCTTGCGGGGAGGACGACAAGGAGCTTCCTCAGGCACGGCCTCGTTAGGCTGGCTCGCGAGGAGGCAGAGAGTTCAAGGCGGGGTACCTCGCGAGGTGCCCATGACGCAAGCCATGACGACCAAGGGCGCCAGCCCGCGCAGTGTCCTCCTTTCCTCTTTGGTGCAAAGGGAGCAAGCGCAGGCAAGAGCATCAAACAAAGGCGTCCATTTCGGTGCAACAAGACCAAGACCAGCCCAACGGCCGGAAGGAAGTCATTGTGGAGCCCAAGCCGGCGTCACCACCAGATCCTTTGACAGGCGAGGACCAACTTTAGTCAGGATAAGTGTACCCGATGTTCCCCTTCAAAATGCCCAATTGTTGGTTCCCTTCCCGCTCAATATTTGGGAAGAGGCCCAGGGCCTTTGCCTATAAATAGGGCTAGCCACCCACAGGGTAGGGGGATCGAAAGGAAGGAGCAAGGATAGAAAGACACAGAGAGAGGCGACTGAACTCCTCCCAGCAGTTCATCGCACCAGTCAAGAACAGACCCTCGCGAGGCTGTTCTACCTTGTATTGTTCATCATCAAGCCCAAGAGGCAATCCACCACACCACACACTGGAGTAGGGTATTACACCACAATGGTGGCTGAACCATAGATAAATCTTGTGTCTCTTGTCTTGCTCGGTTTGGTAGTTTAGATCCTAGCGATTCGGCGAGGAGCGAGCCGGTAGAGGGTTGAATCTCCGCGCGCACCCTAGTGTTCGAACCTCAAGGGTCTGCCGGAACCCAAAATCCGACATTTGGCGGGCGGTAGGTGTGCCGGATCGCCTTCGCCGCTTCGCCCGTCGCATCATCATCACCATGTCCGCCGACCAGGCGGGCAACCCTCATCCTTGGGCGGCTTGGCCCGCCCGCGCAGAGCCGCTCGCCCCGGGCGACCCCATGCCCCAGGCAGCTCGCGGTCCGCAGGGCGCTGCGAGCCGTGGGCGATGCAGACAGGCCTCGACGGCTCTAACACTGCGGCAGACGCGATCAACAGCAAGGGCCGCCAACCACGCCGCGGCCACGATGTCGTACACCGGCCGGGAGCAGGCGAACTCAAGGGCCGCGCTCACGGTGGCCCGAGAGCTGCTGCAGTGCAGACTGATGGAAGGCGGCCGTGACGTGCTGCTAGAGAGGGTGGCAGAGCTCCTGGGCTTAGCCGCCTTGGGG
This sequence comes from Aegilops speltoides, assembly GCA_021437245.1. Classification (NCBI taxonomy): domain Eukaryota; kingdom Viridiplantae; phylum Streptophyta; class Magnoliopsida; order Poales; family Poaceae; genus Aegilops; species Aegilops speltoides. The sequence continues at coordinate 134,651,657 of CM038143.1, forward strand.
GCTCACCCCTTCTGCATTCCGCTCTCGCCTCAGGCCCAGGGCGGCCCGCGCGGGGGCCCTGCGTGCAACCGCGGGCTCCAAAGCTACTCCAACACCAGTGAAGCCATCAGCACAGGGCCAGCGGCAGCACCGACTCCGCTTCCCGCCGACGAAGAAGGACTCGTCGCGACCCACGGCCCCCGTGGGCCGCCGTGCTACCATCACCAGGCTGGCACGTCAAGCAGAGCTGCATGGCATGCGGAGCCCTATGGCGCAGCCTTCGGGGTAACGGCCGCGGAAGAGTACGTGCCCCACATGCTGGATCAAGGGCACCCGCGCGAGGGCGAACAAGGCTCGCTCCTCGGCCCAAGCTGGGGGGACGAGGCGCCAGAAGCTGAGCTCTTCCAGGAACCCTGGGACGGCCCCGCCGGCCACGCTGAGAGCGACGATTATCGAGTACCACTAATCCCTCAAGAGCAGGCATACACTAATCATGGGTCGCAGGAGGTGCAGGTCGCCACAGCGAGCAGCTGCCCCGCTCCAGCAGTCTCTTACCCCTCAGGAGGAGGGCATCGGGGGCTGCAGGAGAGGGGCCGAGATCCGACATCACCACCGCGGCATTCGGAGCAAGGCGTTTCCAGGAGGTAGGCCCTCCGCTGGGGAGGTGCCTTAGGGCCTGCCCCTGGCGGAGGACCCGTGGTCGTCGGGGGAACCGCTGGCGACCGCTCTACCCCATCGGCAGCGTCCTGGTTTCCGGTCATCGTCGATGGCACTAGAGTGTGGCGCAAGGCGGGGCCCTCGTCTGGCAATATGAAGCAAGGCCGGCACCTGTGAAGAAGGCCCAGTGCCTGTGAAGCTCGCCGCCCCGTGACACTCTCACGTAATAATGAGTGGGGCTGTACACGCCCGAGTCTCGAGGTGCCGCCTCGAGCCCCGGGGCTCCCTCCCACGCCCAGTGGAAGCACTTAGCTCCGCGCTGGTGAGAAGACATCCAAGACTAGACTAGGTGCCGGACGCGGCCTTTTGTTTGCTTTCATTGCTTTTCCCTTGGTTGCTGCTTTCCCCCGCTGGATTTAAGTTGAACTCGAATTTGAGATTTGCGTGTGTTGGGGAAGGGGTGCTTAGTCTCGTTCGAGCAATCTCTCGCGTTTCGGTTACAATCTCGCCTCAGCTGCCTCCCCTCGTGAGCCCCTCGCGAGCCGGTCTCAGCCTAGCTTGCGTGCAGCCCAGACTGCCGCTGTCATACCCCCTCGGGAGGTTTTTTCACTGCAGATCCTACGGATTCGATCAGGAGGCGTTCGAGGCACCACAGCCTCCCACAATTATCTCAGGACCTGCGCAGGACGAAGGTAAACTAACCAGCCGGCTCGTCAACTAGCCAACCACTTGGCACGGGCCTATGAGCAATGTAGCATTGACTAAGTGCGCTTAAACATTGGTTTTACATGAGGGGCACCCCCTCCCAAAATGCTCTCACGACCATCAGGACAAAAGCCCGAGTTCTGTTCATGCAGGATAAGGAAACAGGAACGGCGTGCTATCAGTCAGACAAATCCCCAAATGCATCCTCAGGAGCGCCGCCCGAGCTGTCGCTGGCGTCGCTGGCCTCGCCATCGCCCTCCGCGTTGCCGCCAGCGGCGTCAGGGCCGTTCACCACGCCGCCCTCGTCGGCGGCGACAATCACGCCGTCGTTGTCTGAAACGAAGGCCCTGACAAGGGCGTCCACGTTGTCTTCCACCCAATACCCCAGGTCGCCTCAGACGGCCTGGGGGACTGGGGCGATGGCAGCGTCAAAGTCAAAATGAGGATCCATATTCCGGAGATGGCTGAAGACGCGGGAAAAGGCGCGCCCGAGCAGGGCTCAGCTCCTCTCCTCCACCAACCTGTTGGCATGGACCGACCGTGCCTCCAGCTGCGTCACGATGTCGGTGAAGAACTGAAGGTTGCCGACGTAGTTAATGGCACGCGGCTCACCGACGGCCGCATCGCAGATGTTACCTAAGGCCGTGTTGGCCCTCTCCCGAAGCGTGGAGAGCATGGGGGCGTGCTCATGCTCCAAGAGCCGCTGCTGACGCATCTCGTCCGCGTTTTGGCGAGCGATGGTCTCAGCCTCAACCACCTGTTGGCGAAGAAGAAGCACCTCGGCATGGGAAGTAGCTGACTCTCCCTGCGCCGCCTCAAGTGCAACCCGCAAGGCATCGGCCCGTCGCGTTGCTTCCTCCAGTTTGGCCCTGAGGGCGTTGGTCCTACCTTCAGCCTCGGTCCGGACCAGCTCCAGCCTCTCCTTGAACTCGCGCTCGAGGTTGAGGCGCGCCGTCGCCACCCGACGTCCGACCTCCTCCGAGACATGGGCTTCCCGCGCAGAAACATCATCTTCCGCCCGTGTCACCCAGCGCTCCCTCGACTCCAGGCGCTCGTGCTCGCGCGCGCGTTCGGTGGCTTCCAGCGTCAACGCCTCCTCACGCTTCTGGAGCTCCGCTGGGTCTCCGGAGGCCACCTTCATCGACGCGAGGGCCGCCTCGCGCAGCTCCACCTACTCCTCCAGTGAGCGGCACCGGGACAAGAGTTCTAGTGCCCGCTCCTCCGTGGCCTCTCGCCGCTGGTCAGCTTCCCGGGCTTCTTCGACGACTTGGGAACGGGCCTCTCGAGAGGGCGCCAGCAACGCCTTGGCCTCCTCATCATCAAGATCGCGCCGACGGCGCGCGAGGACGACAGCCGCCTCCAGCTCGCGCCTCTCCGCAACCAGCCGAAGGCCCTCAGCCTCAAGGCGCGCGTCCTCATCAGCGAGTTCCTCACCAAGCAGGCTCACCGCATCAGCCGCCCTCTGGAGGAACCCTTGGCGAAGAGCGCGACGCTCCCGGGCGCGCTCAAGTACGTCCTCCACACCATCATCTGCCCCAAGCGAGCGCCGTGGGGCTCGGATCAGCACTCCCCTCTGGGGCAAGGGGCTGGGGGCTGGCACCCTCGAGATGACCGGGCGCACCCTGCCGAAGGCCCGACCAAAAGCCAGTCCATCTCCAAGTGAAGAGCGTCGGGAGTACGCCAGCCAATCACGGTCCATGGCCAGACGAGAAGCCCATGACAGGCTAGCTATTCCACGAGGAGGCCCGCGAAGGAAGTCCGCGGGGAACGCAGGGCCGCGCTGCGCCTCGGGAAGATTCTCCTCACCAACCGGCCTCACCACAAGGGCCCTGTTGCTTGGAACGATCGAAGACAGCGGAAAGGGCGGAGGCGATGGGGATGGCCCCTCGTCCACCTCCATGAGCTTGGAAGGAAGGGCCCTACCAAGCAAGGATCAGGAAAGGCAACAGAAGAATCGGGAGCTAGGAAGGGAGAAGGCTTACTCGTCGATGGCGTAGTACTTCCTACGCTTCAGCAGGCGACAAGGGTAGTCATCGCCCAGGGCCTCCCTCCTCTTCCGTAGGGCCTCAAAGTCCACTCGGAAGCGACCCAAGAGTTGAGCGCAGGGGTCAGCCTGCGATGAAGAGGAAGCTTCGAGGTGACTCACGTCGGGGGCGTCCGCCTGGGGCGTGGTGCTGGTCGCCTCACCCAGAAGAGCGGCTGGGGCCCCAGGGGCCTGAGCCGCAGGCACCGCGGGCGGCCGCTCGCCACCCTCGGCTGCGGCAGCATGGGCCTCGGGAGCCGCTCCCTCATGAGCGCCGCCCAGTGCTGTCTCCTCAGCAGAAGCACCCCTCGGCCTCCGGAGGCTCATGCCTCCCTGCCTCGCCACCTGAGGAAGAGCCGCCCTGGACAGCTGCGAGGGCGACCACCACCACTGGGTTCTCGCGAGGCCCCTGGAGGTTAGCAGGTCGGGGCCCCCATTCGTCGAAGATGGGCATCTGCCTCACGAAGTCACCCCTGTTCGAGCAAAGGTATAGCAAGGCCCCCCTTGGCGAATGCCGCCGGGGGAAGGATCCCCAGTCAAGACTAAGAGCACCTTCCTCAGCGCTTCAGGCGTCAGGTCCTCTTCCAGGAGCCGCATACGGTCTCCACGGCCGCTGTAGGCCCACATTCGGTGGGAATGGCGCTGGAGAGGGGCGACGCGGCGTAGCAAGAACTCCTTCACCACCTTGGGCGCCGTCACACCAAGCTCCCTCAGGAACTCAAAGCGGCGCCAGACAAAGGCGAGCCGGGGGCTCGCAAGCGTCTCCTGGCCCCAGCCCGAGTTGGGGACAGCAGGCGAAGACGGCTCCGTCAGCAGGGGGCTGGGCACCCCTACGTCCACATACAGCCACCGCTTGCGAAACTCAGGCGCGGACGAAGGAAGACTGAAGTCAATTCCAGAAGCCGCTGTCTCTGGCGCAGCGATGAAGCTCACGCACCCCGAACATTGGGTGGGGTCGACAAGGCGCAAAGAGAAGAAGTGGCGCAGCAAGCCGACCGAAGGAAGGATGCCCATCATTGCCTCGCAAACAAAGACAAATACCGCGAGAAGGGTGATGGATTCAGGACCCAGATGCATCATATGGATCTGATAATGGGAAAGCACGGCGTTGAAGAAATCGAGAGAGGGGAACCAGTCCGCCCACGTATGTCGGCGAAATACCGCCTCGGTGGGAATCTCATCAACGGAGAAGCGAGACGCGGGCCAAGCCGTCGTCCTCCCGCACTCATTGAAGATGGTGGCCAGGGCTGAGCGGACCTTGCCCAGGCCTTCTTGATTGATTATGATCGGCCGATCGACGGCGGGGGTCGCCGTCGACGACGAGCGAGGCGGCGGCACGGGCTTCTTCCCTTTTCCCTTCCTCAGCGGAGCCATGACGATAGGAACAGGATGGGGGAAGGTTCGAGATTGGATTGGATGCGGAAGCTAGAGTTCGAGCGAAGAAAGGACAGTGAGCGCTCAAGCAGCAGAAAGGGGAGCGGCTGTGTGCGGTAGCGAGTCCGCCTAGCAAGGCACAAAATAAGGAGGCGTGGGGGAACAGTGCCGCCCACGTCCAATCAACCGCCACGCGACGCCCAAGGCCGCAGGCTGTTAGGGCTCTCGACGCTCAGACTTGCCCTTCGCTGCTCGGCCAAGTTCGGGCGCGCCAGGGCCGGGCTACTTGTCGGCGTTCGGGAACGGGGTCCCGGACTTGCACTGCGGCCTGTGGCGTGGCTCAAAGGAGGCCCAGCACAGCCCATCTTCCTCAACACAAGCTCAAGACCCTCGCGAGGGACCAAGCCACGCGGGGAGGACGACAAGGAGCTTCCTCAGGCACGGCCTCGTCAGGCTGGCTCGCGAGGAGGCGGAGATTTCAAGGCGGGGTACCTCGCAAGGTGCCCATGATGCAAGCCATGATGACCAAGGGCGCCAGTCGGGCGCCAGCCCGCGTAGTGTCCTCCTTTCCTCTTTGGTGCAAAGGGAGCAAGCGCAGGCGAGAGCATCAAGCAAAGGCATCCATTTCGGTGCAACAAGACCAAGACCGGCCCAACGGTCGGAAGGAAGTCATCAGGAGCCCAAGCCAAGGCGTCACCACGAGCCTTTTGACAAAGCGAGGACCAACTTTAGTCAGGATAAGTGTACCCGTTGTTCCCCTTCAAAATGGCCAATTGTTGGCGCCCTTCCGCTCAATATTTGGGAAGAGGCCCATGGCCTTTGCCTATAAATAGGGATAGCCACCCACAGGGTAGGGGGGTCGAAAGGAAGGAGCAAGGATAGAAAGACACGGAGAGAGGCGACTAAACTCCTCCCAGCAGTTCGTCGCACCAGCCAAGAACAGACCCTCGTGAGGCTGTTCTGCCTTGTATTGTTCATCATCAAGCCCAAGAGGCAATCCACCACACCACACACTGGAGTAGAGTATTACACCACAATGGTGGCCTGAACCAGTATAAATCTTGTGTCTCTTGTGCTGTTCAGTTTTGTAGTTTAGGTCCTAGCGATTCGGCGAGGAGCGAGCGGGTAGAGGGTTGAATCTCCGCGCGCACCCAAGTGTTCGAACCTCAAGGGTCTGCAGGAACCCAAAATCCGACAAATAACCAACAGCGGAACCTGGATGCTCATATTGGTTCCTACATATTCTACGTAGATCTATAGCGGTCGTACCGCAATTACAACATATATTATTCCCTTTGTCATCGGTATGTTACTTGCCCGAGATTCGATTGTCGGTATCTTCATACCTAGTTTAATATCGTTACCGGCAAGTCTCTTTACTCGTTCCGTAATACATCATCGTGCAACTAACTCATTAGTCACTTTACTTGCAAGGCTTCTTATGATGTGCATTACCGAGAGGGCCCAGAGATACCTCTCCGATACTCGGAGTGAAAAATCCTAATTTCAACATATGCCAACCCAACAAACACCTTCGGAGATACCTGTAGAGCATCTTTATAATCACCCATTTACGTTGTGACGTTTGATAGCACATAAGGCATTCCTCCGATATCCGGGAGTTGCATAATCTCATAGTCGAAGGAATATGTTGACATGAAGAAAGCAATAACAACGAAACTGAATGATCATTATGCTAAGCTAACAGATGGGTCTTGTCCATCACATCATTCTCCTAATGATGTGATCCCGTTCATCAAATGACAACACATGTCTATGGTTAGGAAACTTAACCATCTTTGATTAACGAGCTAGTCTAGTAGAGTCTTACTAGGGACACAGTGTTTTGTCTATGTATCCACACATGTATCAAGTTTCCGGTTAATACAATTCTAGCATGAATAATAAACATTTATCATTATATAAGGAAATATGAAATAACAACTTTATTATTGCCTCTAGGGCATATTTCCTTCAAGTCTTTGCTTTATTTGCTTTTTATTTTTCCACAATCATCCTTGTTGTAAACACTTTTTGAGAGGGAGACACATTAATCGTGAATTTATTAGAATACACTATGTGCTTCACTTATATCTTTTGTGCTAGGCAGTTGCTCTAGTGCTTCACTTATATCTTTTCGAGCACGGCGGTGGTTATATTTTGAAGAAGATGATGAACTCTTATGCTTCACTTATATTATTTTGAGAGCTTTATAAATAGTATGGCAATTTGCTTAGGTTATGAATTTGGTCCTAATATGATTGGTATTCAAGAGGGATATAATAAAAACTTTCATGAAGATCATTGAATATATGGGAAGTTTGATTCCTTGCATTTGTTTTGAGATATAAAGATGGTGATATTAGAGTCATGCTAGTGAGTAACTGTGGTTTAGTAAGAATACCTGTGTTAATGTTTGTGATTCCCGAAGCATGCACGTATGGTCTCTCATTGTGCGATGAAATTGGAGCATGATTTATTATTGATTGTCTTCCTTACGAGTGGCGCTCGGGGACAATCGATGGTCTTTCCTACCAATCTATCCCCCTAGGAGCATGCGTAGTAGTACTTTGCTTCACGGCTAATAAACTTTTGCAATAAGTATGTGATGTCTACTATGCAACCTTCTTCTTGTAGACTCGTGTTGGGCCTCCAAGTGCAGAGTTTTGTGGGATAGTATCAAATTTCCCTCAAGTGGATGACCTAAGGTTTATCAATCCGTGGGAGGCGTAGGATGAAGATGGCCTCTCTCAAACAACCCTGCAACCAAATAACAAAGAGTCTCTTGTGTCCCCAACACACCCAATACAATGGTAAATTGTATAGGTGCACTAGTTTGGCAAAGATATGGCAATACAAGTGCAATATGGATGGTAGATATAGGTTTTTGTAATCTGAAAATATAAAAACACCAAGGTGACTAGTAACAAAAGTGAGCGAAAACGGTATTACAATGCTTGAAAATAAGGCCTAGGGTTCATACTTTCACTAGTGCAAGTTCTCTCAACAATGATAACATAATTAGATCACATAACAATCACTACTAGGAAAAGGCCTACTAATGGCGCACCAGTTTTGCCTACTAATGGCGCACTACTGGTGCGCCATTAGTATCACGCCACTAGTACTTTTTACTAATGGCGCACCAGTGGTGCGCCATTAGTATCTGGTATACTAATGGCGCACCACTGGTGCGCCATTAGTATAGGCCATGGTGCGCCATTAGTATAGGCCACTGGTGCGCCATTAGTATAGGCCACGGTGCGCCATTAGTATTTTTGAATTTTGAAGGCGGGAAAATAGTAGTGGCGCACCGTCTAACCCCCACCGTGCGCCATTGCTATTTTTGAATTTTGAATTTGGATCTGGATCGTGATTTTTTTTGCCGATTTTTTGCTCGTTTTTTTGCAAATTTTGTTCCCGTTTTTGGATCTTGTACGTTCTTTTGCCGTGTTCTTTTGCCGGAGAGGAGTTCGTCGGAGAGGAGTTCGCCGGAGAGGAGGAGGAGGAGGAGGTGGTGACCGCAGAGGCGCTCGCCTACATCACCGGAGAGGAGGAGGAGGAGCTCACCGGAGAGGAGGGAGGAGAAACCGTGAGGGGAGGGGAGGGGAGGAGAGGAGAGGAGGGAGGAGGAGGTCGCCGGAGAGGAGGAGGAGGAGGTCGCCGGAGAGGAGGAGGAGGTCACCGGAGAGGAGGAGGAGGAGGTCGCCAGAGAGGAGGAGGGTAGTATGGTGGAGGAGAGAAGGGAAGATGGAGTGGAGGAGTGGAGGAGAGGTGGAGTGGAGGAGAGGTGGAGTGGAGAAGAAGAATGAAGAGGTAAGGAGGAGAGGACACGCCCAGCCATATATACGGCATAGTAATGGCGCACCATGGGCAGGTGCGTCATTACTATTTTTTTTGATTTATTTTGAATTTTGAAGGCGGGAAGATACTAATGGCGCACCATGGGCAGGTGCGCCATTAGTAACTTTTTTTTTTGATTTATTTTGAATTTTAAAGGCGGGAAGATAGTAATGGCGCACCATGGGCAGGTGCGCCATTAGTAAGTTTGAATTTTTTTGAATTTTTTTGCCTCTCCAGATCTTAAAAGCCCCGTATCTTTTTTTCTGTTAGGTTTTTGAGGTTTTTGAAAATGTTTAACGGGGTTCCCCCCTTAAGTTCGGATGTAACTTTTTGAGTAGATGATTTTTCATATAAAAAACTTTTTCAGCCGAGTTCGTATGCAAAAGTTATGCCCATTTTTACAAATTCTCGAGAGATTTTGCAAAAAAGTCGAAAATTCATGTTTGTGAATTTTGCTAACAACTAGACCACATATCACATGGGAATCTTATTTTCTTTTATTTTTTTGACATTTCCATCATTTTCTTTTATTTTTTTTAAAACTGAAAAGGCGATCCACGAGGGGGGGGGGTGGCATTCGGGGGAATGTTTGGGCCAAATTACTAATGGCGCACCGTGGGATGGTGCGCCATTACTAGTTCAGCTAGTAATGGCGCACCACTCCCACGGTGCGCCATTAGTAGTTTCAAAAAAGTTTATTTTTTTTACTAATGGCGCACCGTGGGATGTGGTGCACCATTAGTATTTGCACACTAATGGTGCACCAACACATGGTGCGCCATTAGTATTTAGTAATGGCGCACCACATGTACAGTGCACCATTAGTGTCCATCCCATCTATAGCCCTTTTCCTAGTAGTGAATCCCTCAACGTGCAACAAAGAGTCACTCCAATGTCACTAATATTGGAGAACAAACGAAGAGATTATTGTAGGGTACGAAACCACCTCAAAGTTATTCTTTCTGATCGATCTATTGGGCTATTCCTATAAGTGTCACAAACAGCCCTAGAGTTCGCACCAAAATAACACCTTAAGATACACATCAACCAAAACCCTAATGTCACCTAGATACTCGAATGTCACCACAAGTATCTGTGGGTTTGATTATACGATATGCATCACACAATCTAAGATTCATCTATTCAAACAAACACAAAGAACTTCAAAGAGTGGCCCAAAGTTTCTACCAGAGAGTCAAGATGAAAACATGTCCAACCCCTATGCATAAGTTCACAAGGTCACAGAAGCCACAAGTTGATCACCAAAACATACATCAAGTAGATCACGTGAATATCCCATTGTCACCACAGATAAGCACATGCAAGACATACATCAAGTGTTCTCAAATCCTTAAAGACTCAATCCAATAAGATAACTTCAAAGGGAAAACTCAATCCATTACAAGAAGGTAGAGGGGGAAAACACCATATAATTCAACTATAATAGCAAAGCTCATGATATATCAAGGTCGTTCCAAATAAAGAACACGAGAGAGAGAGAGAGAGATCAAACACATAGCTACTGGTACATACCCTCAGCCCCAAGGGTGAACTACTCCCTCCTCGTCATCGAGACTACTGGGTTGATGAAGATGGCCACCAGTGATGATTTCCCCCTCCGGCAGGGTGCCGGAACAGGGTCTCGATTGGTTTTGGTGGCTACAGAGGCTTGCGATGGCGGAACTCCCGATCTAGGTTCTACTCTGGAGGTTTGGGGATATATAAGAGGTGTTGGCATTGAGAACAAGTCAGGAGAGTCCACGAGGGACCCAAGGTCGGGGGGTATGCCCTAGAGGGGTGGGGGCGCCCTCCACCCTTGTGGTGGCCTCAGGACTTCTCCGATATCTTTTCGTTACAGTATTTTTCATATTTTCCAAAAATAATCTCCGTAAATTTTCAGGTCAATTGGACTCCGTTTGATATTCCTTTTATGCGAAACTCAAAAAGAAGGAAAAAACAGAAACTGGCACTAGGCTCTAGGTTAATAGGTTAGTCCCAAAAATCATATAAAATAGCATATGAGTGCATATAAAACATCCAAGATAGATAATATAATAGCATGGAACAATAAAAAATTATAGATACCACTACAAAAAAGATACGTGTTTGTCACATTAGGGCACTTTTTTGTCATGCATGTACATCCATGACAATTTTATGATAGAATCAAGATAGTCATACCTCTGCTATCGTAGAAGTGTTCCATGACATTACCAAAATTATCATCACGGAAGTGTCCACTTCCATGACGATAAATCGCGCGTCATAGAAGTGCTTTCGTCTAGGGTGATCGACACGTGGAATCCACCGTAATGGGTGTCCGTTAAGCTATCGGGTCCGGTTTTTGATCTAATAACCCGTTAATAGCCTAGACCAATGGCGATTTTCCACATGTAAAATTCTCATTGGCCGAAGGAACCATGTGTCAGCTCATCATTGGGTCAGATAGGCGCCTATGATATGTCGACACGTGCGAAGGCCCAACACTGGCCCATTTAGCTTACAAAGGCCGGCCCGTTTGACTTTGTCATAAGTTAGCGGGCCGGCCCATGGAAAGCCTGTTAACAGTCTGTTCGCATATAGCCCATTTTATGGCCCGATAACTCACGACCTGTCAGAGCCTTCCCGAAATTGGCCCGACAGCGTCATGTGGGCCGTCGAATATAACACCAGCTCATTTCACTTTCGGCCCATGTATGGCCCACGACGTCTTTCAACACATATGAGGCCTTCCATATCTTTAGGCCCTTTAGTGGCCCATGGTGACTCTGGCCCATAATGAACAGTAAATTTCTTTGTACCCATTAATGACCCATGATTTCAATGGGCCGTTTCTAGCCTGTTTTAGCTTTTAGCCTACTGACGGCCCATACGTTCTTGGGCTCCTTTCCGGCCCTCGATTACTTCCATCCCGTTAGTGGCCTGTTCCCCTAATGGGCCAAATTTGGCCCGTGGTTAGAATCGGCCCATTTGTGGCCTGTTAACCCGTTGCGCCGTTTCCAGCCCATCATATATTCTAGCTCATTAACGACCCATTATGCCTGTAACGGAATTAAGCCTTTGTTGTCTTCTGGCTTGTTAACGGCCTGTTACCAAGCTGGCCCGATACCAATTACGCCCATTTACGGCCCATATGGGCCCATTTATCCGATGGCTCAAGGCCCATCGATTCTATAGCCCGGGTGGAGGCCCATTTATCCAACGGTCCGTTGGAGGCCCATTTATCCAACGACCCCTAGGAGGCCCATGGATCCTACGGCCTGTCGCAGGCTCAAGGTTACCACGGCCCGTATATGTCCCATGGTTGTTGAGGCCACTAGCAAACCAGGGAAAAAGAAGACTAGGAAATAAATAAGACCGAAACTAACGCTGGGCTATTAAGGCGATTGCACAGATTACATCCACTGGGCATCAAAGTTTGCCACCAGTGCAAATATAGGGAACACCCTGCACTATACAAAAATGGCTTGCTGTTTTCTTCAGCCGGTGGCTGCACGTTAAGAACAAATTTTGTATCACAACAAAAAAAATTGCAACCATTAAACAAAAGGAAGGTTGGCATGAAAGTTAACAGTCTGGCAGATAAATGCACCACCAGAAGTTCACAAGCTCAATTCAGTTGACCTGACTATTATGTTTTCATGCTGTATTGTCTGATGGAGCACCATAACCCTCGCCTCAATTTCCCCTAGGCTCCTAAACAACATAGCAAATGTCTAATAGTATGGTTTCAAAACCATGCATATCTTGACGACATCGAACAATGTCTCTCCTTGTTTCACAAAGGGTCTCTGTTAGGGAATGGACTTGTGTCTGGAGCGCAGATACAACATTGCTTTGAGCTTGCATATCTTGATCATGAGGCAGTTTGGACGAGATTGCCTTAACAACCAACCCAGTATTACGCAGGAACGTGCTTTTGGCACTGTTAGTGGACATGTACTGACCCACTGCAGCAAGAGCTGACATTGCGGTTATAGTTGCCTCGCCACCTTCAGAAGGTGGCGGTTCCACCATTTTTTCCATAGCTCGCTGAAAAGTTGAGTTTTACATTAGTAGTACCAGAACAGAAGATATTAAGGAGGCAGCAAAACCAAACAAAATAGCTTTGGTCTATATACAGAACTTATTCTGGTGAACCCATGTAAAATATTAGTTGTATTTTATTGCAAAGTACATAATAAAACCAGGTTCCAAACATATGACCATGTACCATCGCTAATGTATTGTCTATTTCTTCACATTGTATTGAGGGCTAAGGATAAAGAGACGAAGATTATAATACGGTAAGCATAGTATGACATCATTCATATCACAAAACAACTGAGAACAGACAAACATGCAATTGTAACGTTGTGTGGGCAAGTCCAGCACAGAACTAGATTACAAATCATGATCAAAGGAACATCACTCCTCTCTTTTAAACCTTGTAAGGTGCAATGATACGCTAAGGTAATTGTGCATAAAATTAAAAAGATTAATAGACATTGGCTGCAAACCATGCAGTTCAGTGCACGAGTCAGAATAAGTAGTAGTTAAAAGGCATGAGGATTAAGGACTTACAACAGCGGCTTTGACTGGTGTAGTCATGCCCTTCATCTTGCTGGTGTGGCAGTCCTTGAAGATATCCACATCATTTGGCTCAGGTACATTTTGGCCCTTGCAGGCTTTCCTCTGCATTTGGAACAGGTCATAGATGTAATAATATGGCACAGTGAAAAGAGTGTAACAATAGCTAATTACAAGAGCCTCGCAGTGTGCGATATAGCTACGAGATCCCGTCGTCTGTTGGAATTCCACTTTCGTACGGTTGGCCTTGTTCTTTGAACAATTCACCTACAAGAAGATAGATTTGTGAGGCACATGCGTAAATAGGAGTTCAACATGTGACCTGATCACATATATATAACTTACTTGATACTTTGGATCAGACCAGTGTTTAACGAGGCCTCTCCAGTCTTCATCCGATATATTTTCCACTAGAGATGTTTGGGCAAGTTCACTATTAGCCTTGCCTTCAAAGTGAGTTTTCCTCAAGTTATACCAATACTGTCATAGCGCAGACGTGAAAACATGGGTGCAAGCTTGTCTGGTTGCATCATCTTGGTTATCCAACTTGAACCTCATCTGTTGAAAATTATGGGAGTCTTATTATCAACAACCTAGAAAGTATGGGACAGAGCACGACAATATTACTAGTTTCCATACATAACCATACTTACAGATAAATAGTCGAGGAAGGTGTTGAACTGGGTTTCGTCTTTGTCAATCCTATACTGAATCCATGTTGGGAGGATACGTGGATGACACCTGACGACAACCGCTGCCTCTGATCCTTACTTGGCTGACTCTATAGCATCACGTGGCCTTTTTAAACCTGCCTCAAAACGGATCTCCATTCTCCCTCCTCTAGATTTAGTTAACCTATCGAGCATTATCTCTGATGTTTGTTTCCTCTTGCGCCTAGATGCTAGTCCAACGATGAACATAGGAAGTGTTAGTGTACATCAAACTGTGAGACTACATATAAAGAAGCTTGCAACTGTAACCTGACTCCAGCAACTACCTTCTAGCTGTTGAAGCTCACAAGGTTCATCTGATCTTGCCAACTCGTCTTGTGTCAAGAGTGCTTGGGAAGAAGTGTTGATGAGCCACAAGTGTATGGGGTTAATTGTAGCCCTTTTCGATAAGTAAGAGTGTCGAACCCAACAAGGAGCAGAAGGAAATGACAAGTGATTTTCAGCAAGGTAATGTCTGCAAGTGCTAAAATTGTAAGTAGCGGAGTAGTTTGGTAGCAAGATAATTTGTAATGAGCAAGTAACAATAGTAGTAACAAAAGTGCAGCAAGGTAGCCCAATCCTTTTGAGGCAAAGGACATGCAAAAACAGTTTCTTATGATAAGCAAATTGTTCTTGAGGGTACACGGGAATTTCATCTAGTCACTTTCATCATGTTGGCTTAATTCGTGTTCGGTACTTTGATAATTTGATATGTGGGTGGACCGGTGCTTAGGTGCTGTTCTTATTTGAACAAACCTCCTACTTATGATTAACCCTCTCGCAAGCATCCGCAACTATGAGAAAAGTATTAAGAATAATTCTAACCATAGCATTAAACTTTTGGATCCAATCGGTCCCTCACAGAATAGCGAATAAACTAGGGTTTAAGCTTCTGTCACTCTCGCAACCCACCATCTAATAACTACTCCACAATGCACTCCCTTTGGCCCAAATATGGTGAAGTGTCATGTAGTCGACGTTGACATGACACCACTAAGAGAATAGCAACATACATACCATCAAAATATCAAACACATATCAAGTTTACATGATTACTTGCAACATGATTTCTCCCGTGACCTCAAGAACGAAAGTAACTACTCACAAATGATAAACATGCTCAAGATCAGAGGGGTATTGAATAGCATAATGGATCTGAACATATAATCTTCCACCAAATAAACCATATAGTAATCAACTACAAGATGTAACCAACACTACTAGTCACCCGCGGGCACCAATCTATAGTTTTGATACAAAGATTGAATGCAAGAGCTGAACTAGGGTTTGAGAGGAGTTGGTGCTGTGAAGATGTTGATGAAGATAGCCCTCCCCAAGATGGGAGAGTTGTTGGTGATGATGATGACGATGATTTCCCCCTCTGGGAGGGAAGTTCCACCGGCGGAATCGCTCCGCCGAAGGGCAAAAGTGCTCCTGCCAAAGTTCCGCCTCGAGGCACCGGCGCTTCGTCCCGAATGTCCTCCCCTTATTTTTCTAGGTCAAAATGACTTATATACCAGAAGGTGGGCACCAGAGGAGGGCAGCACCCACCAGGGCGGGCCTGGGCCTCCTGGCGCGCCTAGGTGGGTTGCGCCCACCTGGTGGCCCTCCTCTGGTACTTATTTGCTCCAATATTCCTTAAATATTCCATAAAAAATCCTCGGGGAGTTTCAGCTCATTTGGAGTTGTGCAGAATAGGTAGCTTGACATAGCCTTTTCAGGTCCAGATTTCCAGCTGCCAGAATTCTCCCCCTTGGTGCATACCTTGCATATTATGACAGAAAAGGCATTAGAATTACTCCAAAAAGCATTATTATATAATAAAACAACGTAAACAATAGTAAGAAAACATGATGCAAAATGGACGTATCAACTCCCCCAAGCTTAGACCTCGCTTGTCCTCAAGCAAAAACCGAAATCGAAAAACGTGTCCACATGCTTAGAGAGAGAGAGAGAGAAAGAGGTGTCGATAAAACAAAAATACGGACATAGCAGCATCATGTGACTTAGTATAACAACAACAAACTTCAATATAAAACTTTTATCATAGAACTTTTATCATAGACTTCTTATGAACAAGTGACAATTCATCACAACATCGAAGTATAAAGCATAAACTCTATTGGAAACCAATAAACTATGTTCTCAGTCAACTTTGCAACTAGAATTCATCATCTTTTTAGGAAGGGTCACATATCGGAGCCTTTAGGCAAGTCCACATACTCAACCATCATTTAGTCTTCTATGATTGCTAACACTCACCGCGTACACATGAGCAAAACGTTTCAACCGGACACAAAGAAAGATAGGGGCTTATAGTTTCGCCTCCCAACAAACTCACCTCAAGGGTGATGCCAACACTAATAACTTATGCCACCCATATTCAATTGGACATATGTGCCTAGATCATTCCTCACCACATGATGCTTGACAAAAGAGAAAAATAAAAGTAATAGAGAGAAAAACTTTGACTCTTGCATAAAAGTAAATACATGAAAGTAAAAGATAGGTCCTTCATAGAGGGAAGCAGAGGTTGCGATGCGCTTTTTGTTTGTATGCTTAACCCCTTAGTGCAAGAGAACGTCACGTTATATTGCCCCTTGTGATGGCAACCTTTATTATGTAGTCTGTCACTCTTATTCTTCACCATCATGAGTTCGTACAATGCTCAGTTTTCCCTTACACTAAATGATCTCACATTTTTATAAGCAATTTTTAATGCCCTTTTTCACCGATAACAACTTACTTGAAGGATCTTACTCAATCCATAGGTAGGTATGGTGGACTCTCAAACAAGATAGGGTTTAAGGGTTTTGGATGCACAAGTAGTATCTCTACTTAGTGTGGAAATTTTGGCTAGCAAAGATAGGGGCAAGCACCACATGTTGAAGGATCTATGACAATATGACTTCTGTGTGAATATGAACAAACAAAAATCATTAAGTTGTCTTCCTTGTCCAATGTCAACAATTTTGGCATATAATATTTTGATGGGTGCTCACAATCACAAAAGATTTCCATGATAGTGTATTTATATGTGAATCTTCTCTTCCATTATTAATTCTTTCATGTGTTGCATCATTGACCAATGATATGTTTGTCAATATACAATAAAATTTTCTACTTATACTTTTCCTTATGTAATGTCATCACTTACCATCAGATTAGCATATGATCCTTTTCTTTTATTTCCTTTCTTTTATTGCAGCAAGAAAGTAAAGAAGGCAAAACTCAAACTAAACTTTATTATATCTCGCACATGATTACAAGGATTGATCACTAAGCAAACTCACAAAAGGAAAGGATCGAACTAAACTTTTATTCATCTAATAGCAAAAGATAACCATTGATCGAACTAAGAAAGTAAAGGCAAAAGATAGTGGAGATTGATACGATACCGGGGCACCTCCCCCAAGCTTGGCAAAAGCCAAGGGGAGTGCCCATACCCAATACTCAGTTTTCCCTTGGTGGTGATGAAGAAGATGGTGGTGATGAAGTAGAAGCAATTTTGTCCAATATATCTCTGAGCATATCTCTTAAGCTGTGAATCTCTCGAAGAGCTTGATGGAGCAACTCAGCGTTATTCTCTACTTCATCCATGATATGCTTATTTTCTGAACCCCAAGAGTTTGTCCAATCACCACTTTCTGTTGGGCAAAATATGTCCCAATTGGACGGTATATGCACACGAGGAGTGTTTTCGAACCCATAATTATGAATCAAATTGTGAAAATTGTTTCGATATAACCTGTGTATGGGCCTCCTTGTAGGGAGTTCTTCCGGATCTCCTGGGCTCTCTTGATTGTCTAGTGTCCTCTTGGCTTGGTGGGGGTTAGGATGAGTGGAGATACCAGCCAGGGTCCCTCACTCAGAAGCCGGAGGGTGAATTTCGAACGAGTCCCCCTCATCTTCCTCCATAACGATCTCCTCAAATTCCTCTCCTCTGGATTCTACCTGAAGCAACCAAACTTCACCTTCCTCAGTGTTGGAGGAGGGAGGAGACATGATACCTGGCTCAACAGATCTGATAGAAAACAGCAAGAAAATAAAACATGGGATTTCTCAGTGATACGGAGGTTAACAGGTTCGCGATATATATATATATATATATATATATATATATATATATATATATATATATATATATAATCTTGGGGAACAAGTAGAACAGATGAAAAACGGAGACCGGAAAGTACCCGAGGCAGGCACAACCCACCTGGTGTATCGTGCCCGCCAGGGTCACTTTCCTGGAAGTTTGTTATTTTCCTAATTTTCTAAATATTCCAAAACTGACAAAATATATTTTTGCGGATTTTTTGGAGTCCATTTAATTACCGTATCACGTACCTCCTTATTTTCACAATTCTGGAGTGTTTCGGAAGGACTCTCTTATGTGTTCTTCCGGTGTCTATATTTGGATAACATTGCTTTCTACATTAATGGGCGTACCTGAGATATAGTGTTTTATTCTGTGCCCATTGACAACCTTCGGGTTAGTCTCTTCAGCATTATTTATTTTGATAGCTCCGGATCGGTAGACCTCCTCGATGACATAGGGTCCTTCCCATTTGGAGAGGTGTTTACCTGCAAAAAATCTGAAACGAGAGTTGTACAAAAGAACATATTCTCTGACTTTAAACTCACGCTTCTGGATTCTTTTGTCATGCCATCTTTTAACTTTTTCTTTGAGTAACTTAGCACTTTCATAAGCTTGGGGTCTCCATTCATCTAATATCATATAATCTCTTTTCTCCAGCAAGTTTGAAATCATAATTGAGTTCCTTTATTGCCCAATATGCTTTGTGTTCTAACTCAAGAGGTAAATGACAAGCTTTTCCATACACCATTTTATATGGAGACATACCATAGGATTTTTGTATGCTGTTCTATAAGCCCAGAGTGCATCATCTAATTTCTTAGACCAATTCTTCTGAGACCTATTAACAATCTTTTGTAAGATTAGTTTTATTTGTCTATTGCTAAGTTCAACTTGTCCTCTAGACTGAGGATGATAAGGTGATGCAATTCTATGATTAACATCATACTTAGCAAGCATCTTACAGAAAGCACCATGAATAAAGTGTGAACCACCATCAGTCATTAAATATCTAGGGACTCCAAACCTTGGGAAAATAACTTTCTTAAGCATTTCAATAGAGGTGTTGTGATTAGCACTATTGGTTGGAATAGCTTCTACCCACTTAGTAACATAATGAACATCAACCAAAATATGTGTATACCCATTAGAGGAAGGAAAAGGTCCCATAAAGTCAAATCCCCAAACATCAAATGGTTCAACAGCAAGTGAATAATTCATAGGTATTTCTTGACGCTTACCGATATTACCTATTCTTTGGCATTCATCACAAGATGAGACAAACTTACGAGCATCTTTGAAGAGAGTAGGCCAATAAAAACCAGATTGCGATACCTTATGAGCGGTTCTGTCTCCCGCATGATGTCCTCCATAAGCTTCGGAGTGACATTTCAGTAGGATTTGTTCGTGTTCATGCCAATGTCTAATAATACCATCTACCCCTTCTTTATAAAGATGTGGGTCATCCCAAAAGTAATGTCTTAAATCATAGAAGAATTTTTTTCTTTTGTTGGTATGTGAAGCTAGGTGGTATGTATTTAGCAACAACATAATTAGCATAGTCAGCATACCAAGGTGTACTATGAGAAACATTTATTGCAGCTAGTTGTTCATCAGGGAAGCTATCATTAATTGGTTGTGGGTCATCAAGAATATTTTCAAGTCTAGACAAGTTATCAGCCACGGGGTTCTCTGCTCCTTTCCTATCAGTAATATGCAAATCAAATTCTTGTAGTAGAAGAACCCACCTAATGAGTCTAGGTTTAGCATCTTCCTTTTTCGTAAGATATTTTATAGCAGTATGATCGGTGTGAACAATTACTTTAGAATCAACAATGTAAGATCCGAATTTATCTCAAGCAAACACCACTGCTAAGAATTCTTTTTCAGTAGTAGCATAGTTTCGTTGAGCACTGTCTAGAGTTTTACTAGCATAATGAATAACATTTAGTTTCTTATCAACTCTTTGTCCTAGAACAACACCAACAGCATAATCAAAAACTTACCGACAACTGTGTTGGGTTGATCCTCAATCTCCTCCACACTGACATGGTTCACCTGACCTTTGGTGAAGGGGTTGGGCTTCTTTGCAGAACCTCCATTGCCATTTCCAATCTTTGCTTCAGGACATTCAGTGGCATAACGTCCGGTCTTCCCGCACTTGAAACAAGTAATGTGGCTCAGATCCCTCTTGGCTGGTGTTGCGGGGTTGGAACGGTTCTGACTGCTGCTTCCTCCATTCCCATTGCCATTCTTAGGGCCACCGTGGTTGTGCGAACTTCCTCCATTGTGTTTATGTCCTCCATGGTTATGGCCTTCATGGTTGTGAGTGTGTCCTCCCAAGTACGGGGTATAGCGGGGCTTCTGCTAAGCTCCAGATGTGTACCTCCCCTGTCCATACTTCCTCTTGCGATTTCCAATCTGTTGCTGCTTGCCTTCTATCATGAGGGCCCTCTCTACCAACTCATGGTAGTTGTTGAATGTTTCCAACATCAACTACATACTTAGCTCATCATTGAGTCCCTCAAGAAACTTCTGCTGCTTCACGCCATCTGTGGCCACATCATTTGTGGCATAACGGGCTAACTTGCTGAACTCATCCACATACTGTCCCACTGTATGACCTCCTTGACTCAAGTTGCGAAACTCGCGCTTCTTCATGCTCATAGCTCCGGCTGAAACATGGGCGGTGCGGAAAGCCTACTGAAACTGATCCCATGTAACTGTGTCGATGGGGTAAGTGGTGGTGAAGTTCTCCCACCAAGATGTTGCGGGTCCATCAAGCTAATGTGCGGCAAAGCGCACTCTCTCCGCATCTGTGCATCTTGCAGTAGTCAGCTCCCTTCCAGTCTTGTGGAGCCAATCATCTGCAACAATCGGCTCGGTGCTGCTAGAGAACACCGGCGGATGCAACCTCAGAAAACGGGCTAGGTTGTCAACAGGGGTGGTGGCGGTGGGTTGTTGTTGTTGCTGCCTTGGTTCTGGTTCTTAACTAGCATCTGCATCAAGGCATTTTGTGGCTGGATCAACTGAGTGAGCTCCGGTGGGAACACGAATCCATTGTCATGTCTTGGAGGCATATGATGGTTTAGAAAGAAAAAAGAATAGAATAAGGTCTAAGAGAGATTCACTACCCATATGCACATGAGACAAACACAATCAATTCACTCCACTCAATATTGAACAAGGTTCACACAAGGATCTAAACTACGATTACAAACTCGATCGATGCTAACTACTTGGATGAATACTACTAGTAACATGGTGGTCGTCTAGAAATTTTGATCGGAGGAAGACTCCATGATATCTGCTCCAGCTTCGTCAACGTAGTCATCATCACTGTCATCATTTGCATCACTATCCGTGTCGGTGTCGTCCAAGATGATGTAGTCCTCCGAACGGATCTCCCTAGCTGGTTCTCGCTTATGGTTCTCCACGGGCAGTCCTAGCTTCCTCTTCAATTCTTCATGCTTCTCCAGTAGTACAACAATTTCTTCCTCATATCCATCGCGTGTAAACTTGAGTTCCTCTTCTAGCTCAATATTCTTCTTCATCAGCTTCTCGATATTCTTCATGTTGAAGCATAGTTGATTCTCTTGTCGGCAAATGTAATCACCCATCTCCTGAATGTATGTTGCAATTGATCCATCCTTCCTGGTACGAATCATCTCCCATTCTTCGTTTCGGTGGCCACATATTTTATAGATGGTGTTTTCGAGCTCCTTGTGATGTGGGCTGCCATGCTCTTTCCTAAACTCCAGCTTGGTGCATCCAGGTAGAAATCAATAGGCTCCATTATTGGCACAAATGTCCTCCCAGGTGCCCAGACTTTGATCTTCCAGCGCTCCTCTTCCGGTAAGGTTTCAGAGAAAGTCCCCGTGAAGCTTGGTAGTCCGATGTTCAAGTACTTAGTGACTTCATTCAAGTGTCGTCCGAAAGGGATGTCTTCATCCGGCTAAGTGAACTTGTTCCTAGGGTCCGCCATCTATAGAGTAGAATTAGAAATGAGCAGAGAAGAGAAATCCTGTGGCTTATTCTTGTGGTCGCGTCCTATAGTCAGCGTGTGCTTTGATACCATCTTGTAGCGACCATGATCCCAATGGACCAAAGTCTCTGTGCTTCAGTGTCATCCCTGGATCAGTAATGTTGACACTCACACACACAGTACTCGAGGAATTGTAACAGAGTTCAATCACACACTTATTACATCGAGTCCTCATAAAGAGTATGATTACACAAAATAACATGGCTGAAGGCCATCTAAACTAGATAACTGCGGAAGCTTCGAAGGTAAATGAGTCCATCAACTCCAACAGCATAGCTGAGTGCAAGACAACAACCTATCACACCTTATTCATCGTCTGAGTAGTCTGCAACATAAGACATTGCAGCCGTATAGGTCAGCGCATTAAATATGCTGGCAGAGTTACACTGTAAAGGAATGAATGCAAGAATTATATCTACATGCAATATTTTGCTGGTGGAGGCTCTAAGTTTATGATTTTGCATAAAGCTAGTTTTTCCCTACAACAAAGGAATAAATTTACTTAAACTACTCCCAAGTTGTACCAATATTTGAGATGGTTCCTCCAACTCAAATCCCAATTAAACAAGCATCATCATTAATCTCAATTCAATTAATTAAAGAGTGATGAGATCAACAATAATATCCAATTCCAGATACTCAAGATGTCCATAACCGGGGACACGACTAACCATGATTAGTTTATACACTCTGCAGAGGTTGCACACTTTTCCCCACAAGACTCGGCCGCATCCATGATCGAAAGATCGAGACATAGCCTTTCTAAAGCCTTAACTCTCTACTCCGGGCGGATCGGTACACCTACTTTCCCCTACATCTGCTAGTCCACCTCTTTGAGAGCTCATACAACTTACTCAACTATGCCAGAGCCCATAATGGCTTGTGGCTGCACACGGAAGTTTCTAGGCATGAATATCATATGATCCCTTTGAGCCTGGCTGGCGAACTGAGGAAAAATCACATGGGTAATCTGGGATTTCCCTAACAGACAAACACTTGATTCTCTAGGTGCCCCAACCAGTCCACCCAGATGTGTATTAAAGTTGCCGCCTTAATGTTATCCAAGATTAATAACTCTCATAACTTCCATGTGAATCACGATCCAATCCCCGTCTACGAGCATGGCTAAGCAATAATAGAGCATAACGTATATTCCTGGGGTGATCAAAGGTATTAGGTTCCTACCTCAAGTACTACAACCAAACCACATGTTCCCAATCCTACTCATGCAAATATTTGAGGGGCATAACTAATGCATAGTAAAAACTGGGTATAGAAGAGTATGATCAAAGTGTAACTTGCCTTGATGACAATCTGCAAACTCTAGAGATTCGTA
The DNA here is from genome assembly GCA_021437245.1 of Aegilops speltoides. Taxonomy (NCBI): domain Eukaryota; kingdom Viridiplantae; phylum Streptophyta; class Magnoliopsida; order Poales; family Poaceae; genus Aegilops; species Aegilops speltoides. The sequence continues at coordinate 134,674,994 of CM038143.1, forward strand.
GTAACAAGCTTTGCACTCCGGGTAATCTAGCATAGACAAACAGTAGCATACATAAGCAATCCCTCAAACGAAATAGAGAGAAAATGAGAAAAGATCCAAATCAAAACACGAAACAAGCAAACATCTAAACTAAACACAAAACAAAACCCAACAGCATTACTTTCATGTGGATTTGATCTTAACAGTAAGTTCATGTGATTAGCTACGATTTGCAAAAAGAAACAACTCAAACGGAGATACGAAACTCAAGATACAAACAAAATAAGATCGTTTACTAATCTGAACGAAACTTAAATTTTAAATTGTCAAAATCATGTTCAAGTTGGTTTACTGGAAAGAAGAGATCATTACAAAGATTTAGGCGTTGGTTTCATCTAATTTGGATAAACAAGCAAAAAGTTACGCTAGTGTTAAGATCAGGGGCTAAATCGCGAGAAAACTATTCGTGAATAGGTCCCTGGCCAAAAATAAAACTAAAAAGAAAGATCTACCGAATGAACGTTCGCTAACCGAAACTAACGAACGAAAATGTTCACTAACAGATCTAAATGAACAAACGTTCGTTAATTAAACTAAGCTAATAAAATAAACAAGTCTAACCTAATAAACCGACTAAATTGAAAAAAACCGAAAAAAAGCCGAACGGTTTTTATACCGGTCAACGGTGGGGTGGCGGGATCCGGCGGGCGGTGGCGTCGCGCGTCGGCGGCGGGGCTCCTGGCAACGCGGGGTGGCGGCGGTGGAGCGCAAAGACAAAGAAGAAAGCGGCGGCGCGAACTAGGGCGGCAACAGTCAAGGTGTAGTCAGATGGCGACGGTGCTCTATCTGCAGGTGGCGGTGGCGGAGGAGGTGGAGGCGGCGGGGGAGGGGGGAGGGTGGCGCGACTTATAAAGGGGGTCCCGAGGGGGACCTCGGCTTGCACGGCGGCGCGAGGCGGTTGCGGCGACTGGGCTGGCTGGGCCTTCAGCCCAGTTCGGTCCGGATTTTTTTTTAAATAAATTTGCCTCGAAGAAAAATCCTAATAAAAATATAAAAAAAATCTAAAAATTCCAGAAACAATTTTCACCGTCCAAACCTAATATTTAGGACAAGATGAACATTTTTCTAAACTAAGTGCAATTTTCAAAAATGCATGTTTTCTCTAATTCAAATAAAATCGAAATAAAAATAATAATTTGATTTTAACATTTCTTCTCCAATATTTCTCTTCTGTTGAAGAAGTCATATTATCTTCTCTCATTTATTTTCATTGTTGGAAATAATTGGAGACAAAATATTAAAATCAAACTGATCCTCTTTTCAAATTTGAACTAAATTCAAATATGAATTTTTTTGTGAAACCTCCAACTCTCTTCTTGGGTCCTTGAGTTGCTTAAGATTTCTAGGATCATAACAAAATGCAAATAAAATATGATATGCATATGATGATCTATGTATAACATACAAATTGAAAATTGGGATGTTACAAACCTACCCCCCTTAAGATGAGTCTCGCCCTCGAGATTCGTGTTGGTCAGCAAAAAGGTTTGGGTGGTACTTGTGAAGGTCTTCTTCTCGCTCCCAGGTGGCTTCCTCTTCGGTATGGTGGCTCCACCGAACTTTGCAAAGCTTGATAACCTTGCTGCAAGTAACTCGGCTGGAAAACTCAGGAATCTTGACTGGCTTTTCTTCATAGGTCAGTTCACTATCCAACTGAATTGCTTCCAGTGGCACCGTATCTCTCAGAGGAATATCGGCCATCTCTGCATGGCACTTCCTCAACTGGGAAACGTGAAACACATCATGAACTTCTGACAATCCTTCGGGCAATTCCAACTTGTACGCAACTTCTCCCATGCGTTCCAAAACTCTGTATAGTCCCACAAAATGTTGTGCTAGCTTTCCCTTGACTCCAAAACGTTTAACTCCTCGAAGTGGGGACACACGAAGATATGCTCTGTCTCCGACTTCATAGACTATCTCCTTACATTTAGTATATGCATAACACTTCTGCCTGGATTGGGCTACCTTGAGTCGGTCTCGAATTAACTTAACCTTCTCTTTAAAATATCTGATTAAGTCTAGTCCGAACAACTGTCGATCTCCAACTTCATCCCACTTGCCTAACTTTAGGGAGCTAGTTGCTTTAGCTAATGTATGAAAGTTTCTGAATGAAAATTTGCATGGCAATCATCCTCATTCTTTTTATCCAAGTGGTGACATTTTAGATGAGGTTTTTTTGAACTTACAGTTGCCAATATTTTTAGAATCTGTAGTTGCTCATTCATCAGGTTTCTGTAGCTGTTGTAGTTTTTGTGATGTCCATAACTATAGTTGCCAATCAATAGTACTGGTGTTGCCCTAAGTTAGGGAGGCAGTTGCTCAGCCACCCCTTTTTCACCTATTTCATCTTTTGTCGCTAACTACTTCATCATGTGCATTTTTTAACAAAAATAGCTCAAAGGCAAGTTCTCGAGGTGCGCAGAAGATAGCCTTTTTGGGAGCACGGATCACATCCAGAAGTTTGTCGCTGCGAGGCTTCCTCAAACCTACAACCCAATGTATTTTCTTCCCTATTTTTGTTCATTCCTAAGAAATGCACTGCCTCTTTTTCTTGTTCATCATTGGGTTATATAGTTTCCTTATTCAGTTGATTTTTGGTGTTTGCCGAAACAAAGGAGGTTGTCATTGCTGGTGCATGATATGTGTTCTAAAATATCAGTCCAAATGGGGAGGTTTTTTCAAGGTGTGGGCAAGCTGGACGAGGAGGAGGATGAACCGATAGCCACAAGTGTTTCAAGAGTCGCAAGTGCACATCAATTAGTGAGCAGGGAAAGGCAGAAAAGGGCAGCAACAAGTCCAAAACAGCAGAAGATTGCAAAGCATAAGAAAGTAAGGGGTAGTAGCACTCGGTGCGAGGACACACTTTTGTTGTCCGATGAAGAGGAGGAATTGGATGCGGAAGAATTTTAATGTTCAGAAGAAGAAGAGGAGGAAGGGAAAGATGAGGACAGTCTTTAAGAGGAGAGTTCGGATGAGGAGGGGGTCAGCAATGACGATGACGATGATGACAATGACTATGATGATGGTCCTCCCTCATACTATAGCCCACCAACAGCAACAGAAACTGGTAGTCAGAGTGCATGGACGTTGACAACTCTCAGCGGTGTGTTGGTGGGGGATATGGTGGTGAAGAGGAGGAAGAGGACGATGAGGAGGAGGATGAAGAGGAAGAGCATCACGGGGAGGAGGATGGTAAAGAGGAAGAGGAGGATGAAGAGAGCATAGACAAGGAGAGAAATGTGGAAGAGGGCAATGAAAAAGAGAATGAAGTAGAAAAGGAGGGGGAAGCAGAGGAGAAAGAGGACGATGGAAAGAATGAAGAGGAGAAAAAAGAGGACGAGGAAGATAGAGAGGATGAAGGTGATGAGGTGTAGGAAGATGGTGGGGGAGGGGAGAAGGGGGATGAAGATAAGGATGATGGCGGCACGGGCGACAATGCTAGCACCGACAAGCCCGGTGGCAGCGCTGCCATGATGAGGTTGATTCACGAAATCTGGGGTGGCGTAGGGGCAGTGTTGACTATGAGGTGCCGCTAAGTAAGATCATGGAGAAACTCAAGCATACTGGCAAGGAATAACAACAACCAGAGCAAATGATGTCTGTTGAGAGCACACAAGGAAGTATCAAAAGTGCCGACAATTTTTTTCAAAGTAGCTTCATTAAGAAGGACATGCAGGAGGAGCCGTTTGAGGTAGATAGCGGGCATGTTATTTCAGTTGCAGATGTGGTGAGGATTGCAGACTCGCAGTACAAGCAGAAGTAGGCCATCCCTGAGTTCCGAGATATCCCTCTTTTTCCTGTGCCCGTGGTGCCAACTGAGGAAAAATTCTCCGGGATGGATTTGTGCCTTGAGGTGACTGGAGATGTTGTGTAACCACCAAGTATTGGTCCAAAAGAGGTGGAAACAGGACTTGCAGGAGGAGATGGAGGGGGTGCTACGAGGAAGGTTAAGAAAGTGTCCTACAGGGCAACTAAGGTTACCGTTATGTCCCCGAAAGAAAGCCAGGTTGCGGCGGGTCAAAGTGTTGTAAATACGACAACCAGTCAGCAAGCTCTGACGGCTCAAAGGCCGACAGATCAAGTGGCAAGTCAGAAAGTCACATCACCATCGAAAATGAAGGTTTATCAGAAAAAGCAGCAAAGAAGCAAAATAGAGCAATTGTTCATATGCTGGAAGCAACTCAGCAAAAAAATCAAGCAACTACTGAATCAGCAAAGAATGAAAATAGAGCAACTGTTGATACCTTGGAAGCAACTCAGGAAAAAACTTAGGCAACCAAAGTGAGTATGCAGGCAGCCGCACCTCCCAATCAAAGTGAGGAAGAACCTGTTGTGCTGGAGGAAGCAACTCCTGAGCTGGAGCAAGCAACTCCTAAGCTTGAGCAAGCAACTGTTGAAGCAACAACACAGGAATAAACAGATAAGCCCCCGGTAGTCCCCACCAAGCAAGCGTGCTCTGCAAAGGGGAAAGAAATATCGTTTGATGATATTAGGGGCATCAACGAGTTACTAGAAAAGTGCGTCAGCCCAGGTTTGACGCCACCACTCGTGAGGAGTTAATCTGCTGGTACCATACTTGTAATACAGACACCACCTGCCATTAATCTATCAACAAACAAAGGAGCATTTGATTCAGGTGAAAAAAAGGATTGCTGCAAAGATCAAAGTCTAGATGTGTTGTTTTGGATGATTACTGTCCAGCTCCTCCTTTCGATCTTGGGATAGATGAACCAGCGGGAATAACAGGTGAGGAGGGCAAGGCAGCAGAGTATAAGGGGGTGGCAAATGCACTTGCCACCAACGACATTGAGTGGGGAATTGACCATTGCAACTTGGATTTTGATGAAGTCGTCACGGGGGAAGTGAAAAGTGTTGTAGCATAGAGCGCAGTGCACATGTCACCTGCCAGATTCAGTACACCAACTGAAGTTGCAAAAACAAGTGCAGAGGGGGAGTCCGGCAAAGGTGCTGCCAGCAGCTTGGTGTAGGATCAAAAGTATGTCTAGAGGGGGGGTGATTAGACTACTTGACCAAAATAAAAACTTATCCTTTTCCTAATTTTAGTCTTTGGTAGATTTTAGCTATCTTAGCACAAGTCAAGCAATCTTAACACAATTCAAGCAAGCATGCAAAGAGTATATGAGCAGCGGAAAGTAAAGCATGCAACTTGCAAGAATGTAAAGGGAAGGGTTTGGAGAATTCAAACGCAATTGGAGACACGGATGTTTTGTCGTGCTTCTGATAGGTGGTGCTATCGTACATCCACATTGATGGAGACTTCAACCCATGAAGGGTAACGGTTGCATGAGTCCACGGAGGGCTCCACCCACGAAGGGTCCATGAAGAAGCAACCTTGTCTATCCCACCATGGTCGTCGCCCACGAAGGACTTGCCTCACTAGTGGTAGATCTTCACGAAGTAGGCGATCTCCTTGCCCTTACAAACTCCTTGGTTCAACTCCACAATCTTGTTGGAAGCTCCCAAGTGACACCTAGCCAATCTAGGAGACACCACTCTCCAAGAAGTAACAAATGGTGTGTTGATGATGAACTCCTTGCTCTTGTGCTTCAAATGATAGTCTTCCCAACACTCAACTCTCTCTCACAGGATTTGGATTTGGTGGAAAGAAGGATTTGAGTGGAAAGCAACTTGGGGAAGGCTAGAGATCAAGATTCATATGGTAGGAATGGAATATCTTGGCCTCAACACATGAGTAGGTGCTTCTCTCTCAGAAACAGCAAGTTGGAAGTGTAGGTTTGTTCTGATGGCTCTCTCCACGAATGAAGAGGAGGTGGAGGGGTATATATAGCCTCCACACAAAAATCTAACCGTTACACACAACTTGCCAAACTCGGTGGGACCGAATTGAAGAACTCGGTTGGACCGATTTAGCAAATCTAGTGACCGTTAGGATTTTCGGTGGGACCGACATGCAACTCGGTAGGACCGATATGGTTAGGGTTAGGGCATAACGTAATCTCGGTGAGACCGATTACACAAACTCGGTGAGACCGATTTTGGTAATAAGCTAACCAGAGAGTTGGTCAGGTAAACTCAGTGGGACCGGTTCGCTCATTTCGGTGGGACCGAAATGTTACGAAAAGGAAACAAGGAGTTTACATTGCAATCTCGGTGGGACCGATCGCTCATCTCGGTGGTACCGAAACGTAACGAAGGGAAACAGAGAGATTACAATCCCATCTCAATGAGACCGAGATCCCTATTGGTGAGACCGATTTGCCTAGGGTTTGTGGCAATGGCTATGACATCTGAACTCGGTGGCGCCGGGTAGAAAGAATCGGTGGGGCCGAGTTTGACTTTTGGTTTAGGTCATATGTGGATGTGAGAAAGTAGTTGAGGGTTTTGGAGCATATCACTAAGCACTGTGGAGCAAAAAACTTATTAAGCAACACCTCATCCCTCCTTGATAGTATTGGCTTTTCCTATAGACTCGATGTGATCTTGGATCACTAAAATATAAATGTAGAGTCTTGAGCTTTTGAGCTTGAGCCAATCCTTTTATCCTTAGCATTTTGAGGGGTCCACTTTCCTCATCCATGCCATGCCGTTCATTGAGCTTTTCCTGAAATGTTCATCTTGGAATGATGTTAGCTCAATGAGCTATATGTTGTTAGGAATTACCAAAACCACCTAGGGATAGTTGCACTTTCACTCGGGCGAGCCCGTTCCTGAGAAGCGCGAGAGGAGGATATTGAAAGCTCCACCATCACAAAGGTCACCATATGTGAATGTAGAGATGAGGAAGGATTTCACATGCAACACAGAAACAATAGTGTATGCAACGGTTCTGTTGTTTGGAGGAGGAGGGATGACGAGGACGTCGTAGGGAGATGATACAACGTGTGTGTTTTTCCAGTAGCCACCATTTTTTATTCCCATCCAATGATCTTTATTCTTGTTATTTTTCTTAACAGAGCTTTTTCTTGTTCTACAGTTCGCACATCATAAACTATCGCGCCTACATTTTCACAATCAAGGAGCTTGCACAATCAATGAAGAAGGCTAGATGGATGAAGACACGTGTCTTTGAGTTAGGGATTGAGGCAATCATGTAAAACATAAGGGTGGGGTCCAAGAAAATAATCATGCCTGTTAGGTTTTCAGTAAGAAAATAAAGCCCATAGTTTTTATTCAGTTAGCTTTTCCTTTTTTTCTTTGTTTGGCACTGTTATTTTTTCTTTACCATGTCCTTCTGCCTTTTTCACAGATTTGGCTTCAAAAACTTGATTTCGATGTAAAGGAGCTGCATGACAGGTTCAACCAATCAAATTGTTTGGATGAGCAAGACATGGTATGCTCCATGTTTTGCTAGTTGCTTCCTTTTAAAACATAAGTTTCCTATTTTATCCTTCTATGTGTTGTCGCCTAAAATTTTACGACCTGCAACACATACTTAGGATCCATCTGTTATTACATTTTTTAATTTTTTGTGAAATATGTTTTAGGTGCATGTACAAACATGCACTAGTGTGTACCTACAAAGTATAATAGGCCCCACAAGATATGGCTGAGCAGTATTTGTCAGTTGCCTTTTTTAACATCTAAGTTGCCTATTATACAATGCATTATTGCCTAAAAAGTGTATGTTTCTAGTGATAAATTTTTGCACAGGTTGGAAAACCAAGTACATTTTTGTCTGCGTTTCACAGTTCAGAAGTAAGAATTTTTTTCTTCATTTTTGTTTTTACATCTTTGTCTCACCAACTCAAGTAAAGTTTCTGTTACAAACTCATAGGGTTTCCTGAAATCATATCAAAAGTTGATGTTTTTGTGTTTTGTAAGATCATATCAGAAGTTGATATCAGAAAATCATAGGGAGTTGCCTGAAATCATATCAGAAGTTGCTCCTAAAAACTCATAGGGTTGCCTGAAATCATGTCAGAAGTTGGTGCTTTTTTGTAAGATCATATCAGAAGTTGATACCAGAAAATCATAAGGAGATGCCTAAAATCATATCATAAGTTGCTCCTAAAAATTTATAGGGTTGCCTGAAATCATATCAGAAGTTGGTGCTTGTTTTTGTTTTTGTAAGATCATATCAAAAGTTGATACTAGAAAATCATAGGGAGTTGCCTGAAATCGTATCAGAAGTTGCTCCTAGAAACTCATAGGGTTGCATGAAATCATATCAGAAGTTGGTGTTTTTGTTATGCACGGAACATGCCCCACTCCTGTTATAGCTGACACCCAAGTTTCTTTTTTTTGAAGGTTATGATTCCTATGCTTGAAAATTTAGATCCAGATAATGCCCATGGTCCACACCACTACTAGCTATTCAATATCAGTTTGAGGGATAAACGGTTCAAAGTGTTTAACTCATGCAGGAATATAAATAAAAGCAAGAGGCTGGATGAAGTAGCAAGGGCTATTGTAGTAGTAGTCCGCGTATTGTGGGACAATACTATCCAAAACAAGCAAATATGATGGAGAAGTTTCCGCTTGCGGATATTGTCGTGGGAACGATTCCGACAATGAGAGAGGGGTAGGATAAAGTAGCATGATCTATCGAGATGCATATGGGTGACAAGTATTTTAGCAAGTTCGGGCCTCTCACGATGGAGATAACGACCCTACGCCTCGTGCTCTGGAGAGGCTTTCTTTATCTATCATGAACACGGAGTTACATGGTGTATTTGAGAGAGAGGGGAGAACAGATCTCCATGCCTGAGCTAAATGGCGAGGAAGAGAGAGAGGTGGAAGAAAGAGGCCGTGCCCCTAAGTCTAGTGGTGGGGGTGGCTTATATAGAGTGTGCCACCCCCTCACCTCCTATGTTACAAAGTGGGGCATTGATGCCATAATGTCAGTCTACTACTAAGATGATGCTTCGAGCGCCTTGTCGACTGTTGGTCTTCGCATTTCCGAGTGAGTCATACGACCGAGTGGTCGACTGTCATCCGAGTGGATGGTACGTTGCTTGTCCGAGTGGATAGTATGTCTGTATGAAAATTATCTGGACCCACCTGATGTGTGGACCCCATGCTTTAATATATTTTGACCCTTCGTGTCAAGTAGACCGAAACAATTCTGCATCTACTACTATTACTCCACACATCGACCGCTATCCAGCACGCATCTAGAGTATTAAGTTCATAAGAACGGAGTAACGCATTAAGCGAGATGACATGATGTAGAGGGATAAACTCAAGCAATATGATATAAACCCCATCTTTTTATCCTCGATGGCAACAATACAATACATGCCTTGCTACCCCTACTGTCACTGGGAAAGTACACCGCAAGATTGAACCCAAAGCTAAGAACTTCTCCCATGGCAAGAAATATCAATCTAGTAGGCCAAACTAAACCGATAATTCGAAGAGACTTGCAAAGATATCAAATCATGCATATAAGAATTCAGAGAAGAACCAAATAATATTCATAGATAATCTTGTTCATAAATCCACAATTCATCGGATCTCGGCAAACACACTGCAAAAGAATATTACATTGAATAGATCTCCAAGAACATCGAGGAGAACTTTGTATTGAGAATCAAAGAGAGAGAAGAAGCCATCTAGCTAATAACTATGGACCCGAAGGTCTGTGGCAAACTACTCACGCTTCATCGGAGAGGCAATGGTGTTGATGTAGAAGCCCTTTGTGATCAATTCCCCCTCCAGCAGATCGCCGGAAAAGGCCCCAAGATGGGATCTCACAGGTACAGAAGGTTGCAGCGGTGGAAAAGTGGTTTCGTGGCTCTCCCTGATGTTTCTAGGGTAGAAGAGTATATATAGGAGAAATAAGTACGTCGGTGGAGCTACGAGGGGCCCATGAGGGTGGGGGCGTGCCTACCCCCCTGGGTGCGCCCTCGTGCCTCATGGACGCCTCGTGGCGTTTCTGACTTCAACTCCAAGACTTCTGGTTTGCTTTTGGTCCAAGAAAGATCATCCCGAAGGTTTCATTCCGTTTGGTATTCTTTTCTGCAAAACTCTAAAATAGGCAAAAAAAAAATAGAAACTGGCACCGGGACTCCGTTTAATAGGTTAGTCCCCAAAATAATATAAAAGAGCATATTAAAACCCATTAAACATCCAAAATAGATAATATAATAGCATGGAACAATAAGAAATTATAGATACGTTGGAGAGGTATCATGTCCTCGCACTGAGTGCTACCGCCGCTTACTTTCTTCTGCTTTGCAATCTTCTGCTGTTTTGGACTTGCCGCTGCCCTTTTCTACCTTTCCCTACTCATTGATTGACGTGCGCTTGTGACCCTTGAAACACTTTTGGCTGCCGGTTCATCCTCCTCCTTGTCCAGCCTGCCCACACCTTGAACAAACCTCCCCATTTGGACTGATATTTCAGAGCACATATCATGCACCAGCAATGACAACCTCCTTTGTTTTGGCAAACACAAAAAAGCAATTGAATGAGGAGACTATATAACACAATGATGAACAAGAAAAAGAGGCAGTGTGTTTCTTAGGAATGAACAAAAATAGGGAAGCAAATACATTGGGGTTGTAGGTTTGAGGAAGCCTCGCAGCGACAAACTTTTGGATGTGACCCATGCTCCCAAAAAGGCTATCTTCTGCGCAACTCGAGAACTTGCCTTTGAGCTATTTTTGTTAAAAAAATGCACATGATAAAACAGTTAGCGAAAAAATATGAAAAGGGTGAAAAAGGGGTGGCTGAGCAACTACCTCCCTAACTTAGGGCAACACATCACTATTGATGGGTAACTGCAGTTATGGACATCACAAAAACTACAGTAGCTACAGAAATCTTGTGAAAGAGCAACTACGAATTCTAAAAATATTGGCAACTATAACTTCAAAAAAACCTCATGTAAAATATCACCACTTGGAAAAAAGAATTTGGATGATTGCCATGCAAATTTTCATGCAGAAACTTTCATTCATTAGCTAAAGCAGCTAGCTCCCTAAAATTAGGTATCAGCGTCCCTATAGGTGGGAAACTACATAAAAATAATTCATGCAACTACGAAAAACCTGATAAAAAGGCAAATCTAACCTTCATTATTGGCAACTGGGTACTTAAAAAAAGCAAATAAAAAGGTTGGGCATTGGGTGATACACATAGTTATTTAAAAACAAAAACACTACATGTGCACTTTCATAAACATGGGATCGTTGTGCATGTTGAAAACACAACAATGAAAAAGAAAATAGGCTGAAAAATTCTGTGCAGAGGAAAGTAAAGTAAAACTTACTCGCAACTTTCCATAAACGCCCTTCCTAATCATGTCTCTTAATGACTGCCTTGATCAGACCATTATTCCATGCTTTGACCCTTGGAAGAACAGTTGGTGTGCTCTCATCCACATAATCCTTGTGGATTGTCCTGTAGTACACATCAAGCGAGTCGAGGTAAAGGAGCTGTTTCAAAAAAGAGAAAACACATGTAAGTTGCAAAAAACCTATCCAACTTGTTAATAATAGCAAGAACACAATGAGCCGAAAAAGAGTGTGGGGGGGAGGTCTAGATCATTTTACAACTAGGTGAAAAAGGCAACATTATATTGTGTTCTTCTTGTCTCCAAAACCCATCAAAGCAAGCCTATGTTGGTCGACAACAAACTAGCAAACATTTGAATTAACAATCTCACGTGGATTCAGCGCAGCTGAGTATGCCCGCGGAGACACCTTCAAGCTAGTGGTCAGTGCAAGAAAACAACTGAAAACAATGACAAGCCAGACACTTAAGAACTTGTCATTAGCAAAAACTCACAGCTCCTTTATCATTTAGCACCACTTGGTCACTGCTGGCACGGGCCCTGTAGGGATGTTGAACATCTCATTGAACAACCTAACTATGTATGGATCCACTTCATACGCAGCCTTCTTTTGCCCCCTTGGCAAGCCCCAAATTCTTTCTATGCTTGCTACATCAATTGGGATCTTCCCCCTATCTGGGATAACAAGCTGCGACAACTCGGGGTCATAACACTTCATGACAAACTTGACAAGATCTCCCTTCATTGTTCTTGTGCCGATATCAAGCACGCCGCCAAAGCTTGTATCATCAGTGGCATCCTTTTGTATATCCTTAGGGCCACTATTTAGGACAAAAAGTCTTGAAGGTGATGCCATGTTCCTTGGTGGCGACCCACTGCTACCAATCAGCGTAAAAAATGTACAGAAGAATTCATATTAAAAAAGGGCAGAGGCTACAACTATATTAAACTGAGAAACCCACTGTATTAAACTGAGTAACCCACTATGCTAAACTAAGCAAACCACACCATAATTAAAAAAGAGTTGTCTTTGCTAAAAACTGAGCTACTAGAACTATATTGAACTGCAACTACTAGTACTAAACTAGGCAACTACTATACTACTATTCTACTACTTATCAAAGATAGGAGTGTATACAAATGACATTTTGATTAAGCATTAAATATTTCAAAAAGAAAGAATCAGATGTCTCCCTTCTTTCAAGTTTTTCATAAAAAAATACCTCATCCCCAACTTTATTCGCACCTTTTGGATGCCTCCCTCCTTCATCACGAGGGGCGGAATCGGTGGCCCGATTCCCCGCCCGACCACACCGGGCAGAATTGGTGGCCCGTTTCCCGCCCGACCACCCCAGACTGGATCCTCATCCATCCGCCCACGCTTGCGTCCAGCACTACTCCTTACTGTTTGAGCCACCACCTCTTATCCCTCATTTTCACCATCACTTCTCCCCATGGTCCTTTTGCTTTTTCGAGCCATTCTGTAAAAGAAACACACCAAAAAATGTCATGTTGGTGAAAAAAATACAAAGCCCTATAAGTACAAGTTCTGCCTGTAGACAAAAAAATAAAATGTGTGACTTCATGTCATTGGGAGCTGAAACGATCTGCATTTACTCCTACCCAGAGATAACTCAACTACTGAATGCTAGTACTTGCAGAAGCAACTTGGTGCTGAAAACTAGGCAAATATTCACTATTTTTGTGGCAACTAAAAATGACAAAAACAAGCACATATTATTCCTCATCACAAAAACAAAGCGCATATTCGTCTTCATCACATAGCTAGCCATAAGAAAACTCCTAAAAGTTGCCAGTTATTCATGATGATATCTCACCTTGTATTGAAAGTTGCGATAAAACCGCAATTCGATGGTGAATCTAGTCAACATCATGTTTGGTACACTAATTTAAAGAACACTACAAAATGATAACAACTTGGTGGTGGAATCTAGGCACTTGGATAGTAATGAGATGGCAATGGTGAAAAATCGACCAACCACAAAAACCATCCTCCCCAAAAAAACAGTGTTGCTTGACGTTGAACACAAAGACAACTACTGCACCTATTTCGTGCAACTGTGGATACTATGAAGTTCAATTGCCCCTCCATCACACAAAATGCAGGAGAAACAAAAAAGCAACTACAATCATATCTCTATACAACTGCATCCGGGGATCCAAGCAACATAAAAAATAAAACGAATCCTATGCCCCGGTTGCCGGGATAGTATGAAGTTCGATTGGATGAAAAACTAAGCAACTACCATCATATTTCTATACAACTGCATCCAAGGATTCAAGAAATAGAAAAATAAAATGAATCCTATGCCCCAGTCGCCAGGATACTATGAAGTTCGATTGGATGAAAAATTAAGGAACTATAATCATATTTCTATAGAACTGCATCTGGGGATTGAAGCCACACAAAAATAAAAATGAATCATATGCCCCGGTCGGATCCATCCCCTTACCCTGCCCCTCCACACTGGTACCGCATCATGCTATACAAATGGTTTTTAACCCCTTCCCACGACGGCATATGGAATTATCGCCTAGTGAGTTACGGTGATAGGGGGGATCCTTCACACCCAACCCAGAAACCGTCGGGGATAGGCAAGCGGCTACTGATGATCGCCATAGAATAAATGTATGAGAAGCCGCCCCAGTCCCACACGTTACATCTCGACGTTATGTCTCTGATCAGAGAGACATCCCAAACGATTACACTGTTATCGTCGTGTGAAAAAGGTGGACATCAACATTTGACCTACCGATATATTTGTGATAGGTACGTTATCGCACACGGTTCAAGAATGTAAAATATGTGTGGTGCCTCTACTAACGCCAACGTGTCCATTTTCATAACTGTCTACGATTGGTACTCCTATCACACACGCACACTGGTTTGAAATGTTTGCCGTATTACCATGAATCACAGACGCATATGAGATGAAACCGTGTGTGCGTCCGTCAGGATCGCAAATGTTTCACGTCAAGAACCGTTTGTTCTCTATTTTTCATCGCACACATTGTTTATTCTAACCATGTGCACATTATTTTATTCGCTCCTATATAATTTAATTTTCCCTATAATTTATTATTCGAATTGGGAGTTTTGAAATATGAAATGTGCAATTCAAATTCTCAGCACAATGGTTCAACAACGAATCCATAAATAAAATTGTCAGTACAATATGTTCAGTAATTACAGGATTAGACAACAATTAGCTATGATGAACCACAATATTTAGAGGCGGTAAAGGTGAAGAGACAAGTGTAAATCATTTTGATTGCTGATCGTGTTGAAGAAGCGGAATGCCCATAATGTGCCTTCCTGCATGCCATAGGCACGAACAACTTTTGTCCAACCCCTTGTGACGATCGCCCGCCATCCTTCACCGCCTTCAGGAAGACTTCTAGAGCATTATCACGGTAGCATGAATTATATACTTTAACCTTAGTTGCCTCCACGCCGGAGATGTAGTTTGCAAGGCAATTATCAGTAAATAGCTTTGGAAATCACTGAAAAGAGAAAAATATCAGATACTGAGGTCTAATAGAGTAACTTGTTATGGGCAGGGGGAAAAGGCAACACATTATTTACCACCCTAAAGTTCACTGTTGTCTTGGACAAAAGTGTAAATAAAGAGCTTATTTCCCATTACCCGTTTCTTTTGCCTAACAATCCTTCTTAGTTTCCTCACTTGACGCTTGTTTATGAATATCTCATTGCCCCATATGCGAAAGGCATCGAAGCGTGGATCAGTACCGCTCATATATATATGTACCTACAAGCAACCAGTAAATGTTAGAAGCTAAATTGAGATTGCACAAATGATGTAAAATACAACTCTACATTCCTAAGTACAAGTATTTCTAGAGATTTCAATATAAACTATACACGGATGTATATAGAATTATAGATATAGTTTAGATTAGAATCTAGATTCACTCATTTTTCTCCTTATGTAGTGTATATTGATATCTCTAAAAATACTTATATTTTGGAATACATGGTGCATAAGACATGGGATGCAGCTAACCTCGACGGCAAACAACAGCATCGCCCATTGTAGCCCTGTGTAAGTACAAGGAAAGCCAATGTTAACTACAACAGGGTTAACATCCACCAAAAATAGCAAATGGTAATAAAACGGCAACATCTGTAGTGGTATCTTCATTGCGAAAGAGTAGCACGGTAGCAAAGGGACGGATTAAAAAATGGATACAACTGGTAATTGCAACAGGCTTAACAACATCTTAAGTCATGTTTTGTATGTTTGTAGCCATTGAAATACAACGATTCAAAAATGGATACAACTGTTAATTGCAACATTCTTAATAGCCATTGAAACCAATACTGACAAAAATGCAATTGCCAGAGTTAAACATCACAAGGCAGGTGCTGCCAGAGCAAAGAATGGCCTAGTTATCTATAAGAAGGTAGGGAAAATAGCTACAACGTGTTAGGCATGTTTACTACAACATGATTAATACATTGACCGTACAAAACATAGCCATTAATTGCAACTGTTATTGGTAAGATTGAACTGGTGAATTCATACTTGGTAATCTTGAGGAGGTAGTTTCTGGGGCACTTCATCTTAGCCAGTGCCTGCCTAAAGTCAGCGGCGGTGGAGGCGAGCTCTTCCTCCGGGTCGAAGCGTGGATCAGTGTCATCGACATGTGTACCTACAAGAAGCAAGTAAATGTTAGAAACCAAACTAGAATTGCACAAATGATGTAAAATACTGTAAGACATGGGATGCAGCTAACCTCGATGGCAAACAACAACATCACCCGGTATGGCCCTCCGTAAGTACATGGAAAGGCATGTTAAGTACAATAGGGTTAGCATCCACCAAAAATAGCAAATGGGAAGCACCTCTAGTATATCTTCATTGCGGAGAGTAGGATGGTAGTAAAGGGACAGATTAAAAAATGGATACAATTGTTAATTGCAATAGACTTAACAGCATCCTAAGTCATGTTTTGTAAGTTTGTAGCCATTGAAATACAACTGTTTAAAAATGGATTCAATTGTTAATTGCAAGAGGCTTAATAGCCATTGAAACCGGTACTGGTAAAAATGCAATTAGCAGAGTTAAACATCACAAGGCAGGTGTTACCAGAGCAGAGAATGGCCCAGTTGTCAATAAAAAGGTAGGGAAAGTAGCTAAAACGTGTTAGGCATGTTTACTACAACATGCTTAATACATCGACCATACAAAACATAGCCATTAATTGCAATTGGTATTGGTAAGACTGGACTGGTGAGTACATACTTGGTAAGTCCTGAAAGGTAGTTGCTGGGGCACTTCATCTTGGCCAGAGCCCGCCCAAAGTCAGTGGCGGTGGAGGCGAGCTGTTCCTCCGGGTCGAAGTGTGGATCAGTGCCTCTGAAATGTGTACCTACAAGCAACCAGTAAGTGGTAGAAGTTAAAATCCAATTGCACAATTGATGTGAAATACTATAAGACATGGGATGTAGCTAACCTCAACAGCAAACAACATCATCGGCCGTTATGACCCTGCGTAAGTACATGGACGGGCATGTTAAGCACGACAGGGTTAGCATCCACCAAAAATAGCAAATGGGCAGCATCTCTAGTGATATCGTGGGTCATGTATTGTAAGTTTGTTGCTGGTATTGATGAAATTGAGCTGGACAGTTAATACTTGAACATCACACAATGTGCAGTACTAAAATAAACAAGGCAAGCACATGCTTAATACATCAAGTGTACGAAACATAGCCATTGCAAGTGGTATTGGTAAGATTTAGCTGGTCAGATCATACCTGTTTAAGTCCTGGGGGTAGTCGCTGGGGCACTTCATCTGGGCTAGAGCCTGCACCATGTCATCGGCGGCGGAGGCGATGTGTTCTCCGGGTCAACACGCACAGCGGCCATCGTGCCATGGACCGCCATCAGCTCCTCGACCTCCACGTGATATGTGGTTGGGCTTGCACGACGATGCTCTGGAGGTAGGGGTGGTGAGGATTTGGAGGCATGAGGATGTTTCGCAGGCGCCATTTAAGCAATCAGGATGGGGCCATGATAGAGATCGGTGGGTTACCTGACTGGATCTGAGAAGAATGTAGATGTGGTTGAAGCTGTGGTTGCGATGGTGGCGGTTTGAGCTGCCGGTAGGGGGAGGTAGGGGGAGGGGGACATACTGAGGAAATTTGATGGATGGGGATATGGTTGGAGGAATAAATTCTGAAATTGTGAGCCTAATGAAAATTTCACGGTGAAACTTGAAGCTTGGGCGGGGAAAACACACAACACAGACGAAGCACGTAAAATACTCATGTGCGAGAAAAGAGAAAATTGGCAGACCTCGTCTCCAAAAAATGTACACGTGTAGTTGATTTTTTCGGTCAATGGTACACCTGGTCTATTAGGAAACATCACACAGGTAACTAACTTATGGATCATTAATGCAAAAAATGTACACGGGTACACCATAGAAACCGTGTGTTTTGTGATCTTCTAATAATTCTTATATCTATCAGCATCTCTAACTGCACCTAATTTCAAAAATCTCTTTCATTGTTCAGGATTATTCAGTGTACATGAACGAGGCAAGGTGATACCCGATGAGCAATCATCGGTTTATGAAATGCAATCAAGTGTCAACCTGTCTCGCTCGCGTAGCCAAATTTGATCCTATGCAACAAGAGAGAAGCTTGCTGCCATCCGCCAACATGGCAATTTAAGCAAGTGTGCGGCCAATTCGCGCGGCAAGGTGGGACTAAACACCAGCTGCGGCCAGCTCTAGTCTCCTCCAGTGGCTGCGAACGGACGTTTCAGTAGTATTTTGGGCCGGGGTGCGTTACAAAACTTCAGTGAACACATGCTAATCAATGCTCAAATCCCTCAAAGGATGCGCTTACTAACATTGTATGTTAATAATAGATAGTACAAACTTAAAGTACTACTGGTAAATTGCTCTAAGACTACGGGCGACACACGCACTAACTAGTTCTCACACGCTGCCATCGGGGCATGTTGTCCAGACGTCGGCGTTCTCCTTCCCGGCCTTATAGGAGGTAGCCTATCGTGCTTCAATCTCCGCCAAGCTCTCCTCAGCACGGCGTGCGGCCTTTTCTTTCTTGTGCTGGTAGGACTCTCTTTTCTTGACTGCTTTCTGCCTTTTCTAATCCTTCTGTGTAGCTTTGGTCGCCTCTAGATCCACAGCCCATTCGTCCATGGCAGCATCAAAGTCCACCCACGTCACTATGTGGCTGCCGACGGCGATGAACTCGGTGCAGCGAGATGCCATCGCTTCCTTACCATGTGTGCGGTCGTGGGCGGCGAGGAACGCGGCACGTCGGGATGCCATCGCTTCCTTAATTACCAGTTACTGTGCGTCGCGGTGCCATGAACAGTGATTGGAGAGAGCTACGGGAGGGAAGGGCTGGGCAAGCGTACAGTGTGGTGGTTTTTAAGAGCTCAACAACAAATGACAAAGGAAATTTGGATTCCCTTACATTGCTCGTTCATTATCGCACACGGTTCATCTCCGTCGCCTCCAGAAACAGTGTGTGATGAGCCTATTGTGTGTTGCATTATGATTGGCCAGAACCCCAGCCACGCGGATCACGCGTGTGCACTGTAGGATGCGCCACAATTAAACGACAATCCACCTCCCTCACATCACACCCGTGCAGCTGCAGCTGGATTGAATTTATATGCACTAAATGCCTAGAAAATGCACATAATCCCCTAAATATGGTAAATGATCCCGGAAAAATGCCAAATTTGAACACAGTGATTTGTAGGGTGTATGTTCATCGTAGAAAAAAACTCCAGGGCAAAGAACGAAGAAACTTTGGATTCCCCTTCAATCTTGGTGATTTTCCTCTCGAAAGCATGGAACTTCCTCGGTGATGGTTCGATTTATGAAGGGCGTGCATGACGACATAAGCCAAACCTTCTAAATTTTTTAGCAGGACATGGTGAGGTCATACCATGGCACCATGCGAGGCGTCATGTTTTTAAGCATTTATTCCATTTTTCTATAGTTGACAACCCAATAAACAAATGTTTCTGGTTGACTATTGCCACACATTTCATCAAAATATCTGCACATTCCATGTAAAAGGCATGAGAATTTACTAAATGGCACGAGCATGGTTTTCCAGACCGTTCTTCTGCACCCTTTCATGCATCGATTGTTTGAACTTGAATTATGTGCATTAATGCCTAGAAAATGCACATAATCCCCTAAATATGGTAAATGAACCCGGAAAAGTGCCAAATTTGAACACGGTGATTTGCAGGGTGTATGCTCATCGTAGAAAAAACTCATGGACAAAGGACAAAGGAAATTTGGATCCCCCTTCAATCTTGGTGATTTCCGCCTCGAAACCATTAAACTTCCTCGGGGATGGTTTGATTTATGAAAGGCGTGCATGACAACATAAGGCAAACATTCTCAAATTTTTACCAGGGCATGGTGCGGCCATACCATGGCACCACGCCAGGCGTCATGTTTTCCAAACATGTATTTCATTTTTGTATAGTTGTTAACCCAGTAAACGACGCGTTTATGGTTGACTATTGCCACACATTTCCTTGAAATATCTGCCCATTCCTTGTACAAGGCATGAGAATGCACTAAATAGCACGAGCATGGTTTTCCAAACCGTTCTTGTGCACCTTTTCATGCAACGATTGTTCGAATTTGAATTATGTGCAGTAATGCCTAGAAAATGCAAATGATCCCCTAAATATGGTAAATGGGCCTGGAAAAATGTCAAATTTGAACACGTTGCATTTGAGGCGGTATGTTGATCGTTGGAAAAAAATTGAATGACAAACTAGGACAGAAATTTGGATTCCCCTTCAATCTTGGTGATTTCCCTCTCGAAAGCATGGAACTTCCTCGGTGATGGTTCGATTTATGAAGGGCGTGCATGACCACATAAATCAAACCTTCTAAGCATTTTACCAGGGCACGATGAGGCCATACCATGGCACCATGCCAGGCGTTATGTTTTTTAAGCACGTATTTCACTTTTCTATAGTTGATAACCCAATGACGCGTTTGTGGTTGACTATTGCCACGCATTGTTGGGGAACATACTAATTTTAAAAAAATTCCTACACACACCAATATCATGGTGATGCATAGCAACAAGAGGGGGGGAGTGTTGTCCACGTACCCTCATAGACCATAAGCGGAAGCGTTATGACAATGCGATTGATGTAGTCGTACATCTTCACGATCGACCGATCCTAGTACCGAACGTATGGCACCTCCGCGATCTACACACATTCAGCTCGGTGACATCCCACGAACTCACGATCCAGTAGAGCTTCGAGGGAGAATTCCGTCAGAATGACCGCGTGATGACGGTGTTGATGAAGCTACCGACGCAGGGCTTCGCCTAAGCACCGCAACGATATGACTGAGGTGGATTATGGTGGAGGGGGGCACCACACACGGCTAAAAAATCAATGATCAACTTGTGTATCCAAGGGGTGCCCCCTCCCCCATATATAAAGGAGTGGAGGAGGAGGGCGGCCCTCCTATGGCGCACCCTGGAGGAGTCCTACTCCCATCGGGAGTAGGATTCCCCCTTCCCTAGTTGAACTGGGAGAGAAGGAAGGGGGGAGAGGGAGGAAGGAAAGGGGGGCGCCGCCCCCTCCTAGTCCAATTCGGACCAGAGGGAGAGGGGCATGCGGCATGCCTTGGTCTCCTCTCTCTCTCTCCACTATGTCCCAATAAGGCCCATACACTTACCGGGGGGTTCCGGTAACCTCTCGGTACTCCAGTAAAATCCCAATTTTACCCGGAACTATTCTGATGTCCAAATATAGTCATCCAATATATCGATCTTTATGTCTCGATCATTTCGAGACTCCTCGTCATGTCCATGATCATATCCGAGACTCTGAACTACCTTTGGTACATCAAAACACATAAACTCATATTACCAATCATCACCGAACGTTAAGCGTACGGACCCTACGGGTTCGAGAACTATGTAGACATGACCGAGACACATCTCCGGTCAATAACCAATAGCGGAACCTGGATGCTCATATTGGCTCCTACATATTCTATGAAGATCTTTATCGGTCAAACCGCATAACAACATACGTTGTTCCCTTTGTCATCGGTATATTACTTGCCCAAGATTCGATCGTCGGTATCTCAACACCTAGTTCAATCTCGTTACTGGCAAGTCTCTTTACTCATTCCATAATGCATCATCCCGCAACTAACTCATTAGTCACATTGCTTGCAAGGCTTATAGTGATGTGCATTATCGAGAGGGCCCAGAGATACCTCTTCGATAATCGGAGTGACAAATCCTAATCTTGATCTATGCCAACTCAACAAGTACCATTGGAGACACCTATAGAGCACCTTTATAATCACCCAGTTACGTTGTGACGTTTGGTAGAACACAAAGTGTTCCTTCGATATTCGAGAGTTGCATAATCTCATAGTCATAGGAACATGTATAAGTCATGAAGAAAGCAACAGCAACAAACTAAACGATCAAGTGCTAAGCTAACGGAATGGGTCAAGTCAATCACATCATTCTCTAATGATGTGATCCTGTTAATCAAATGACAACTCATGTCTATGGTTAGGAAACACAACCATCTTTGATTCAACGAGCTAGTCAAGTAGAGGCATACTAGTGACACTTTGTTTGTCTATGTATTCACACATGTACTAAGTTTCTGGTTAATACAATTCTAGCATGAATAATAAACATTTATCATGATATAAGGAAATATAAATAACAACTTTATTATCGCCTCTAGGGCATATTTCCTTCACTTGGGTTCTACTCGTGCATATAACATCTACGCATAAACCTGGCTCTGATACCACTGTTGGGGAACATAGTAGTTTCAAAAAATTCCTACGCACACGCAAGATCATGGTGATGCATAGCAACAAGAGGGGAGAGTGTTGTCCACGTACCCTCGTAGACCGTAAGGGGAAGCGTTATGAAAACGCGGTTGATGTAGTCGTACGTCTTCACGATTGACCGATCCTAGTACCGAACGTACGGCACCTCCGCGATCTGCACACGTTCAGCTCGGTGACGTCCCACGAACTCACGATCCAGTAGAGCTTCAAGGGAGAGTTCCGTCAGCACGACGGCGTGATGACGGTGTTGATGAAAAGCTACCGATGTAGGACTTTGCCTAAGCACCGCAACGATATGACCGAGGTGGATTATGGTGGAGGGGGCACCGCACACGGCTAAAAGATCAATGATCAACTTGTGTATCCATGGAGTACCCCCTCCCCCGTATATAAAGGAGTGGAGGAGGGGGGAGGTCCGGCCCTCCTATGGCATGCCCTGGAAGAGTCCTACTCCCACCGGGAGTAGGATTCCCCCCTTCCCTAGTTGGACTAGGAGAGAAGGAAAGCGGAGAGAGGGAGGAAGGAAAGGGGGCGCCGCCCCCCGCCTAGTCCAATTCGGACCAGAGGGAGAGGGGGCACGCGGCCTACCCTGGTCTCCACTCTCTCTCTCTCTCCACTATGGCCTAATAAGGCCCATACACTTACCGAGGGGTTCCGGTAACCTCCCGGTACTCCAGTAAAATCTCAATTTCACCCGGAACTATTCCGATGTCCAAATATAGTCATCCAGTATATCGATCTTTATGTCTCGGTCATTTTGAGACTCCTCGTCATGTCCGTGATCAGATCTGGGACTCCGAACTACCTTCAGTACATCAAAACACATAAACTCATATTACCGATCGTCACCGAACGTTAAGCGTGCGGACCCTATGGGTTCGAGCACTATGTAGACATGACCGAGACACGTCTCCGATCAATAACCAATAGCGGAACCTGGATTCTCATATTGGCTCCTACATATTCTACGAAGATCTTTATCGGTCAAACTGCATAACAACATACGTTGTTCCCTTTGTCATCGGTATGTTACTTGCCCGAGATTCGGTCGTCGGTATCTCAATACCTAGTTCAATCTCGTTACTGGAAAGTCTCTTTACTCGTTCCGTAATGCATCATCCCGCAACTAACTCATTAGTCACATTGCTTTCAAGGCTTATGGTGATGTGCATTACCGAGAGGGCCCAGAGATACCTCTCCGATAATCGGAGTGACAAATCCTAATCTTGATCTATGCCAACTCAACAAGTACCATCGGAGACACCTGTAGAGCACCTTTATAATCACCCAGTTACGTTATGACGTTTGGTAGCACACAATGTGTTCCTCCGGTATTCGGGAGTTACATAATCTCATAGTCATAGGAACATGTATAAGTCATGAAGAAAGCAACAGCAACAAACTAAACGATCAAGTGCTAAGCTAATGGAATGGGTCAAGTCAATCACATCATTCTCTAATGATGTGATCCCGTTAATCAAATGACAACTCATGTCTATGGTTAGGAAACACAACCATCTTTGATTCAACGAGCTAGTCAAGTAGAGGCACACTAGTGACACTTTGTTTGTCTATGTATTCACACATGTACTAAGTTTCCGGTTAATACAATTCTAGCATGAATAATAAACATTTATCATGATATAAGGAAATATAAATAACAACTTTATTATTGCCTCTAGGGCATATTTCCTTCACGCATTCCCTTGAAATCTCTGCCCATTCCTTGTAAAAGGCTTGAGAATTTACTAAATACCATGATTATGGTTTTTGCAGACCGTTCTTGTGCACCTTTTCATGCACCGATTGTTCGAATTTGAATTATGTCGATTAATGCCTAGAAAATGCACATAATCCCCTAATATGGTAAATGAGCCCGAAAAATGCCAAATTTGAACACGTTGCATTCGAGTGGGTATGTTGATTGTAGAAAAAACTGAATGGCGAGCTTGGAAGGAAATTTGGATTCCTGGCCCCTTCAATCTTGTTGATTTACCCCTCAAAACCATGAAATTTCCTCGGTCATGGTCCGATTTATGAATGGCGTGCATGACGACATAAGGCAAAAATTCTCAAATTTTTACCAGGGCATGGCGAGGCCATACCATGGCATCACGCCAGGCGTCATGTTTCCAAGCATTTATTTCATTTTTGTATAGTTGTTAACCCAGTAAATGACGCGTTTATGGCTGACTATTGCGACATGTTTCCTTCAAATATCTGCCGTTTCCTTGTAAAAGGTATGAGAATTTGCTAAATAGCACGATCATGGTTTTCCAGACCGTTCTCGTGCAGCTTTTCATGCACCGATTGTTTGAATTTGAATTATGTGCATTAATGCTTAGAAAATGCACATAATCCCCTAAATATTGTAAATGAACCTGGAAAAGTGCCAAATTTGAACATGGTGATTTGCAGGGTTTATGTTCATCTTAGAAAAAAACTCATGGACAAAGGACAAAGGAAATTTGGATTCCCCTTCAATCTCAGTAATTTACTATCACACTGCTGGAAATATGCCCTAGAGGCAATAATAAAATGGTTATTATTATATTTCCTTGTTCATGATAATTGTCTATCATTCATGCTATAATTGTATTGACCGAAAACCATGATACATGTGTGAATACATAGGCCACCACATGTCCCTAGTGAGCCTCTAGTTGACTAGCTCGTTGATCAAGAAATGGTCATGGTTTCCTGACTATGGACATTGGATGTCATTGATAACGGGATCACATCATTAGGAGAATGATGCAATGGACAAGACCCAATCCTAAGCATAGCACAAGATCGTGTAGTTCGTTTGCTAAAGCTTTTCTAATGTCAAGTAACATTTCCTTAGATCATGAGATCGTGCAACTCCCGGATTAGGGATGCTTTGAGTGTACCAAACGTCACAACGTAACTGGGTGGCTATAAAGATGCACTACATGTATCTCCGAAAGTGTCTGTTGGGTTGGCACGAATCGAGACTGGGATTTGTCACTCCATAGGATGGAGAGGTATCTCTGGGCCCACTCAATAATGCATCATCATAATGAGCTCAATGTGACTAAGTGGTTGGTCACGGGATCATGCATTGCAAAACGAGTAAAGTGACTTGCTGGTAACGAGATTGAACGAGGTATTGGGATACCGACGATCGAATCTCGGGAAAGTAACGTACTGATTGACAAATGGAATTGTATACATGATTACTTGAATCCTCGACATCGTGGTTCATCCGATGAGATCATCGTGGAACCTGTGGGAGCCAACATGGGTATCTAGATCCCGCTGTTGGTTATTGGCCAGAGAGCTGTCTCGGTCATGTCTGCATGATTCCCGAACCCGTAGGGTCTACACACTTAAGGTTCGATGATGCTAGGGTTATAAGGAAGATTTGTATGTGATTACCGAATGTTGTTCGGAGTCTCAGATGAGTTCCCGGATGTCATGAGGAGTTCCGGAATAGTCCGGAGGTGAAGATTTATATATGGGAAGTCATCATACGGTCACCGGAAATATTCGGGGGTATACCGGTATTGTACCGGGACCACCGGAGGGGTTCCGGGGGTCCACCGGGAGGGTCCACCGGCCCCGCAGGACCTTATGGGCTGTAGGTGGAAGGTAACCAGCCCCTAAGTGGGCTGGGCGACATTCCCCCTAGGTCCCATGCGCCTAGGGTTGGGGGGGGGACCCTAAAGGGGGCGCCCCCCTTGCTTGGGGGGCAAGTCCCCTCCCCCTTGGCAGCCGCCCCCCTCTAGATCTCATCTAGAGGGTCCGTCGTCCTTCCCCCTTCTCCCTATAAATAGAGGGGTAGAGGGAGGGCTGCAGCACCACATCAAAGGTGCAGCCCCTCCCCTCCCCAACACCTCTCCTCTCCGTGTGAGCTTGGCGAAGCCCTGCCGGAGAACTGCCACTCCATCACCACCACGTCATGGTGCTACTCCTGGAACCTTCTTCCCCAACCTCTCCCTCCTCCTTGCTTGATCAAGGCACGGGAGACGTCACCGGGCTGCACGTGTGTTGAACACGGAGGTGCTGTTGTTCGGCGCTCAGATCGGAATCCACCGTGATCTGAATCGCTACGAGTACAACTCCTTCATCCGCGTTCTTGTAACGCTTCCGTCTCACGATCTTCAAGGGTATGAAGATGCACTCCCCTCTCTCTCGTTGCTAGTTACTCCATAGATTGATCTTGGTGATGCGTAGAATTTTTTTAATTTCTGCAATGATCCCCAATAGTGGCATCATGAGCTAGGTCTATGCGCAATTTCTATGCACGAGTAGAACACAAGTTGTTGTGGGCGTCGATTTTGTCAATTTACTTGCCACTACTAGTCTTATCTTGATCCGGCGGCATCGTGGGATGAAGCGGCCCAGACCGACCTTAGACGTACGCTTACGTGAGACAGGTTCCACCGACTGACATGGACTAGTTGCATAAGGTGG
The DNA here is from genome assembly GCA_021437245.1 of Aegilops speltoides. Lineage (NCBI taxonomy): Eukaryota > Viridiplantae > Streptophyta > Magnoliopsida > Poales > Poaceae > Aegilops > Aegilops speltoides. The sequence continues at coordinate 134,701,599 of CM038143.1, forward strand.
CTAGCGGGTGTCTGTCTCTCCCACTTTAGTCGGATCGGACTCGATGAAAAGGGCCCTTATGAAGGGTAAATATCAATTGGCATATCACGTTGTGGTTTTGGCATAGGTAAGAAACGTTCTTGCTAGAAACCTATAGCAGCCACGTAAAAACTTGCAACAACAATTAGAGGACGTCTAACTTGTTCTTGCAGCATATGCCGTGTGATGTGATATGGCCAAAAGGATGTGATGAATGATATCTATGTGATGTATGAGATTGATCATGTTCTTGTAATAGGAATCGCGACTTGCATGTCGATGAGTATGACAACCGGCAGGAGCCATAGGAGTTGTCTTAATTTATTGTATGACATGCGTGTCATTGAATAACGCCATGTAATTACTTTACTTTATTGCTAAACCGTTAGCCATAGCAGTAGAAGTAATAGTTGGCGAGACAACTTCATGAAGACACGATGATGGAGATCATGGTGTCATGCTGGTGACGATGATGATCATGACGCCCCAAAGATGGAGATCAAAAGGAGCAAAATGATATTGGCCATATCATGTCACTATTTGATTGCATGTGATGTTTATCATGTTTTACATCTTATTTGCTTAGAACGACGGTAGCTTAAATAAGATGATCCCTCATGAAATTTCAAGAAACTGTTCCCCCTAGCTGTGCACTGTTGTGAAGCTTTGTTGTTTTGAAGCACCACGTGATGATCGGGTGTGATAGATTCTAACGTTCGCACGGGTGTAAGCCAGATTTACACATGCAAAACACTTAGGTTGACTTGATGAGCCTAGCATGTACAGACATGGCCTCGGAACACAAGAGACCAAAAGGTCGAACATGAGTCGTATAGAAGATACGATCAACATGAAGATGTTCACCGATGATGACTAGTCCGTCTCACGTGATGATCGGACCACGGCCTAGTTGACTCGGATCATGTATCACTTAGATGACTAGAGGATGTCTATCTGAGTGGGAGTTCATTAAATAATTTGATTAGATGAACTTAATTATCATGAACTTAGTCTAAAATCTTTGCAATATGTCTTGTAGATCAAATGGCCCATGCTAATGTTGCCCTCAACTTCAACGCTTCCTAGAGAAACCAAGCTGAAAGACGATGGCAGCAACTATACGTACTGGGTCCGGAACTTGAGGATCATCCTCATAGCTGCCAAGAAAGCATATGTCCTAGATGCACCGCTAGGTGAAGCACCCGTTTTCCCAGCAACTCAAGACGTTATGAACACTTGGCAGTCGCGTAGTGATGATTACTTCCTGGTTCAGTGCGGCATGCTTTACAGCTTAGAACCAGGGCTCCAAAAGTGTTTTGAGCAGCACGGAGCATATGAGATGTTCCAAGGGCTGAAAATGGTTTTCCAAGCTCATGCCCGGGTCGAGAGATATGATGTTTCCGACAAGTTCTACAGTTGTAAGATGGAGGAGAATGGTTCTGTCAGCAAGCACTTACTCAAAATGTTTGGGTTGCACAACCGCTTATCTCAGCTGGAAGTTAATCTCCCGGATGACGCGGTCGTCGACAGAATCCTCCAGTCACTCCCACCTAGCTACAAGAGCTTTGTGATGAATTTCAATATGCAGGGGATGGTGAAAACCATTCCTGAGGTATATTCAATGCTGAAATCAGCGGAGGTGGAGATCAAAAAGGAACATCAAGTGTTGACGGTCAATAAAACCACTAGTTTCAAGAAAGGCAAGGGTAAGAAGAACTTCAAGAAGGACGGCAAGGGAGTTGCTGCGCCCGGTAAGCCTGTTGCCGGGAAGAAGCCAAAGCATGGACCCAAACGTGAGACTGAGTGCTTTTATTGCAAGGAAAACGGACACTGGAAGCGGAACTGCCCCAAGTACTTAGCAGACAAGAAGGCCGACAACACCAAAGGTATATGTGATATACATGTTATATATGTGTACCTTACCAGTACTCGTAGTAGCTCCTGGGTATTTGATACCGGTGCGGTTGCTCATTTTTGTAACTCAAAACAGGAGCTGCGGAATAAGCGGAGACTGGCAAAGGACGAGGTGACGATGCGCGTCAGGAATGGTTCCAAGGTCGATGTAATCGCCGTCGGCACGCTACCTCTACATTTACCTACGGGATTAGTTTTAAACCTCAATAATTGTTATCTAGTGCCAGCTTTGAGCATGAACATTACATTGTATCAGGATCTTGTTTAATACGAGATGGCTACTCATTTAAATCCAAGAATAATGGTTATTCTATTTATATGAGAAATATGTTTTATGGCCATGCCCTGCTGGCCAATGGTTTATTCTTACTGAATCTCGAATGTGATGTTACACATATTCATAGTGTGAATACCAAAAGATTTAAGGTTGATAACGATAGTCCCACATACTTGTGGCACTGCCGCCTTGGTCACATTGGTGTCAAACGCATGAAGAAGCTCCATGCAGATGGACTTTTAGAGTCTCTTGATTACGAATCATTTGACACATGCGAACCATGCCTCATGGGCAAAATGACCAAGACTCCGTTCTACGGAACAATGGAGCGAGCAACCAACTTATTGGAAATCATACATACTGATGTGTGCGGTCCAATGAGCGTTGAGGCTCGCGGAGGCTATCATTATGTTCTCACCCTCACTGATGACTTAAGTAGATATGGGTATGTCTACTTGATGAAACACAAGTCTGAGACCTTTGAAAAGTTCAAGGAATTTCAGAATGAGGTAGAGAATCAACGTGACAGAAAAATAAAGTTCTTACGATCAGATCGTAGGGGAGAATATCTGAGTCACAAATTTGGTACGCACTTAAGGAAATGTAGAATTGTTTCAGAACTCACGCCGCCTGGAACACCTCAGTGTAACGGTGTGTCCGAATGTCGTAATCGCACTCTATTGGATATGGTGCGATCTACGATGTCTCTTACCGATTTACCGCTATCATTTTGGGGATACGCTTTAGAGATAGCTACATTCACTTTAAATAGGGCACCATCTAAATCCTTTGAGACGACACCGTATGAATTATGGTTTGGGAAGAAACCTAAGCTGTCGTTTCTAAAAGTTTGGGGATGCGATGCTTATGTCAAGAAACTTCAACCTGAAAAGCTCGAACCCAAGTCGGAAAAATGCGTCTTCATAGGAAACCCTATGGAAACCACTGGGTATACCTTCTACCTCAGATCCGAAGGCAAGATCTTTGTTGCCAAGAGCGGGTCCTTTCTGGAGAAAGAGTTTCTCTCGAAAGAAGTAAGTGGGAGGAAAGTAGAACTTGATGAAGTACTACCTCTTGAAGCGGAAAGTAGCGCAGCTCAGGAAGATGTTTCTGTGGTGCCAGCACCGACTAGACAGGAAGTTAATGATGATGATCAAGGTACTTCGGATCAAGTTGCTACTGAACTTCGTAGGTCCACAAGGACATGTTCCACACCAGAATGGTATGGCAACCCTGTCCTGGAAATCATGTTGTTAGACAAGGGTGAACCTTCGAACTATGAAGAAGCGATGGCGGGCCCAGATTCCAACAAATAGCTTGAAGCCATGCAATCCGAGATAGGATCCATGTATGAAAACAAAGTATGGACTTTGACAGACTTGCCCGATGATCGGCGAGCGATAGAAAATAAATGGATCTTTAAGAAGAATACGAACGCGGATGGTAATGTTACCATCTATAAGGCTCGGCTTGTCACTAAGGGTTATCGACAAGTTCAAGGGGTTGACTACGATGAGACCTTCTCACCCGTAGAGAAGCTGAAGTCCGCCCGAATCATGTTAGCAATTGCCGCATTCTATGATTATGAGATATGGCAAACGGACGTCAAAACGGCATTCCTTAATGGCTTCCTTAAGGAAGAATTATATATGATGCAGTCGGAAGGTTTTGTCGATCCTAAGAATGCTAACAAGGTATGCAAGCTCTAGCGCTCTATCTATGGGCTAGTGCAAGCATCTCGGAGTTGAAACATTCGCTTTGATGAAATGATCAAAGCGTTTGGGTTTATGCAGACTTATGGAGAAGCCTGGGTTTACAAGAGAGTGAGTGGGAGCTCTGTAGCATTTCTCATATTATATGTGGATGACATACTATTGATGGGAAATGATATAGAACTTTTGGAAAGCATAAAGGCCTACTTGAATAAATGTTTTTCAATGAAGGACCTTGGAGAAGCTGCTTACATATTAGTCATCAAGATCTATAGAGATAGATCGAGACGCCTCATAGGTCTTTCACAAAGCACATACCTTGATAAGATTTGAAGAAGTTCAATATGGATCAGTCCAAGAAGGGGTTCTTGCCTGTATTGCAAGGTGTGAAATTGAGCTCGGCTCAAAGCCCGACCACGGCAGGAGATAGAGAAAAGATGAGTGTCATCCCCTATGCCTCAGCCATAGGGTCTATTACGTATGCCATGCTGTGTACCAGACTTGATGTAAACCTTGCCGTAAGTTTGGTAGGGAGGTACCAAAGTAATCCCGAAATGGAACACTGGACAGCGGTCAAGAATATCCTGAAGTACCTGAAAAGGACTAAGGATATGTTTCTCATTTATGGAGGTGACGAAGAGCTTGTCGTAAATGGTTACGTCGATGCTAGCTTCGACACAGATCTGGATGACTCCAAGTCACAAACCGGATACGTGTATATTTTGAATGGTGGGGCAGTAAGCTGCTGCAGTTGCAAGCAAAGCGTCGTGGCGGGATCTACATGTGAAGCGGAGTACATGGCAGCCTCGGAGGCAGCACATGAAGCAATCTGGATGAAGGAGTTCATTACCGACCTAGGAGTTATTCCCAATGTGTCGGGCCCGATGACTCTCTTCTGTGACAACACTAGAGCTATTGCCCTTGCCAAGGAGCCCAGGTTTCACAAGAAGACCAGACACATCAAGCGTCGCTTCAACTCCATTCATGAAAATGTTCAAGATGGAGACATAGATATTTGTAAAGTGCATACAGATCTGAATGTCGCAGACCCGTTGACTAAACCTCTTCCACGAGCAAAACATGATCAACACCAGAACTCTATGGGTGTTTGATTCATCACAATGTAACTAGATTATTGACTCTAGTGCAAGTGGGAGACTGTTGGAAATATGCCCTAGAGGCAATAATAAAATGGTTAGTATTATATTTCCTTGTTCATGATAATTGTCTATCATTCATGCTATAATTGTATTGACCGGAAACCGTGATACATGTGTGAATACATAGACCACCACATGTCCCTAGTGAGCCTCTAGTTGACTAGCTCGTTGATCAACAGATGGTGTTTCCTGATTATGGACATTGGATGTCATTGATAACGGGATCACATCATTAGGAGAATGATGTGATGGACAAGACCCAATCCTAAGCATAGCACAAGATCGTGTAGTTCGTTTGCTAAAGCTTTTCTAATGTCAAGTATCATTTCCTTAGACCATGAGATCGTGCAACTCCCGGATACCGTAGGAATGCTTTGGGTGTACCAAACGTCACAACGTAACTGGGTGGCTATAAAGGTGCACTACAGGTATCTCCGAAAGTGTCTGTTGGGTTGGCACGAATTGAGACTGGGACTTGTCACTCCGTATGACGGAGAGGTATCTCTGGGCCCACTCGATAATGCATCATCATAATGAGCTCAATGTTACCAAGTGGTTGGTCACGGGATCATGCATTGCGGAACGAGTAAAGTGACTTGCCGGTAACGAGATCAAATGAGGTGTTGGGATACCGACGATCGAATCTCGGGCAAGTAACATACCGATTGACAAAGGGAATTGTATACGGGATTACCTGAATCCTCGACATCGCGGTTCATCCAATGAGATCATCGAGGAACATGTGGGAGCCAACATGGGTATCCAGATCCCGCTGTTGGTTATTGGCCAGAGAGTTGTCTCGGTCATGTCTGCATGATTCCCGAACCCGTAGGGTCTACACACTTAAGGTTCAATGATGCTAGGGTTATAAGGAAGATTTGTATGTGATTACCGAATGTTGTTCGGAGTCCCGGATGAGATCCCGGACGTCACGAGGAATTCCGGAATGGTCCAGAGGTGAAGATTTATATATGGGAAATCATCATACGGTCACCGAAAATATTCGGGGGTATACCAGTATTGTACCGGGACCACCGGAGGGGTTCCGGGGGTCCACCGGGAGGGTCCACCTACCCCGGAGGACCTTATGGGCTGTAGGTGGAAGGTAACCAGCCCCTAAGTGGGCTGGGCGCCATTCGCCCCTAGGGCCCATGCGCCTAGGGTTGGGGGGAACCCTAAAGGCCCCCCCTTGCTTGGGGGGCCAGCCCCCTCCCCCTTGGTCGCCCCCTCTAGATCTCATCTAGAGGGGCCGGCCCCCTTCCCCCTTCTCCCTATAAATAGAGGGGTGGAGGGAGGTCTGCAACACCACATCAAAGGCGCAGCCCCTCCCCTCCCCAACACCTCTCCTCCTCTCTGTGAGCTTGGCGAAGCCCTGCCGGAGAACTGCCACTCCATCACCACCACGCCGTCGTGCTGCTGCTGGAGCTTTCTTCCTCAACATCTCCCTCCTCCTTGCTAGATCAAGGCACGGGAGACGTCACCGGGCTGCACGTGTGTTGAACGCGGAGGTGCCGTTGTTCGGTGCTTAGATCGGAATCCACCGCGATCTGAATCGCTACGAGTACGACTCCTTCATCTGTGTTCTTGTAACGCTTCCGTCTCACGATCTTCAAGGGTATGGAGATGCACTCCCCTCTCTCTCGTTGCTAGTTACTCCATAGATTGATCTTGGCGATGCATAGAAATTTTTTAATTTCTGCAACGATCCCCAACACACACACGATTCATCTCCGTCGCCTCTGCGAACTGTGTGTATTCACCCACACATGCAAAAGGAAAAAATAAAATCCTCGCCCACTTTGTCCCCACCCACTCACCGCGGTCTCCTCCGCAACTCTGCATCTCATCAACTTCTATCGCGGCGGCCACCCTAAGCTCGACGTTGTTGTCGGTGGGTGGAAGTCGCGCTCCAAACGGCACTTGATTTCGCCCCTACCGCTTTCTGCCGCCTATCTGCACCGACATTCTAGACTCTGATCAATTGGGGTTTTCTATGGGATTTGGGCCGGGGATTTTTCTCATGGAGAAGGTAATCAATTTAGCAAACTATTCACTCATCTCTTATTGCAGTTCGTTCGTCGCTTTTAATCAACCGACGGAAATCGCCATGGATTCATTTTTGTTCTAGCTGATTCGTGGGTATTCATTCATGTGTCCACAGTGCGAGCACAAATCATGCAAGTGTGGTTGCGGCCAGTCGAAAATGAAGTTCTATCTCACCATTCCGGATGACTTCAGGGAGTGCTCGGTATGTTTAATCTCAGCCTACCACGATCGGCATGGCCTAAATTTGTGAACATATGCCGTCTGTTCCACATTTGGATGAAAGGTACGGTGCCACGTGCAGCCTAGATGTTGAAGCCAATTCCCCCCTATATTAGGCAAATATACGATGAATTGTTCATTCAGTTACTCTCATATTTGCATCAAATCTTTGTTACATTATCTATTTTTAATTATATATTTTTGTACTTTCCTTTCATCTATATATTGATTTGTTCTATCAGTTACTCCCATATTTGCATCTTACTCTGTTATTTCAATATATCTAATTTACGATTTTAATTTTCATTTCAAGCAGTACATCCCTTGCTTTACAAGAACATGAGTAGAAGGAAATCTTGGGCTTTACTTTGTTGATGACTCCATGGATGTCATATTGACAACGCAACATGGATTTACAATGACGGTTAGCATAAAACTTGATAAAGACGGTCACTCCCATTTTGATGTGGACCTTTGGAGAAAAGTATCTAAGTGTTATGAACTGAAAGCTAACAATAAAATTCTAGTGTGTACACCACAACTTGGTCTAATCAACATGAATGTTTACTTCCCCAACATCATCAGCCGATCAAAGTCTGATCGAGGTTAATGTACTTTCAACTTTCTCCATGCTGGCATATTACTTAGCAAAATTGGGGTATTTGTTCTGACTAATTGATCACTATTTAAGCAACCAACTGTGATTTCATTTTCTGACTCCGTTCCTAGGCAGTAACAAATTCTATTTACCAATTTATGTGCACTATATATTCTTCTGCCATGTTCTGGATAAATAATACATTTCCACCTTTTAAGCAGGATATTTTGGATGCATAGTGAACAATCTGTATGTTACTAAGCGTACCAAATTTCACTGGAAGGACTTGAAGCATTTCATAAACTTTGTTGATAATCTGACAGAGATAGCACAACGTATGAATGCTGGATTATTGATGAGATTAATTATACCTATGGTGTACACATTGAACAAGACCAATTGTGTGCACAAAATGCCAGTAAAAAGTCTTATTTTAATGTTGATGCTCATAAACTATATATATCTTCAACGGTATGTTAAAATTGGTTTTTATTCTACATTTCAACAGAAATTGCCCGATGTAGCAGTTCCTGGATGGATTTCCCAGCGTGGTCGAATTACACTTGTGCCTGCTAATAAAGCCAAAGTGATTGCAAGGTACTGCATTTCTCACAGAAATGTAACCATTCAAATTAACAAGTTCTTGCTTGTCGTGGTAGTGCATCCATATTGGAAAATTGGAGACACTGTTCTACTCATGCTCTACCAAGGCACAAGAGGGCTCTTCCTTTTCATTGACGAGATGCCGAGTCGTCGTGATCAGGCTGCTTCCAGTGGATGTGGTTGTTGGTTCTCAGCCTCCTAAAATGTGCTAGTTGTTACTATGTTAAGTATGTAGATATGGACCATATGGTTGTTGGCCCTCAGCCTCTTAAAATGTGATAGTTGTTATTATGTTAGGTATGTAGATATGGACCATATGGTTGTCAAAACCGTGTTACGAAGATCCTCCTTTTATTGAATAGTGTAACCACTATATATATGTTACTCAAATGTTGTTAGCAAAGTTCTTAAATTTTCATGGAAAGTATTAGTATCGTACACAGTTCATTGAGTTTAAATGTGTGCCCGATGTCCAGAAGACATTTGCATATTATCTGTCCATATTGCAAATTCACACACGTGTTAACATAAGGAAACGTATGTGTAACTTACTAATCATCGCACACGAGTACTCGCAGACGCATCGTGTGTGATACTCCTAGCCACCGCAAGCAACTAGTTTGCATTTTTCAAAGTTTTTTGTACACACATAATCTCACACAAACTAACTGTAGTAACCGTTTGTGTTGTAATTTCACATCGCAAAGAGTTCATCCGAGTCGAATGTATTCCATGTATCACACACATCTTGTTACATGACTCATTTGTGTTCCTTTGGCTCATCGCAAACAGTTCATCTATGTGAACTGTATGCCGCATATCACACATATTTTGTTAAGTTGAACCGTTTCTGTTGTGTTCCTAATCGAAAATAGTTCGTCCGAATGAACTGTATATCGTATATCACACAAATCTTGATCTGGCTAACCGTTTCTGTTGCACTCCCCAATATCAAACAGTTCATCGGAGCAAACTGTATGCCGTATATCGCACACACATTGATATGGTTGTCCGTTCTGTTGTTCTGCCTCATCGCAAATAGTTCGGATGGATCAACCGTGTGTCCTGCATCGCACAAGCAACTAAAATCGAACCGTGTTTGATGGCTCCGCCATCGCAAACGTTTTGCATCTTTTTTTACGGCTTTTTACGTCACTGTTTGCGATTAATGCATCACACACAATTTTGTCAAAGGGTCTCTGATCGTAATTTCGCGTTAGCAGCATCCTGCAGTAGTGCCATCTCGCAAATTGCAGGAAAAACTAAGTAACTATCATTATATTTCTGTACAACTGCGTCCGGGATTCAAGCAACATCAAATAAAACACCTAAAAATACTTCACACTACAGATTACCTGATGCATCCTCTTACCCTATGCCTCCGCCCTTTCAAGGACTCAATTCCGCTCCCCCCACCCCACCCCGCCCTTCGCCATAGCAACGCCGAGCTCTCTCCCCGCCATAGCAACGCCGAGCCCTCCCCCGCCATGGCAACGCCGGGCCCGCGGACGCCATGGAAAACTTGCGTGCCCGCCCCATCACCCAAACCCTAATGCTGCAAACACAAACTCTCAACTGAATCTGGAGCGCAACCCGGAGGAGAGGGAGAAGAGGTGCTGGGGTTTACCTCCGCCTGTAGCTGGCGACTCGCCGCGCTCGCGGACGACTTCCCGCACCGGCGACTCCGTGCGCGATCGACAACCGCAGTACCTCGCGTCGTCACGTAGTTTCTAGAGGAGAGGGAGGAGAGGGAGAAGTTCGAAATGGAAAGGGGATTCGGGCGACGACGCAGTTTCGAACAGGAGAAGCGGGCGGTGTGGGCAGTTTCGCATGAAATAAATCAACCTGGGCCCACCGCATGCCGCACGTCGCGCCTTATGCTGTAACGGCACCTGGTCGGGCCGGATCCCGCGCGGTCGGAGCAATCGAGCGCATTAGAGGGTCTATGCATGTGCGCTCGCGACATCCATCCGGCACAACTGCATCGTGAAGTATTTAGGGACATTTATTAGGATTTTTTAGGGAATATGCTATTTTTTTAAAGGTTTGACCATTTTTGGTGGTTGCTTTGCCAAACGATGCCCAACAGCGCCGCATTTCCCCCCTACTTGGTAATTGTACTCATGATTATTCGCACGCAGGTTACTCAAAAAAAAGGGAAACGTTTGGGGTCGGGGCACCGGCCGAAGCTTCGGACGGTCCAGTCCACGCGTGCACGATGCGACCCACTCACGAGTAACCACGTGGCGCGATGGACCCGAGACGACTAGTCCTCCTTCCTTTTCTCTTCTTCCTCTGGCGCATCTCTCTCTTTCTCTCTCCCCGCTGCCATGGTCAACGCATCGCCCCGCGCCGCAGGCCTCCCAGGCGCCGTTCAGCAGATCTGGCCGCCCTCGACCAGACCCGCGCGGATCCACGTGCATCGGAGCTCTCCCTACCTCGCCGGACCCGGCCACGCCGGAGCTGCAACCAGCCATGGCAGGACTGCACCCCACGGCGCAAATTTGCTGGAACCTCGACGTCACGGCGAGACGACGGATGACCATTTTTTTTTGCTACAATTGTGTTCTGGTTTTGCTACTACCATAGAGATTTTTTGCTGTAACCGATGGTATTTTTTACTTCAATCAGAGAGGCGCGATAGCTGGGGAGGCTGGCGAGTGCTGCAACCGTTGACAGGAAAGCTTCAACCCAAGATTAAAAATGCTTCAACCGTATATACAAAAAGCTGTGAGCAATCAGTGCTATCGAGGAAAGCTACAACCGTCTATATAAAATGCTACAACCTTTGATGAAAAAAGCTTCAACCGAACGATAGAGAAAAGCTTTCACCCAGACGCTGCTCAAAAAGAAAAAAGTTTCAATTGTTTACAAAAAAGCTTCCACCGTAGAGGGGAAAAGCTACAACCGTGTCAATTTTTCGCTACTACCGTCTGTGATTTTGCTACATCCATTCATGCGGCCATGGTGATTTTTTACGACTGAGGTGTGACTAGCGACGACGAGGACGACATTTTTGTCGCAACATCCTCGTTTTTTGCTACCATTTGGCGTTGTGTTTTGCTACATCCGATTAACATTTTTGCTACAATGACGACGCCGATGAATTTTTTTGCTGCAACCGTTGTCTTCATTTGCTACGACTAACACGGAAAAATGCTACCACGGGGCATCTCTGTTTTTTGCTGGAACCAATCGTCGGCGAGGCGGAGCTGCATCCATGGCACTCCGATGAGCAGCGGGGGCAGCGAGCGGTCGGAGCGAGCAGAGTCCCGGAGCGCTGGGCGGCCCGACGCTGCCGGGCGGCGAAAGCGGATCGACGAGCTGAGTCGCGAGCTGCATCCATGGTGCTCCGACGGGCGGCCGAGGCGGCGAAGCGGTCGGCTCCAACCGGCGGCCGGGCGGCGAAGGCCGAGACGAGCTGAGTGCCGGAGCGTGGGGCGGCCCCGACGGGCGGTCGGCACGGCGAGCGCTCGGGGAGACGAGGACAAGGTAAAAAAAATAACAGAGGAGCTCGGATCTGACGGTGTTACACAGCAGATCGGGTGGCTGGGAGCAGACCGGCCGAAACATTCGGCCGGTGCGTCGGCGCCTAGCGGTGCCAAAAAAAAAAAAGATTATTCGCACAGCTACGCGACGGCGGCTGGCTGGCGGAGAAACAAATTTGCGACGGCACGCTTGAAGAAGAGAGTTGCAACGTAGCGGCGGCGCGGAGGAGGCTTGCTGCGTGCGGCCTACCGGGACGCACCGGCCTCGAGATCGCAAGGTATCTCGCTCACTTGATCACCCGGGAGCACTCGAGAAGAACACAGCGCCCGACGAATTTCCCCTTTCGATTCGGGCCCCTCTTGTACCTAAACTGCTGAATTCGGTGTGGTTTCGCATCCCCTCCATCTGTTAAACTCTCAACCTGTGATCAAATTCGGTTTTGAAAAATCGGTTATCCCCAATCTATGAGAGTCAGAACAGACGAGGTCATCCCGACGCGCTCTAAATCATCTCGTGCGAACCGATTTTCAGATGAGGCTGATCGGCTTGACGGGTGGAATTGCTTCGGGGAAGAGCACCGTCTCTGGCCTCTTCAAATCGGCCGGCGTCCCTGTCGTCGACGCGGACATTGTGGCTCGGGTAAGCATCCAGCATCCAGCATCGGTGTGTTGCTGCTGCTATATCATGCTGTGCCTTTGCAAGCAATGTTGTTGTTTTACTCGATTCAGTCACAACTATGGTAGTACTACAGAATAGAATGTAAGTAATTACTTTTGTATAGCATGCAAGTAGGCTGCTCACATCAGCTTTTTGGGGGTAAATAGTTCTGTCAAAAAATCCATCCTCGTGCTAATCAATGTGATCAGTACAAAACTGTTTCCATTTTTGCATTGTTATTACCTTTTCTATTCTCCCTGAGAACTGGCAGCTATACTTGGTAATTTGGTGTTGATTTTAACTATGTAATAAAGTTCTACAGCATGGAATGAAACTGCTCAATTTAGCTTTATGTTGAGGGCAAAGGCGTCACAGTGGTGTTTTTTCATCCCTACTGCTACTACTTGCAGACTCACAGTAACAGGAACAGAACCGGGAGTTTTGTTGGGCGGTTAAGAAATGTGAGTGGGATGACCAATGATATACCCCCCTTCTTTGTTATTCAGTGCGGATTATAGGATGGGAAATCATGTGCATTTTGCAGGCTAAAGAAGTAGCCGCCGAGAGAATACTTATTTTTTGTTGCTATATGGCTATAAGAAGGAAGTTAGGGCCTTAAATTCCTAATGCCATGCTCAAACCCATGGGAGTAGATTGGCGTGGGTTGAGGTAAAATAAAAACTGCATTCTCTGTCTAATTGGAACTCTGAATCTGTCAGCATGAACGTCTTACCATAGCTGGGATATCTCTTGAACAAAAATATTACAGTGACTGGTACGACGCAAGATTAACTATGTTTTATCTTTGGGGCTTCAGGGTGATGCATGACCATAATAACTGACAGGCTCATTATAGCGTTCTAAGGTATTTACCTGCATTTGAAACCACTGTCACTTGAGCAAACGTGATTTTAGCCAATTGCATGTATGCATTGCTTATTGTTATCATAAATATCTATGGGATGATAAAAATCAATGGTAGAACGTTATTACAATCCCTGGTATGATGCGATATTAATTATGTTTGACTAGGGGCTTTGGACCAGTTGGGTGTACATGGCACTTTGCTTTCATAATTTAGTACTTGAACTTCAAACTACAAAGTATGCTTTTTGCAGTCGGACCCTTCCCCGGACCCTACGCAAGCGGGAGCTATGTGCACTGGGCTGCCCTTTTTTAGACTTATTAAGTTATTATGTGTACTGAAATTCTCCCAGACACTGACAATTGACTTCCTTGTTTTTGTTTGAACTTTATGCTGATTATGGAGACGTGCATTTACAGAATGTAGTGCAGAAAGGTACTGGAGGTTGGAAGAAGATTGTAAAAACTTTTGGAAATAACATATTACTGGAAAATGGAGAAATTGACAGAGCTCTCTTAGGTCAGATTGTTTTCTCTGATCCAGCAAAAAGGAAACTTCTAACCCGGTACAACTCCTACCAACATAAATATTGCATCCTGTTTCCTTTTTTTTCTGCTATGGTTAGTAGATATGTGATCCAGTTTATATAAATGGTAATTACTACATAATTACTGCTTTAAGAAAACAATTCCACCTATTTCTGGTATTGCGTCTTCCTTGTTCTAGTTTCTAGAAAAATGCCATACTTCCATTGGATATTCAGTTCACATCAACTGGGTGCGTAGATTTCGAGTGATGTTTCATACATGGATTATGAAATGTGATAAGTTCACCTTTAACAATACTAATTATGTCATATATAAAATAAAAATACCACAGCAAAGTGGGTGCAGCAAGACACTGACATTTCCTTGCATCCTTATACTTTGTCATCAATAGTCCCTGTGATATAAAGGATTCTTGTTTTTCAACATTATTCCTCGATCCTGGGCTCTGACTACATTTTGGTTTGTTCGTTGTGGCTACTTTCAGTCTTCTATCCCCACATATTTCATGTGGTATATTTTGGGAGATACTAAAACTGTGGGTGAAGGGATGCTCGGTTATCACTGTCGACATCCCGTTGTTGTTTGAGACAAAGATGGACCAATGGACGAACCCAGTGATTGTTGTATGGGTGGAGCCCGAAACACAGATTGAGAGGCTCATGTTAAGAGATGGGCGCAGTGAGGAACAAGCTCAGAACAGGATCAACGCGCAGCTTGCGCTTGACTGGAAGAAGTCCGAAGCAGATATAGTGATCAACAATTCTGGCTCACTGGAGGACACGAAAGAACAGTTCCGAGAAGTGTTGAAGCAAGTCTCTGCTCCATTGACATGGAAGGAGCGCATGAGATCCAGGGATGGCTTTCTATCTATCGTCATGTGCACGGCAGCGGGGGTTTTACTTGCTCAGAAGAATCTGTTATGATCTTTGCGTCGTTAGGAAGTTAGGACTGAACTAGGTTGATTTTTTGAAAATTTGGGAGTGTCGTTGCAGAGTACTAGACCATCAAGATTATGGTTTTGTGTCATATCATGTTTTGGAGTCAAGCGCTGAATTTCGAGTGAATTTTGTTTTTTGTAACCGCAATTGCTTGTCGTTGCAGAGCACTGCTTGCTTGTGTTGTCTCTGTTGTGAACCTTGATTCACAACAGAACCGCATCAACCGGCGCACCATGAACCGATTCCGGCGTTTCATCTCTGACCATGGACTGCATGATGTCTACCTGCATGGTAGGCGCTATACGTGGTCTAACGAGCAAGACAGTCCGACCCTCGTTCGCAACGATCGTGTGCTATGCACCCCTTCCTGGGAGCTCGACCGCGCGCACTGCGCTCTGCCTCACCTCCGTGGCTACGGACCACTCCCCCCTTCTCCTCGACTGCGCTATCAGGACTGTTGGTGGCATGCGTTTCCACTTCCAGAGATACTGGCCCTCCCTCGATGGTTTCCACCAAACTGTGCAGACTGCCTGGCACTCGACAACTTCGGAACCAGATCCCTTCAGACGCGTTTTCGCTAAACTTCGGGCCACTGCGCGTAGCCTCCAAAGGTGGAATTCCCGCTTCGCCTCTAATCTCGCTGCCCAGCTGGGAGTGGCCCGTGAGCTCATCGCTCGGTTTGACGAGGCCCAGGACACCCGACGCATGTCCCGCGCCGAGATTTGGCTCTAGCGCGAGCTCAAATGCAAATACCTCAGGCTCGCCTCGCTTGAGCGCTCTATTGCGCGCCAACGTGCCCGTCTGCGCTGGTTGCGGGCTGGCGAGGCGGCATCGACCATCTCCAAGAATCATATCTTTGGGCTCCTTGCTGACGGGACTCACGTGTCGGGCGATGCCGATATGGTGCTGGCCGCTTTTGCACACCTCTCCTCTGTGCTAGGCGCGCCCGCAGAACGTGGTGCTACCCTCAACCTGGCGGCCATTGGCCACCCTTCTTTTGACCTCTCCGCCCTGGAACAACCTTTCTCCTCCGACGAAATCTGGGAGGCAATCAAGCGGCTTCCCTCTGGCAAGGCGCCCGGTCCGAACGGATTCACGGCAGAGTTCCCTGCGTGCTTGCTGGCCCATTATCAAGGATACTCTCTGCGAGGTTTTCGACAAGCTCTATGCCCTAAATGGCCAGGCCTTCCAGCGGCTTAACGAAGCTCTCATCACCTTGCTGCCCAAACGGCCCGATGCCTCGTCCCTCTTCGACTACCGCCCGATCAGCCTCATACACCTCGTGGCGAAGCTTTTCGCCAAGGTTCTGTCTCTCCGGTTGGCGCCGCGCCTCGGTGAGCTTGTTTCCTCTAACCAGAGTGCATTCATAGCTGGGAGGAGCGTCCACGACAATTTCATCCTCGTCCAACAAACCGCGCGCCAACTACACCAACTCAAGCACCCCCGAGTTCTCCTCAAGCTGGATATTGCGCATGCCTTGGACTCGGTTTCCTGGCCATTCCTACTTAAGGTGCTCCATCGCGTGAGTTTTGGTCTGCGATGGCGTGAATGGATTTCCATCCTGATCTCGACGGCCTCGACGCGCGTCTTGATCAATGGAGTATCGGGCCCTCCCATCCTGCATGGCCAAGGCCTTCGTCCGGGCGACCCCGTGTCTCCCATGCTTTTCGTGCTCATCATCGACACGCTCAACACCCTCCTCCAGTTCGCCGTCTAGCGCGGCGTCATCAAGCGGCTAACGCATAGGCATGCCCCCTCGAGCATCTCGCTCTTCGCTGACGACGTGGCCATTTTCTGGCTGACGACGTGGCCATTTTCTGCCATCCCGACGCGACAGAACTCTCCATGATCAGCACCCTCTTGGACTTGTTTGGGGCTGCCTCAGGCTTGCGCACTAACTTCGCAAAGTGCCTCGCCGTGCCGATCCAGTGTTTTGAGGACACCGCGAGCTCCATTGGCACTACGCTCGCTTGCCCGATGGTTCCTTTCCCCATCCAGTACCTCGGTCTACCCCTTTCTCTCCGAAAGGTGGCCAACTCGCACCTGCTACCACTGATCGAGAAGCTCTCGCGCAAACTCGCCACTTGGAAGGCCGCCCTACTCAACCGCAGCGAGCGCTTGGCTCTAGTCCGGCAAGTTCTGAGCGCCATGCCGGTGCATTTGCTTCTCGCCATGGCCCTCTCCCCCGTCATCCTCAAGCAGGCGAACCGAGTCCTTCGTGATTTCCTCTGGCACGGTCGCAAGGATGCGTGCTCCGGCTCCTGTCTGGTTAGCTGGGCACGAGTCTGTCGCCCAATCGAGCTGGGCGGCTTAGGCATTCGAGACCTCCACCGCACGGGTGTTTCACTCCGCATTCGCTGGTTATGGCTCAAGGCCACTGACCCCTCGAGGCCCTGGTCGCATCTGCAGTTACCCCACGATCCCGAGGTCTCCAATTCTTCCGTGCCTCCACCTCCTGGACACTTGGGGATGGCACCACCTGCCGCTTCTGGGATGATCCATGGATTGATGGGCAATCCATCCTCGACCGCGCTCCCGCTCTCGCTGCCATCGTCCCCAGGCGAACTCGCTGCACCCGCACAGTCGCCGAAGCACTCACTGATCGTTGCTGGATCTCTGACATTCAGGGTGCCCTTGGCCCCGCCACTGCGATGGAGTATGTCGGACTATGGCGTCGCCTACATCACGCCGTGCTCTCCCCGTGCCCTGATATCCTACGCTGGTTGTGGACCGACAACGGAGTGTACTCCGCCTCCTCTTGCTACAATGCATTGTTCCCAGGCTCTACCTCCTCGGAATTCTGGCGCCTCGCATGGCAAACCGGCGCCCCCACCTCGGTTCAGTTCTTCATATGGCTTGCCTCCCTGAATCGATGCTGGACTGCGGACAGACTAGCTCGACGAGGCCTGCCGCACGAACCGGCGTGCGTCTTCTGCTCGCAGGAGCCCGAGATGCTGCACCACATCCTTGTGGGATGCATCTTCGCGCGCATCACCTGGCATGAGATCCTTGCATGGTGCTCCCCAACAACTGTTGCCCCCGACGGCTCCATGAGCTACTTTGCCTGGCTCTCTGCTGCCTTGCAGCTCACCCCTAACTCTCGGCGTCGAGGTTTGGCCACCATTGCCGCCCCCACGGCCTGGTCGCTTTGGAGGCACCGGAACACGATCATCATTGATAAAATAGCCCCTTCCTCTGCTGCACTCACTACAGCCATCAAAGACAACTCCTGGGCCACGGCAGGAGCCCGAGGGATGACCACGCACAATCTTGTAAACTGAATTTGCTATTTTGGGGCTGAGCATCCCCATGTCTTCTGCTCTACTCGGGTCCTAGTCTCGCCATTCGTGTGTACGCGACTACGACCCACCCCTGTACTTGTTCTACCCCTCCTATCAATGCAATGATACGCTACCTTAGCGTATTCGAGAAAAAAACAACAGAATAATGGCATGGCTTTTGAGGGGCGGTTAGACATTGATTGGTACCAGAGAACAGCAAGAGAGAATATAATTCCTCCGTTTGAGTAAGACGTATTGCTTATAGTCAAGACAAAGCTTTGACACAAAATCACTTTATTAATATTTTGCTTATACGACAAGATCTCAATGAACAACCCTTTCTTTTGAGCATTTGAGAGTAAGGTCTTCGGCATAGGCCGGTGATGTTGGGTGTTCAGATATTTGGATGCACTTGAATGTAAGGATGCAGACGGACGCATCCGCGTTATCATTTTTACATTAGAATGTTTATTAAAGTAACATTGATTAGCTTTTTTGGGCCTCGCAGACGTGTCCGACTACATCCTACATGGATGTGGCTTCAATGAGAATTTTGGTTGTAATTTCACCTTTGTTTAGTGTTGTTTATGCATCTACGGGTTTAGTTACCCCATCATCCAGTTGTGTTTTTAGTTTATTTTTATCTAATACAAGATGAAATTGATTTTGAAAAGTAAGTATTTTCAATATGAAGCATTGACAATCAAAACAAAACAACATGAAATTGATGACCGACCAAAGTTGACATGCATTTGGAGATCAATGATGGTGACAGGCAAATGACATTGGGGAACAGATTTGGGCAAGAGTGAGTGGTATGAATGGTTCTCTAAATATTCAAAGTTTGGGTGACTGAATGGAAGAAACATAAGGCGTTAAGTTTTCAAAAAAGGCATTTAAGACATGTCGACAAAGAGTACTTACCTGCAGTAGCCTAGTTGGTCAAGTGTCAATAGCGAAAACCAATGGCAAGTCTGGAGCCAAAAGATAGACCTTTAGAGGTGTTGGGATCGAGAGTATATTGACCAGAGGGGGGAGGGGTGAATGGGAGATTCGAAAATTCTTTTGAATGTTTTGAATTGATCCCAAACACAGCAGCGAAAATAATGATCGGTAGAATAGAAATTAAACAAGAAAGCTATTGAGGACCATATTCATCAAGATATGAAGCAATAATGGTTCGAGCATAAGATATCACAGGCTTGACGATGAATATGGTAATGCAATATGCTGTCGGATTTCGGGTTCCGGCAGACCCTTGAGGTTCGAACACTAGGGTGCGCGCGGAGATTTAACCCTCTACCGGCTTGCTCTTCGCCGAATCGCTAGGATCTAAACTACCAAACAGAACAACACAAGAGACACAAGATTTATACTGGTTCAGGCCACCATTGTGGTGTAATACCCTACTCCAGTGTGTGGTGTGGTGGATTGCCTCTTGGGCTGATGATGAACAATACAAGGAAGAACAGCCTCCCGAGGGTCTGTTCTTGGCTGGTGCTACTTGGCTCTGGCTCTTGGGTTCTCGATGCTAGATGCCTCTACCCAGGGGGTGGCTAGTACTATTTATAGGCAAAGGCCCTGGGCCTCTTTCCAAATATTGAGCGGGAAGGGCGCCAACAATTGGCCATTTTGAAGGGGAACAGCGGGTACACTTATCCCGACTAAAGTTGGTCCTCGCTTTGTCAAAGGCTCGTGGTGACGCTGCTTGGGCTCCACAATGACTTCCTTCCGGCCGCTGGGCTGGTCTCGGTCTTGTTGCACCAAACGGATGCCTTTGCTTGATGCTCTTGCTCGCGCTTGCTCCTTTGCACCAAAGAGGAAAGGAGGACATCATGGGCTGGCGCCGATCGGCGCCTCTTGGTTGTCATGGCTTGCGCCATGGGCACCTCGCGAGGTACCCGCCTTGAACTCTCCGCCTCCTCGTGAGCCAGCCTGACGAGGCCGTGCCCGAGGAAGCTCCTTGTTGTCCGCCCCGCGAGGCTTGGCCCCCTCGCGAGGGTCTTGAGCTTGTGTCGATGAAGATGGGCTGTGCTGGGCCTCCTTTGAGCCACGCCGCAGCCGCAGTGCAAGTCTGGGACCCCGTGCCCCGAACGCCGACAAGAGCCTCCGGCCCACGGCGTGCTCGGACTTGGCCGAGCAGAGAGGCGAAGGGCAAGTCTGCGGCGTTGCGGGCCCTAACAGCCTGCGGCCTTGGGCGCCACGTGGCGATTGATTGGACGTGGGCGCCTCCGCTTCCCCATGACGCCTCGGTAACTGCACGGATTCGACAAGTCCCTGCATGCAAAGCGGGTCATGATTACCTGCGATCGTGGAGGTCGACGGTTGGCATTCGTCGGCTATAAGTACGGAGCAGCGCGCGTCCTTCCAGTCTATCCCCTCTTGCTTCTCCTTCTTCTTCATGGCTCCAACAAGGAAGTTCTTGGCCGCAGAGAAAGGAAAGGCTCGCCAGGTCGAGTCTACCTCTCCCCCGCCCAGGCGCGATCGAGGTCGCCCTCACAAACATCCTGTGGCCTCCACGGCGGCCCCCCGCGGTCGCGGAGGTGGCTCTCTGCGCGGTGATGAGCGGCTGGCCATGGTCGGCGGGCGTGTTTTGGCCGTGCGACCCCCGAGGCCGCGCCTCCATGCTTCGGAGGTGCTGTCGGAGTTCATTGTGTGGGCGGTGGAGCCAACCGGCGCCCGGCTTCAGCTCCCTCGCTTCCTCCTAGGTGAGCTCCCAGCTGGCGCCTTTGGTGGCCTCTGGCTCCAGGCAGATGGCTGCTGCAGCCGGGCCTCGTGGGCTTCGCTGGAGGTCTCCGCTGCCGGGAGCCTGGCCCTGACCCGCGGCTGGCAGACGTTTGCTCGTGCGCGTGGTCTCCGCCGCCGGTGCTCTCTACACTTCAAGTTCAACGGTGACGCCACCCTCTACGTGAGGGTGTTTGGGGAAGATGGTCGCCGTGCTGGGTGCTGCCCTGAAGATGACGACTGCGGCTGGGGACTCAGCCCCGGCGAGGACGGAGAGGACAGCGCGCGGGCGGTCGGCGTCGCCCGTGACTCCTCAAGCTTCACCAGCTCTTCTTCGGGTAGCGACCCTTCTAGCAGCAGCCGCAGTCAGCCTCCACGCCGTCGCGCCTGCTTGGAGGGCGGCAGCGGATCTGCCCGCCGTCGCGCCCCAGTGAAGCGCGAGAGGGAGTCCGCCTGAGCTCCGGAGGCGGCTCGAGTCTTCCATGAGGGCCGGCGCGGGACGAGCTTTGCTTGCTTTTGTTCTTTCCTTTCTTTTCTCCTGCGCAAAAAGACAGCAATGTGTGGCCCCGTGGGGGCGTGTTTGGGTTAACGTTGTCAATCATCGTCTGCTTCATTATTCCGTATTGTTCCTTTCGTGCATGCCCATTCGCAAGTAATCTCTAGCCTCACCGTGGGGCGACCGACCCAGCCCTCAGATTCGTGTCGTGGTGCCCGTGAGGCATGGTCTGAGGGGCGCCCGGTAGTGGACTGGGCCGGAAAACTTGAGCGATAGAGGCAGAACGCCATCGCGAGGGCTCCTGTGGCTTCCGCCATGAAGTCCTCGCAAGAGAAATCGAGGTAGGAGAGCGAAAAAGTCGAAGAACCACAGGTCAAAAGGCGGCAATAGTTTCGATAAAACTCCAAACGAGAATGAACTAGCCAATTGCAGAAAGCAAATGAAAAAGCCGCGTCCGGCACCTAGTCTAATCTTCGACGTCTTCTCACCAGCGCGGAGCTAAGTGCTGCCACTGGGCGTGGAAGGGAGCCCCAGGGCCTGAGGCCGGCACCCCTGAGACTCCGGGGCATGTACAGCCCCAACTCATTATTACATGAGAGTGTCACGGGCGGCGAGCTTCACAGGCGTTGGCCTTCTTCACAGGCTCCGGGCCTTTCTTCGGGGAGGCAAGCTTCACGGGCATTGGCCCTCTTCACAGGCTCCGGGCCTTTTCCAAAACGTGATGCCTTCACAGCGCTTGCCTTCTTCATGTGCTCGGGCCTTTTCCAAAAGATGAGCTTCACAGCATTCGCCTTCTTCATGTGCTCTGGGCCTTTTCCAAAAGGATGAGCTTCACAGCATTCGCCTTCTTCATGTGCTCGGGCCTTTCCAAAAGATGAGCTTCACAGGCATTCGCCTTCTTCACAGGCTCTGGGCCTTTTCCAAAAGGATGAGCTTCACAGGCATTCACCTTCTTCACAGGCTCTGGGCCTTTTCAGGGGTAAAACCTCCGGAGGTGCTGGATGTTCCACTTGTTCTGTACAGGTACTCCCTCCTGAGTCTCCAAGTGCACGGAGCCGAGCCTGGAAACATGAACAACCTTGAACGGGCCCTCCCACATAGCAGAGAGCTTATGCAGTCCCTCCCTGGAGAGGACCCGCCGGAGCACGAGGTCCCCTACCTCGAGAGTTCTGGGGCAGATGTTGCGGCAGTGGTATCGCCGGAGTGCCTGCTGGTATCTTGCCGCTCGCAGTGTAGCTTCTCGACGACGCTCCTCCCCCAGAACGAGGTCCGTCCCCCGCATGGCGTCCTGCAGCGTCTCATCGAACGCCAAGACCCGCGCGGAAGGACGCCTGACCTCGTGAGGGAGGACCGCTTCGGCTCCATAGACCAAGAAGAAGGGGGTCTCCCCAGTCGGCTTGGTCGCAGTTGTGCGGATGGACCACAACACGGACTAAAGCTCGTTATACCAGCCTCTGCCGCAGGCCTCCAGTTTCTTCTTGAACGTCCTGGTCTTGAGGCCCCTCAGGACTTCTGCGTTGGCCCGCTCGGCCTGGCCGTTGCTTCGGGGGTGCGCCACCGAAGCGTAGCATATCTGCGTTCCAAGGTTAGCACAAGACGCTTTGAAAAGGTTATCGTGAACTGTGAACCGTTATCGTCGATGATGCGGTTCGGCACTCGAACGCTCAGATGCCCTTGATGAACTTGACCGCAGGACCAGCAGGGATGGTGCGGACGGCCTCGACTTCTGCCCACTTGGTGAACTTATCCACAGCGACGTAGAGGTAGCGATAGCCCCCTGGCGCCCAAGGAAAAGGGCCCAGGATATCCAGCCCCCAGACTGCAAATGGCCAAGTGAGGGGTATAGTTTGTAGGCCTCCTACCGGCTGATGAATCTGCTTGGCATGGAATTGGCAAGCCTTCACAAGTTCGACACCGTCATTGAGCGCAGTAGGCCAATAGAAACCGCTGCGGAACGCCTTGCCGACGAGGGTCCATGACGACGAATGATGCCCACAGTCTCCACCGTGTATATCTGCCAGCAGTTCTTTCCCTTGCTCCCTGGTGATGCAACTCAGGGACACATCATTCGGTCGTTTCCGGTTGAGCTCTCCATCCTCGATGCAAGATATCGTGGCTTGCCGCGCCACACGCCTCGCTTCCTCCTCCTTCTCTCGCAAGGTCCCTTGCGTTAAGTAACTCCGAGCTCAGGATCCAAACCCCTCCCGAGGCTCCATCGCCGAGCAAAGCGTGCTCTCGAGGCCGGGCCGCAGGTTGGGGCTCCCGAGGCAGGTGGCTGAGGTAGCTCCACCTGAGGTTGTGCTGTGCTTGACAACGATGGCAGGGCTGAGGGCTTGAAGAGCCGTTACTCGAAGACGCCCGGCTCCTGGGGCAACCGCCTAGAGGCTCGTTTGGCGATGTCGTCGGCCTCTTGATTAGTGCCGTGAGGCACATGCTGTAGGTCCAACCCCCAGAACTGCTTCTCCATCCTGCGGACCTCCGCGAGGTAGGCCTCCATGTGCTCATCTCTTGGCTCGTATACCTTGTTGGAGAAGTTGACGAGGAGCTCGAATCGCCCTTGATAGTAAGACGCTTCACTCCGAGGGCAGCGGCGGCCTTAAGGCCCGCTATCAGTCCCTCGTACTCCGCTATATTGTTGGAGACCTTTTCACCCCGCTGGAAGCAGAGCTGCACGGCGTAGTACAGCTTGTCCTGAGTGGGAGATATGAGCACCGCCCTAGCCCCAGCGCCATGCCTGGAGAATGCCCCGTCGAAGTACATGACCCAGCCCTCTGGCGCCTCGCTTCCTGGGGAAAGTGATCGGTCCTCATCGGCCTTGAGGTCCGGTGCCTCCGTCCATTCAGCCATGAAATCTGCTAGTGCGGCACCTTTGATGACCCTGGTCGTACTGAATTCGAGCTAGAATGCTTGCCGTTCAATGTTCCACTCAACGACCCTTCCAACCGAGTTAGGGCTCCTGAGCACCCTTTCCAAGGGGTATGCCGAGACAACCTTGATCAGGTGACCCTGGAAGTAGTGCCGCAGCTTGCGCGAAGCCACTAGTAGCGCGAGGAGGAGCTTCTGCGGCATGGGGTACTGTGTCCTCGCATCCCGCAACACCGTGCTGACGAAGTACACCGGGTGCTCGACGAGGCTTGGAGTGTCGGCGCTGGTGGTGCCCTCCGGTGGCTGTGGCGCCTACTCAGGCGACGGGTCCTCCGGGGGCTGGTTGCCTGGGGTAAGAGCTTCCTCCGTTTCCGGCGCGCTTCCCTGCGGCGGCTGATCCTCCTCAGCCGTGGTTGCGACCTCTGCGAATCCTTTTTGGTCCTGCTTTGCCTTGACACATGCAGCAGCCGTGGCTTTGGTCCGATGCTCCTCCCTAACTGCCACCAGAGCCGCGCTGGCTGAGTAAGGAGTGGCGGCGAGATAGAGTACCAAGGGCTCTTGAGGGCGTGGGGCCACCATCACCGGAGGGCTGGTTAAGTATCTCTTGAGGTCTTGGAACGCTTTGTCGGCTTCTTCAGTCCATTCAAAGGGCCCCTTCTTCTTCATCAGCTGAAAGAAAGGCAGCGCTCGCTCTCCTAACCTGGAGATGAAGCGCCCCAGCACAGTCACGCGCCCCATGAGCTTCTGCATATCTCTGAGGGTCTTTGGTGGGCTCATGTCTTCGACTGCCTTGACCTTTTCTGGGTTGGCCTTGATGCCTCGGTGGGACACGAGGAAGCCCAGGAGCTTGCCGGAGGGGACTCCGAACACACACTTCTCCGGGTTGAGCCGCAGGCTCACTGTGTTGAGGCTCGCGAAGGTCTCCTCCAGGTCTTGTATCAGGGTCTTGGCCTCGCGAGACTTCACTACGATATTGTCGACGTAAGCCTCCACATTCTTCGCGAGCTGCGGGCCCAACATGATGTGCATGAGCCGCTGAAAGGTTGCTCCCGCGTTGCGCAGTCCAAATGGCATGCATGTATAGCAGTACACCCCACACGGGGTCAGGAAGGCTGTCTTCTCACGTCTTCCACTACCATCTTAATCTGGTGATACCCGGAGAAGGCATCCAAGAAGCATAACAGGTCACACTCAGCGGTGGAATCAACGATCAGATCGATGCGAGGGAGCGGGCACGGATCTTGCGGGCATGCTTTGTTGAGGTTGGTGAAGTCGACACACATGCGTTCCTTCCCTCCCTTCTTTGGCACAACCACGGGGTTGGCCAACCAATCTGGGTATCGGACCTCGCGAATAACCCCGCGGCTTCTAGCTTGCGGGTCTCCCGGACGATGAAGGCCTGCTTTTAGTGGACTGCCTCCTCGTATACGCTTCACGGGCGCACGCTAGCACACGCTGAGGTGGTGCTCGACACGCCCGTGGGATCCTCGCCAACCGATCGGGCTCCTGTGCGAACACCTTCTTGTTTGCACGCAGGAACTTGACCAGGGCTTCCTCCTGCTCGGGCTCGAGGTTGGCGCCTATGGTGAAAGTGGCGTTAGTGAACCCGTCCTCGTCGACAGGTACCTGCTTGGTCTCCGCCTTGTCTTGGGTGAACAACTGCTTCTTCTTGGTCAGCGCAGCACCCTTGGGCTTGGGGGTTTCTGCGTCGGCGGGCCGCGCCGCCGCCGCCATCTTGTGGGCGAGCTTGAGTACTCGCAGCGCACCTTCAGTGTCCCCGGGCACGGTGAGGACGTCGTTGCTCTCGGGCATCTTCATGAGGTTGTACGCCGGGTGAGTCGTGGCCATCAATTTAGCCAATGCTGGATAGCCGAGGATGGCATTGTAGGGGAGGCCGATGGGGGCGGTGTCGAAATCGACCAGCTCCGTGCGGAAATTGTCGTAGGTGCCGAAAGTTACCAGGAGTCGGATCTGCCCCAAGGATCTGGACGACCCACCTCCGACGCCCGAGAAAGGCCGGCTGGGTTGCAGCCGCTCCCGGGGTATGCAGAGGAGGTTGAAGGCCTCAACTGAAAGCACACTGAGGCCCGCGCCACCGTCGACGAGGGTCCTGGTGAAGGCCGCCTGGCAGATGGTGGGCGTGCAGAGCATGGGGAGCGCGCCCGAGCAGGCCGAGTTGGTGGGGTGGTCCTCGGAGCTGAAGGTCAGCTTAGTCGATGGCTCCGACCGGCCCCAGGGAGCCCCCTGCCGCGCGGAGGCGGTGCCGACCTGGCGGATGAACGGCTTGACATGGTGGCTGGAGGGCGGCGCCTGCGAGCCGCCCAGGAGGGCCGCGACGACCGAGGGAGCCGGCGCGATGAGGTGGGTGAGGAAGAGGCCGTGTGGTTCTTCCCAAGAGGCCACGGGGAAATGCTAGGACGATGCTTGCAGCCCGTTCCCCGCCGGGCCGATGGCGGCGTTGATGGCAGGTGACGGGGAACGGCGAGGGCGCCCGCCGACGGGAGTCGTCTGAGCGACATGGGAAGCGAGGGCGGCTTGGCGCTCGGCGCGAGCCCGACGAGCGTCAGACATGGATGCGACGGTCGGAGAAGAGCGAGACGACGGAAGGCAAATTCGGCGCACTTTACCGGGCGCGCCAAATGTCGGATTTCGGTTCCGCACCCTTGAGGTTTGAACACTGGGGTGCGCGCGAAGATTTAACCCTCTACCGGCTTGCTCTTCGCCGAATCGCTAGGATCTAAACTACCAAATAGAACAACACAAGAGACACAAGATTTATATCGGTTCAGCCACCATTGTGGTGTAATACCCTACCCAAAGGTGTGGTGTGGTGGATTGCCTCTTGGGCTGATGATGAACAATACAAGGAAGAACAGCCTCGCGAGGGTCTGTTCTTGGCTGGTGCTACTTGGCTCTGGCTCTTGGGTTCTCGATGCTAGATGCCTCTACCCAGGGGGTGGCTAGTCCTATTTATAGGCAAAGGCCCTGGGCCTCTTCCCAAATATTGAGCGGGAAGGGCGCCAACAATTGGCCATTTTGAAGGGGAACAGCGGGTACACTTATCCTGACTAAAGTTGGTCCTCGCCTGTCAAAGGCTCTGGTGGTGACGCCTGCTTGGGCTCCACAATGACTTCCTTCCGGCCGTTGGGCTGGTCTCGGTCTTGTTGCACCGAAACGGATGACTTTGCTTGATGCTCTTGCCTGCGCTTGCTCCCTTTGCACCAAAGAGGAAAGGAGGACACTGCGTGGGCTGGCACCCGACTGGCGCCCTTGGTTGTCATGGCTTGCGTCATGGGAACCTCGCGAGGTACCCCGCCTTGAACTCTCCGCCTCCTCGTGAGCCAGCCTGACGAGGCCGTGCCTAAGGAAGCTCCTTGTCGTCCGCCCCGCGAGGCTTGGCCCCTCGTGAGGGTCTTGAGCTTGTGTCGATGAAGATGGGCTGTGCTGGGCCTCCTTTGAGCCACGCCGCAGGCCGCAGGCAGGCAAGTCTGGGGACCCCCGTTCCCAGAACACCGACATATGCTAACCGATATAGTAACATGCCATAGATGAGAAACGAGATACAACGAGAGAACACTAGAAAGAATTATGACACGGTGAATGAAAACGATACAGATCGAGCAGAATGTATATGACTGGAATGGGTACACAGAATGGTGAGAATGCAACAGGGTGAGTAACGAATGAGAACAGTTGTCTGATGACAGAAATGAAGGATACCAACAATATGTAACAGACAAAGATAAATCAGCTAAACTATCGTCACAGAGCACGAAAGTGAACTGCTGAATGTAATGCAGCAATGTAGAGTGAACCAATGGTGCTCGATGGCGACAGTTGGATTTGGTAGACCAGTTTTTCCTTCTGCCAAAGGACTATGTCTAGTTGGAGGGGTTGTGATTTAACACAGAAGATAAACTCTCTTCGCCCTATTCTCCGTCAACTCAGAGTTGATCAGACTCTAGTTGATTTCAGTCGTATTAGATACTTGTCAGCGATCTCCAAACCTTTGGTTGACCTTCACGAAGAATAATTACTCTCTGTTGCTTAAGATCTTGCTCGATGAAGACAACAACACTTCAACACTCGAGCCGACACCTATCCATCTAGAGAGTGCACAGCTCTCAAGAGTAATAGGTACAAGGATTCTAACTCAAAACTGTTGTGATGCACTACCACTGTCTAAGTTTGGCCTCTTGATTTTTCTCTCGGTGGATTTTAAACTCAAATCACTCGAAGAGGGGATGCTCAGACAATAATCTTCTCAGAAATCTTAAGCGGAACAGCCAACGAGCAACATTGGAGCGGGGTCGCTATTTATAGCCGCAACCTTCCTTGAAGGGAAATGATCAAATTGGACATGTGGAGTAGCCAATGGCCGAATGACACGAGTCCAGCGGTCGGAAATTGAGCACAATGATAACATTATTTGCGGAGCAAGTAAATCTAACTCCTTAGTTCGAAAGATATCTCCTGCAGCACGAAGAACAATGTCTGCTGTTGACAGGTAATCATTCGGAGCATAAAGATATTTCTCTCGCATCTTTCATAGGTTTTGGGCTAAGCATCACAGCGGATCTAAGCTTTGAGAACCTATACCCCTGTTCATAGTACGGGGGTCCTATGACTCAAATAAATGAAAGAAGAAAAATGAAATGAATACTACGTCTTCACTTTGTCTTCGACTTTTGATTCGCTGCAGTCAATTTCTTCGGACAACAGCTCCGAACCAATTGCTTCGTTTCAGCAAAGAATTTTAAGGGGTCAACTCCCTCACGTCAATCTTCTCATCTACATGTCTTCAATAGATGTAGCTCAGTCTTCTCTGCAACGCAGATATTCTTCAGTGAAGTTCCTTGAACTTGGCACCGGAGACAGCATTCTCTTCGGTTCTGCATATGGACTATTTCTCTTTGTGTGCACTAGCAAACAAATCAGTCCATGCATGTTTTTGTCAACAATCTCCAAAACACAAGACGACAAATATTGCACCAACAATCTCCCCCTTTTTATACGATTGTTGACAAAACAGAGTACATCGAAGGATAGGTAAAAGAATGAAATGTAATGCGAAGGATAATGAGACACGAGAGATAATTACGAATATGAAACACGCTCCCCTGAAGATAGGCATCCATGCATAGAAGATAAAACGAAAGGTAGCGAGATGAATATTTGTACGAGTGATATTGACATAAGTTCTCATTCTTGGTCTCTTTCAATACACTCGACAGTGTCTGAGGTGTTTGCTGTCACACACAATCTTAGACAAAGATTTGTTAAATAAAGTTAATACTTTGAAATGGTTTGTGACGAAGGATAATCCATGAAGCTTTACTTAGAACACGGTTTGAAACCACACCAGATATTGGTTTCCTGCAAGTTAGATACTCGAGGAGAATTAGAGCAAGGGAAATAAGGGTATATTACTTGCAGTAGATATGCCTTAGACAAGGTTTTCCTGCAACAAGGATGATATAAAGGATACATGCGAGGAAAAAACAACTTATGAAAAAAATAGAGAGATTTCACTTTCGAATCTCAAGAAATTTAATCTGAAGCTGACTTTCTTGTCCTGTAAGGTTAAATAATGAAAGATAATCAATGTAGCATATGTAATCATACGACACCAATTGGTTCAAGGAAGAAAAAATATCTCCTTTAGAGAAGCATTATTTTCTGTCCTCCTTGAAAAACGTTTGTGTCACGCCCAATATGCGACCCTATCCAAAAGGAACTCGAAGGTCCCACCAAGGATAGACCCGCATATTGAAACGCTTTTGCAAGGTGGATATCATTACATCAACATTACATAATAGATAGGGATACATACATAAGGCATACAATGCCACACGAATACAGCAATACATCATACATAAGACCAACATCCGACTATGGCTGAAAACACAAACAGAAAATCAAACGACATCCACCCTGCTAGCCCAGGCTGCCGACCTGGAACCTATCCCCTGATCGAAGAAGAAGCAGAAGAAGAACTCCAAAACAAGCAAGCATCGCTCTCGCGTCAGGATCATCGCATAACTCGCACTGCAATCGTTGTTGTAGTAATCAGGAGCTACAAGGACGATCCCATTACCATGGGTATCAAGACTAGCAAAGCTTAAAGGGAAAGGAAGGGGGTAAAGTGGTGAGGTTGCAGCAGCGACTAAGCATGATATGGTGGCTAACATACGCAAATAGGAGCGAGAAGACAAGCAAAGGAATGGTCGTGAAGCTAGCAATGATCAAGAGGTGATCCTGAACACCTACTTACGTCAAACATAACCCAAAGACTATGTTCACTTCCCGGACTCTGCCGAGAAGAGACCATCACGGCTACACACGCGGTTGATGCGTTTTAATTCGGATTAGGTGTCAAGTTATCTACAACTGGACATTAACAAATTCCCATCTGCCACATAACCGCGGGCATGGCTCTTGAAAGTTTATACCCTGCAGGGGTGTCCCAACTTAGCCCATGATAAGCTCTCGCGATCAACGAAGGATATACCTTCTCCCAGGAAGACCCGATGAGTCTCGGAATCCCGGTTTACAAGACATTTCGACAATGGTAAAACAAGACCAGCAAAGCCGCCCGATGAGCCGACAATCCCGATAGGAGCTGCACATATCTCGTTCTCAGGGCAACACCGGATAAGTCAAGCTACGAGTAAAACCAGACCTCGAGTTGCCCCGAGGTGGCCCAAGAAGTTGCTCGCTTGACCAACACTTAGACAAGCACTGGCCCGGGGGGGCTAAAATAAAGATGACCCTTGGGTTGGCCGACCCAAGGGAAGGGTATAGGTGGTGGTGAGGCAAATGGTAAAACCAAGGTTGGGCCTTGCTGGACAAGTTTTATTCAAAGCGAACTGTCAGGGGGGTCCCATAAATCACCCGACCGCGTTAGGAACGCAAAATCTGGGAACATAACACCGGTATGACGAAAACTAGGGAGGCAAGAGTGGAACAAAACACCAGGCATAAGGCCGAGCCTTCCACCCTTTACCAAATATATAGATGCATTAATAATATAAGAGATATTGTGATATCCCAACATAACCCTGTCCACCATGGAGCAATCTTCAACTTCACCTGCAACTAACAACACTATAAGAGGGGCTGAGCAAAGCGGTAACATAGCGCAGCAATGGTTTGCTAGGAAGGGTGTCAAAGGTTAGAGGTTCATGGCAATTTGGGGAGGCTTGAAGAGCAAATGATAGGTAGCGCAGCATAGCGATAGAACGAAGCAACTAGCATGGCAATGATAGTAGTGAGATCCAGGGTAGCGGTCATCTTGCCTGAAATCCCGCAAGGAAGAAGAACGAGTCCATGAAGAAGCTGAAGCCACGAAGACGAACCAAGCGTAGACGAATGAATCCTCACGATCGCAACGAAACGGGAACTATCGAGAAGAAGCACACAACATAGTAAACACACCACACATGAACAAGGCATTATGCTCAACCAAGTATGATGAATGACAATGCTACATGAAGCTACTCATGGCAAGAGATGATGCATACAAGAGCAACACATCAAAGCAAGTTTAAATGAGGCCGGAAACAACATATAACAATTCCGGTAAGTCCTCATATGCAAATTTAGAAATTGGCCCAGAACTGAATAAACCTTATGTTCAAGTTGTTAAACAGCAAGTTAAGATGCACCACGATGAACTACACGAAATTCTAGTCAAGTTACATATAAAGTTCATTAGATTCGGAATTACAGCCTAGAAGATATGAGCAAAACAAGTTAAACATGGCATTGATGCAAAATGCTCCCAAACATCAAGCAAACACCTCAAAACAAGGATGTAACATGATAATATGAAGCTACGTGCAAAATCAAGCAAGTTTCACATAGAGCACACTCGAAACGGAGCAACGGTTCAAACACATACACTCTATACAAGTTTAAAGGACAAGCTGTCCAAAGCAGCAACTAGGCATATTGCAAGCATCAAAACAACATGCTACAGTACCACAATATGAAAACAAAAGGCATGGACATGATGTACAGGTAAAGCACAACAAAACATGAACACTGAGCTATCTCCCGAAATCACTAGAACATGCTCAAAAAGACATGGTAAGATTGCATATATTAACAGTTTCAGACTTTGCAGAAATAACATCAGGTTGCAATGTTTAGAGCTATCAAACGACATGTTACAGGAACTTAACATGGCAAACAAAGGCATGGCATGAATCTACTAATCTCATAGATCAAAAGTCCCTTACTGACCATGAGCCAAAAAGGATCAGAAGATATGATGGCACCCATGTAAACATAGCAAGTTATATGACAGATTCATACATGGCAGGAACAACAATAAGTAGGCATGTTGGTGAGCTTGAACCACTCACCACAGAGCAATACATGGCATGGCAAGGCAACCAACAATAAGAATACATGTTTATGAAGCTAAGCATGGCAAAAGCAAGTTCATAGGGTACATGGATCACTAGCAAAACACATGGCAACACTGAAGTTAATGCTAACAGGTTGACAGCAATATTATTTAGCAAGTTTGGAGCAAGATTACAACAAGCTACAGCAAGCTATAAATGCAACCAGGGGCAGTAATGGATAGAGCATGACATGTATAACAAAACATCCTTAGTGAACATCTCCAGATTATGCATAGAATGACTTGTAGCAGTAGGTTTACACAGCAACAAAATATAACAGAATCTGTCAGGAAACAGTAACAGCAAGTACCCTCCTTAACGAGCTTGATGCACTCAGCACACAACTCACAAAAATACAAGGATGGAACCACTGCAAAGATGGCATAGCATAGATCAAAACATGTAGACATCAACCTCATAGGATGCACACATCAAACATGGCAAAAATGACAAATGAGCATGTTATAACAGTTTCAGTAGATTAACATCACATAGCACTATTACAACGATGATTCGGGCATCAAGATGGACTCAAATGAACATGGTGCAATGGAATGAAATGAATTACTCATCGAGGCGAACAATTTGACATATTACACTCACAAAACGGAGTAGTATGCACAGAGTTATGATGCGATGAACATGGCATGATAATGCAAAATATTTCGGATCGTGGAATTTTACCCCAAAAGGGGACGAGGTCGAAGCGGACGAGGAGATCCGGGACGGGAGGAGGCGCGTTTGGTTCGAGGGAGTGGTGGATCTGGTCCACCCGACCAGATCCGGCGAGGGAGGAGCTCCGGCGAGGCGACGATGGAGGGGCCGGCCGGACTGGGGGGAGGAGCGCCGGGGATGGCGAGGTAGTCCGGTGGCCGGGCGCTGGGCGGTGCGGCACGGACGCTGGGCGGCGCGCGGGCTGCCGGCTAACGAGGCAGGCGGAGGCGCTGCGGCGGCGAGCAAACAGCGGCGGGTCGGCCGGGCGAGGGGCGGCGGCGCGAGGCCGGGCGAGGCGGCGGGAGCAAGTGGCGCGGCGCGGAGCCGGAGGCGGCGGGCGGGGCACGTCGGGCCAGCTTGCCCGGCCGGGCCGGATCTGGCTCGATGGGCCCAGCAGGGGAGGCGCCGACCGCGGCGGGGTTGGCGACGTGGCGACATCGGATTCGTCGGGGACGGCGGGCGGACATGTCCGGGCGCGGGGTGGACGTGTCCGGCGGCGCGAGGATGAAGAAGGCTAGGGTTAGACCGGGATTTCGGGGGAGATGCACATATTTATAGGTAGAGGGAGCTAGGAGATTCCAAATGAGGAGCGGTTTTCGGCCACGCGATCGTGATCGAACGGCGGAGGTCATGGAGGGGCTTAGGATGTGTTTTGGGCCACTTTGGAGGGGGTGTTGGGCTGCACACAAAAGAGGCTTTTACGGTTACCCGGTTAACCGTTGGAGTACCAAACGACCTCCAAATGGCACGAAACTTGACAGGCGGTCTACTTGTGCTATACCAAGGCCGCTTGGCAAACCTCGGGCCATTCCGAGAAATTTTAACACCCGCTCACAACGAGAGGCAAAAGGGGGGCGCTGGGGAAAGATAGGTGTGCCGGATTGCAAAACGGACAACGGGGAACATGCTCGGATGCATGAGACGAACACGTATGCAAAATGAGATGCACATGATGACATGATAAAATGCAACACGCAAGAAAATGACACGGCAGTGATGGCAAAAGCTGGAAGACACCTGGCGCATCGAATCCAGGGCGTTACAACAGTCCTCCACTAACAAGAGATCTCGTCCCGAGATCTTAGGACCCAGATGGAAGGGAAAAGGGATGAGGTGAAACAAGAACTCAAGAGAAGAAGTAAAGAATCGAGAGCACTCGAGAAGAAGAGAGGAACGACGAGAATGACGAGAATCGAAAGCTCACGGAATCAGATAGACTATGAAACCACTCCGGTTAGAACGAGATAAGAAACGAATAAGACTGAAAGGATTTAGGCAGCACTCCGGCTAGAACATGGAGGAATAGAACACGAGCTTGAGAAGATGGAATGATACTTGATGAAGACATGACACAAAATCTCCAGAAATAATTGAAAAGGTTGAATGAAAAGAACGGAAAAGAAAATGACAACTTGTGCCACGAATGAAATAGATAGCAACCTCAGAAGAAAGGATTGAACGGAGTTGTTGAGAAAATCAACAACGAAAAGAATTGCTTGTTGTGGTCTTATAGATAACATCTCAAGATCATAAGGTGATAATCGGCCACAAACGGAAATGATGGAAAAGATGAGAAGAACGAAGAAATGCAAAACTCCATTTCAGACGAATACGGAGAATTAAATGCACTTCGAGATGCAAGAACAAAAGATACTAGAACTCCTTGAACAAGAATCTTGATGCACACTTGAAGAATGAATTGAATCATGAAGAACCGTCATGACGAACTCCGGTGACAAAAGGATGATGAGATAGAATGAAGGATGAAAGAATAAGATGAACCTTGCGATGATTTAGATGGAGGTTCCGACGAGATGGCCGAGAAAATTTAAACTCCGGAAAAGAAAAGATGAAAACCCTTGGAACTAGAATTTATTCATCAAGAACAAACTCCGAAGGAAGGGATTACTCACTTGGATGAAATAAGAATAAGATTTATTGTATGCTTATCCTTCATCAAATTAAATTGATGGCAAGCAATGGATTTTGCATACTACTTATTCTTCTTGAAAAAGGATTGAGAAGAGATATAGCGCCAACTTGAAGAAGTTATTGATGGGACCACCGGTGGAAATGGAAATAACGAAAGAAATGATACGGTAGCAAAGGAAGAGAAATCTTGAACAAACCACTGTTAGAATTCAAAAATGACTGCAAACGCGAATGAATCACCGGGAAGAATTAGAAGACAAAATATGCTAGAGGGGATTTAGATGCAAAAGAACGAAGAGTTCACGAAGCATCGCGATAAATGGATAACGGCAGATGAAATGTGAGGACGAAGAATTCTTCTGGGACAATGGCCTCCGGTGAAAAGAAACAGAAATTAACTCCTGAAATACTCCGGATGGATGAAAAAGAATTGCACGACTGGAAACAATTTGAGCGGATAGCATCAAGCTAGCGACATGAATCTTCGGGAGAATGGACAAGATTTAAGAGAAACTCTTCTTCGATCTTCAAATGATGACGGGAAACACCACCAAAATTACTGAGATACTCCGGGGAAATGAAAAGCGAAGGGGTTGAGTCAACAATGAAAAGAAGCGATCTTGGAGAAGGCATGTGACTGATGGAATCCATTCTGACGTCACACTTTGAAAAGAATCTGAGAATAACTCCGGAATAATTAGAAGAGTCAGGTAAGATCCTGGGAAAAGACCTGTGGGTTAGGGCCCACTAAAGGGAAAAACACCGTTGGAAAGGATTGTTGAACAGGTAGATGATGCACCGGAACAATTGAAATATTTGAATGAGGTGACAACCTCGAATTAATTGGAACACAGACGAATCTCCTGAGATGTCTTGAACACTCCGGAAGGATAAACTGGCGAGAGGCGAACGAGCAAAGGGAAATATTTGAGTTGAGGGAAAGAATACGATCGACAATGAAAAAATTGAATTGAATCCACCGAAGAAGAAAAAGAGATGATGAATGTCAAACGAGACGAGAATTCACCGGTTGAAATGATTGATGGAAAACTGAAGAGGCTCTACAGGAATGAAATTGATGCTCGAAAGAGACTCAAACTCCGGGAAGAATAGGGTGGGAGGACGGGAAAACAAAGGCAACTTGGAAGGGGAAGCTACAAATAACTTGAAGAGAAAAACACCGATTGAAATCATTGAGGAAAGAAAGCAAAGACTTCGCACGAGTAGGATGGATACTCGATTACGGACTCTGGCTCCTAGAAGAAGAAGGGTGGGCGGGTGGGAAAAGAAAAACAACTAAGGATTGAACTTGGCAAAGAAGAAGAGGCTCGAGTCAACTTGACGAGAAATGCACCGGATGAAAGGAGCTGAGAATCCAACGATCGAAAAACCAACTGCGTGATCCTAAAGAAAAATTTGAAGGGGAAGAGGAGTAATTCAAAACACCTACATCAAGATTCCTCACCAGAGCGACGAAGGGGCAGAGGATTAAAAAGAATTCCTACTCTCCGATATGACTAGACTCCGAAAACAATTTTCTTCTAGACTCAACAACGGCCAAACTACACGATCAATCAAGGGGGCTCCTAAGGTCAGTCGAGGCTCTGATACCAACTTTTCACGCCCAATATGCGACCCTACCCAAAAGGAACTCGAAGGTCCCACCAAGGATAGACCCGCATATTGAAACGCTTTTGCAAGGTGGATATCATTACATCAACATTACATAATAGATAGGGATACATACATAAGGCATACAATGCCACATGAATACAGCAATACATCATACATAAAACCAACATCCGACTATGGATTAAAACACAAACAAAAACTCAAACGACATCCACCCTGCTAGCCCAGGCTGCCGACCTGGAACCTATCCCCTGATCGAAGAAGAAGCAAAAGAAGAACTCCAAAACAAGCAAGCATCACTCTCGCGTCAGGATCATCGCATAACCTGTACTCAAGCAATTGTTGTTGTAGTAATCAGGAGCCACGAGGACTCAAAGAATCCCATTACCATGGGTATCAAGACTAGCAAAGCTTAAAGGGAAAGGAAGGGGGTAAAGTGGTGAGGTTGCAGCAGCGACTAAGCATGATATGGTGGCTAACATACGCAAATAGCAGCGAGAAGACAATCAAAGGAACGGTCGTGAAGCTAGCAATGATCAAGAGGTGATCCTGAACACCAACTTACGTCAAACATAACCCAAAGACCGTGTTCACTTCCCGGACTCCGCCGAGAAGAGACCATCACGGCTACACACGCGGTTGATGCGTTTTAATTCGGATCAGGTGTCAAGTTATCTACAACCGGACATTAACAAATTCCCATCTGCCACATAACCGCGGGCATGGCTCTTGAAAGTTTATACCCTGCATGGGTGTCCCAACTTAGCCCATGATAAGCTCAAGCGATCAACGAAGGATATACCTTCTCCCAGGAAGACCCAATCAGTCTCGGAATCCCGGTTTACAAGACATTTCGACAATGGTAAAACAAGACCAGCAAAGCCGCCCAATGCGCCGACAATCCCGATAGGAGCTGCACATATCTCGTTCTCAGGGCAACACAGGATAAGTCAAGCTACGAGTAAAACCAGACCTCGAGTTGCCCCGAGGTGGCCCCGCAGGTTGCTCGTTTCGGACCAACACTTAGACAAGCACTGGCCGGGGGGGGGGGGGCTAAAATAAAGATGACCCTTGGGTTGGCCGACCCAAGGGAAGGGTATAAGTGGCGGTGAGGCAAATGATAAAACCAAGGTTGGGCCTTGCTGGACAAGTTTTATTCAAAGCGAACTGTCAAGAGGGTCCCATAAATCACCCGACCGCGTTAGGAACGCAAAATCCAGGAACATAACACCGGTATGACGGAAACTAGGGCGGCAAGAGTGGAACAAAACACCAGGCATAAGGCCGAGCCTTCCACCCTTTACCAAATATATAGATGCATTAGTAATATAAGAGATATTGTGATATCCCAACATAACCCTGTCCACCATGGAGGGCTGAGCAAAGCGGTAACATAGCCAAGCAATGGTTTGCTAGGAAGGGTGTCAAAGGTTAGAGGTTCATGGCAAGTTGGGGAGGCTTGAAGAGCAAATGATAGGTAGCGCAGCATAGCGATAGAACGAAGCAACTAGCATGGCAATGATAGTAGTGAGATCCAGGGTAGCGGTCATCTTGCCTGAAATCCCGCAAGGAAGAAGAACAAGACCATGAAGAAGATGAAGCCACGAAGACGAACCAAGCGTAGACGAACGAATCCTCACGATCGCAATGAAACGGGAACTATCGAGAAGAAGCACACAACATAGTAAACACACCACACATGAACAAGGCATGATGCTCAACCAAGTATGATGAATGACAATGCTACATGAAGCTACTCATGGCAAGAGGTGATGCATATAGGAGCAACACATCAAAGCAAGTTTAAATGAGGCCGGAAACAACATATAACAATTCCGGTAAGTCCTCATATGCAAATTTAGAAATTGGTCCAGAACTTAATAAACCTTATGTTCAATTTGTTAAACAGCAAGTTAAGATGCACCATGATGAACTACACGAAATTCTAGTCAAGTTACATATAAAGTTCATTAGATTCGGGGCTACGGCCTAGAAGATATGAGCAAAACAAGTTAAACATAACATTGATGCAAAATGCTCCCAAACATCAAGCAAACACCTCAAAACAAGGATGTAACATGATAATATGAAGCTACGTGCAAAATCAAGCAAGTTTCACATAGAGCACACTCGAAACGAAGCAACGGTTCAAACACAGACACTCTATACAAGTTTAAAGGACAAGCTGTCCAAAACAGCAACTAGGCATATTGCAAGCATCAAAACAACATGCTACAGTACCACAATATGAAAACAAAAGGCATGGACATGATGTACGGGTAAAGCACAACAAAACATGAACACTGAGCTATCTCCAAAAATCACTAGAACATGCTCAAAAAGACATGGTAAGATTGCATATATTAACAGTTTCAGACTTTGCAGAAATAACATCAGGTTGCAATGTTTAGAGCTATCAAACAACATGTTACAGGAACTTAACATGGCAAACAAAGGCCTCGCATGAATCTACTAATCTCATAGATCAAAAGTCCCTTACTGAACATGAGCCAAAAAGGATCAGAAGATATGATGGCACCCATGTAAACATAGCAAGTTATATGACAGATTCATACATGGCAGGAACAACAATAAGTAGGCATGTTGGTGAGCTTGAACCACTCACCACAGAGCAATACATGGCATGGCAAGGCAACCAACA
This sequence comes from Aegilops speltoides, assembly GCA_021437245.1. Classification (NCBI taxonomy): domain Eukaryota; kingdom Viridiplantae; phylum Streptophyta; class Magnoliopsida; order Poales; family Poaceae; genus Aegilops; species Aegilops speltoides. The sequence goes on from CM038143.1 coordinate 134,741,363, forward strand.
CTAAGAATACATGTTTATGAAGCTAAGCATGGCAAGAGCAAGTTCATAGGGTACATGGATCACTAGCAAAACACATGGCAACACTGAACTTAATGCTAACAGGTTGACAGCAATATTATTTAGCAAGTTTGGAGCAAGATTACAACAAGCTACAGCAAGCTATAAATGCAACCAGGGGCATGAATGGATAAAGAATGACATGTATAACAAAACATCCTTAGTGAACATCTCCAGATTATGCATAGAATGACTTGTAGCAGCAGGTTTACACCGCAACAAAATATAAAAGAATCTGTCAGGAAAACAGTAACAGCAAGTACCCTCCTTAACGAGCTTGATGCACTCATCACACAACTCACAAAAATACATGCATGGAACCACTGCAAAGATGGCATAGCATAGATCAAAACACATGTAGACATCAACCTCATAGGATGCACACATCAAACATGGCAAAAATGACAAATGAGCATGTTATAACAGTTTCAGCAGATTAACATCACATAGCACTCTTACAATGATGATTCGGGCATCAAGATGGACTCAAATGAACATTGCAATGGAATGAAATGAAGTACTTGTCGAGGTGAACAATTTGACATATTACACTCACGAAACGGAGCAGTATGCACAGAGTTATGATGCGATGAACATGGCATGATAATGCAAAATATTTCGGGACTTGTGGAATTTTTACCCTCCGAAAAGCTGGACGGGGTCGAGCGGGACGAGGAGATCCAGGACGGGCGGAGGCGCGTTTGATTCGAGGGAGTGGTGGATCTGGTCCACCTGACCAGATCCGGCGAGGGAGGAGCTCCGGCGAGGCGACGATGGCTGGGCCCGCCGGACTGGGTGGAGGAGCGCCGGGGATGGCGAGGTAGTCCGGTGGCCGGCGCTGGGCGGCGCAAGCACGGACGCTGGGCGGCGCGGCTGCCGCGACAAGGCATCTGAGGCGCATGGCGGCGGAGCAACGGCGCGGGTGGGCTGGCGAGGGGCGGCGGCACGAGGCCGGGCGAGGCGGCGGGAGCAATGGGCGCGGCAGCGGAGCCGGAGGCGGCGGGCGCGGGGCACTGGCTGGGCCAGCAGCAGCCCAGCGCGGCCGGATCTGGCTCAGCGGGCCCGCGACGGTGGGAGGCACCTTGACCGGGCGGGGTTAGCGGCGTGGCGGCATCGGATTCGTCGGGGACGGCGGGCGACATGTCCGGCGCGGTGGACGTGTCCGGCGGCGTGAGGATGAAGAAGGCTAGGGTTTGACCGGGATTTCGGGGGAGATGCACATATTTATAGGTAGAGGGAGCTAGGAGAGTCCAAATGAGGAGCGGTTTTTGGCCACGCGATCGTGATCGAACGGCGGAGGGCATGGAGGGGGTTAGGATGGGTTTTGGGCTACTTTGGAGGGGGTGTTGGGCTGCACACAAAAGAGGCTTTTACGGTTACCCGGTTAACCGTTGGAGTACCAAACGACCTCCAAATGGCACGAAACTTGACAGGCGGTCTACCGGTGCTATACCAAGGCCGCTTGGAAAACCTCGGGCCATTCCGAGAAAGTTTAACACCCACTCACAACGAGAGGCAAAAGGGGGACGCCGGGGAAACATAGGAGTGCCGGATTGCAAAACGGACAACGAGGAACATGCTCGGATGCATGAGACAAACACGTATGCAAAATTAGATGCACATGATGACATGATAAAATGCAACACACAAGCAAATGACACGGCAATGACGGTGAAAGCTGGAAGACACCTGGCGCATCGAATCCGGGGCGTTCCAGTTTGCTTTTCCTGCATGATAGATAAATATCGAGGATAATCATTGCAAGGAAGTAAATTTTCGATCACACCTGCAAACATGGATAACATGAAGCAGATAGCATTGCAGGGGGTTATTAATAGTACATGATGACCAAGTATCAACACCACAAATGGTGCTTTAAGTTTGAAATGCAAATAGTTCGAGAGCAGAGCAAAAGGCGAATGGAAACACCCTGCAGATAACCACTGATCCATCACTCGATGTTCTTCTCCCTCTTTTTGTCAACAAGTGTCAAAAAGGAAAGAGAATGCATGTGAGGAACTACTCTTCCAAAGAACCAGAGTCAGATCTTGAACTTTTCGGAGAAGCAGAACGAGCAATGGTTGAGGCCGAAGCAGGTGTTAGTGATGCAGCATGGGCTTCGAGAACAGCTTCAGGAGTAGCATTGCAATGTGCATCTTGCTTGTAGATGAACGGTCCTGTTGTGTCTTCAAGAACATCATCGGGTTTGACAAAACAGCAGGTCAGTTGAGGCAGAACGCTGAGGGAGCACTGGGGTTTGCCTTCGAATGCGAGGTACTTCAAACAACTCCAAAGGATCATATTCCTTTTTGATGCCCTTGGCAGACAGTTGCTTCCGAGAGTAATGCTTCCGCAATAGTGTCCAGGAGCGTTTCTTATATTCCTTCTCATATAGGAGAGTTTGGCGACAGTAATTGTGAAGCAAATTGATCTCAGACATCATTTCCACTTTTACTTTCCTATCGAGTTTGATATGGCTTTCTAGGGCTTGCTAAGTGCGAAGACAAATATCATATAGTGAAGGATTTTCTTCATGAGGGATTTCAACTTTTGCCTTTTTTTTTCTTTGGAACACTAGCAGAGGCCAGCATAGAAGCAGAAGTAGTGGCATGCATTGGCATCTTTCCTTTGCTTGTGTCCTTCACAATCCTGAGTGTATCACGGACTGGTGGCATATAAACTTTCGGGACATGTGGACAGTAGAACTTTTCTTCAAGGAGTTACTCAATGGCATACATGACCTACGGTGCATATGGCTCCAAGGCTTGAGGGCTATCAGCTGCACAGGCCAAGTTGCGAATGAAAAGATCTGGGGCATCAAAGCGAGTACCCTGAGCAGTGGTGAGCAGTGCATTCCCCATGATGCGATTGTTGGTTTCTGGCCTGTTAGTTGGAGTGAGGGAATTGCAGAGAATGCAGAACAATACTTTGTTCTCATATGCCAGATTCTTTGGGTTTATCTCTATGCATTCATCACCAACTAGTTCGTGATCCATCAATATGTGAAGTTGAGCTTCGGATACTTCCCAATAGTGCAACCTGTGTTCACGATCAGCATCAAATTCGCACCGAGGAAGGCTTAGCAGGGCTAGGAACTGATCAGCTGAGCACTTGATCGTTTCCTCTCCTGCCATCCATTCGAGAGTCCGTGTAGATCTATCTCCAAGTTCTCCTGAGATATACAGGGTGGCATAGAATTGATGAATCACTTCACGATTCCAGCCATGATTGAAGCGAAGGGAACTCTTCAAGAAGATTACTTCAATTTGCTCGATGGTGTGATGGAAGCATGGTAAGTTTTCGAGCTCAGCGAAATCCAGAACCAGGTGCTTGAAAACGCGATTATTTTCATACAGAATGCGAGCATAATACACAACCTATTACTTAGTCCAGAACCTTGGCAACAATGAAGTTCTTTCTCCTTCATAAGGACTAGTCCCAAAAAATTCAAGTTTCGAAAGATGAAACTGCTTGTTAAATGCAGGACCATTTGGGCCATCTTCAGCTGGGAACAGCGGAAATGTTTCCAAAGGATTTTTCAGTTGTTCTTCACTCACATTCCTGGTCTGAATATCATCAGGTGCTTGCACACTGTCCTCAATAGGCTTAAGAGGAGCACGAGGCTTCCTTGACTTATCTGACTTCTTTGATGTACCTGACTGACAAACATCTTTGCTCGCTGAACTCCTTTGGCGGCTTTCTGATTCTCAAGCACTGGGGCCTTATCTTTCGTAGTATTTTGTTCGGCAGTGGGCACAACAGCTTCTTTCTCGGACGCCTGCTGTACAATGGGTGTAGCAATTCCTTCGTGATCCATGGGCTCTTCAAATTGCTTTTCTTCCTTTTCCAACTGTGGTTCAGTGGAAACAGGAGCAGGATCAACATCCATCTGGGTAGGGGCACCTGATGATGTGACCGGGGTGGTTTTCCCTCGGGAAGCATTTAGCTCCCCCCAATCTTGTCACTCTCCTCCTTATTAGATCCGGAGCGCTCAACTTGCATTTGCTTCAGAGGCGATGGATTTTCCTTCTCAACCACTATCTCTTCATCAGTTTTGTCATCTTCGGGTTGCTACTCAGGCAAGACATTCTCTTCATTAAACTTGTTCAAAAAGATATTGCTACGTCTCGAGCTTGCGTTGGTTTTCCCCGAAGAGGAGAGGATGATGCAGCACATTAGCGTAAGTATTTCCCTCAGTTTTTGAGAACCAAGGTATGAATCCAGTAGGAGGTCACACGCAAGTCCCTCGTACCTGCAAAACACGATAGCAACTCGCAACCAACGCTTAGGGGTTGTCAATCCCTTCACGGTCACTTACGAGAGTGAGATCTGATAGAGATAATATTTTTGGTATTTTTGATAGATAGATGCAAAGTAAAAAGTAAAGGCAAAGTAAAAAAACAAAGCAAGTAAATAAAGTGATATAGATTGATATGATGATAATTGACCCGGGGGCTATAGGTTTCACTAGTGGCTTCTCTCAAGAGCATAAGTATTCTACGGTGGGTGAACAAATTACTGTTGAGCAATTGATGAAATTGAGCATAGTTATGAGTATATCTAGGCAATGATCATGTATATAGGCATCACGTCCGTGACAAGTAGATCAAACGATTCTCGCATCTACTACTATTACTCCACTCATCGATCGCTATCCAAATGCATCTAGAGTATTATGTTAAAAAGCAGTAACGCTTTAAGCAAGATGACATGATGTAGAGGATAAATTCATGCAATATGATAAATACCCCATCTTGTTATCCTCGATGGCAACAATACAATACGTTCCTTGCAACTCTTTACATCCTTGAGTAAGGACACATAAGATTGAACCCAAAGCCATGCACTTCTCCCATTGCAAGAACTACCAATCTAGTTGGCCAAACCAAACCGATAATTCAAGAGACTTGCAAAGATAACTCAATCATACATAAAAGAATTTAGAGAAGAATCAAATATTTTCCATAGATAATCTTGGATCATAAACCCACAATTCATCGGTCTCAAAAACACACCGCAAAAAGAAGATTACATCGAATAAATCTCCACAAGAGAGGGGAGAACATTGTATTGAGATCCAAAAGAGAGAAGAAGCCATCTAGCTACTAGCTATGGACTCGAAGGTCTGAAGTAAACTACTCACACTTCATCGGAGGGCTATGGTGATGATGTAGAAGCCCTCCGTGGTGGATGCCCCCCCGTGAGCTCAAACAGGCCCCAAGATGGGATCTCGTGGCTCTGAAGGTTGCGGCGGTGGAATTAGGTTTTGGCTCCTCTTCGATCGTGCGGGATCGTGAGGTATATATAGGAGGAAGGAGTACGTCGATGGAGCTTCGAGGGGCCCACGAGGCAGGGGGTGCGCCCAGGGGGGAGGGCGCGCCCTCCACCCTCGTGACCTCCTCGTGGCTTTCTTGACGGAGGGTCCAAGTCTCCTGGGTCTTATCTGATGAGTAAATCACGTTCCCGAAGGTTTCATTCCGTTTGGAATCCGTTTGATATTTTGTTTCTTCGAAATACTGAAAAAGGCAAAAAAACAGCAATTCTGGGCTGGGCCTCCGGTTAATAGGTTAGTCCCAAAAGTAATATAAAAGTGAAAAATAAAGCCCAATATAGTCCAAAACAGTAGATAAAGTAGCATGGAGCAATCAAAAATTATAGATACGTTGGAGACGTATCAAGCATCCCCAAGCTTAATTCCTGCTCGTCCTCGAGTAGGTAAATGATAAAAAAAGAATTTTTGATGCGGATTGATACTTTGGCATAATTTCAATGTAAATCTTCTTAATTGTGATATGAATATTCAGATCTGAAAGATTCAAGACAAAAGTTCATATTGACACAAAAATAATAATACTTCAAGCATACTAATCAAAGCAATCATGTCTTCTCAAAATAAGATGGCAAAAGGAAGTTCATCCCTACAAAATCATATAGTTAGGCTATGCTTCATTTTCGTCACACAAAGATGTTCCCAACTTCTATACCCCCGATGGCAAGCCAAGCAATTGTTTCATACTTAAATAATCTCAAACTTTTTCAACCTTCACGCAATACATGAGCGTGAGCAATGGATATAGCACTATGGGTGGAATAGAATATGATGATGGGGATTGTGTGGAGAAGACAAAGAAAGGAGAAAGTCTCACATCAACGAGGCTAATCAATGAGCTATGGAGATGCCCATCGATTGATGTTAATGCAAGGAGTAGGGATTGCCATGCAACGGATGCACTAGAGCTATGAGTGCTCAACAAAAGAAAACTAGTGGGTGTGCATCCAACGCGCTTGCTCACGAAGACCTAGGGCATTTGAGGAAGCCCATCGTAGGAATATACAAGCCAAGTTCTATAATGAAAAATTCCCACTAGTATGAACAAGACAACTTAAGAGACTCACTATATGAAAAACATGGTGCTACTTTGAAGCACAATAAATGAGACTCACTACATGAAGAACAAGGTGCTACTTTGAAGCACAAGTGTGGAAAAAAAGATAGTAGCATTGCCCTTTTTTTTGGGCCTTCCTTTTTTTATTTTGGCCTTTCTCTTTTTCTTATTTGGGCAATGCTCTAATGATGATCATCACACTTTCATTACAACATAAGAATTACAACTCGATACTAGAACAAGATATGACTCTATATGAATGCCTCCGGCGGTGTACCGGGATGGTGCAATGAATCAATAGTGACATGTATGAAAAATAATGCATGGTGGCTTTGCCACAAATACGATGTCAACTACAAGATCATGCAATGGCAATATGACAAAAGTAGTGCATGTCACGATGATGATGGTGGAAGTTGCATGACAATATATCTCGAAATGGCTATGGAAATGCCATGATAGGTAGGTATGGTGGCTGTTTTGAGGAAGATAATAGGAGGTTTATGTGTGATAGAGCGTATCGTACCATGGGGTTTGGATGCACCGGCGAAGTTTGCACCAACTCTCAAGGTGAGAAAGGGCAATGCACGGTACCGAAGAGGCTAGCAAAGGTGGAAAGGTGAAAGTGCGTATAATCCATGGACTCAACATTAGTCAAAAGAACTCATATACTTATTGCAAAAATTTAGAAGTCATCAAAAATCAAGTACTACGCGCATGCTCCTAGGGGGATAGATTGGTAGGAAAAGACCATCGCTCGTCCCCGACCACCACTCATAAGGATGCACAAGCCAGGTACACTTCTTGTTTCAAATTTGTTACATAACTTTAACCATACGTGCATGCTACGGGACTTGCAAACTTCAACACAAGTATTTCTAAAATTCATAATCTACTAGCACGACTTTGATATTATTACCTCCACATCTCAAAACAATTATCAAGCATCAAACTTATCTTAGTATTCAACGCACTCAAAAGGAAGTTTCACATATCTTGAATACCAAGTATATTAACATTAAGCAAATTACCATGCTATTAAAGACTCTCAAAATAATCTAAGTGAAGCATGAGAGATCAAGTTTCTTTAAAACAAATCCACCACCGTGCTCAAAAAGATCTAAGTGAAGCACTAGAGCAAAAATTATCACGCTCAAAAAGATATAAGTGAAGCACTATGAGCAAACTATCAAGCTCAAAAGATATAAGTGAAGCACATAGAGCATTCTAACAAATTTCAATTCATGTATGGCTCTCTCAAAGGGTGTGTACAGCAAGGATGATTGTGGTAAACTAACAAGCAAAGACACAAATAATACAAGACGCTCCAAGCAAAACACATATCATGTTGGTGAATAAAAATATAGCTCCAAGTAAATTACCGATGGAAGTGGACGAAAGAGGGGATGCCTTCCGGGGCATCCCCAAGCTTTGACTTTTTGGTGTCCTTGGATTATCTTGGGTGTGCCATGGGCATCCCCAAGCTTAGGCTCTTGCCACTCCTTTTTCCATAATCCATCAAAAGAATTCACCCAAAACTTGAAAACTTCACAACACAAAACTCAACAGAAATCTCGTGAGCTCCGTTAGAGAAAGAAAACAAAAGACTACTTCAAGGTACTGTAATGAACTAATTCTTTATTTATATTGGTGTTAAACCTACTGTATTCCAACTTCTCTATGGATCATAAACTATTTTACTAGCCATAGATTCATCAAAATAAGCAAACAACACACGAAAAACAGAATCTGTCAAAAACAGAACAGTCTGTAGCAATCTGTAACTAAGGCAAACTTCTGGAACTCTAAAAATTCTACCAAAATAGGAAGTCCTGGAAAATTTGCTTATTGATCAGCAGGAAAAAGAATCAACGCAAAATCACTCTCCAGTAAAAAATGGCAGCTAATTTTGTGAGCGCTAAAGTTTCTGTTTTTCAGCAGAATCAAATCAACTATCATCGTAGGTTATCCTATAGGTCCTACTTGGCACAAACACTAATTAAAACATAAAACCACATCCAAACAGAAGGTAGATGGATTATTTATTCCTAAACAGAAGCAAAAACAAAAAACACAAAATAAAATTGGGTTGCCTCCCAACAAGCGCTATCATTTAACGCCCCTAGCTAGGCATAAAAGCAAGGATAGATCTAGGTTGTGCCGTAATAATAAGATAGATCTTGAAAGCTCATCTCATATTCCCTACGTTCGGCAGCAAGTTTCCTTTGAGGCAAGCAAAAATAATCAAAAGGGCTAAATTTAGCGGGACAAAAATCCCCAAGATCAATCACGGGAGGAACGGGTTCCTCCCTTGGCCCTTCATAGTGCACAACTATTTCATCACTGAAAGCATTCTTTGGGCAAAATCTTGTGAGCTTATACTCGAGAGAGTATCCTAGCTCATTATTTCTAAGGGCAAAATCATTATTAAGCTCGTTAATGCAATCAACTAAGACATTGATAGGGACCTTTTTTCTAAGGTTTTCATTGAAAGCGACATAGTTCGAAGATTGAAAACGTCTAATTTCCTCTTGATCATAGAGGATTGCTTCTATGGGTGGACGACCAGTATCCACCCTATAGTGCAAAAAGATTTCTTTGGCTTCTCTTATGATAAATCTAAATTCATGAGCCAAAAAGATAGTAACAGCGCGCTTAATAGAAGAGTGCTCAATATTAGAGAATTCTAAGAAAATTCTCTGTATGCAAGGGTGCATATGCATAAATTGTCTTTCAAGTTCAACCACAAGCATAACTATAGCATCCGCAAGGCTACTGGTTCTATGGAGAATAGAACAGCCCATGGAAGGTAAAGCACCGGCACAAGTAAAGAAATCTTGAATAACGCCTTTGCCAATGATGTTACCACTACCGATTCAAAACTTTTTGGTATGCAAGATAGGAGGTTCATCGGCCGGAGCCTCGGGATTTTCTGTATTATCATTGTTGTCCATATCGACGATAATCTCCCCAATTTCAGACATAGCGGTAGAAAAAGTAAGGCGGAAGAAAGCAAACAAAAGGGAAAGGTGGAGGAGATTGGGAAAGAGAGGGCAAATAAACGACAAGGGTGAAGTGGGGGAGAGGAAAACGAGAGGCAAATGGCAACTAATGCAATGCGAAAGATAGGGATTGTGATGGGTACTTGGTATGTTGACTTTTGCGTAAGCCTCCCCGACAACGGCACCAGAAATCCTTTTTGCTACGTCTCGAGCTTGTGTTGGTTTTCCCCGAAGAGGAGAGGATGATGCAGCACAGTAGCGTAAGTATTTCCCTTAGTTTTTGAGAACCAAGGTATCAATCCAGTAGGAGGTCATGCGCAAGTCCCTGTACCTGCACAACACGATAGCAACTCGCAACCAATGCTTAGGGGTTGTCAATCCCTTCACCGTCACTTACGAGAGTGAGATCTGATAGAGATAATATTTTTGGTATTTTTGATAGATAGATGCAAAGTAAAAAGTAAAGGCAAAGTAAAAACAAAGCAAGTAAATAAAGTGATATAGATTGATATGATGAGAATAGACCCGGGGGCCATAGGTTTCACTAGTGGCTTCTCTCAAGAACATAAGTATTCTACGGTGGGTGAACAAATTACTGTTGAGAAATTGACAGAATTGAGCATAGTTATGAGTATATCTAGGCAATGATCATGTATATAGGCATCACGTCCGTGACAAGTAGATCGAAACGATTCTGCATCTACTACTATTACTCCACTCATCAACTGCTATCCAGCATGCATCTAGAGTATTAAGTTAAAAAACAGAGTAACACGTTAAGCAAGATGACATGATGTAGAGGGATAAATTCATGCAATATGATAAATACCCCATCTTGTTATCCTCGATGGCAACAATACAATACATGCCTTGCAACTCTTTACATCCTTTGAGTAAGGACACAAGATTGAACCCAAAGCCATGCACTTCTCCCATTGCAAGAACTACCAATCTAGTTGGCCAAACCAAACAGATAATTCAAAGAGACTTGCAAAGATAACTCAATCATACATAAAAGAATTCAAAGAAGAATCAAATATTTTCCAAAGATAATACTGGACCATAAACCCACAATTCATCGGTCTCAACAAACACACCACAAAAAGAAGATTACATCGAATAGATCTCCACAAGAGAGGGGGAGAACATTGTATTGAGATCCAAAAAGAGAGAAAAAGCCATCTAGCTACTAGCTGTGGACTCGAAGGTCTGAAGTAAACTACTCACACTTCATCGGAGGGGCTATGGTGATGATGTAGAAGCCCTCCGTGGTGGACGCCCCCTCCGGCGGAGCTCCGGAACAGGCCCCAAGATGGGATCTCATGGATACAGAAGGTTGCGGCGGTGGAATTAGGTTTTTGGCTCCTCTTCTGATTGTACGGGGATACGTAGGTATATATAGGAGGAAGGAGTACGTCGGTGGAGCTTTGAGGGGCCCACGAGGCAGGGGGGCGAGCCCAGGGGGGAGGGCGCACCCTCCACCCTCGTGACCGCCTCGTGGCTTTCTTGACGGAGGGTCCAAGTCTCCTGGGTCTTATCTGATGAGTAAATCACGTTCCCGAAGGTTTCATTCCGTTTGGACTCCGTTTGATATTCCGTTTCTTCGAAATACTGAAAAAGGCAAAAAAAACAGCAATTCTTCGAAATGATTCATATCTTGACGACATTTCTCAACCAATATTCTTGTTTCCGAAACAACGTCCATTAGGGATTGGACTTGTGTCTGGAGCACAGATATATCACTCTGTCTAGTAGGAAGATTTTGTTCAGTAGGCGATTTGGACGAGGTTACCTTGACAACCAACCCAGAATTATGCAGGAAGGTGCTTTTTGCGCTGTTAGTGGAGAGATACTGAAGCACTGCAGCAAGAGGTGACATTGTGCCTGTGGTAGCCTCGTCACCTTCAGGTGGTTGTGGCTGTTCAATCATTTGTTCCATAGCTTCCTGAAAGTTTGAACTTGTAGATTAGTGTACCAGATAAGTTACTAATGAGACAAAAAGAAACAAAGTAGGTTAAACGTTTATACATAACTTATTTTGGTGAACTACTGTAATACATTATCATGTATTGTAGTGCCAACTACATAATAAAATCACTTTCGGAACATATGTCCATGTAGCATGCCTAATGTATTGTCTATTTCCTCACATTCGTTGACATCTAAGGATAAAGAGACATGGTTTAAAGTAGGATGAACATAGTATGACATCATTCATATCATGGGAAAACAGATATAAAACAAACATGCTATTTTATCATTGTGTGCGCACGTGAGCATAACAACTAGATTACAGATCAAGACCAAAAGAATATCATTCATCTCTTTTAAACCATGTAAGGTGAAATGATACGTTAAGACAACTATGTATAAAAGTGAACAGAGTAACTGACATTGGCTGCAAACCAAGTAGTTAAATGAACACATCACAGTACCAATCAGTTCAAGGCAGGAGGGGTAAGGACTTACAACAGCGGCTTGAACTCGTGTGCTCATGCCCTTCATCTTGCTGGTGTGTCAATCCTTGAAGATTTGCACTGCATTTGGTTCAGGTTCTTTTTGGTCCGCACGGGCTTTCCTCTGTATTTGGAACAAGTCAATATAGATACGATAATATGGCACAAAAAAAAGAAGGAAGTAGCAGCTATTTACAAGAGCCTCGCAGTGTGAAATATATCTACGAGATCCTGTTGTCTGTTGGAATTTAACTTTAGAACGGTTGGTTTTATTCTTCAAACAGTTAGCCTAGAAGAAGATACACTTGTAAGGCACATACATAAATACAAGTTCAATATGTGGTCTGATCAAATACATATAGCCTACCTGATACTTTGGATCAAACCAGTGTTTAACGAGGGTTGTCCAGTCTTCATCTGTAATATATTCCACTGGAGATGTTTGGGCGATTTCATTGTTAGCCTTGCCTTCAAAGTGAGATTTTCTAAGGTGGTACCGATACTATCGCAGAGCAGAATGAAAAACATGAGTGCATGCTTGTTTAGTTGCATCATCTTTCAGATCCAACTTGAACCTCATCTGTTGAACAAAGAATGTGAGTCTTATTAGGAGGAAGCTAGAAAGTATGGGATAGAGCAAGACAATATTACTAATTGCGATGAATAACATTACTTACGAATAAATGGTCAAGGAAGGTGTTAAACCGGGTATTGTCTTTCTCATTCCTGTACTGGATCCATGTTGGGAGGATACATGCATGACACCTAACGGCAATGGCTGCCTATGATACTAACTTGGCTGACTCTGTAGCATCATGTGGCCTTTTTAAACCTGCCTCAAAATGGATCTCCATTCTTCCTCCTTTAGATTTTGTTAATCTGTCAAGCATTATCCCTGATGTCTGTTTCCGCTTGCGCTGTGGTGCTAGTTCAACAACGAATATGGAAAGTGTTAGTGTACATCTAACTGCGAGAGTACATATAAAGGAGCATGCAACTTCAACTTGACTCGGTCAGGTACCGTCTTGGTGTTGATGCTCATGAGGTTCATCTGATCTTGCCAAGTCCTGTTGTGTCAGCAGTGCTTCGGAAGTAGTGTTTGGTGTGAAGGCAGCTTGGGAACTGGACAGTTCCAGAGCAAACGAACGAGTAACTAGTTGAGATGTTGGTACAGTTGAAGCGGATGCTGCAGCTGGTGGAGCAGGTGATACTGTGTTTGTAGATTTAGCCGGTGGACTTGGACCTTCTACTGGACTATAAGTACCAGCAGAATCTCGATGGCAGATCCTTTTCCGTTTCACCCGACGAGTAATAGCACTCCCTATTATATTATTTTCCTTGCTCTTTTTTGACTTTGCCATGTCAAGCTATACCCACAACACAAAAGAATAAAATCACTCTTCAGAACTCATTGATGCATGATACAGACAAGCAATACTTTGATGTAAGACAACCGTATGAGGATGGAATATGTAAGAAAAACAGGATGGCATGACATATTCACAGCTACGATGTGCAAACTAAGCAGAAGTATTTTCAAGAAAATAGAAGTAATGCAAGCTAGACACCATATGAAAGATGCAACCAATATTATTCTGCCAAGTTAAAAGTGTCTTGTCATAAGTGGCAGTTCGAAAAATTAGAAGCAGTACAACGTAGAAATCAATGCAAGATGCAACCACTATCAAACTGCTATGTTAAAAGCGTCCAATCATGAGTGACTGATGCGGGATACACAACAGCAGTACTTTGATGTAAGAACGTGGTATGATAGATAGATGCAGTGTATTCTAGACACAGAAAGCCATGTCATATGCACATGTATAACGTATAAACTCAGCAGGTGCAATTTAATCAAAATAGAAGAAATACAGGCTAGACAACATATGCAACATGAAACCAATTATCACACTGTCAACTTAGAGCAAGCACCTGCGATGGTGGAGTATGGGAGATGAACTCATCATGTAGACTTGGGACTTCAACTTCATTAGCAGTAGCAGTGGCAAATCTAGAGAGTCTCTGTTTGCGTCGGTGCGGACGACCACCAACATCCCCTAACCTACTCTTTTCCTTCCTATTTTCTGATATTGCCTTATGAAGTCAAAACCACAAGAAGATGAATAAAATTAGCTCTGCATAACTGGTTGATGCATGATACAGACGAACACCACTTTGATGTAAGGCAAGTGCAGGATAGGAGGATGGAATATATACAAAAAAAGGCAGCATTTCATATTCAAACGTACGATAGGAGGATGGAATATGTATGGAAAAACAGTAAGCGGAAGGCACTTCAACAAAATTAGAAGAAATGAAAGCTAGGCACCATATGAACATGCAACCAATATCACTCTATCAGGTAAAAAGTGTCTCGTCGTAAGTGCCATTTCAAGAAATTAGAAGCAGTATGCAACCTACATCACAGTCCAAAGTTAAATGTGTCTTATGGGTAAGTGATCATTTCAGGTATAAGTTGTAAGCTACGCAGATGCAATTCAACATAATCAGAAGCAATACAAACTGGACATCATACAGAAAACGCAACCACATATAACAGTTCCAAGTAAGAGCAAGCACCTGTGATGGTGGAGTAGGGGAGATGTGCTCATCATGTACACGTATGTTCTAGAAACAAGAACACGTGTCATATTCACAGGCATTATGTGTGAAGTAAGCAGATGCAATTCAAGTTAGAAGCAATACAAGCTAGACATCATACGCAACATGCAACCACATATAATAGTGCCAAGTTAGAGCAAGCACCTGTGATGGTGGAGTAGGGGAGATGTTCTCATCATCTACACAGCTACGTTGACTGTCCAGCCTTGTGTTGTCTTGCGAATCTTGTTGGGAGGATGGCGGAGTAGAATCTGTAGAGACCCCCTGTTTGAGTTGCTCCGAAGGACCACCATCATCCACTGTCGGACTAATTTCCTTCAGCTGTAATGATTTTGAATTGTGAAGTCAAACCGATAAGAAAAAGGAATAAAATTCGCTCTTCAGAACTCATTCATGCATGATACTGACGAACACTACTCGGATGAAAGGCAAACACATGATGCGAGGATGTAATATGTATGAAAAACAGGATGGTGTGACATATTCACACCTATGATGTGGTAACTAAGCAGAAGGCATTTCAACAAATTAGAAGCACTGCAAGCTAGACACCATATGAAAGATGCAACTAATATCACTCTGCCAAGTTCAAACTATATGGCGTTTCAACAAATTATAAGCAGTACATGCTAGAAATCATATGCAAGACACAACAATATCACAGTGGCGACTTAAAGGTGCCTTATCATAAGTGACTGATGCGGGATATGCAAGAATAGTAGTCTGATGTAGAAACAGGAACACATGTCATATTCACAGGCATTATGTGTAAAGTAAGCAGATGCAATTCAACAAAGTTAGAAGCAATACAAGCTAGACATCATACGCAACATGCAACCACATATAATAGTGCCAAGTTAGAGCAAGCACCTGTGATGGTGGAGTAGGGCAGATGTGCTCATCATCTACACAGCTACGTTGACTGTCTAGCCTTGCGTTGTCTTGCGAATCTTGTTGGGAGGATGGCAGAGTAGAATCTGTAGATAACCTCCGTTTCAGTTTCTCGGAAGGACCACCATCATCCAATGCCTTGCCAATTTCCTTCAGCTTTATTGATTTTGCATTGTGAGGTCATACCGACAAGAAAAATGAATATAATTCGCTCTTCAGAACTCATTCATGCATGATACTGACGAACACTACTCTGATGAAAGGCAAAGTCATGATACGAGGATGGAATATGTACGAAAAAATGGACGGCTTGACATATTCACACGTATGATGTGGTAACTAAGCAGAAGGCACTTAAACAAATTAGAAACACTGCAAGACACCATATGGAAGGTGCAATCAATATCACTCTGCCAAGTTAAAACTGTCTCGTCATAGGTGGCGTTCATCAAACTAGAAGCAATACATGCTAGAAATCATATTCAAGACGCAAACCAATATCACACTGCCAACTTAAAGGTGTCCCATCATAAGTGACTGATGCAGGATACACAAGAAGAGTAGTTTCATGTAAGAACATGGTGTGATAGACAGATATAGTATGTACCAAAAACAGGAAAGCGTGTCATATTCACATGTATCATGTGTAAGCTAAGCAGATGCAGTTTACACTAATTAGGAGCAATATGAGCTAGACACCATATGCAACATGCAACCAGATATCACACTGCCAAGTTAGAGCAAGCACCTTGGATGGTGGAGTAGGGGAGCGGAGACTTGGACCTTGTAATGCACTTTTAGTACAAGGAGAATCGGTACAGATGCTCCATTTATGTTGCTACAGAGGACCACCATCATCGCCTTCCTTACTCTTTTCCTTCCTCTTTCTTGATTTTTCCTTGTCAAGTCAAACCCACAAGAAAAAGGAATAAAATTTGCTCTTCAGAACTCATTGATGCATGATACTGACGAACACTACTTTCATTTAAGGCAGCCGCATGATAGGAGGATGGAATATGTATGAAAAACAGGACGGCGTGACATATTGACATGTATAATGTATAAAGTGTAAACTAAGCACAAAGTGCTTGAACTTGTTAGAATCGATGCAAGCTAGAAACCATATGAAAGATGAAACCAATATCACTCTGCCAAATTAAAAGGGTGCCCTAACAAATGTATTTGACCAAATTAGACGCAATACATGGCAACATGCTAGAAATAATATGCAATATGCAACGAATAAAGGTGACTCATCGTAAGTGATTGATGCAGGATACAGAAGAGAGGTAGTTTCATGTAAGAACAAGGTTAACACATAGATGTAGTGTGTACCAAAAATAGGAAGGCATGTCATATTCACAGGTATAGTGTGTAAACTAAGCAGATGCAATTTACCCTCATTAGAAGCATTACAAGCTGGACACCGTATGCAACATGCAACCACATATCACACTGTGAAGTTAGAGCAAGCACCTGTGATGGTGGTGTAGGGGAAGTGCGGTCTTCAGGTACAGAGCTACGTTCAATATCTTCATTTAGGCTTGCTGTTTCTTGAGAATCATGTGAATATGATGAAATTGCATTCTTTATAGGGACAATTGCATTTTTATCCCTAGTTGGTTCCTACCCACGGGTTTTGCCCTTACTTTTCGAGCTTGCTCAGTTTTGCCCTTACTTTTTCCATCGAGGTCCCTCAAATGCCCTTTGACCGTTTGACCAAAACTTTGAAAATTCATAACAAATTCATACGAACTCAGAAAAATGCAAATAAGATATCAAAATGTTTAGATAAACATTACCTTTATGGGCATATCATTTGCATTCAAGACAAAAGCATCATTTAAACTACCCGAGGTAATTAATGTTATTAACATTATTAAAAATAAATAGGTATAAACAATATTTTTTTCATGAATAAAAATTACATGCAAATGTAGGTGAATTTTTCTGAACATCCTGATAACTTATTTGCATCTTTCTGAGTTTGTATCAACTTGTTATGAATGTTCTAATGACTTTGACCATTATTTGGAAACTTCATAACAAGTTGATACGAACTCAGGAAAATGCAAATAAGGTATCGGATGTTCGAAAACATCACCTACATTTGCATATAATTTTATTCACGAAAAATATTGTTTATACCTATTTATTTTTAATAATGTTAATAACATTAATTACCTCGTAGTTTAAACGATGCTTTTGTCCTGAATGCAAATGATATGCCCATAAAGGTAATGTTTATATGAACATTTTGATATCTTATTTGCATTTTTTGAGTTCATATGAATTAGTTATGAATTTTCAAAGTTTTGGTCAAACGTCAAAGGGCATTCGAGGGACCTTGATGGAAAAAGTAAGGCAAAACTGAGCAAGCTCAAAAAGTAAGGGCAAAACCTGGGTAGGAACCAACTAGGGTAAAATGCAATTGTCCTTCTTTATAAGAGTATTATGCCTCATATTAACTCATGCTGCGTGTTGTCTCATCATAAGCGATAGATACAGGATACACAAGAATAGTAGTTTGATGTAAGAACATGGTGTGATAGGCAGATGTAGTATGTACCAAAAACAGGAAGGCATGTCATGTTCACATGTATAATGTTTAAGCTAAGGAGATGCAATTTAACAAATTAGGAGCATTGATGAGGGATACACAAGAAAAGTAGTTTAATGTAAGAACATGGTTAATAGAAAGACGTAGTATGTACCAAAAACAGGAAGGCATGTCATATTCACAGGTATAATGTGTTAACTAAGTAGATGCAATTTACCCTAATTAGAAGCATTACAAGGTAGACACCATATGCAACATGCAACCACATATCACATTTGCCAAGTAAGAGCAAGCACCTGCGATGGTGGTGTGGGGAATTATGGTGATCAACTAGAGAGCTACGTTGACTATCTTCATTTAGCCTTGTTGTTTCTTGAGAATCATGTGGGGAGGATGACCTTGCACTCTTTAAACAGTAGTAGGGCGTCTCACAGTAACCACTCGGGTGTCTGTCTCATCATAAGTGATTGACGAGGATACATAAGAGCATTAGTTTGATGTATGAACATGGTTAATAGACATATGTAGTATGTATCAAAAACAGGAAGGCATGCCATTATCAAAGGTATAATGTGTAAAGTAAGCAGACGCAATTTAACCAAATTGGAAGCAATACAAGCTAGACACCATATGCAACATGCAACCACATTTGACAGCGCAAAGTTAAAGCAAGCACCTGGGATGGTTGTGTGTGGCAATTGAGATCATCAACTGCAGAGCTGCGTTTATTGTCTCCAACTGCTGACACTGCACCCATTAGAGCATTGAAACGCTTAGTGCTTATCTTCGAATTACACTGGAGCGACTTTTGTCTTTTCTTTTCTACATTCGTCAACACTGCGTCAGAGTCTAAAATACCCATGCATAAAAAAACAATAGTGTGAGTATGGGTGAAGTGTGTGCACAATTAGTATAGTGTAAAGGTAGCAGATAGCAGGTCGTGAGAAATAAATGACGGGAGACATATGATAGCTCTACAACATGCATGGCACACTAAATTACTACAGGATTCTATGAAAATAACAGTCCACTGAAAGCAAATAGGTCAGTCCATTTTTTCTGCACCGTCCGATGTACAAAGAAAAGGCAGATCGCCTTCATCTACCTCCAGCCAGTCAGTGTTGACGATCTTCCTCGAAACGACAGCGACCACCAGCCCAGTATTCCTCCCCTGCCTGCGCCCTCCCCTCGACCTCACCGCACCGCCGTGCTTGGCACCGCCCCCGGCCATCCATTCAAGCCCCGCCGACCTCCAGATCGGGCACAAGCAGCTCCTGCGCCCCACACCCCTATGATAGACACCGATGCGCTTCTTCCCCGGGGAACAGGTGGACTAGGTGCTCCGTGCGCCTAAGTGGGTGCTGCTTCTTTTAGTTGCGGTTCGACTAACCCTGAATTGAAATCCAGGCGGGCTACTGACCTCTAGCAAAGGTGAAATAGTAAAAGGGAGGAAACCTTGTGCATTTAGTATCACGAAGAAGATGCAGTAAGAAGCGCTCAACTAGTTTCTTTCGTGGGATGAGTATGGTGTGAGTGGAGACGTAAGATTTGCACGAATAAGGGAAGAGGAGTACCTCTTTCTGCTGGCAGTGATGTGTTCTCCTTCTATTTTTCCAACGATCTTCTTGTTGTTCGCCGGAAACCAGAAGTTGTGGAGAACGATGCAGCCTTGGACGAACCCATGGACAAGTTGTTGAGTGTGGTGCGGTGGCCGTCTGTTGGCGGCGGGGAAGCCGATCCGAGGCGGCGAACAATGGCGTAGCGGGAACAGCTCCGGTGCGGTGGACGGTTGCGACAGTGGAGCCGCAGCAGTGAGCCGCAGGACGGCGTGGTCGGAGTGGTTCTGGTACGGCGCACGTCGGCGTCGGCGTCGTGGAGGCAGCTCTGCCTCGGCTTTAGCTGCTAAGTCCTTGAGGGCGTTGCGGTTGCGGTTGCGTTGGACGACGACGTCGGGGTACCGGCTCCGGCGTGATGGAGGAGGGCGGCGGTGGATTGGCCGCTATGGGGTGGAGGGCAGAGGAGGCTGGGGTTTGGCAGCTGGTGGAGAGGGCGTTTTCGTGCCCACGGAGTATGAATGGGGAAACAGAGGGAGGCGGGGGACTAAGGAGGAACAATGTTTTGGTTTGAGACGCGCTTGTTTGAAATTTGGGGAAAGTTACAAACTTTGCCCCCATCTAAAATTTCGGACATATTGCGGGTTGGGGGTAGGATAGTCATGCCAGGTGTCCTAAATGTGGGCGGGATAGAGTTCGGCCGAGCGCATGGGTGTTTAGGCGCCCACGGCGTATGAATGCTTCTCGGAGGCGGTTGAGACTGGCGTCTTGGTGAAGTTACAAACCTACCCCGGTTTAGACCTTTGGACATCGGGCCGATAGGCCACACGTGCCAGAGTCAGGACAGTAATTTCCTACCACCAAACATTAGTCTCGCGCGGTTTCGGGTGACCAGAGGCCTATTTGGCGCTTCGTTCAATATTTGGGAGCAGAATCATTAACGTTTTCGGTTCTCTTGAACTGAACTTTCAGGATTTGTCAAACTTCACAAATCTTTACTCTTGAAAATCCTAAAGCTACGATTATTTTGGAATGGAGGGGTACATTTGAATATACATTGTACACGAGTATATATTAAAAAATATGCAACTTACCTCAGTTCATGCATGGTTCCAGATATAATCTCCTTGGTTGCAAAAAAATGTTAGATATGCGTATGAATATATATAGCATGTTCAAACTCACAACAAAGATTGATGCCCCCTTTTACATCTGATTTACAAATGCCATTATCTCGGTTCAAATAGATGAATGCACTTCCTATGAATTCAAATCTTCTAAACCCCCTTTATGTTGAATTCGACATGTATTCTATTTCGTAGCTAGCAATTTGGAATGTATCCATCCAAGTGACAAATGTATAAAGTGCTTCACACTAATAACATGGAGTGCACTAATTAATGTTTATATATGAATTGCAAAAGCATCCATTGCCTGTATTTCAAACCTCTCTCACTCTATGGATCGATAATATGAAATAAACACACGCACATGCTAGAATTCAATAGAGTATGGGTGTCTGATAGAACGATTTTCGTCCATACGCAATTTGCAAAATTCATGATCTCATCCAAAAATAATAATGCCATTTATATTTTAATTTAATGCGTAGAACCGCCTTTTACACGTAGATGTACTATGCCTCGGCCCGTTCGCACAAACGCGTTATATATCTCTCTATCTAACGCATAAGTGCACACACTTTATATGCATCGGCATTTCTCTTTCACACATGCTCACAATCTCTCTCGGGGTGTCGGGTGTCTCACGACATGCTCTCTCTGCTTCTCTCTCTCTTCGACTACTATGTACCACTCTTTTCACTAATCTCAGTTGGAAAACACTATTTCTCTCACATGCATATATACACACGCACGGTCTCTACTAGCCCTTTATACGCACATATATGTGCCTACGTGTCTCCCACACGCATATTATCTTTAGGACTCATACACACATTGCCCCCGACACACCTCTCTCTTAGTAGTTGGCGATATGATTTCATCATATCATTCGTAGGATATCCCTGGCTGTTAGGCTGGATGGTATCTGAGGCAAAGTTTTACCCTAGTTCAGATCGGGCCCTTGCGGTTGAAGAAAGAGCCTACTCCTGGTATCAGTATATTAGTGATAGGGTGTGTACAAAGTACGTGAATACCAGGCATTGTGCGTGTGTGTATACTATCGACGAACTAGCCCCCAAGCTTGTATAACATACTGGGGGCTTAGGGTTACAAATCATATATAGTCGGCTTATCACCAGTGGGGATAGAGTCCTCTGCGACTCTGGTAGCTTCGTGTTGTACGCCGAGTCCTCCACATGGATCTTCGTATAACATGTCTCGGTCCAACCTATATGTGGCGCAGGATGGAACCGACCCATGAGTCTTCATGTTGACCAACCACAACTTGAAATGATGTGCCCACCACACCACACACGCAATCGGCCACTAAGAAAATAAGCATATACTATAGTACAACGATATTTAGCTCATGATACGTCTCCATATTTTGTTGATGACACTGACGGACTTTGCATTTGATGCGTGCTCCGTATTTGGTTGACGACACTTACGGTCATTGTATTTGAAGCGAAAGCACGATATGGTCACTGGACTTCAGAATAAGCTCATCACGGTCACCACATACATTTTGTCGTGCTAACCAACATGTGGTTGGATGGTTAGGAGGACAATGGTTTCTCGAGCCCACCAAGGTTAAAGTCCCGGTGCTCGCATTTATCTTGTGTTAATTTTAGTATTTTCCGGCGATGTACGGCCAGTGGGAGGAGACGTTCCACTCGACTACGAGGCACCTATGGTGACTTCATAAAATCTCAATATCATATATGCTGGCCCACTCTCTCGAAGGTGCTCATAGGGGTAGGGTTTGCGTGTGTGTGCTTATAGCGGTGAGTGCTTGCGCATATATATGAGCCCTTGTGCCTGTACCATGTTAAACAAATACATGTCATGATTATACGGTCACTAGCTCACCCGTACAACTTCATATTTTATTGATGACACAATCAATTGACCAGTCAAACGTTCCACGCGGCGCAACTAGTGTTGCACCATTGGGGCACGTAACCGTGGGGCCCACCTGTCAGCCCGTCTATGAAAGAAAGAAATGGTAGTTTGAGTCTGTACTGTGTTAATAAAATAGGAGTACATTTTAGGGTGATCATACGGTCACTGGCTCACCATACAGCTCCGTAATTTGTTGATAACACGATCAATTGACCAGTCAAACGGTCCACATTCAGCAGCGCACATTACCATAGGGCCCACCCGTCAGCGGGTATATGAAGGACAAAAATGGTAATAAATTAGTGGTCGGTGGGTATTCGAAGTTGTGAGACCTCTGGTTGGCAGTCGTCGGCGGTTGGCGGGGGGCGTTGATTGGGCGGTGGGGTGGGGAGCGCCGGAGAAAAAGCTCGGCGCGGGAGGGGGGGCTAGAGGGATGGCTGGTGCGTCGGTGGACCGGCGATGGGGAGTGGTTTCGAGGAGGGCGGGGCGGCTTGGCGGCGCGGGCCGGCCGCGGGCGGCGGGGGCTGGTGGTTCGGCTGGTGGTGGCTGGCGGCTCAGGGGGTGGAGTCTGATGATAAACTGGAGGGAAAATCTAATGACCAGAGATGAAAAAGTCAGTCGGCTGACGTGTAGCCTCACCCCGCACATGCCGGCGTTCTGGGAATGGGGGTCCCCAGACTTGCCTGCCTGCGGCCTGCGGCGTGGCTCAAGTGGGGGCCCAGTGCGGCCCAGCTTCATCAGCCCAAGCTCAAGACCCTCGCAAGGGGCCAAGCCTCGCAGGGAGGACGACAGGAAGCTTCCTTACGAGAAGCCTCATCTGGCAGGCTCGCGAGGAGGCGGAGAGATCAAGGCAGGGTACCTCGCGAGGAACCCGTGACGCAAGCCATGACGATCGAGACCAGGCGGGCGCCCGAGTAGCGCCGCCTCAGAAGGTCCTTGTTTCCCCTTCGGTTCAAAGGGGGCAAGCACAGGCCAAGGCATCAGGCAAAGGTTACCGTTTCGGTGCAACAAGACCAAGACCAGCAGAACAGCAGGATGGAGGTCATCGTGGAGCCCAGGACGGCGTCATCGTCAGAGCCTTTGGCAGCCGAAGACCAACTTTAGTCAGGATAAGTGTACTAGATGTTCCCCTTCAAAATGGACAATTGTTGGCGCCCTTCCCGCTCATTATTTGGGAAGAGGCCCAGGGCCTCCCCCTATAAATAGAGCTAGCCACCACAAGGAAAGGGGGGATCGATCAGAGAGAGAGAGAGAGAGAGATAGGGAGAGAGATAAAGAGAGAGAGAGAGAGAGGGAGAGAAGCGACTGAACTCACCGAAGCAGTTCATCGCATCAGCTCAAGAATAGCCCCTCGCGAGGCTGTTCTCCCTTTGTATTGTTCGTCATCAGCCCCTGAGGCAATCCACCACACCACAAACTAGAGTAGGGTATTACACCACAACGCTGGCCCGAACTAGTATAAACCTTGTGTCCCTTGTGTGTTCTTTGCGAGCCTCGAAACGTGAGCTGGTAGGGGAAAGATCTTCATGCGCACCCCAGTGTTCGAACCTCAAGGGTCTGCCAGAACCTGAAATCCAACATTTGGCACGCCAGTTAGGGGTGTGCCGGAATCTTTCTTCCGCTGGTCGCGTGTGATCTTCCGTCGTATCCATGTCTGACGCTCGCCGAGCCCGCGCCGAGCGTCGGGCTGATCTCGCCGCTCGAGTCGCCCAGACGGCTCCCGTCGGCGGACGCCCCCGTCGTTCCCCGTCGTCTGCCGCCAACGCCGCCACCAGCCCGACGGGGAATGAGCAGCGGGCCTCGTCCCTGCATCCTTCGGTGCGGCGGGAAGGCCGCACCGCCTCCTCGTCGCTGACTCCAGCCAGTTCGTCATCCCACGCCCGTTGCGCCCCCACGGACGCGCACGCCGCGCTGCTCCTGGCACGTGAGCTCCTGCACTACCGTCCCATCGATGACCTCTGCGAGGACTGGCTCGACCACATCACCGAGCTCGTCAGTGCTGCAGGGGGCTCCCCTGCGCCATCCCTCTCGCTGCCTCGCCCTCCACCCTGCACAGGAGGCGAGGATCAGGAGGTGCCTCCGCCACCTCCTCCCCAAGAAGGCGCCCTGGCTCCAAGGCGCGCGGCCCCAGGACGAGACCCTCCGCGTTCGGTGCCTGCGCGACAAGAAAGGAGCTGCCAAGAGATCCCTCGCCCCCAAGAAGGTGCTCGCGTGGTCCCAGCATCGGCGCACCATGACCGCATCCCTGCACCACCACGTCAAGATCCCGCGTTGCTCCAGGCAGCAGTGCGCGGGAATTTCCAGGAGCAAGCCCCGCATCAGCAGAGAGCTCCAGTGGCCACTGTAGGCTGCCGCGCCTTCACCGTCGAGCTGCGTAGCGTCGCGTGGCCCGGCAAGTTCAAGCCGGACCTACCTCCTAGTTACGATGGCACTGCAGACCCCGCGGAGTTCCTCCAGCTCTACGAGCTGGGCATCGAAGCCGCCAACGGGGACGAAAAGGTCATGGCGAATTGGTTTCCCATGGCGCTCAGGGCGGTGCCGTGCACGGCTCCTCGAACCTGCTCTGCACGATCTCCTCCTGGGACGAGAAGCGCACTCGCTTCATCGCCAACTTCCAGGGCACTCGCGACCGGCCCCCGGCCATGAGTGACCTGCACCGCATCAAGCAACAGCCAGGGGAGAACCTGCAGAAGTACATCCAGCGCTTCAACAACGCTCGCCTCAAGATCCCCAGGGTGACTGAGGAAGCCACCATCTCAGCCTTCTCCGATGGCGTGCGCGACATCAAGATGAAAGAGGAGCTAGCAATCCATGAAGACCTGTGCACATCCCTGGAGATGTTCAACTTGGCGACCAGGTGTGCCAGGGCTGAGGAAGGGCACCTCTCCCTCCTCGAGCTTCCGGCTGCCAATCCAGAAGAAAAGAAGCCCAAGGTCAAGGACATGAAGCGCAAGGGGGCTGCTGTGCTCGCAGCGGAGCCAGACACCAAGCAAGGCAGGGATCAGCCTGAGTCATCCAAGGGCAGCCGGTACTGTGTGTACCACGACCTCCAGACCCACAACACCAACGAATGCCAAGAGCTCAGGGCCGTGCGAGATGGGCATATTGGCCGACTCCCCGACCGCAATGACCGGGGCTATGGCCGAGGAGGAGGAAGAGGCGGAGGACGATGGGAAGACCGTGGCCCTCGCCAAGGGTGGCGTGACCGACCTCGCGAGGACCGCTGGCAGGACCAGCCTCGTGAGGGAGGTTGGAGGGATCAGCCTCATGAGGACCGCCCGCATGGCAACGCAAGCCTCCCTCCACTGCCACCACCGCCAAGGAGGAATGAGGACCACCATCAGGACGAGGGGGCTGGGGTCTTCCAGGAGCCGCGTGCAATCACTTGCATCTTGGGCGGCGCTCAGGCCCCAGCCTCATAGCGCATCTTCAAGCAGTTTGCTCGCAAGGTGAATGCAGTCCTCCCCAAGCTTGAGGCCACGCGCCCTCTCAGGTGGTCTGCATGCGCTATCACATTCAGCTCAGTGGATCAGCTCAAGTGCGCAGCAACGGCCGGAGTCCTCCCGATGCTTTGTTCCCCGGTCATCAGCAATGTGCAAGTCACCAGGACCCTCATCGATGGCGGAGCAGGACTCAACGTCCTGTCCGTCGAGACATTCAACAATCTCCAAGTGCCATATGATTAGCTTCAGCCGACCAAATCTTTCTCAGGAGTCACTAATGGTTCCAGTGTTCCGATAGGGCAGATTCGCCTTCCGGTCACCTTTGGGCAGCGCAACAACTACCGCACCGAGCTCATTGACATCGACGTCGCCCACATTCGCTTGCCATACAACGCCATCCTCGGGTACCCAGCCCTGGCCAAGTTCATGGCAGTGACTCACCATGGCTACAATGTCCTCAAGATGCCAGGAAGCGATGGAGTCTTCACAGTGCCTTGTGAGGAAAGGGATGTAGTGTGTTCTCTTGAGCATGCATTCCAAGCCGCGGCAATCGAAGACCCAGATCACAGGAGCGGAAGACATCCCGAGGCAGTCCCCAAGAAGAAGAAGGCTTCACCTAGCCCAAACCATCATGAGGCAGGCACCACCGGAGGGGTTGCGCCAGGACTCGCGCCCGTTCAGGGGGCGCCACCCTTTGTCGCATAGGAAGGCGCGCCCAGCGCCCTCCTCGGGCAGGGCTCGGGGGCTCTTTCTTCGGGAGCCACCGACTTTGCCAAGGTCATGAGGGAGGCGCTCGGGCACCACTTGGAGGCGTGCTTCAAAGCACGTTTCCCTCAGGAAGGTATGAGGCAAGGAGGGCCAAACCCTCAGGAGTTCATTGCGAGAAACATTCAGGAGCTATAGGAGTCAAGAGTCATGCGCGGCAGCCACCGCCTATCCGCCGTAGCCCCACATCCAGGCTAGGATGGTGGGCTGTGTGTCTGCATCGACATGCCAGGGCTCAACCGAGCCGCGCCTCAGGAGCGCCTCTGGCCTTCATGCGTGGGGTGTTGTGAGGGTCCACCTCATAGCTATGTTCGCATGCCTTTCGGCCTGCCGAACGCGGTCGCCGCTCATCACCGCCTGCTGAGGAGCATTCTGGAGGCTTAGGAGGTCAGGCGTTGTGCGGTCCTGGCGGAGATGGGGATGGTCCTCGAAGATCCACCTGTGCCCCAGAGCCTCCCGAGGCTCCTGGTCCCAGGAGCTCGTGAGGGTCGGCTCCCTCACCACGCGCCGTCTGCTACTTCAGCATCCCTTCATCTTCAACCGTATCAGGTGACATCTTTCAAGTTCCATTTTCAGCTGGGAGCGCCCACAGGGCTGCATCATTCCCAGGTCGCGTGGGTCTGTCCCTGTGGCATGTATCCGTTTTGCTTATGCTCTTCACCTACCTTGTTGGGGGCGCCCCTCGGGCTGCATTATCCCCAAGCCGCTCGGGCCTGACCCAGTGGCGGTTGATTTTTCCGCATCTATCTAAATGGATTTGCTCCTCCATGCTTAACCCGACTCCCGAGATTATCTTCTACTGCCTATCATGGACCTTTGCACTCTCATGCAAAGTGCTTGCACGTTAAAAGGGGGTACCTGAGCATCGCGACACATGGGCCCTTACTGGCTCTCCAGCCCTCACCCCCTGGCCTTGACCCACGGCATCGCGACCTGGCATACCAGTAGCGACTGAGCTCGCTCGAGGGCCGGGACATGAGGACGTAGAGCATTTGCATTCTAACCACCCTGCAGGAACATACCATTGATAAAGGCCCAAAGCCAAGCGCAGCCCGCCTTGAGGTAGGGCCTCGTGAGTCCCGCGCTGGCTCACGGGTGCCCAAATACACCTCTCCTAGCCCTACCATGCCAGCCACGTGTCAGGTTGGGGCTGTACACGCCCCGGGGGCTCCTCCAGGAGGGGATCCCCCTCCCAGGCACCAGTGGAAGCACCATGCTCCGCACTGGCTGACGACACTGCCAAGGAGCGGCTATGCCCGTACACATACGGAAGCACTATGCTCCGGCCTGGTGATAAACAACTGAGGGCGGCCCACGGCCGTACCAACCTCAGGGAGCCCAGAACTCAGTGTCTGGCACCATCGCAATGCCTCCCCTCGGGAGTGCCGTGCGAGGGGGCTGGACACGGGCTACTGCCACGCCACGCGAGTGCATCGCCACCCAGCCAGTCCCTTGGACCTGGTCATCGCGCCCTCCCCGGCGGAGCCAAGGTATGAAAACTTCGTTTGAGCGTCGAGGGTCTCCGAGCATCGTGACTCAGAGCCTAACTGATCACGTAGCCCCTCACTCCTTAGTCCCGTCCTGGTTTCGGTCGGGCCTAACGGCGGCTGAGGTATCTTGCTGGGCCGGACCTGGCGGCGTGAAACGACAAATCCACTCCTATGCCTCCCTTCCCTACTTGCTATTTGCGCGTCAAGGGGGACTCCTGAGCATCGCGACTCAGGAGCCTAACTTGCCACGTAGCCCCTCACTCCTTAGTCCCGTTCTGGTTTCCGGTCGGGGCTAATGGCGGCTTAGGTATGCGCGGGGTCGGGCCCTGCCAATGTAGAACACACGCAAATAGGAGGGGAAAATGCAAATTCCAAGGAATTCAAAAGCAAATATTACAAGCCATAGATTGTTTCACAACGCCAAACACAAGTTTAAACGCCTCCACGAGGCATGGTGCATGTTGCAGGAATTAAAACAGGACAGAAGCCGTGAAGGGATCACTTTCCAGTGGCGTCACCGCCTGTGGTGGAGTCACGTTGGGCGGCTCTGCCTCCTGAGGCCGCGGAGCTGGCGGCGTCGCGCCTGGGCAAGGTGCTGAAGGCGCGAAACCTCCCCAGCAAAGCCTCGGCTCGGCCTTTCACGGCCTCAGCAGCAGCGGCGGCAAGGTCGCCGTTCACGGGCTCCAGCAGGCTGTCGAGGTCGACGTTGGGGTCGCGAAGGTAGACGTGGCTGAGGACACGTGTCAGCGCTGCAGAAGACAGGGCACACGCCTCGGCCTCGGCCGTAGGACCAAGGTCGTCCGCGACATCTTCAAGCGCGCGGACCAGGAAGGGAAGCAGCTTGGCAGGGTCGTCCTCTGCACTAGCCAACGGCTTCTCTAAGACGCCCTCATAAAGCGTCTTCAGCGCGGCGCGAGCTTTCTCCTCCAGCTTGGCAAAGGCCACTTGATCCTCGGCCAGGACCTTCGCCTTGTCGTCCAGCTCGATCCTCTCCGCCTTCAACACCTTCTCTAGCGTCTCCAACCGGCCGCGGCGGTCATCAAGCTCGGCGTCCCGGTCCCTGATGGCGGCCTCCCGAGCCTTCATCTCCTTCTCCTTCTCCTAGCGGATGCAGACCTCCTTCACGAGCTCGTCATGCAGGCCTTGCGGCTCGACCTACAGCGTCTTGCAGCGGCCCTGGGCATTCGCAGCATCGTCTAGGGCAGCGTGGCGAGCGGCCTTGGCCTGGCAGGCGGCCTGCTTCTCCCCATCGGAGGCCGACACGGACTGGCTCAGTGCCGCTCGGACGGAGGCGGCAAAACGGGCCCACCCAGAAGCCAGCTCCAGGCGCCCGTCTACCAGGCGGGGGTCCGTGCTCCGAAGATCTTCCTGCAGCCGGCCAGTTCGTTGGCAGCCTGGTTCAGGACGGCAGAGGGACCAGAAGAGACGGGAGCCGGTGGAACAGGCAGAGAGGACGGCAGTGTGATCACGGCTCGGGAGGAAGGAGCCCCCTGGGCCTTGGACACCTCGGCGGAAGCATCAAGCGCAGGCACCTCCAGAGTCAGCGGGGCCACGGGGGCTGGCTCCTCGCCAGAGTGTCCCTGGTGGGCTCGCGAGGACGGCCGGGTAGGAGAGGCATGAGCCTTGATGCCTCCTTTCCCCGCAGATGAAGGCGCTGCCCCGGCAGACGAGCTCGCCTCGAGTGGGGCCGCAGAAGCCCCTTTCAACCTTTTTGCTGCAGGTGCCGGCCTGGCCAAGAGAATGCAGATGTCAAGCCTCGGTGGCAGAAACAAAGCAAAGCGCGGATCGAGTACTTACTGGTCGACGTTCGCGGACTCAAGCAGCCTCTGGCCAAACTTGAAGCCCGAGAGCCTACAGCTTGGATCGGCTTTGGGAGGCCCGGAGGTAGAAGGCGCGTTGGGAAGGCCGTAGCTGGCCTCAGACCGCCCCGGGACCAGAGCAGACCCTGGGAGGACCAGCCCCGCCTGCCTTTCCTCGGGACCAAGGGAGAATCCTCCCCTCCTCGCCTGGCGCCGGCCTCGTCGTCATCTGGCATGGAGCGGAGGGCGCGGGACCTGCGCCAAGGGAAGGACTCCTCCGACTCCTTGCCAGTCGCCTCAGAGTCAGACTCTTCTTCTTCCTCCTCCTCCTCTTCCTCCTCACTCCCGCTGGAGTCGATGGAGGACACGTTCACTGTCGCCAAAGCCGCCAGGTCCCCAGGAGCTTCTATGGGCACCAGCCCCTCACCATTGAAGGTGGGCATGGCGCTCACCACCTGCTCCCAATCGTTGCGAAGGAACAGGGGGACGGGAGCACCCTCCGGGCTCGCCACGTCTCCCCCAACCAAGGAGTGGAGAGCCGCAACCAGGTCTTCGTCGGCCAGGGCCTCGGAGCTCAGGTGAAGGGTGGCATCCGCTTCCCCAAGCCTCCACAATGGGAGCGAGTGCTCCCAGAGTGGAGCCACCAGGTGCTCCAGGAAGTCCCTTAGGAGCATGGCCCCGATCAGCTTCGCCGCCCCCAAGTTGCCTGGCCTCGGGTTTGCATTCATCCTCTTCAGCACCGCCCTCGCGCGAGGGTCAACAAGCTCCGCGCGAGATCACGCATCAACGGCCTTGGGCTGCCCCGTAGGCAGCACCAGTCTGCGGTGGAGGCGCCCGACATCCACCATGACCCACTTGCTCCGGAAGCCTTCGATCCTCTTCCTAGGCTTCAAGATGGCATTGGAGTTGGAGTATACGATAAAGCTCGCGCATGCGGAGATATGGGCACGAGAAACCTGGAGGTAAAAGTAATGACGCAGCAAGGCCACTGAGGGCTTTACCCCAACGTGAGCCTCACAATAGTAGGCGAAAATCGCCAGGAGAAGAACAGAGTTGGGGTGGAGGTGCAGAGCTTTCAAGTTGTACTGGCGAAGAACAGCAAAGAAGAACTCGGGGAAAGGAGGCACCAGACCGGCGATGATGGCGCTCACAAAGAGCGGGTAGAAGGTGCTCCCCTTGACTTCAGGCTCGTCGGAGCTGGCCTTGAGCACGGTCGCCCCATCGTTGCCCTGCGCCACCATCAAACGCGTGAGGGCGAGATTCTTCTCCAACAAGTTCGGAGGATCCAGAGCTGGCGAGTACCAGGCCTCGGTCGGGGTCTTGCGAGGAGCCATGGCTTGCTGGATGGGAAGGATTGAGACAGATCTGGAGGATTTCAGGAGTAGGAAGGAGAAGAGCGAAAAAGGGGATCTGGAGCAAGGCGAACGAGAACAAGGCAAGTGAGTCTGGCCCGGGCACCTCTTTTGTCAGACGGGCGGTTGACGAGGTATCGTGGGGAAGCAGAGACGCCCACGTCCAATCAATCACCATGCGGCACCCAAGGCCGCAGGCTATTGGGGCCCGTGGCGCTTCGCACTTGCCCCTTCGCTTCTCTGCTAAGCCAAGTCCGGGCGCGCCTTGGGCCTGGGGGCTACTGTCGGTGTTCTGGGAACGGGGGTCCCCAGACTTGCCTGCCTGCAGCCTGTGGCATGGCTCAAGTGGGAGCCTAGTGAGGCCCAGCTTCATCAGCCCAAGCTCAAGACCCTCGCGAGGGGCCAAGCCTCGCGGGGAGGACGATAGGAAGCTTCCTCAGGAGCAGCCTCATCAGGCAGGCTAGCGAGGAGGCGGAGAGATCAAGGCAGGGTAGCTCGCGAGGAACCCGTGATGCAAGCCATGACAATCGAGACCAGGTGGGCGCCCGAGGCGGCCCCGGCCTGCCTGATGTCCTTGTTTCCCCTTGAAAGCAAAGGGGCAAGCACGGGCCAAGGCATCAGGCAAAGGTTACCATTTCGGTGCAACAAGACCAAGACCAGCAGAACGGCAGGATGGAGGTCATCATGGAGCCCAGGACGGCGTCATCGTCAGAGCCTTTGGCAGCCGAAGACCAACTTTAGTCAGGATAAGTGTACTAGTTGTTCCCCTTCAAAATGGCCAATTGTTGGCGCCCTTCCCGCTCATTATTTGGGAAGTGGCCCAGGGCCTCCCCCTATAAATAGAGCTAGCCACCACAAGGAAAGGGGGATCGATCAAAGAGAGAGAGAGAAGCGACTCAACTCACCCAAGCAGTTCATCGCACCAGCTCAAGAAAAGCCCCTCGTGAGGCTGTTCTCCCTTTGTATTGTTCATCATCAGCCCTTGAGGCAATCCACCACACCACAAACTAGAGTAGGGTATTGCACCACAACGGTGGCCCGAACTAGTATAAACCTCGTGTCCCTTGTGTGTTCTTCTTTCTAGCTTAGATTCCTTGTGAGCCTCGAAACGTGAGCTGGTAGGGGAAAGATCTTCGTGCGCACCCCAGTGTTCGAACCTCAAGGGTCTGCCGGAACCCGAAATCCGACAGCACGTACACATGCACACACGCAATTCACGCACACATGCAGGCGTGCAACACTGACACGTACACATAATGTACACACGCACGCATGATGGCGTGCAACACTGACACGTACACATAATGTACACACGCACGCATGATGGCGTGCAACACTGACACGTACACATGCACTCATGAACACACGCATGTACGCACCCATGCATGCAACACTGAAATGTACCCTTGCACGCACGCAACACTCGCATGCCTGCATGCACACAACACACGACGCAAGACACACGCTCAACCTATACGTGCATGCACCCTTTGTTAAGTACATGGATTGTTATGGGTATTAATCAATCTTATCTGTGATAAGCAGAACATTGATGTTTGTAGTGGTCTTTATGAATCACAACGTATCGAACGGGCTATCAACATAGTAGGCTTATCTACATGAAAAAGATGATGTCACACTCAATGAACAATCATCGTTTTATGAAATGCCCGCTTCTGACCGCCCTGGCCCACCAAAGGTTCCTCTACTATGCGCTGCCTGTGTTGGGTCACTGACATGCAGGACATGTACCCAAAGAGCCCACATGTCAGTGGAAGAATGGCACGGTGTCCTAGGTCAGAGTCGAGGATGCCACTCGCTGCACGCCCGGCTGAACACGCCTCCGTGCCGCATTCAAACGCCTCCATGAAACCCGCCCGTGTGGAAGCCGAGAAACCCACTCTGGACACACGTCCATTCATGACCGGGCCGGCATTAAACGCAACGCTGGCCAAGCTCCTCCCATCCGCCGTCTATTTAATCTCCTATTTAAACGAGGCCAAACACCGGCCAAGAATCGCACACCTCCGCCGCTCCCCTATCTCCTCCGCCATTTTGTCCACTCTTACAATGGCTTACGAAGAGTAGTTATTCCGCATCCAAGCCGGCTGGGTAGCCCGCCGGATACGAGCTATGCAGCTCGCTAATCCACCTCCCTCCCCTCGCCCGACAGAGCTAGTTGCTGCCCCAAGCCGGCGCGTGGTTTAGCAACTCGCCGCTCCAGGCCAGCTCGATGAGGAGCGGCGCACGGGCGTCGTTGCTGCCGTCCATGCCGCCGCCTTGTACCGCGTCTCCCATTTCTGTGGCCGAGACTCCCATGTCGGCAGCCGCGCCATGCAAGCAGCGATGGCCGGTCTTGCGGAGAGCGGCGAAGTCGGTGGCGGCGCCTCGCGTCGCCACCATCATCAAGGAGAAGTAGAACACGGGAGGCTGCCGCTGCTTGGGTCCCATGAAGACCACCGCAGAGGCGATGCCGGCGTACACAGCAGGTGTCTTGCCGGATCCTTTTGTTGCGAGGACCTTCGTCGACCCTGCATGGGCTCCACGGAAGAGGGAAATGTTAGGATGAACTCGAGCCGATGCCGGCCATGGCGAAGTAGTGGCCGGTGATGAACTCGAACCGGTGCCGGCCACTATCATCTTCGGCACCAGCCAATGATATCAATTGGGCAGTGGGGAAGCGAGCTGTCCTTTGTTCTGAAGCATATACCTCCGGGGCTCCCGGCAGTCCGGTGATCGTGCTGCCGGATATGAGGAACACAAATTGATCGGCGGGCGACCATTTAGGCCAGGTATTATATACTTGTGCTGTCCAGAACTAGCACCGCGTAGTTCATTTGAATGTAATGAAATCTGTCATGTTTGTATGAAAATCCGGTATTTTATATGATTTCCGTTGTTGTTTATATGAAATATCAGTTTGTCTACGTGTTTGCACGAATTTCGTCCGGTTGGTTGAGTTGCTGTCATAATGTGTGCGGCTACGATTGGATGGCGTAATTTGCGGGTCGCTGGTCGGTCTGCGGGCGGCTCGGGTGGCCTTGTGGGACAAAAAAAAACACAGCTTGTGCGAGCTCGTCTCCAACGTGTGCGCTGGAGGATGCATGACAGCATGAGCACCCGAGCCATTCCTCGTTCATCGGTGGCAAAGGCACCGGTGGACAAAAGGGTCGCCAATATTTTGGCTACCCCGGGCAAGATCCAAACAGCCCCTCCCAACAGATTCAAATCCCTCGTTCACCGTGGAATTTTACCATGTGTTGTTTTCATGGACTAGCAATATGCCCATGCATTGCACGGAACATCAAGATGCATTATTTTACAAACTCCCGCATGCATGCAAGGGATAATTAATGTCCTCCTTTGCTAGTACCACGAGGCAAACACCATTAATATTGCATCGATTAGTGTTAGTGGCCTTGTATATCTGTAAATTGTAATTTTGATAGTGGCCCCTTGTATATAAAAATGGAGGGGGAAAGGTGAGAGATAAGTTGAGGAGGAGTGGGGCGTGGTGGTGACTGGTGGTCGGACTGGGTGGAGGCATGGGGATGGACGACGCATTATGTCTAGGTTTGTATCTCTCTCACACACACCCACGTAGGTGGGGGACATGCACGAAGAGAAGAGGTGCACGCACGGCGCACGTACTCCCGTCTCTTTCCCAACCACACCCGCGCGGGTACACGGTGGGCTCTCTTTTCTGTACGAAAAGGCAGCCCACGTGGTAATTTGACACGTGTACTGGTTGTCCACTTGGTGGAGGGAGGATCGTCTACTACGGGTGAACAAACAAATTGCGACTTGACATGTTATGTTAAAAAAAGTGGCAAACCATGTGGGGCCTACCTTAGAGGCAAGGCTCTATACACTTGCGTACTTTTGATGTGTCCCGTCAACTTGCAGAACGAGGATAAGCTTGCTTAGTACGCCGTCTCCCACGCCCACGGGCGCGGTGGCTCGCAGGATGAGGTGAAGCTTGCTTACGAGTAGTAGTAGTAGTACTCCTACTACTGTACGCCTTACGCCCGCTCCCTCGCCCACGCGCGCGGTGGCTCGCAGCACGAGGAGAAAATTTTACTACTCCCTCCATTTACACCTCGTCCCTACTACATACCTTGGTTAGTACTCCCTCCATTTACTTATACAAGGCCACTATAAAAAATACATTTTGCATCTATACAAGGCCACAAATAGTAATCGAGACAAAAGTTACTACTCCCTCCTTTCCAGTTTATGGCTCAATTTCAAAATCTCTCCAACCAAGGTAGACGGTGAGTGGTCGAATTAATTTCGTAGTTTGCACAAGTAATTAAATGCGCCTCGTTTTTCTCAGGAAGTTATGTTTAACGAGGCATTAATTAGAACGAATGCATGAATGACCACTAAATTTCCATGAACTTCTACATGTGTTGGTTAGTTTCCTCTTGACACTGCTTGCGTCAGGTGATCTAACGCACATCGAAATCCAACATGTAATGGTACTACTACTAGTAGTAGAATTGAGACTTACCAAACGGAAAAACGAATGTTTTTAGATGAGCCCGATAAACCCTAGTGGGTACGTACTCCGTAAAAACAAATTTTCCCAAAACTAGGTCGCTCCCTTTCATGAATTTTGTAATATACTGCTCTGTCGATGCTCCCTTTCAGGAATTTTGTACTTCCTGTCGCCGACATGTGGGACATATAGCAACGGGTTGGCGTGTCAAGCACCAAATAACAATCTGAGAACAGCGGGGGGACGCACCCCACTCATCTTGTGATGAGTAGTAATGAGCAATGAGACGTCGAATCACAATGCCGCACCTTCCCAGATGGACGAAGCAACCATTATTTCACACTTCGGTTCGCCATCATCTCAAACCACGTAGTATTGCTTCTGCCTCAAGAGGGACACGCGCATCGCCTTGGTACATCATGACACGTGGGACCGCATGACAGGCCATGCTCCCCCGCCGATCGCTCGGTAAAATCACCTAATTTTTACTATACTTCCTCCGTATCGGTTTACTACATGGCATGCACGTCGTTCTAGGTTGAGAATTTAACTAGCTATATATGTGATGAACAGTACTCTAGACTTTTAAAAAATGTATACTTTTGTACAGTAGTAGTATCGATGGATTGCGTCATGGAGCAAAAATTGAAACTGAAAAAAAGGTGGTACGTATAGAGAGCACCTGTCGCCAAATTATGCATATAGTACTATTAAAAAAGCTAGTACGTTCTTAATTGGGGTGCTAAATTCTATTAAAGAAATACTAGTAGCATGTACATACTGAAGAGTTAAAGTAACCAGAAGAAACATAACATAGTTCTGCTGGGGGCTCAGCACAACACACCCCTCAAATTAAACTAAGCACACCTAAAATTAAACTATGCAACTAATCCGGTAGACATTGCATTAGAACCACCATGAGCAACGATACTGACACCTTACTCACTCGGAGTCCTCGTCCACGTCCTCGACTTCGTCCTTGTCCCTCTTCCTCTTGGCCGATACTTCTTTGCTTGAACCTCACACTTGGCTCTTGCTCTTCATCCAACCCTTGTAGATATTGAAACAAAGGTAGCCATCCATTGCAGCATAGTGGATGTGCTCTATATCTAGTACATTCTGCTTCCATGCATGACGACGAAATGTGTAATGAGGTTTCTCCAGTTTATGGTACGAAGGATGAACCATGGCTCCTGCCAGGGTCAACATTGAAGGCTGACGAGAGGGCAGTAGCTGATTCTTCTGGAGGTCGAAGGGGTTGCCTACAATGAGGCCTATCCGACCCAGGACTTCTTTGTCGTTCTTAAAGTCTACAGTAACAAATTTCACTCTTTTGTCCTGGAGGAAGTTCTTAAAATCCTGGCACTCAACGTCGGCATGGCATATGTGGTAGACCAAGCAAACGTTATGTACACAAACCTGGATCACGGCGGGCTTCTTCCTGTCTTCGTCTTTTAGATCCTTCTCTCGTCCCAGGACTGTGGTGTACTCAATATCTAGCCCAGTGACCCACTCATCATCTGAGTTTTTGAACATGCGTCTGAAGTGAGAAAGGCATCCTTTCACCGTCACGGAAGAACGGGTGTAGATGACGTCGAACTCATCACCGGTGATGGTTCTAACCTTGTACTCACCGCCGATCGTGGAGATTTGGGATGCCATGGATTTGGGAGGAGGGTTATAGTGGAAATGCCGTAATGTGAAAGGACAAGACGACTAGGAGCGAACCGCCGTAGTATTGAAGGACGTGCAGGGACGAGTAGGAGCGAACTGCCACCGTGCGAACGGCAGGGTAGTGGCTTTCCATTCTCCCATGATACGGGCTTCCGAGAGCCCTTGGATCTGAGATCGAACGGTTGCATGGTGTGATTCTAGACCTATGGGTGAATATCCTATCCTGGAGGGTTATTCTGCAAATTTTCAGCATCTTAGCATGCGACAGTTTGATCTCAGATCCAAGGGCTGCCAGCAGCCCGTATCATGGTCGCGCCTACCACGAATATCGCGTCGCTCGCGCAGACGCGCCCTTGGAGATTTACCACGGTGCGTTAGGCTATCTGATGTTGCCATGTCATACATAGTCATCACTTAGTCACTCATACTACAACAAGGTTGACTATAAGGTTGGCTATAAGTGTGTTTATTTTTTTACTTCTCTCTATCTCTTTCTTCGTACTCCCTCCATCCCATAATATAAGAACGTTTTTGACACTAGTGTAGTGCCAAAAACGTTCTTATATTATGGGACACAGGGAGTACTAGTATTTATTGCATTTGCCAAGGAGTGCCTCTTCCAATGAAGTGGTGTGCTTATTAGTTTTTTGTTGCTAAGTTTTCTTCATTTAATTATCTATAGACTCAAAATTGTCTTTTCACCTAGGTACACGCGCTTAGCACCGTTTCTTCTTTGGGTCACCAAACTAGTCTCTCTCTTCTTGATTAACTTGCCACATCAGACTTTATGCCTATGTGGCAAGCTTAGCACCTGTAGGAGCAAGTAAGTACAATAGTGCGCTTTACATGGCATTTTTGCATATGTGGAGGAAAGAGAGGCAAGGAAAAAGTGGAGAAGTGGGCTCTCATGCAAGAGCCAGCCTCTACTACATGGTGGAGCATTGGGAGAGGCACCTGTATGGAGGTGGTCAGGAATCGGGAGACTCACGCCGGTCATAGCGCCGCAGTTAAAATGATAATGGCAAGTCAAATCACGGGGCCCCACCTGTCCAGCAGTAACTCGCTGTCAAATCACACAACCCTACGTTTCCAGCAGCCTACTCCCTCGTCTTCTCGCATCTCTATCGAACCAACTAGGTGGAACTGCCCGCCTACCGCGCAGAAAAGCCCCGCCCTCGACTTTTAAATACAACTACATCCGCTTAAGAATCCAATGATATACTTTTTGTGACATAGTAACTCATATTTAGTTAGTCAAATGGATGACCTAGAACTACATGCAAGCCCTATAAACTGAGACGCCTAAAAATAGAAAACCGAGACAGAGAGGGTAGTTTAGCACGTATCTTTTTAGATCAATATAGTCAGGATTCACCAAGGAGCAAAACCAAGTGGTAGGCTGCTCCTATCGTGTTGGCGTAGCAACTCAAGTAGGGTCAGTCCGCACACGAAATGAAGACACACTTAACAGGGCCCCTTTGGCCGACATGTGGCTCATCCACCGTCTTGTTCCACGTGCGATGCACCAAATTACAGTTTGGAGCAGCGGTTGGAATTGGAGGCACCCCGATCGTAGCGGCGCAGTAGTAGAAAATGAGCGATGAGGGGTCAAATCACAAAGCCCCACCTTTCCTGCATTAAGCTGGATGGACGAAGCAACCATCATTTCACTCTAGGGTGCAAGAACATAAAGAAAAGAGAAAACAATGATGCGTGCGGCAGCTACCTAGGGCACCCTAGGGTAGGGGTCTCCACTACATATCCTTTTTTTAAAAGCGCCTCCACTACAAATTGGCTTCTCCCTCATCCTCTTGAAGAAAACCATTGATGAGTGCGGCGGTAGGGTTTGTAGGAGTACTACGACGTGCCGGGCCACGTCGTAGTAAACGGTTCAAGTCGACGCCTTAAATATGTGTGGGCCGCTTGGTTTTACGGGAACGAGGCAACATTTCGAGTTCGGGGACCAGTGGAGGTATAGTACGTACAAAAAATAGTGGACGTAGGTTCGATCGAAAGGCAATGATGCATGGGCCCTGCATTTTGATATACCCGGGGCCGCGTGAAATTTGCTACTCTACTCAAAACTAGTAAGGTACACATGTATTGAACGCATGAGATTTCTAAACCAAATTATGAATAAATACACACTATAGCATGTAAAGCTTTGAGTCATATATGCATGATGTAGATGTTCGTTTAGTTCCTATAGTTCATCTCATTCAAAATCAATTAGTTTTGTAAAAATGTTAAGATTCATGGGGTTGTGCATTGTAAATCATAAAGTAAAAACAAATGATGGCAATTCATTTAGAAAAAAATAAATAAATTATGATACAGAAGATTTTAGAACAAAGGAGAAGTGCTTGTGTTTTGAGGTTTGTGCATTATGCTTAAGTTCAACCATGGAGTCTTCTAAATTGTACATGTGGCAGATCTGGTGGAATGTTGATGATATCCAACGGCCAGTAGTGCTCGGATTTGCCTATCTCTGCACTGTCGGATTAGCTTCATCTAGCGACCACCTTTCAAAGTTATTGGCACACTATATAGTTCTTGTGCCATAGTTGCATGTTTTGGAAAAAAGCTACTAGTGGGTTGTACTATCTATTTAGGAATAGAAGATGTATACATGGAAGTTGTAGGGAAAGAGATGACATGGAGCATCTCAATTCCTATGAGTAGGGATTGGAAAAGAGATGTCATTTGGTTCACATCATAGGAACTTTTCTATTGAATCTAGAGATGACATGTATCTCAATTCCTATGAGGAGGGATTAGAAAAGAGATGTAATTTGGTTCATATCATAGGAACATTTCTATTGAATATACGCTAATGTTTATTTTCCTTTGAAATTAATGGAGTATAGGAATCCATTCATATGAACCAAGTGGCCCTAAAGCTATAGAAATGATATCATGTTTATTTCCTTTGAAATGTGGAGTATATGAATCTATTCCTATGAACCAATTGGCTCTAAAGGAAAAAATCCTATAAAAATCATATCATATAGAGTTCCTATGATATTCCTCGACACTAAAGGATGGTTGAAATTGTTGCGGGTGATACGATGGTCTTTCTTTGTAGACTCCTCACCCATCTTTATAGTTACCTCTCGAAGATGAATGAAATGATATATACAGGGTATTCTACATGTGCAATTTGGTACACAAAAACTCGGTAAAAGTTTGCGAGGTTCGAATTTTCAATAAAGCTATATGCACTGCATTTCGGAATGGAGGGAGCATACAGCTGTTGCTAACACTCACGTGGAAGATTTTTGTGTAGAAGGAGTGGTTGTTCTGTTAAATGACATGGCAAAACTGACACTGTCGGATGCCGATCTAACGGTTCTTACAACGTTCGTCAGGAAAAGGCTTGTGGCGAACGTTTGTCGGATAATGATTTATGGACACATGCATTGCATTGATACGTTCCCCCCTCTCACTCATGCACACGCACCCTCACGAGTCACGACTCTCCCGAGTCCTCTCGCAGACTCGCACGTCGCACCCACCGTCTATCTGCAGGTAAATGTCACGCACATATGTGCTCTTCACACCCTACCCTCAGGACTTCTAAAAAACAAAAGATGTCGTGCACATTTTATTTTAGCTCACACGTCACACTTATACTATTACTCTTGTGGCGAACGATCTTTGGGCATAGTATATTGTACACTCATGAAGAGAAGCGGTGCACGCACGCACTAGTTCTCTCACACCCACTCGCGGTTACACATAGGAGCGCATTTTTTGAAGCTGGTACAACAAAATCACTCCACTATATATAAAAGCAGGAGCCTTAGCGCTTGCTTACTCTCTCATGCTCTCCAGATCTAAGAAAGACATAGGTGCCCACACTCTCTCTCAGCTCATGGCTGGTCACAAATCCGGCCGGACAACCTCGACCGGGGCAGG
Source organism: Aegilops speltoides (assembly GCA_021437245.1). Classification (NCBI taxonomy): domain Eukaryota; kingdom Viridiplantae; phylum Streptophyta; class Magnoliopsida; order Poales; family Poaceae; genus Aegilops; species Aegilops speltoides. Next base: position 134,782,861 of record CM038143.1, read on the forward strand.
GGTGTAGGTGCATCGTTCACGCCGTCGTCGGCGGCGAGGGAGGAGACCAACGGCTGCCCGCGCGTCTCGATCGGTGGTTTTGTGGCTCTCTCCGAGAGAGCGCCGGCTCGGGAGGGCCTCCGACCCCTTCTTTCTCCCTATGGTATTGTGGCCAAGATGCGGCCTCCCGACGCCGTCTTTGCCACATGCCGACGACCCTCAGGTATATATTCCTTCGAAACCTGCCTTGCTCTACTGCCTCAGCTCCCTTTGTGTGATCCTTTTCTACTTCCATCCGCTGTTCCAAAGCCACCTAGACTTCTACTATTATTAGAGGTAAAGCTAGTTCATACAGTCGACTCTAAGCATTTGTTCAAACAGGGAAGAAAGTGGGAAAGCTATAGCATGAATCTAGGACTAGGTTCTAAGAGGAAACGGGGGAAAGTAGTAGATACCTGCTGTCCCTACACCCAGATCGCTACCATTAATGTAAAATCACGTGAAGCATTAAGCAATGCCACCTAATGTCACTATAATTAATGGTCTAGTGCCGTCTATAAATTGAAGCAATGCCACCACCATTTTATGAAGTGCTTCCGTCTTGCTTTATTTCCCATGAATTGTGTTTTTGCAGTTACACTTAAATCTCACACCGCTAACATTGCTTCATCCCAGTGGAATTGCAAAAATTTGATTGCACATTTACTGACCATGTGCTACTCTCATGACAGTAATACTAATGCTATTGTTCTGCATGTTAATCTAGTGGCATTGTTGATGTGATGTGATGCTACTTACTTAAGGACTATTCATACTGTCAATCTAGGGCCAATTATAACACAATAGATGTTGTTGTTAATCATACGCCACTGCAAATATCTGTCACTGTTTAAATAACTGTATTTCGTATTTGCGCAAACAGGGATGTCTGTCTCCATATCGTTTCGGGATGTCTGTCTCTGTATCATTTCTATCCGCGCAATCAAAAGCACACACCTCATTTTTAGTACAACTGTGCAAAATAAGATGGCTATCCCTTGTTGCCGTCGTCTAACCTCCCGTCTTCAAGGTATCCCTACATTGGTAGTAACTAAGATAGAATGACCAACACAATCTAAAAGAAGTTGATTCAGACGTTTTACTTCCTGATTGCTGTGCAGGGACGAGTGAAAACAAATGCATCCTAGTCCGGAATGCACTTTCTACCAGTTCATCCATGGACTGAGGACTAGCTGGCACCGCTGCATGATGGTCTTTTGGCCAGGTGCGCGGACAAGAGGCATTGTGGTCTGCTTATTTCTGCATATAGCGGTGCTTAAATTTAGTGGAATGCATAAGAATTTCACCTGGTCAGTACACTGCATGGTTCAGTTCAGCATTCCAGCTGAGACCACATTTATAATTTGTTATTCTTGAATGAGAGAACCTAACCCAGGATGGCGGCAACAAGAAAAAACCAGAGTGAACTCCAGGAAATTTAAGCCTGCCGGGAGGCCCTTTGCTCAGAGAAGCCTTGCTTGTTTTTTCCTGATTTGTAAACCTTCTCACAAATTTGTCTTTTGTTGTGAACTAGTATATGTTTGTTATGTTCTATGAATCATTGAGATGTATAAAATTGCTTAACTTATGCTTTTCAAGTTTTTTATGAAGACGAGTTTAATGTGAGTGTTCCACATGAGCGCTGGACTAGCGTGTGAACGTTTGGTCTCAGTTATTACATTGTGGCCTCAGTTGTGGTATTGTGGCCTCAGTTAATTGCATGAACCACTGTAACAAGATACATAGTTGCTTATATGTCAGACAACAGATTATTAATTGTTAGCTGGTCGATAGCCTAGTGTTGAAGCGAGCTGAGCCAATGTGCCGTGTTTTGCACAACTTCTTACAAGTGGGGTAGCACCAACAGTGTTTACAAGTACTTATGTATACGTCGGCGCACAGTTCTTGAACGAGTGCTCTATTTCATCAAAACACACACTGCTCGTATGATAAACCATGACAACTTCTGTCTTACCATGCCATATTCATGAAAAACTAGTGAGGATGCATCTATTTCGGCAACAATTACAATGGTTCTCACATGATTCACGGGCACACAAAAGTAGCAGCAGTTCCCATAGACGGATTCAAACAGAGTACTAGCCCCAGAGGGGTCGATAACAGGCAAGGTTCAGATAATTAGACACAATCCAAACTACTATTAAACACTAACTGGGGCAAATATTTCATGCCTCGATCTAATTTGGGCTGGACACAAGACGGACCTTGCCATGAACATCATCGAGGACGTCCCGCAGCAGCTCAATCCTGTGAACCTTCATGAAGACAACCTTGTAGCCTTGCCACTGATAAACTTGTTTGTGGAGGCATGCGACGTCATCTTCCTGCGTAAGCTTGACAAGAACAGTATGCCTCACAAAAGAAGGAGTAGCTTTGAACTTCTTGTGCTTCAGTACACCCTGGACAACACGCCTAACAACAGTGAGGCTGGAATACAACACTTCATTGGTATAACCGCAAATGGCTTCCAGGATCCAACAGCCTAAGAACTCTGTTTTCCCAGTGTGTATATTCAGGTCATCCGCCTCATAGCGAGTGACATGTACAACCACACAATCCTTGTCTGCATCAGGGCTCTAATTGAAACTGAAACAAATTCTGAATTACTTTTCAGTATAAGAAACACAAGTTATTTAAACCACTATGTATAGCATGGCATCGAAGCTAATAAAATTTAGCATTATTAATCACCACATACTTAGATGAAAAACCACAATCGAGATCGGCAAAGAAGAAAATCACCTTGGGCAGCTCAGCCGGGGCACATCCTCAAAGGGGAAAACTGCTCTGCAGTGCCACGGGGTAAATCTCAAGCGGGCGTTGACCATCTCAATGAGTGGCCGTGGCGTATCTGGGTCGGCTCGGTGGCTGCCTCCATCTTCTTGGAGCTCTCTATCTCGTGGGATCAGCCTCGCGTCTGCTCCAATATCGGCAGATCTTTGCTGGTTCTCCTTGGTTCATCATGAAACCGATTTAATCTAGGAGACCACCAAAGGAAAACACAATCGCAATGACAATGAAACAAAAAGAGTGAGGATCGGTTCTCGCTTTGCAAAAGTTCTTTTTTTCTCGAACGAAAATATACCAACATCACGGATCCGCTTACCTTCCCTTCGTTGAGAGAAGAACGATGGCGGATGCGAGTGTTTCCTTTCTTGAAGACGGTGAGGGAGAAGGGGATTCAGCGAAGAGTGAAATGGTGGTTGCTTCGTCCGTCAAACTTAGACTGCGAGGAGGTGGGGTTTTGTGATCTGACGGCTCCATTCTTTGCGCCTTCTGACCGGGTGACTCTCCGCCTGCATACTGCGTTCTAATTTGGTGGATGGCATTTGGGCCCGCGCGCTGCATGGCCCGCATGTCAGTGAAAAAAAGTATAACGACATTTAGTAGAGGGAGATGTTCAATGACCTAGGAGGATCCAGAAGCGGTAGAGTGTCTCCACTGTACTAGTAGTAATCGTTTTTTTGGGTAGCTGTAGAGTGTCTCCACTGTACTAGTAGTAATTGTTTCTCTGGGCCCAAGACAAAACAGTCCATCCACACTAGTAAATAGTAAAATCAACTCAAAAGCCCATATATTTACTGAATGAGAGGCGCTACCCACACCCAGCACACCGCCCCCCCCCCAAAAACCTGGGTGCTCTTCTTCCTCCTCGCTCCCACCCACCTCACATGAGCTCGCTCCACTCGTACCCCCAAATTCCTCACCTCACTCCTACAGAAAACCCCAGCTCCCCTTCTTCCTCACTCCTAGCTCCCCTCCTTCTTCGCTCGCACTATAACTAGGCTCGTCATTCGTTACTCTGCTCAAATCCGTGAGCGCGACGTGACGCCCTCGAGGAAAATGGAGTCGGCTAACCCCAGGACCAAGAAGATGAGGCTCCCGCCAGTGGCGACGCCTATTGTAGTCCCGCACCTGGCAGCCCATGGAGAAGCGGCGACCCCGACCCCACCGGATCCCAGGAACCCGTAGAATCTCGTGTGGACCGCATCGGCGATCTCCCGGACGCCGTCCTTGGGGAGATCATCTCGCTTCTCCCCACCAAGGATTGCTGCCGCACCCAAGTCCTCTCAATTCGGTGGCGCCCTCTATGGCGCGTCGTGCCCCTTAATCTCGACTGTCGTCAGCTATCTCTCTTCAATGATTTTGAGATCCCCAAAGCCATCATCTCCTCCCACCAGGGCTTCGTTCAAAGCCTCTGCATCCCGTGATTCTACCTGAACAAGCATACCATGCCCTGCACGGTGGACGCCTAGCTGAAATCTCCTGAATTCACAGAACTACAGCTGCTTGAGTTCAACTATTCCCCTGGAAATCACATACCACATACCGAACGCCATGAACTTGTGCCCTCAGCACCGGTGTCCATCTCGTGGTTTTCCTCCTCTCTCCACACCGCCACCTTTGCGCAATGCTACCTACCAGACAATCTGGTACTAAACCTTCGACTCCCATTTCTCAAGAAACTTTCACTTGTGTGGGTTCGTATATCAGAGACCTCATTGCACAGCATCATCCACTCCAGTTGCCGTGCGCTGGAGTGCTTGGTGCTTGTTTTCACAGTTAGAATCGGTTGTCTCCAAATAAAGTCGCCTAACCTTGTAAGAATAGGAATTTCTTTTGATGGAAGGCAGCTCATCATCCAAGATGCCCCTTCACTTCAAAGGTTGATCCTTGATTCTAGTTATTCACTGTTGCAAATAACCATCCTCTCTGCACCTAAACTGGAGACCTTGGGTGTAATACATAATCTCTGTGCTCATTCCAATATGGTGTTTGGCTCCACATTTCCTCATGTACTTTATATTATCATCTACACTTGTAACCATAAGTTGCATTTTAAATTTCTGCGCATAAGTTATATATCATCTTGGAGTACACATTTTGTACTAATATTATGTTCTATGCTCAATGAAGAGTTTCTCCATGGATAGCCTATCAGTGGTACTAGATTCTGTCAAGATCTTATATATCCAAATGAATAGTTTTGATCTGAACAAGATTATTGGCTTGCTGCAATGCTTTCCATGTCTGGAGAAGTTGTATATAAAGGTGATAATTTCACGCACATTGGAAGCCCGCATATAGTGTACTAGAATTAACCGTTCAACTCTTGCTCTTTCGACACTCTTCTTTTAGACCTTATCTGTTTTCAATCTTCATGTCTCGGGGTAAGAAAGTTATAACCAATCGGTGGATTCGTAAGCATCGGGATTTTCTCACTTCTCATGAGATTCGATTGAAGACAATAACGCTAGAAAGATATGTAGCCAGCCGTGCAAACACTAGATTTGTCACATTCTTCCTGCTGAATGCGAGGTTACTATTGTCCATCAGGCTTAAGTTTATTAGTAGCATGGTTTTGACGGATGGGTATGTCGAAGAGCAAAAAAAAGGAGTTTCAGGTGGGCAAAAGAGCTTCTGAACGTGTCGGGCTTCTATTTACAACATATTGTGGTCATAATCTAGCAAATTTTACGAACCAAGATGTTCATTCTATGGACCTGACCGATCCATTTTACTGTGACTACCGAAAACAATACTGGAGTTAGATGTTGTTGCCCTTTTCATCCTGGGTTTTTTTATAAACCTGATGAACAATTAACCCTCGTGCTTTTGTACAGTTTGTAAGCTGGAGTTAGATGTCCTGCCCTTTTCAACTCGGCTGTGACTGTCATATTTTCTTTGAAACAAGGCAAATGGCTTGCCATTCGTTTAATTTAGAGTGAAATATTGTAACAAATCCCAACCAAGGGAAATAACATCACTCTCGCCGGCTGCTTGAGCTCTGTGCATTACAGAAGCCAAGTGATTAGCCCCCACCAGCACCCACAAACTTATTTCGAACTAGCACATCAAATGGGCTGTAAATTGTCATTGGAAAGGCTGCATGACCGTGACAGATTTGGATTCTGACATTTGGGACCCGCGAGGAAATAGCCTATCCAAGGTGGTGTCGACTTACTAGCCAGTCAACAAACGATTCTGCCTACCAGCCGTTGGATTGACATCCAACATCTGTCGTGTATCTTCTATCTCTTGTCTTCTTCTTCTTCCAGACGCCCAAACCAAACCACCCCATCGGCTCCGCCTGCTCCCGCCTCCCATGGCTTGCTGCGCCTCCACCGCCCTGCCGTACGTACCCTCCAACGTTGGCCAGTCCCTCCCTCTATTCCCCCACACGCCCTGTTATTCTCCGGCGACGTCAGCCCCAACACGCACTACGAACGATCAACCTCGTACTCCCCTCCGCCTCTGATGGACGGCGCATCTTCCTGACTCTGTTTGTTCCGTCCGAGGCCTCATCATTGTCCTCCGCCTTGCGGCCTTGGTTCGCTCGCCGTGCGCGGTGCGCCGCCCTCTTGCGTTGTCAACGTCGTCAACAACCGAGAGGAACAAGGAGATGATTGTACATGGAGAGGATGATGGTAGGGACTCACCGGCGTCATGGCGATGCATAGCTAGTGCCTCTATATTACAAGCCCAAAATATGGTTCCTCCTAATGGTTGGACATCCGGGGCTCACGCCATTGTGAACATAGTCAATAAGCGAGAGAATTACACTACGAGCGGTGACACCAAAGGACCCGCTGCAGTAGCTTTTTTAGGAACAAGCGGTTGTTATTTATACTAGTTTTAGCGACGGATCGGGGTAACAACGAGGGTTGTCTTGAGGTATGGCTTCGTCTAGCTGGGTTTTATTTATGTTTACCACATCATGAGCCCAGTTGTGTTTTTTCTTCTTTGAAAATGGCTAGCAGTTCTATTTTTTAAAAGAAATACCCAAACAAGGCCTACTTGCTTTATCGGCCCTGCTGGGCTGCAAATCTTTCAAGACGAGGAGAGTTTCATTCAGTTTGCCCAGAAATGGGTAGTACATTTTTAAAACACATAAAACCGGGAATTAGTTTCAATTTTTTTTCATTACAAGATTTTAAATTCCATTGATTTTTATGCGTGGACAATTATTTGGATTTTATATTTATATAAATTATTTTTCAAAATAGTTTGAATGTGAATCGATATTTCGGATTAAAACAGTTGACCGCTTTTGAAATATGCAAAATTCCGTATACTTTTTAACCGTGGCCACAATATGGGGTGTAATGCTAACAAAAAGAAGATGGGCTCCAAAAAATTCTTAAGAATTAGCAAATGGGTTGTACATTATTAGAAACAATGGCAGATGGGCTATATGCTGTTTTCCACAGATTTGAGGCTGACTTGTGCACCTACTACAGGTTGACGCGTATGCTTTCATAAAAAATGTTGGCCTTTGCATAGCATACTGTCAACTTAGTCAACACACGAGAGTAGTGATTGTTGGATGTCCATCCAACGGCTGTCGTGCTTCTTCATTCTCTGCTCTTCATGCTCGAGCCGCTCAAACAAGCGCCAGTGGGAGTGCCTACTACCTCCTCCCGCGGCCGGCTATGCTGCTGCGCAGGCCTCACGGCCCAACCGTATTCCCATCGCTGGCCTAGCCATCCCTCTACTCACCCACACATGATGTTATTCTCCGGGGACGGCAGACGAACCAGTAAACCCTCATACTCCTCCGCATGGAAAACAACTGCCGAGTATTCCCTGGCTCCATGCCGTTCCCTTCCTAGGCCTCGCCGTCGTCCACCGCCCTGGTGCTCTCGGGGCAGCCTAGTCAACGTGGTCAATGAACGACATCCATCGGAAGTGGACTGTACATGGAGAGGCTGACAGCTGGGTCCACGGCCGCACGCAAGGAAATGCCTCCTTATTACACACAAAATAATGATTCCTTCACCTGACAGCTAGGACCCACAGGAAGGGCCTCTGTATTTCACGAAAAAAATATTCCCCCCGCTAACAGGTTGGATCCACCAGCTATATATTCGCACGCAAGGAAGTGCCTTCTTAATACGCCCAAAAAAATGAATACCCCCCTGCTAGCTGGGACCCACCATATTGTTGGGCTGACTTGTGGGCATACTAAGTTGACAGGGACGGAGGGCTTTGTCAACTTAGTCAATACTCCAATGACCGTATGATGTCCATCCAACGGCCATAGTGCTTCTTCAACCTCTAGTCTTCTTGCTCCAGCCGCCCAAAGCAGCGCCGGTTGTGCCGCCTCCTCCTGCCTCCCGTGGCCGATTGTGCTACCGCGGAGGCCTCACTGCCCCCATACTACTCCCACGACTGGCCAGGCCATCCCTCCACTCACCCACACCCCCTATTATTCTGCGGCGACGGCAGCCTCACACCCCAGCCAAACTAGTGAACGCTCGTACTTCTCTCCGCGTGGGCATCCACTGTCGCGTCTTCCCCGGCTCCGCGTTGTCCCCTTCCTAGGCCTCGCCGTCGCCCACCGCCGTGGTGCTCTCGGCGCAGCATGGTCAATGTGGTCAGCGACCGACTTCCATCGGAAGAGTACTATACGTGGAGAGGCTGACAGCTGGGTCCACGGCAGACGCAAGGAAGTGCCTCCTTATTACGCGGAAAATAATTATTCCTCCACCTGACAGCAGGGACCCATCGGACGGGCCACCAGTAATTCACGAAAAAAATGTTTCCCCCTGACTGCTGGGACCCACCGGATGGGCCACCGTATTTCACGAAAAAAACGTTCCCCCCGTTGTCAGCTCGGACCCATCGGAAGTGCCTCCTTATTACGCACAAAAAATGAATACTCCCCCGGCTAGCTGGGACCCACCTTGGTGGGAGGCTCACTTGTGGGCCTACTAAGTTGACGGGGACGAAGGGCTTTGTCAACTTAGTCAATATGAACGATTCTAGCTCCAGTGACCGTACAATGTCCATCCAACGGCCGTAGTGCTTCTTCAACCTCTGGTCTTCTTGCTCCAGCCGCCCAAAGCAGCGCCGGTCGTGCCGCATACTCCTGCCTCCCGTGGTCGGCTATGCTGCCGCGAAGGCCTCACCGCCCCCTACTATTCCCACCGCTGGCCAGGCCCTGTGGCGACAGCAGCCTCACACCGCAACCGAACCAGTGAACCCTCGTACTCATCTCCGCGCGGGCTTCCATTGCCGCGTCTTCCTCGGCTCCGCGTCGTTTCCTTCCTAGGCCTCGCCGTCGTCCACCGCTGTGGTGCTCTCCGCGCGGCGTGGTCAACATGGTCAAGGAACGACTTCCATCGGAAGAGTACTGTACGTGGAGAGGCTGACAGCTGGGTCCACGGCCACAGCCCAGTTTTTTTGTGATTTGCCAAGTAAGTCACTTTGTCAGACCTGTTGGGCTGCAAATCTTTCAAGACGAGGAGAGCTTTCATTCGACTGGCCGAGAAAATGGCCCTCAGTAATGAGAAATGGGTTGTACATTTTTAAAACACATCAAACCGGCAATTAGTTTCAAATATCTTTTTTTTCATTTCGAGATTTTAAATTACATTAATTTTTATGCATGGAGAATTTGTTGGATTTTATATTGATATACATTTATTTTTAAATCAGTTTGAATGTGAGTCAAAATTTCGGGATTAAAAACAGTTCGGACCGCACCGAAATATGCAAATTTCGTATATATTTTTAACCGTGGACGCGATATGGGCTGTAATGCTAACAAAAAGAATATGGGCTCCAAAAAACCTTAAGAATTTGCAAATGGGCTGTAAATTATTAGAAATAATGGCAGATGGGTTGTATGTTGTTTTCCACAGATTTGAGGCTTTCCTAAAAAAGGTTGACGCGCAAGCAGTGACTGTTGGATGTCCATCCAACGGCCGTCGTGCTTCTTCAATCTCTGCTCTTCCTACTCCAGCCGCTCAAACAAGCGCCGGCGGGACTGCCTGCTCCCTCCTCCTCAAGGCCGGTGTCTTTGCCAAGACAGCCTCACCGCCCACCACTTCCGTCGCTGGCCTAGCCATCCCTCTACTCACCCACACCTACTGTTATTCTCCAGCGACGGCAAACGAACCAGTAAACCCTCATACAGTCGTACTCCCCTCCGCGTGGGAAACACTGCCGAGTCTTCCCTACCTCCGTGTCGTTCCCTTCCTAGGCCTCGTCGTCGTCCACCGCCCTAGTGCTCATGGCGCGGCCTGGTCAACATGGTCAACGGCCGACATGCATCTGAAGTGGATTGTACATGGAGAGGCCGACAGCTGGGTCCACGGCCGCACGCAAGGAAATGCCTCCTTATTACACGCAAAATAATGATTCCTCCACCTGACATCAGGGACCCACCGAAAGGGCCTCTGTATTTCATGAAAAAAATGTTACCGCCGCTGACAGCTCGGACCCACCAGCTATATCTTCGCACGCAAGGAAGTGCCTCCTTATTACGCACAAAAAAATGAATACTCCCCCTGTTAGCTGGGACCCAGTATAGTGGCAGGCTGACTTGTGGGCCTACTAAGTTGACGAGGACCGAGGGCTTTCTCAACTTAGTCAATATGCACGATTCTAGCTCCAGTGACCATACGATGTCCATCCAACGGTCGTAGTGCTTCTTCAACCTCTAGTCTTCTTGCTCCAGCCGCCCAAACCAGCGCTGGTCGTGCCTCGTGCTCCTGCCTCCCATGGCCGGCTGTGATGCGGCGGAGGCCTCACCGCCCCCTACTACTCCCACCGCTGTCCAGGCCATCCCTCTACTCACCCACAACCCCTGCTATTCTGCAGCGACGGCAACCTCACACCGCAGCCGAACCAGTGAACCCTCGTACTCCTCTTCGCGTGGGCATCCACTGTTGCGTCTTCCCCGGCTCCGCCTCGTCCCCTTCCTAGGCCTCGCCGTCGTCCACCGCTGTGGTGCTCTCGGCGCGGCATGGTCAATGTGGTCAATGACCGACTTCCATCGGAAGAGTACTGTACGTGGCGAGGCTGATATCTGGGGCCACGGCAGCTGCAAGGAAGTGCCTCCTTATTACGCGCAAAGTAATTATTCCTCCACCTGACAGCGGGGACCCATCGGACGAGCCACCGTATTTCACGAAAAAAATGTTTCCCCCTGACTGCTGGAACCCACCAGCTACACCTTCGCATGCAAGGAAGTGCGTCCGGGCAAAAAAACGATTCACCTCCCTGATTGTTGGGACCCACCAGCTACATCTTCGCACGCAAGGAAGTGCCTGATAGTCAGGGACCCACCTGGTCAAATCGTACGTAGCATTGTCATTCTGGTCGCGAACGTGTGCGTACATATATATTGGTCGATGTTGAGGCGCGCACGTGTCGTAGTAGAGGTGTGCGTAGCGTGTACACGTACGTACAGCGACCAGTGTGCAAGAAAGAAAATACGGCCACGTATGTGCACATACAGGCGGGGTCTCGAACCCTACTCGCACATACGTACGGCCAGGGCTCGTGTACATGGCTGGGTCAGAATGGAGAAACAGCGTCATCATCGTGTTCATGGGGAGGCAACGGTCGTGTTCATGGGGAGGCAACAGAATGCGTCATGTTCATCGGGAGGCAACGAAACACGTGGGAGCCAACCGGCTGGGTCGGAACGGAATGCATCGTCGTGTTCATCGGGAGGGCTTGGACGGAATAGGCGATGGAAACGAGGCCTGGCGTACCATAGAACTGAGGAAACGGCCTTGTGTTCGACCGGCCATGTTCAAAACGGGATCCTGTTCATCGGGAGGGGTCCGGCGTACCGCAAAACGGAGGAAACGGACCTCCTACGGTCAAAACAGGGGTCATGTTGATCGGGAGGGGTGTGGTGTACCGCAAAACGGACGAAACGGACTTGTGTTGGAGCGCTACGATCGAAACGGGGGTCCTGTTGATCGGGAGGGGTGTGACGTACCACAAAACGGACGAAACAGACTTGTGATGGAGTGCTACGCTCGAAACGGGGGTCCTGTTCATCGGGAGGGGTGTGGCGTACCGCAAAATGGGACTCCACGGGATATTGTTCATCTCCACCGTCGACCTCCTCCAGCCTCCACGGGCTACCGTCAACCTCCACCAGCCTCCACGGGCTCCTGTTCATCCAGCCTCCACCGCGCGCTACTCCATCGGCTACTGTTCAACCACCCCTCCACGGGCACCCCTCCACCGTCTACTGTTCATCCAGCCCTCCATGGGGTCGTCCTGTTCATCCAGCCCTCCACACCACGGGGTCCTGTTCATCCAGAGGCAACGCCACCACTTGTTGTTCATCCACCCCTCCCCCTGCAACGCTCACTGTTCATCCAGAGAGGCAGCATCGATCGGCTTCAGTTAGCAGCAGTAGCGAAGGAATCGCTCGATCGGGTTCAGTTAACAGCCATCGATCGATCGCTCGGGAGTTCGATAACGCGTAGCTGTAGTGCAATGTCGCTTCCGGGTTCGATTAGAGCCCAACGCCTCGCTTCGGATTGATTAGAGCCAGCGCCTACACATTGCCAGCGCGCATTAATGCGAGAAAGCAGCGCATCTCTCGACTGACCACCCACGTGGCAGGAACTCCCGAAATTTTCCTCCCCGTCACTTCTACCATGGTTTTTTCTGCCATGGACGGCCCAAAGAATGTCATGCAGCTACGTCTCCGGCCCGCCCAGGATGAACAACCCATCTTCTGTCATGATTTTTTGTCATAGAAATAGGATCCCACCACATCTATGATGATACCGGGTTTTGTCACAATTATCATCATAGAAGTGTCATATGTATGACAAAAAAAAGTTTCGTTCGGCCCAAAATGTCATGGATGTGTCTTTTTTTTGTAGTGAAGGCATGGGGAATGACTTTCATTCTCTCTCTATCTTCTGTCATGGTCGGGTTTTGAGTCTTACTCAACTTCACACCTTGATACACAGGCAAGAACCCTTTCTTTGACTGATCCATTTTGAACTTCTTCAAAATCTTGTCAAGGTATGTGCTTTGTGAAAGTCCTAATAAGCGTCTCGATCTATCCCTATAGATCTTGATGCCCAATATATAAGCAGCTTCACCGAGGTCTTTCATTGAAAAATTCTTATCCGAGTATCCTTGTATGCTATCCAGAAATTCTATATAATTCTCCATCAGTAATATGTCATCCACATATAATATCAGAAATGCTACAGAGCTCCCACTCACTTTCTTGTAAATACAAGCTTCACCGAAAGTCTGTATAAAACCATATGCTTTGATCACCTCATCAAAGCATATATTCCAACTCCAAGATGCTTGCTGTCGGTGTCAAAACCGGCGGATCTCGGGTAGGGGGTCCCGAACTGTGCGTCTAGGCGGATGGTAACAGGAGACGAGGGACACAATGTTTGTACCCAGGTTCGAGCCCTCTCGATGGAGGTAATACCCTACGTCCCGCTTGATTAATATTGATGATATGGGTAGTACAAGAGTAGATCTACCACGAGATCAATGAGGCTAAACCCTAGAAGCTAGCCTATGGTATGATTGTTGAGATGTAATGTTGTGTCCTACGGACTCACGGCCCTCCGGTTTATATAGACACCGGAGAGGCTAGGGTTACAGAGTCGGTTACAATGGTAGGAGATCTACATATCCGTATTGCCAAGCTTGCCTTCCACGCCAAGTAAAGTACCTTCCTGACACGAGCGAGTCTTCAATCTTCTATCTTCGTGAGTGCAGGAGTCCGCGGATATTGATAGTCGGCTGTTCGGACACCCCTAGTCCAGACTCCTCAAGTAGCCCCAACCAGGTCTTCAATGACGATAAGTCCGGCGTGCATAATGTTTGGCATTGCAAGGCGGGTTCCTCCCTGAATAATCCGGAGAAGATAATGAACACGTGATAGTGTCCGCTCGCAAAATAATTTCCACACTCCAACGTAGAGAGAATAAAACACATACACCGATCCAATCTGCTGACGTATTATGCGGCATGACATCACACCGCAGCCAAGCCTTCGTTTTAATTTTTTTTACTATTCCACCTCAGCACGTTTAGCGAAGCGGCTTCCTTGGCACGTCCTGTTGAAGCAGAGAACGTGTTCCCTTTTATTCCGGGATCCTCATCAATACGTGCGTGGGTAACCCAACCGTTCCCGTCGCCACGCCTCCTCTATCGAAGGGGAATCTCAAACGGTCACGGAGACGGCCCTTGGTATTATTTCCCCTTTATAAGAGGACCAAGGCCTGTCCTTGTCTCTTAACCTCGCATCGAATCTTTCTTCTGCTCCCAATTCCAACACCGAGAGCTTCAGACTCGAGCGCTTCGGATCCACAGCAATGTCCGGCTCCGACCTCCAGGGCCGGTGGGTGCCCTCCTCCGTCACGGAGGAGGACATATTGAAGTTGCGTGAGGCCAAGTACCTGGCCTACGAAGTCTCGCACAGGTTGCCTGCCCCTGGGCAGGCCGTGCCAGCCCCCGAGCCCGGCGAATGTGTCATTTTCGCATCCCACCTCCGTCGGGGATTAGGCTTCCCGACGGATCCTTTCGTGAGGGGGCTTCTGTTCTTCTACGGGCTGGGCTTCCACGACTTGGCTCCGGAGTCCATCCTCCATATCTCTGCATTCATTATTGTCTGCAAAGCCTTCCTCCGTGTCATCCCCCACTTCGGCCTGTGGCTGAAGACATTCAAGGTGGAGCCGAAGATGATCGGGGCGTCGAGCGGAGTGTGGCGGGCGACCATAAGCAAGATGGTCGATGCCCGTGGCTCAAGGTTCCTTCCAAGAGGAACACGGTTGTGGCGCAGGAGTGGTTCTACATCACCGCTCAAGGGGACAAGCAAAAGCCGCCGCCCTCCTTCCGCCGGGACCTCCACAAAGAATCGATGTCATGGGTCAACCAAGGGCTCAACTGGGGCCGCCCAGGGCGTGCCCGCGACCGCAGGCCGGATTCGGGACCTCCAAACAAGGGAGATTGATCTGGTCAAGGTGATGCGAGTTATCTTGACTAGGCACCTCCTACCTCGCAAACGTCGTCCTCTCCGCTTATGGGAGTTCAATCCGAGGGACCTTGTATCCTCCAAAGATTTCATGGGGGCGACACCCCGGAGATGTCTGAGCTATTCTTCTGACCGCAAGTGGCGTGTCCGGATTCGCCGAGGATGCGGGACTAAGCGCGATCGTCCGGATACTCGAATAAATAGCTCGAGCCGGACACCTGCTTGTATGCCTTTCAAAAGATCATCTCTAACCCTTTTATTCTTTACAGGAATGGGTGGCGCGATCAAGGCTGATAAGGTGTCCGGCCCCCTCCCGAGACCGCAGACCGGAGCCCGTGGCCGGTCGAAATGTTGGAGGCCGCACCCACGAAGGGGCGATGGGGAGATAAAGGAGCTAATACTTCGTCCAAAGAGGCGATCAAGAGGAGAGGACCAAGGATCCCTCCTTCGAGGGAAAAGAGGACCGCCCCAAGATCCGGAGGTCAAAGCCCCTAAGCGTGGGAAGAAATCCTCACTGGTCCGGCGTCCGGAGAGAATCGAGACGCGCAATCATTGCCCAAGGACCAGCCCTCAACGAGCCGTGAGTATGAAAGAGGAAGTTTAATAAGAAAGTACCTTCGTTTATGCTTCAGAGGTAACGAAATATTTATATCGCAGTTCGGATCTGCAGCCGTCTCGTATGAGTTCGTCCTCGGGGATCTTCTTCCGGAGATGATGGAGAGCGACACCTCCGTCCGACGCGCCGCCAGATGAGGCAAAGCGAGCCCAAAGTGTCGCCACGGAGGGCGTCCCGAGTCCGAGGGGTCAAGAGTTCAACACCCACCAGAGCCGGCCGGGAGAATCAAGAATTTGCTTGAGAGGGCGTCCATTTGAAGATCACCGCAGCGTTAATCGCACGGTGGTTGGAAGGATTTCGTCCGCGAAAGTGGATTCGCGATGCTGCCATGAGCTTCTTTGGCGGATTTGAGGTATGCGAAAATAGCGCACCTTTGCTTTTTAACAGTTGAGCATATAAAGATGCGCCTGTATAGATAGTAGCCCTCGAGACTCGGTAGGTTGTCGAAGACGACAGCGTCGAGGATCGAAAATCTAAATATCTCGGGTAATAAATATCGCCGTTCGACATTGTGGCGGATAGTCCGGGGCCAGCCGGATGATCGGCTTCTTGAATCGAAGTCGGCAATCGGACATGGCGATGCCGACATAGCACTTGTCAATCAGCGACTTGACGAGTCGCAAGGTAAATAAATTCTCCATAGCTGTTTTATCGAGTGGGTTAAAGCCCTCCTCGATAAGTTATGTGCTGTGTATACGCAGCAGTCTTCGCTGTGTGAGAGACTTCGCCGAGCTTGCACAAGCTAAGGAACATGCCCGAAGGAGTGATCTTGGCTGCAGCGAGGGCGGCCGAGGAGTTGAAGGCGAAAAGGCTGCGCGACCGCCTAAGCGAGGCGGAGGTGGCGGATTGGCCAAGAAATTAAAGGATGCTACCGACCGTGGCGAGGCTCTTGAAAAGGAGCGCTATTGGAGCGGAAGACTCAAGAAGGCCACCGCCGAGACCAAGGATGCCCGCTCTGCAATGCGAGCTATGAAGGAGGAGCTGCGCCAAGCCGGAGAAATCACGGCTGGCAGGCCATTTCTTATGCATCGCCGGTTTATGGATGCCAAGTATGCCCAATTTGAAAAGCGAGTGGAGTTCGGAGGATCCTTACATGGACTTGGCTGCGAGTGCGGTGACGTCGTTAAGCACTTTGAGCCGGGGATCACGAGGTGGAAGAGCTATATTGACTCAATTCCACAGTCCGGATCGCCCTCTTCATTGTCGGACAGAGTTGGCGAATGGGCGAACTGAATAGACTGTCCGGGCTGGCTATGACTGACATCGTGGCCCATGTGTGGCCAGAGAGGTCCAAGGCGACGAGCTATTTTGGCCTATTGCAGCAGTTCCTTGGGCGGTGCCGCATATCAAGGAGATGAAGCGGTCGGCCTGCATCGAGGTGCGCGCGGATGGCTCGCCCGTGTAAAGGCGCAGTGTCCGGAGATGGATGCCACCGCTATTGCTGCCTGGGTTCGATGGGAACCGGCTTCTGCCAACATTATTTTGGGGAAGTTATGCGCGCCGTCGTGTAATAGAGTTGCAGGCTCAAGAATGTAACGCTCAATTGAACGCATTAACTTGTTTATGAATGATTATAGTATGAATGCTTTTTATACTTGTGCTTCCAAGTAATAGTACCTCTCCTTGCGGCCGCTTTAAGTATACTTGTGTATAACCCGAAGATGCAGTCTTGACTTCAGCCCCATGCACAAGGTGCTGGGGTGTTCGCAAAATAGCGCTTTTTCACACTTTAATCCGACGCCTCGGTCCTGTTATAAGGAGGTGGTAGCGAGCTAACGAGGCAATCCGGACTATAATGCTTTATTTCTTTCACTTAGCCAATGGAGCTCGGGGTGGGCTACGACATAGCCCCTAATGGCACCGCACATCTCCGGATTCGGGTGCGTATGTGCTGACCGAAGCGCCCTTCACAAAGCGGGAATTCTAAACATTCCGTAGTCAATCAAGTGGTGACGGACTCTCGCTATATCATGATCGGTTTTGGCTTTCATCGAGGTGCTCACCCCAAATTAATCGGGCACAATCGCAGAGTTCTCCGGTGCCGCGTTAGCCGGGTGATACGGAACATAAGGCAGCAAAACACAAGAGCCGCAAAACCCAACATTTGACCAAAGACATGATTCGAGCTGATGCATATAGTGCCCAATCTTGAGACGCCGAACACTCCCCGAGGTGTTCGGACTTTATGATAACGGCAGAATTATACCCTAAGCCCCTTGTGTCCAAGTGCAGGCGTTGTCTTCGACGCTGCCAATGCCAAAGCGTCGAGTTCGCCTCGGCTATAGGAAGAAGCCGAGGCCGATTTAGCAACAAGAGACAATAATAAAAAGGTCTACGAGGGTCTTAATCAAAAGAATCCTTGCGACGGGTCCCTCTTGCGCACGCGCTGTGTCTCCGCAGCCGTTATCTCGACGGGTGCGCACGATGCTCATCTCAGAGAAAAGAGAGGAACATTTCAAAAAGAGTTCGTGCGAAAATAATGCAAAAGAATAAGCGTAAATAATTAAGGGTAGGTTTATATGAAACCGATATTAATTGTGCGCGCAGCCCCTTGTGAAAGGGTATGTGGCTAGGGAGCCCCTAGCCTGCTGAGTCCGGATTTGTCTATCCGAGTCCGGGGGCTTTAAGTGACCCTCGCACTGAAATAGTGCCATGTGGACCGGGCATCTTAAGTGTAAGAGATGCGTAATGCGGTATGGCGTTGAAGCGGACAAAGGCCTTTCGTCCTAATAGTGCTTGATGTTCACTTTTAAATGGGACGATATGGAAAATTAACTTTTCTCGTCGGGAATTGTTCGGTGATCCGAACACGACTTCGAGTAATATCGAGCCTGTGCACCTGGCGTAAGGGCCGGGCGTAACTCCTTTGAAGGAAGTGCGGCTGTGTCGAATTTTGGTAGGGTCTATCCCCATCCGACGGATTGTATTTGATTATAGCAGGTTTAAGTCACTACCTCCGTCCATTAGGACGTTTGTGAATTGTAGTCCGTCTATTATCGGATTCAATATCGAAGTCCGTCCCATGTTCAACACTTTTGGAATAATCCCGGTGGTCGAAAGTGATTGGTTTTGATATCCAATCTCTATGGTTTGCGGGCCGGACCGTGCGAAGCTCTTTTAGAAAGTGCCGATTTGTTTCTCCGTATCCTCACATGAAGTGAGTTTATCGCTTTGACCCCTTGTGGAAAGTCTTTTGTTTTCCGTGCCTCGCTGGCGGGTTTATCTTCTTCGCTTGACGCGCCGAGCCCCTTGTGTTCGGCGCTTAATCGGCGGACTGTTTGAAAACCCAACAATCCTGTGGGTGTGATTTGCGTGCCTTCCGGGTACTGTGGATTTGACAGATCCGACCCGTGATTTTGTGTAGGTTAGACAGTTAAATCATTGTCGTCCTTGATGGGTTGAGCTTTATTATTCGCCGTGAGCTTTTAAATCCGCATTAATCGCCGTGTTTTGGGCTTTTCTCTTTATTCCGACGCTGATCTTTTCGCGCCGTGATTTTCCGCTTCCATCTCTTATCTCGGATGTACTTGGGTCGCTTGGTGCTGCTTCTTGCCAACCAGCTGTCCTCTCTCGCAAAAGCGGGTCATGAGGCTTGTTAATGCGGTCATTGTCCTCGGTTTTTCTTGACCGAGGTGTCCGGCAAGCCATTCGTCTCGGACATTGTGCTTGAAAGCTGCTAAGGCTTCGCGTCCGGACAATGACTATTTGGTTCTTTTGGTGAGGAACCTATTCCGCATTTCCGCCGACTCTCCGGGCTGTTGAGTTATGTGACTTAAGTCATCTCGTGATCCGAGGCCGGATATAAGTCCCTTGAAAGTTTGCTCTAAACGCTTCCTCGAGCTCTTCCCAACTTCCAACAAAGTTTTCTCGGGAGGCTTTTGAGCCAATGATGAGCTGGCCCTTTGAGTTTGAGGGTAGATATTTTATGGTGTGGAGATCGCCTCCTCCGCCATATGTATATGTAATATATAGTCTTCTATCCGCATCTGTGGTTTGTTGTTCCATTGTAGGCTTCTATGTTTATGGGTTTAAACCCTGCTAGGAATTCATGTTCCAAAGACTTCGTCTGTGAAGCATAGTGGATGTGCGGCACCCTGCATTTGTATGCGTGTTATTGTCGTCGGACACTTGACGTGTTCCTTTGCTTATTGGGGCTTTCCTTTTGGGTCCATAGATGGACTGGCAGGCCATTGACGGTGGGGCTTTACGGCCTCTTCGTCAAATCTCGGGAGCAGCTTTGCGCTTTGGGTAGCTCTTCGGTTGGTGGCTGTTGCCTTGTTTGTCTCATGCGGTTTTGAGCACTTTGCTCCATCTTATCCGGAGCGCGTCTTCCGCTGTGTTGAGCTTCCGCTTTTCCTCCTTCAGGCTTCTTGTCAGTAGCGATGAGCCTGCGTTATGAAGATTTTGTTCGACGGGCTCTTCGAGTTCGCTGCGTCATTGGGGCTTGATTCGTCCTCGAGGGAGGTACATAGTTGTGATCCTCAACCTTTTCTTCCGCCGCCCTTTCGTGAGGGCGCATTTCTTCATCATCCTTCGCTGCTTCGGCCGGAGGGGTTTGTCTTCGCACTCTCCGAGTGTTATTATCTCCGTGCCGGATTCTCCATTCTTGCTTGTGGCGGATTTAGAGCGGCGCCGCCGGCGCTTGGGTTGCTTCTTTAAAGAATCTTCCTCCTCTGCTTTCTCGCCATCCCTTCTTTTGGGGTATCCACCATGTAAACGTCAGATGACGAGGCGGCCTTCCAAAGGTCCGGTGGGCGCTGGTCTCGATCGCCTCCGCATCGCCGTCCATAGCGCCGATGTCATCGAGTCGTAGTCTAGCATGTCGGTTAGGTCCTCGGCAGTGGCTACAAAGTGGGTGGTGGTGGGCTCAATTTCTTCGCCGTCCGAACTCCAACCGCCCCGCCATAGTCCGCCAGATTCTCCCGATAGCGAGAGATGCTTCAGAGACTTCAAGATATCGCCAAAAGGCGAGTGTTGAAAGATGTCCGTGGCGGTGAATTCCATAACCGCGCCTAATCTGGTTTAATTGGCAGGGCGCTGGAGGCTCAGAGTCCGCAAGGAGTCCGCGCCTCGGGATCACGAAGTTTCGTGGGGACAAGATTGGTATTCGCCCATCGCCAGAGATATTGAAGCCCCGGCGCGGCGCTCTATCCACCGACCCTCGTCATGGGCGATCGGCTCCGCAAGTAGCCGGGCGGATTCAAGTCGCCGCCAAAGCATCTTTGGGCGGCAGAGCTAGATCATGCCCATCGCCACAAAGGCGGCGCGCTTTGGTCGTGGCTCGAGTTCGTCAAGATCAAGTCTCCGCGGTCGTCGGCCGTGAAGTTTAGGGTTTCCAAATCGACTCGACGGCCAGGGCGAAGCTTCGATCCGCTCCAGATGGCCAAGAGAGTTGCCCGCAGCGCGGTCACCCGAATATGAAGATCTGTCCGGGAGGAAAGTCTACCGACAGCGTCAAAGATTGAAGATGCCATCGAGCCTATTGGTGACGATACGTAGGAACTCTCAATGAAAGCACCAATGTCGGTGTCAAACCGCGGATCTCGGTAGGGGGTCCCGAATGTGCGTCTAGGCGGATGGTAACAGGAGACGAGGGACACAATGTTTGTACCTGTGTTCGTGCCCTCTCGATGGAGGTAATACCCTCGCCCCGCTTGATTAATATTGATGATATGGGTAGTACAAGAGTAGATCTACCACGAGATCAATGAGGCTAAACCCTAGAAGCTAGCCTATGGTATGATTGTTGAGATGTAATGTTGTGTCCTCATAGACTACGGCCCTCCGGTTTATATAGACACCGGAGAGGCTAGGGTTACACAGTAGTCGGTTACAATGGTAGGAGATCTACATATCCAGATTGCCAAGCTTGCCTTCCAGGCCAAGTAAAGTACCTTCCGGACACGAGCCGGAGTCTTCAATCTTCTATCTTCGTAGTCTGGGAGTCCGGCGGATATTGATAGTCCGGCTGTCCGGACAACCCTAGTCCAGGACTCCCTCACTTGCACCAGTCCATAGATGGATCACTAGCACTTGCACACTTTGTTAGCACCTTTAGGATAGACAAAACCTTTTCGTTGCATCATATACAACTCTTCTTTAAGAACTCCATTAAGGAATGTAGTTTTGACGTCCATTTGCCAGATTTCATAATTACAAAATGCGGCAACTGCTAACATGATTCGGACTGACTTAAGCATCGCTACGGGTGAGAAGGTCTCATCATAGTCAACTCCTTGAACTTGTCGAAAACCTTTCACGACAAGTCGAGTTTTGTAGACAATAACAATATCATCAGCGTCAATCTTCTTCTTCAAGATCCATTTATTTTCTATGGCTCGCCAATCATCGGACAAGTCCACCAAAGTCCACACTTTGTTCTCATACATGGATCCTATCTCAGATTTCATGGCCTTCAGCCATAGGTCAAAATCTAGGCTCATCATAGCTTCTTCATAGTTCGTAGGTTCGCCATGGTCTAATAACATGCTTCCAGGACAGGATTACTATTGGGGATATAACTAGTAAGTATAAACCGCCTAGGAGGGGCTGGGTTATGCTCATTCGTACTGAAGACCATGAAGAAAATGAATATGGCACTTTACAATTGAAGCTTAGAGGCCTAGGGCCCAAGGGCGGATTAGGGCCCATAGTCATAAACCGCCTTGAGATGTATAACTTGTGTTGTAAGTTAGGGAAAGGTAGAAACTGAGCTGGACACGTGTATGAGCCGGCCTCGGTGTTCTGTAAACCGCCGGGCGTCAACCTGTGTATATAAAGGGACGACCCGGCGGCGGTTTGGGGACAGGAAACAACAACTCGAGAGATAGGTAAAGCGGATTCGCTCCCTGCTCATCTAGACCCCATCAATTCCACCACAACTGGATCGTAGGCTTTTACCTTCACCGCAAGGGGCCGAACCAGTATAAACTCCCCGTGTCCTTTGTCCGGTTTAACCCCTTTAAGCTAATCTTGTTGCGATGGCTCCACGACTAAGTCCTCTCACTAGGACATCTGATGTGTTAATTCCACGACAGTTGGCGCCCACCGTGGGGCTATCGCATGATGGTTTTGACTTCTTGAAGGGCAACTTTGAAGGACTCAAGGGATACGCGGTTGGCCGGATGACCAAAAGTCATCGCGGCAAGCTCTACATCGACGACGCATGCTGGGGTCCCGAGGCCGACTGAATTGAGTACGGGTACCGGGTCCCCTTTGGCAGAATTCACGTTTTCATCAGCAAGATCGGCGAACCGGGCCCTGAGCCGGACATCTGCACCGACCTCGTCGAGACGGCTCAGCGTGCGAGTCCTGCCCGAGATCAGCCTGCCATGAAGCGTGCGTCAGTAGGATTCATCCATGGTGCGGAATCTGAACCGGTGTGCGATGGTGAGACGGTCGTCTACTCAGATGGCGAGTCATCTACCGGCGAAACCGAGTCACTGTACCAATTGCAAGACGACCGGATCAGGGACTGTTTCGATGGCGACAGTATTCCGGACCCCTTTGAACCCCAAACCGGGTTGCAATCTTCATGGCCGGTACGCAGCCCACATTGCAATCTTCAACTGCAGCAGTAATGACTTTCGGATCGGCAGCCAGGGCAGGAGGCCCTGTGCGCCGGCCGGCTCAAGTTCTGTTCGGTTTCTTGGACGCCTCGACGACACTATTGACCACAACAGTTACCCCGGAGACTCAAGATCCACATAACACAGAGGTTACAAAGCTGCGGGATCAGATAACTCAGGCCAAGGAGGACTTGGCGGCTGAGGAAACCAGGATGGTTGAAGAACGGGCCGCTTTAGATGCCCAGTCGCAATAGATCCAAGCGCAGAATTACCGGCTCATGCTGGATCAGAACGCTTCAAATGAAGTACTGAGGAGGAGGCACCGGCCTCGTCTGCCACCGGTTTACGAAGGAATGAATCTCTTCAATATGCCAGGAGCTGGACCAAGTGATCCGGCAGCAGTGAACCGAACTGAGGCACCTGGGATAGGAGCGCCGGGTCAGCCACGGGTGACGGACCCACTTTGACGGATAGATAACCCGCTGCAATACATGCCGACACCGCCGGGTCACTTCTCTAGCCCTTTGGATAACATGATTGCTGCGCCGTCTCAATTGGCAGCTATTCCGATGGAGGGCAAGTCACTGGCGGCAGTTGAAACGCGACGGGCCAGGGATCTTCTTCAAACCGCTATGGTGCAGCAGTAGGCTTACTCATACAGCCGAGACAGAATACATTCAACCCCTCGTCCGAGCAAGAGTTACAATAGGCACATTGATGAACCGGCTATGTCAAGCAGTGCACGGAACTGTGACACCCCTCGAGGGCCTAATCCGGCACGCAGTGGTATGAATGCTAGGATGTGGTGAACAGTGGTAGAGCGCGTCAGGAGGCAGAGTTAGCAGCGCAGTTGGCAGCACAGTACGCGAATCATCAACGCGCTCTGGTTCAACCAACAACATTAGCTGAACGAGGACTAGCTTTCAGCTCTTGGGGGGTACCGTGTCTCACCCCAGCTCTACGTAATGTGCGGTTACCCAAAGATTTCAAGGGCCCGTGTAAGGTGCCTAATTACACCGCCGATTTACCCCCCGAGTCATGGGTTGAAAGTTATGAGATGGCAATGGAGATGCTGGATGTGGATGAAGTGGCATGTGCAAAGTACTTCACCATGATGTTGGATGGAACGGCTCGCACTTGGTTAAAAAGTCTACCGTTTAATTCAATCGGTTCATGGGACAAGTTGAAGTCCCGGTTTATAGCAAACTTCAAAGACACGTGCAAGCAACCCATGTCAATTGTAAATCTGGCCGCCTATGTCCAAGGAGAGTTTTGGAAATTCTGGATTCATTGGACCGCATCAATGCTAATTTGGCAATCATAACATTGGAGGGCAATTGCCGGTTTAAGCCGTTGAAATTGAAGTTGGGACGGCTCAAGCGTCACTTCAATGACATGGGAACACTTATGGCAGCTTTGGTTAAGTATGCCGATTGTGATAATTCCAAGGATCCCGAGTCTGATGATGAGGAGCCGGAGAAGGGAAAGAAGAACGTCTGCGCAAAAGGGCAGCAGCATAACCAGGCGAGCCATGGGAATAATGGTAAGCGCAAGGAGGATAATAATTCTGGCTTTGTGGCTAACACCAATGTACAGGGTAATAATCAGCGCCGCAAGGGTAAACTGCCCCCACGGGGCGGAGGATCAGGCATGAATCTAGAGCATCTATTGAACCAGCCTTTCCCAAAGCATGGGACGCAAGATAAACCGGCTACGCACCTATGGAAGAATTGCTTCATTATGCGAAAGTTCAAAAATTCAGATCTCTTCCGGTATGATCATGGACCGTCCGGCGGTTCAGGACCCGGGTTTCACGGACTGGGTTATGGTGGAGGTAGCTCAGGTTCAGGTTTTCAGGGTAACCAAGGTGGACAGGGCAATCAAGGCAATCAGGGCAACCAAGGTGGTTATAATCAACAGGGGAATCAGCAGCAGCAGTAGTCGGGTTATCAAAGTAACCCGAAGCAGTTAAATGGTGGGCAATATCATGTTTTCACTACTAGTCTGTGCAAGCGCGATCAGAAACTCCATAAGAGGGCAGTGAACTCCGTTGAACTGGCGGTGCCCCGTTATCTGCGCTAGTCGGAGCAGCCTATTGTGTGGAGTTGAGAAGATCATCCGCCTCGGGTTGATAATCCGGGTCATCTGGCGTTAGTGGTCGCACCGCAGGTTGGAGGTTATAAGTTCACCAAGATGCTCATGGATGGAGGGAGCAGTATCAACATCTTGTATTATGAAACCTTCCGGCATATGGGGTTAATGGATAAGAATCTTAAACCATCGAACACCGTTTTTCACGGTGTGGTGCCTGGTAAATCGGCCTACCCGGTAGGTAAGATAGCTCTGGAGGTGGTTTTTGGAGATGATTATGATTCAAGGTCCAAGACATTGATCTTTGAAGTGGTAAAAATCAGAAGTCCCTACCATGCCCTGTTTGGACGGCCGGTTTATGCTAAGTTCATGGCAAGGCCGTGTTATGTTTATCTGCAGCTCAAGATGTCGGGTCATAAGGGGACCATCACAGTTCATGGCAGCCGCAAGATTGCTTTGGGGTGCGAGGAAGGTGATGCGGCTTATGCCGAGTCGGTTTGTGCAACAGAGGAGTTAAAATTCTATAAAGACAATGTTGATCCGGCGGATATGACTTCTCTGAAGAAACCCACTGCAAAGCATGATCCGGCTTTGAAGTTTAAATCAGCTGATGAGACCAAGTTGGTTGATTTTGTTCCTGGCGATTCATCCAAGCAGTTTAGCATCAGTGTTAACTTGGATCGGAAATAGGAAAGCGCGCTCATTGAGTTCATCCGTGAGAACCAGGACATCTTTGCATGGAAACCTTCTGCCATGCCAGGTGTACCGAGGGAACTCGCTGAGCACACTCTTAATATTGATCCCAAGTTTAAACTGGTCAAGCAGTTTCTTTGCCGCTTTAATGAAGAGACGCACAAGGCGATTGGAGAGGAGGTAGCTCGGCTCTTGGCAGCAGGGTTTATTGTGGAGGTCTTTCACCCTGAGTGGTTGGCTAACCCGGTGCTGGTACTTAAGAAAAATGGCACTTGGCGTATGTGTGTGGACTACACGGATTTGAACAAGGCTTGCCCAGCTGATCCCTTTGCCCTCCCTTGTATTGATCAAATCATTAATGCTACAGTGGGTTGTGAGCGTTTGAGTTTTCTGGATGCTTATTCGGGTTACCATCAGATCAAAATGGCAGTTAAGGACCAGGAGAAGACGGCTTTTATAACTCCTTTTGGAGCCTTTTGCTATGTATCTATGCCTTTTGGGCTCAAGAGTGCTCAGGCAACTTATCAGCGGTGTGTGCAGAATTGCCTTCATAATCAAATTGGGCGCAATGTTCATGCTTATGTGGATGATATCGTGGTGAAATCCAGGAAAGCAGAGACACTCATAGCTGACTTGCGGGAAACTTTTGATAATCTAAGGGTTTATAAGATGATGCTTAATCCGGCTAAGTGTGTTTTTGGTGTGCCAGCTGGCAAGCTCTTGGGTTTTCTGGTGTCTCACAGGGGCATTGAAGCTAATCCGGAGAAGATCAAGGCTATTACGTCCCTGGCTAAACCGGCGTGTATCAATGACGTTCAACGGCTGGCGGGTCGTATTGCAACACTAAGCCGGTTTATCAACCGGTTGGGGGATAAGGCGACCCTGCTATATCAGATGATGAAGAATATAGACAACTTTGTGTGGAGTGATGCTGCTAATGTCGGTGTTCTATGAACGGGTTCCCTGACTTGTTCGACCATGGCTGCTGGCGTGGCTCAAAGGAGGCCCAACACAGCCCATCTTCATCAACACAAGCTCAAGACCTCGCGAGGGCTGGCCTCATGAGGCGGGCGACAAGGAGCTTCCTCGGCATGTCCTCGTCAGCTGGCTCACGAGGAGGCCGAGAGTTCAAGGCGGGTACTCGTGAGGTGCCCATGACGCAAGCCATGATGACCATAGGCGCCACGGGCGCCCGCCACGCAGTGTCCTCCCTTCCTCTTTGGTGCAAAGGGGGCAAGCGCAGGCGAGAGCATCAAGCAAAGGCATCCATTTTGGTGCAACAAGACCAAGACCAGCCCAACGGCCGGAAGGAAGTCATTGTGGAGCCCAAGCAGGCGTCACCACCAGAGCCTTTGACAAAGCGAGGACCAACTTTAGTCAGATAAGTGTACCGGATGTTCCCTTCAAATGGCCGATTGTTGGCGCCTTCCCGCCAATATTTGGGAAGAGGCCCAGGCCTTTGCCTATAAATAGGACTAGCCACCCCCGGGGTAGAGGCAGCTAGACCTGAGCGAGAATCCAAGAGCCAGAACCAAGTAGCGCCAGCCAAGAACAGACCCTCGTGAGGCTGTTCTTCCTTGTATTGTTCATCATCAGCCCAAGAGGCAATCCACCACACCACACACTGGAGTAGGGTATTACACCACAATGGTGGCCTGAACCAGTATAAATCTTGTGTCTCTTGTGTTGTTCTGTTTGGTAGTTTAGATCCTAGCGATTCGGCGAGAGCAAGCCGGTGGAGGGTTAAATCTCGCGGCACCCCAAAGTTCGAACCTCAAGGGTCTGCCGAACCCGAACCGACATTTGGCGCGCTGTAGGGGTGCACCGAATTTGCCTTCCGTCGTCTCATTCTTCTCCGACCATCGCATCCATGTTCGACGCTGTCGGGCTCGCCCGAAGCGCCGAGCCACCTCGCTTCCCATATGTCGCCAGACGGCTCCGTCGGCGGGCGCCCTCGCTGTTCCCGTCACCGCCGGCCAACGCTGCCACCGGCCCGCGGGGAACGAACAGCAAGCATCGCCCCAAAGATCCATCCATGAGGCGGACGGCCGCCTTACCACACCTCGCCACCCCGCTGGTTCTTCGCCACGCGCCCCGCGGCGCCATGGAGGCCCGAAGCTGCGCCATCGCGCAAACGAGCTCCTTTGCTACCGCCCCATTGACGACGCTTCACGAAGAGTGGCTCGACCGAAGTCGCCGAAGCTCGTCCGCGCCGTCGGGGCTCCCCGCCGTCCTTCTCGCCGCACCGCAACCTCCCTCAGGCGGGCAATGAAGCTCTGGGCGCCACCCGCCTCCTCCTCAAGAAGGCGCTGCCCCAAGGCGCGCTGCCCTAGACAAACCGCTCCGTCAGCGCCAGCGACAAGAGCAGAGCTGCCAAGAAGTCCTCGCCGAGCAGCTGCCCGAAGCGCTCTCGCCCAAAGACGTCAAGACCTGCGCTGCCCCTACCAAGGCGCATGGGGACCCACAGACCAAGCTTCCATCTCCCAAGGCCCCTTGTGGCTACAGGGGCTGGCTGCAGCGCCTTCACCTCCGAAAGCTACAGGCGTCGCGTGGCCCTAAGAAGTTCAAGCTGCACCGCCTCCTCCACGACGGCAGCACGCTGACCTGCGCAGAGTTCCTCCAGCTTTACGAAGTTGGGCATCGAGGCTGCTAACGGGACGAGAAGGTCATGGCTAACCGGTTTCCCATGGCGCTAAAGGACGGGCCCGCACTGCTCTCTGAACTCGGCTCTGTGCACGATCTCCTCCTCGGGCGAGATGCGCACCCACTTCATCGCCAACTTCCAGGGTACTCGCGACCAGCCACCCGCCGTGAGCGACATGCGCCGTATCAAGCAGCAACTAGGGGAAACCCTGCAGAAGTACATCCAGCGCTTCAACAACGCGTGCCTCAAGATCCCCAAGGTGACGGAGGAGGCCATCATCTCAGCCTTCTCCGACGGTGTGTGCGACATCAAGATGAAGGAGGAGATGGCGATGCATGAAGACCTGTGCACGTCCTTGGAGCTGTTCAACTTGGCGACCAAGTGCGCCAGGGCTGAGGAGGGATGCCTCTCCCTCCTCGAGCTGCCTGCCGCGGACCGAGAAGAGAAGAAGCCCAAGGCCAAGGACGTGAAGCGCAAGGGGCTGCCGTATCATGCGTAACCGCACACCAAGCGGGCGTAGATCAGCCCGAATCCTCCAAGGGCGCCGGTATCGCGAGTACCACGACCTCCACACCCACAACACCAATGAATGCCAAGAGCTCCGGCCGTGCGTGAAGGAAGGGTCGGCAGACGCGTCCGACCGCAGCGACCGGGCTACGACCGAGGAGGAGGAAGGAACGCGACATTGGGAAGATCATGCCCACGCCAAGGGTGGCACGACCAACCTCGCGAGGATCGCCGGCAGGACCCGCCACGAGGGAGGCCGAGGGATCAGCCTCGCAAGGATCGCCCGCAAGGGAGCGCTGGCCTCCCTCCGCCGCCGCCGCAGCCAAGGAGAAATGAAGACCGCCATCGACGAGGGGCTGGGGCTTCAGAACCGCGTGCAATCGCCAGCATCCCGGGCGGAGCTCAAGCCCCACCTCTCAATGCATCTTCAAGCAGTTCGCCCGCTGGCGAATGCAGTCCTCCCAAGCTCGAGGAAACGCGCTCTCGTGTGGTCGGCATGCGCCATCACGTTCAGCTCAGCGGATCAGCTCAAGTGCGCGGCCACGGCCGGAGTCCTCCCGATGCTTTGTTCCCCAATCATCAGCAACGTGCTAGTCACCAGGACCCTCATCGACGGCAGAGCAGGGCTCAACGTCCTAGCCGTGGAAACATTCAACAATCTCCAAGTGCCCTCTGACCGCCTTCACCAACCAAGCCCTTCTCCGAGTCACCGAGCGGCTCCACGGTCCCGATTGGGCAGGTCCGCCTTCCTGTCACCTTCGGGGCACGCGACAACTACCGCATCGAGCTCATCGACTTTGACGTCGCCCACATTCGCCTGCCGTACAACGCCATCCTCGGGTACCTGGCGCTGGCCAAGTTCATGGCTGTAACCCACCACGGCTACAACGTCCTCAAGATGCCAGGAAGTGGCGGGGTCATCACGGTGCCCTGCGAAGAGAGAGACGTAGTGTGCTCCCTGGAGCGAGCCTTTCAGGCCGCGTCACTGGAAGACCCGGACCGCGGAGGCAGGAGGCCTCCCAAGGCCGCCCCCAAGAATAAGAAGACATCGTCCAGCCCAGCCCCTCTGGAGGCAGGACCCTCAGGGCCCACGCCTGCTCAGAGGGAACCTCCTTCCATCGCATAGGAAGCGCCCCAAGATCCTCCTCGAGTGGGGCTCGGGCCTCGAGGGCCGCCAACCTCGCCAAGGTCACGAGGGAGGCGCTTGGGCACCACATGGAGGCGTGTTTGAAGCACGCTTCTCAAGAAGGAGCAAGGCAAGGAGGGCCCAACCTCGTGAGTTCGCCAACAAGGCCATTCAGAGCTACAGAGTCAAGGGTCATGAAAGGCAGCCGCCACTCTGGCTGTGGCCCCCATCCAGCGAGGATGGTGGGCTGCGCGTCTGCATCGACATACCGGGCTCAACCGAGCAGCGCCTCAGAGTGCTTCTGCCCTCGCGAGTGGGACGCCGCGAGGGTCTGCCCCACACTACGTCGCGCGCATGCCTTATGGCTTGCCGAACGCGGCTGCTGCGCACTACCTCATGAGGGCCATCCCGAGGCTCAAGTCAGCGCCCGCAGCCTTGGTGGAGATGGAGATGGCCCGCGAGGAGCCGTCGGCACCTCCGGAGCCTCCTAAGGCCCCTGGGCCCGGGGCTCATGAGGATCGGCTCCGCAGCCCGCCGAGTCTGCTACACCAACACCCATTCATCCCCAACATCATCAGTGACATCTCTCAAGTTTCATTTCCGATCGAGCGCCTCAGGTCAGATTATTCCCAGGCAGCGTGGGTCCGCCCCTCGCGGCGGTATCCCTTTATTTCATGTTCTTGGCTTACCTTATTGGGGCGCCTCGGCTGCATCGTCCCTAAGTCGCTCGGGCCCCACCCAGCGGCGCAGTACCCTTCTTATGCGTTTACCTTAGGGCTATGCCTTCACCCATCATGCTTGTTATTTGCGCCTTTTCCTCCCTGTGTGTCGGAATCTTGGGCGTTAAAGGGGGTGCTCGAGCATCGCGGCTGAGGGCTCCTACCGGCTCTCCAGCCCTCACCCTCTGGTCTTGTCCATGGCATCGCGACCTGGCATGCCAGCGACGGCTGAGACCAGCTCGAGAGCCAGGACCCAAGGACGTAGAGTTTTGACATCTAACCCAGCTTGCACGTTAAAGGGGGGGTGCCTGAGCATCGAGACTCAGGGCTCCTACCGGCTCTCTGGCCCTCACCCTCTGGTCTTGTCCATGGCATCGCGACCTGGTATGCCAGCGACGGCTGAGACCAGCTCAAGAGCCGGGACCCGAAGACGAAGAGCACCGGCATCTGGCCAAATTTGCAGGAACATACTCCAAGATAAGGCCCAGAGCCAGGCACAACCCGCCTTGAGGTAGGGCCCCGTGAGTCCCGCGCAGGCTCACGGGAGCCCCAATACGCATCGCCAGGCCTTTCGTGCCTCGTCCCCTCTCCAAAGCAACTAACGGCTAACTGTCGATTGCCACGACGAACTCTCGTTCCTTTTGTGATGAACCTGTAGGGTCCCTCCGAAGAGCATCGCTAGGCGAGGCCCTCACGATGCTTTCTTCGCTCTCGTTCATGCAACTCGCTTGCACATTAAAGGGGGGGTGCCTGAGCATCGCGACTCAGGGCTCCTACCGGCTCTCCAGCCCTCACCCTCTGGTCTTGTCCATGGCATCGCGACCTGGCATGCCAGCGACGGCTGGGACCAGCTCGAGAGCCGGGACCCGAGGACGTAGAGCAGAAAGGGGAGTGAAGGCGAGAGGGGAGGAACACGCGAGGACCTCGCCAAGCAATCCCTCATCAGCCAAGGCATGGATCTAGCGCTGCACTAGGAAGCGTTTTCTAACCCTCGAGATAAGTCACTCTCCGGAAACACTGGTTATCGCAGCACCGTCCCCGCACCAAGTGCAATCCCGTGTTAGCAACGTTGCTCTCCTTTCTCACCGAATGACGGCTGCTTGAGCGCTAAGGGGGACCTCCTGAGCATCGCGACTCAGGGGCTCTTACCGGACCTCGGGCCGCTCACCTCCTGGCCTTGACCATGGCATCGCGACCTGGCATACCAGCGATGGCTGAAGCCGCCTTGGGACTGGGACCTGTCGGCGCAGAGCATCAAGCCCTCACGAGGTCTGAAAGGAGGAAACTAAGCTAAAACGGAATAAGCATCTCGCACTGCTTCGCAATAAGGATCATATTGACAAACGGAGCTGCAAACATCTTACAAGCCCTCGCGGGGTACATTCTTGGCTCCTCGCAGGAACAAAAGACGCGAATCCTAAGGAGTCCTAGCTACAGAGGCCATCACGGCGGACACCATCATCAACAGTGGGCTGCCCAGCACGGACGCCAACCCCATCCAGATCAGGGGCGGCGACGGCCTAACGAGCCCGCCCTTCTCCAGGAGCGTCGCAGGCTCGGGGGCTCGTAGCTGTCGTCGCTCGTCTCCGGAGTTGCGAAGAGCTCGGCGGAGTCGCTGGATCCACCAGCGCCTCCCCCGCCTGGGGAGCTGCCGGGGGAGCGGTTGGCCGGCCTCTGTCTCGCCGCGGCAGGGTCCCGACCGCCCCTTTCGGGGCAGCACTCCACCGTGACCTCCGCGATCGAAGACCTTGAAGGACATCACCAAGCACCGTCATACTCCTGTGGATCATGAGGGCACCCTTGTCCTGCAGACCGGGCGACTCGCCCCACCTCGAGTCATGAAGACCTCGCCGGCAACGACCACGACCTCCTGCCTGGTCGCGAGGGTGCTGCACCATGTCAGTAGCTAAAGCCCAGGGGTTCCCCCTGCCGGATGACAGAGGCGAAAAAAGGAGGGACACGAATCCAAGACTTAGCAGGCGTGGCGGCGCGAAGCACGAACTCTCGGCAGGAGCCCTCGGCGTGGACTCCATGGGGGAAGACGCACACCTTCGTGACCCGCCGGCGCCGACGGCGGCGCCGCCCGTGGCGTTCGGTGTCGGCTCCTTCAGAGCCATCGATATGCGCGTACAAGGGAAGCGGGAACCCTGGTGGTGGCCGCTCACACCAGGGTCTTAACGCTTCCAGGCGAGCGCCCTCACCCCGCTGCCTGAGAGCAAGCCGCTTCTTCGGGGGAAGCGGGTCAGGATCCTCTTGGGGAGCTTTTCCCTTCTCTTCCGCGGAGAACCGGCAGATCGGAGCCATTGCAGCAAGACGGAGCAAGACCCAGGAGGGAGGAGAAGCAGAGGAAGTAGACTGGAAGGGCGCGCGCTGTTCCGTACTTATAGTCGGTGAAGGCCAACCGTCGACCTCCACAATCGCAGGTAATCATGACTCGCTTTGCATGCAGGGACTTGTCGAATCCATGCGGTTACCGAGGCGTTGTGGGGAAGCGGAGGCGCCCACGTCCGATCAACCACCATGCGGCGCCCAAGGCTGCAGGCTATTAGGGCCCGTGACGCTTCGCACTTGCCCTTTTGCCTCTCTGCTCGGCCAAGTCCGGGCGCTCCGTGGGCCCGGGGGCTACTGTCGGCGTTCCGGGAACGAGGGTCCCTAGACTTGCCTGCCTGTGGCCTGCGGCGTGGCTCAAAGGAGGCCCAGCACAGCCCATCTTCATCAACACAGGCTCAAGACCCTCACGAGGGGCCAAGCCTCGCGGGGCGGACGACAAGGAGCTTCCTCAGGCACGGCCTCGTCAGGCTGGCTCACGAGGAGGCGAAGAGTTCAAGGCGGGGTACCTCGTGAGGTGCCCATGACGCAAGCCATGATGACCAAGGGCGCCCGATCGGCGCCAGCCCGCAGAAGGTCCTCCCTTCCTCTTTGGTGCAAAGGGGCAAGCGAGGCGAGAGCATCAAGCAAAGGCATCCATTTCGTGCAACAAGACCAAGACCAGCCCAACGGCCGGAAGGAAGTCATTGTGGAGCCCAAGCAAAGGCCACCACCAGAGCCTTTGATAGGCGAGGACCAACTTTAGTCGATAAGTGTACCGGATGTTCCCTTCAAATGGCCGATTGTTGGCACCCTTCCCGCCAATATTTGGGAAGAGGCCTGGGCCTTTGCCTATAAATAGGACTAGCCACCCCGGGTAGAGGCAGCTAGACCTGATCGAGAATCCAAGAGCCGAACCAAGTAAGCGCCACCAAGAATGCAGAACCCTCGAGGCTGTTCTTCCTTGTATTGTTCATCATCACCCAAGAGGCAATCTACCACACCACACACTAGAGTAGGGTATTACACCACAATGGTGGCCTGAACCAGTATAAATCTTGTGTCTCTTGTGTTGTTCTGTTTGGTAGTTTAGATCCTAGCGATTCGGCGAGGAGCAAGCCGGTGGAGGGTTAAGTCTCCGCGCGCACCCCAGTGTTCGAACCTCAAGGGTCTGCCGGAACCTGAAATCCGACAGCTAATACGGTGTTTGAGGATTTGAAGAGGCAGTTAGCCGAACCGCCCGTTCTTACTGCCCCCATCCTAAGGAACCTTTCCTGTTATATGTGGCTGCTAATGCCCAAGCTGTCAGCGTTGCTATTGTGGTGGAGCGCAAGGAGGCTGGTAAGGAATATCCGGTTCAACGGTCGGTTTATTATATCAGTGAGGTACTTATCGAGTCCAAACAGAGATATCCCCATTGGCAGAAGCTAGTGTATGGAGTGTTTATGGAAAGCCGGAAGCTTAAGCAATACTTTCAAGGCCATCCATCACTGTGCTCAGTTCCGCTCCATTGGGAGACATCATTCAGAACAAGGAGGCGACCGACCGGGTCGCTAAGTGGGCTATTGGGCTTGGGCCTCACGGGTTAAAATATATGCCTCGCACTGCTATCAAGTCCCAAGCACTCGTGGATTTCATCAATGACTGGACAGAGTTGCAGGCACCGGAGGATAAACCGGATAACACATACTGGACTATTCACTTCGATGGATCCAGGCAATTGGAGGGCTCGGGGGCTGGAGTGGTTCTTACTTCCCCTCGAGGTGACAAATTTTGTTATGTTCTCCGCTTAGTGTTTCCCTGTACTAACAATGCAGCCGAGTATGAGGCTTTGCTCCATGGTCTTCGGATGCCTAAGGAGATGAGCTTAATCCGGGTACGTTGTTTTGGCGACTCTGATTTAGTGGCTCAGCAGGTATCTGGTACGTGGGATTCTAAGGATCCACTTATGGCGGCTTATCGGCGTGAGGTGGATATCATTGCCGGCCACTTCAAAGGTTACTAGGCCGAACACATTGATCGGCGCAAGAATGAAGCGGCAGACGCTCTAAGCCGGCTCGGATCCTAGCGTAAACCGGTGCCGCCTAATGTTTTTCTTGATGTTCTGCATAATCCGTCGGTCAAGATACCAATGGAGGAAGATCTGGCTATTCCGGACCCGGAAGCTCAATTGGTGGCGGTTCTTCATGCTATCCCGGACTGGACAGTACCATACCTAGCGTATATGACCCGGCGCGAGTTACCAGAGGACGAAGCTTTGGACAGGCAGATAATCCGGCGGTCTAAGTCCATGACTATTGTCAATGGCGAGTTACATCATTGCAGTGTCTCAGGGGCATTTCAGCGTTGTGTTTCTCCTGAAGAAGGCTGTGAGATCTTGCGTGAAATCCATGAAGGAGACTGTGGTCATCATGCCGGTTCAAAATCCTTGGTGGCTAAGGCTTTCCGACATAGTTTTTACTGGTTAACAGTTCATGCTGATGCGGAGGATCTGGTCCAAAAGTGTGACGGCTGTCAGAAGTTTGCACGTCCAACTCATGTTTGGCTTAGGAATTGAGGATGATTCCAATCACCTGGCCATTTGCAACTTGGGGGCTGGATATGGTTGGGCCTTTTAAGAGGTCCAAGGATAATAAGACCCACCTTCTGGTGGCGATTGATAAATTTACCAAGTGGGTAGAGGCAGAGCCAGTGAGCAAGTGTGATGCGGCCACGGCGGTTCAATTCATGAAAAAGGTGATCTTCCGCTTTGGTTTTCCACACAACATTATAACAGATAATGGCACGAATCTCTCCAAGGTAGCTATGGAAGAGTTCTGTCAACGTGAGCACATCCGGCTTGATGTGTCATCAGTGGCCCACCCCCAATCTAATGGTCAAGTGGAGAGAGCTAATCAGAAAATCCTAAAGGGTATCAAGCCCCAGCTTATGGTCCCTTTGCAGCGGACACCGGGTTGTTGGGTGGAGGAGTTGCCTTCCGTTTTATGGAGTATTAACACCACCCCCAATAGATCTGCTGGTTACACACCCTTCTTCATGGTTTATGGAGCGGAAGCAGTTTTCCCAAGTGATATTCGCCATGATTCGCCCCGAGTGGCAGCTTACGTTGAAGCGGACAATGAAAGAGCACGCCAGGATGCATTGGACCTGTTAGATGAACAACGGGATATTGCGGCAGCTCGCTCAGCGATTTATCAGCAAGACATGCGACGTTATCACAGCCGTCGGGTTAAAACCAGAACTTTTCAAGAAGGCGACTTGGTGCTCCGGCTCATCCAAGATCAGACTGACATGCACAAGTTGTCTGCACCTTGGGAAGGGCCCTTTGTGGTCAGCAAGAATCTGAACAACGGGTCATACTACCTCATCGATGTTCGAGAGCGCAAAGACTCACGCAAGTCAGAGGAGGAGACTCGCCGGCCGTGGAATATAGCTCATCTTCGGCCTTACTACACCTGAGCCACAGGCTCCTACTATGTATATATTTTTGACAATGTACATATTATGATCAATACATAAATCGCATCCTTGCTAAAGCGGGCCTCTGCTGCTTAAGCCTTATATGTCTTCTTGGTTACATGGGGGCTTATGCTTATAAAGCGGAGTTCTAGTTACCCATTAAACCGGCTTATAAAGCCATATAAAAAAAAGCTTGGGAGCTTCACACCCAAGGGACCAAAGAGAGTCTGTTGCAACGCACAGCTCAAACATAGGTACCCATTGAGCATAGCTCACAATGTTAATTGGGGGCTCTTTGTGCACAGCAACAAAGAGTTTGAAAGGACCCTTGTAATAGGCTATCAAGCCAGGCTTGGAAGCCAGGTGTATTCACCTAAAACCCCGGGTTAACCTGCCTTCATAAGTAAGCCACTCAGTCCAGGTAATCCTGGTATGACCCGTCGAACGTTTGACAAGTCAATCTTATACAGACCCTGAACTTGTCAAAGTTAAAACGACGATTGGTTAATGTGAGGTCCATCTTAAAAGGCTTTGTAAAATGGTTTAACTCAGCGGCCTGGCAGCCCATGAAAAGCCTCAAATTTTGGCCCGGCAGCCCTTGAAAAGCCTGGACTACAAGTTTTCATTTGCTTTTGTTTTTTCCAAAAAAATTCTCCTTTGATAAGGTTTTGAGATAAACCGGCGTCTATTGACCCGGCCTGACTATAAGTCCTCAATAAACCCGGTGTTCATTAATCCGGCGTGGCTTTCAACTATCAGTTGTTAGTACACAACCAATCTTAAACCGGTGTTTATCACAACCCGGTCTGGCATTGACTATAAGTCGCCAGGTTGATCATCCGGTGTTTATCATAACCCGGTGTGGCTTCTTATAAACCAGCATGGCATGGTGAGAGTTGTCAACATTCAGGATTTGGGTTATCGCCCTTACTACAAATAGTTGGTAAACCAACGATGTGATTCAACATCACAGGTATGATATATTTCATATTTCATTTTACAGCCTGGGTTATAAATTCTGGCTTTATATTGGGTATCATAACCTGTCCGGCGGTAAACCGCCAGGGCAATTTTAAGTTTGTCATATGTAGAAAACAGGATTGCATAACACTATTAAAGATCATAAGCAGACATTGCATATCATGACAGATTGACAGTCTCAGGAAAGTGGCTATGCACGATGGCATAAGCAGACTAAGTGTTTCAAGCTATGCACGATGGCATAGCAGACTAAGTGTTTCAGGCTAGCCTATTACAAGGCGTTTTAAACACCCAAAAGGATAAAATTTTTCGTACAGAGGACAGTGCACAAGATGATAAACCGGCTTCCGAATTATGATTCTGCTTCAGCTTGATGTGAAGATTGCGGATCGTCCTGTGCCGGTTCAACCTCTGCCTCCCCACCCACTGGCTGGAAGTCAATGGTTGCCCAGTCAATTCCAGACAAAGCTCAGAAGACAGCTTCATCACTTATAAGATCTGACAGTTCAACGTCAGGGGCATAAGTATGCTTACGGATTAGCGGGATTAAATTCTGGGCTTCATAAACCGACGCATCGATCCATCTGTTGTCTGCATCATAGATGGGCCGGTGGAAAGACAAATCAGTCTCTTCAGCCAGTCTACTCACAAGAGGACGCATCTCCTTTGTCAAGGCTTTAAGGGCATCCTCGTCAAATTCCGACCCATCTTATTTTTGACTCGGATAACCATTTCGAGTATCCTCCGGATGAAGGTCAGCTATCCAAGCCTTAGCCCGAGTCAGTGCAGATAAAGCGCCAGCCCTTGCAGCAGATCTCTTCACCTCCTCTAGCTGGGCCGGTGTCATGGAGAGCTTGGCCAATGTATCCTTGATTAAGGTTGGCGGAGGTTTATTGTATGAAGCAGTGCAGATAATTCGCTAAGCGCCGGTATATAACTGCTCAATTAAAGTATAGGCAACCTTCAGCTTCTTGCGCATATCTGAGCCAAGATGGGCGACACGGCTACCTGCAATGGTTACAATATTGTTGTTCAACAGGTGGTTCCAAGGATGATTAAGTACCGATCAGTACAAGGATACTTACCAAAGATGGCAGAAGTCATAGCATTGATTTGCTGCTTTAAGCCATTCAGCTCTTCTGCCACCGGTTTAAGGGCCGCTTCAGCATCCTCCGCTCGTTCCAGCAAAGTGGCTTTTTCAGCCTCCCAGTCTGCTCGCTCGGCTTTGAAGCCATCCTTAAATTGCTCCATGGTAGTTAAAGCGCCCTTCAACTCATCTTTGGCCTTTGAAGTTTCTGCTTGTTGGGACTTGATGTTTTCTTGGAGAACGGCAATTTGGGAATCTTTGTTGCTCAAGTTAGCCTGCAAAAGACAGATAAAAAGTTGTTAATACTTTTTCAAAGTCCCAAGCATACAACAAGTTATATACTTGGCACTTGGGGGGCTAATGCATATCGGTTCAACTCAAGGTTATCCAGGTTCTGAAAATAAACCGGATCATGTTGATAACTAGAATGAATTTTGGAAACTACATTACAGAAGATATACCGATTCATCCTAAAGGTATAAACCGGTCTATAGGGCCTACACAAGCAAAATCCAAATATTCTCCTATTATAAGTCCTGGTTCACATTCATATTGATGAACCGGCCCTTGGGGGCTACTAGAGTTGATCATTGAAGCAGGATATAAGGAAAAAAGAGGTTATTCGAAGGAACAAGTGTTTACCTCATATCACTCTTTCATCAGGTTTACTAAACCGGCTTCATAGTCACAACTGGTGTACAGACAGTTTAGATACCTAGAATGGATGTCCTGAGCAGAGAGATGGGCATAGCTTGACAATTCCGATTTCCACTTGCCCTTGTCCATAGCAATAAATTCTTCTTTTGCGCTGTGCTTCGATAAAGCGACAGGATTGCCAGGAGTGGTATGGCCAAAGCCAGTAATCATAACATCATCTGTCGTGCCTTCAGCTGTCTTATTTGGGCTCGGCGGTTTATCAAAGGCCTATGCTGGGCTTGGTGGATCGGCAGCTGGGCTTGGCGCATCAGCGCGTTGGCTTGTTGGATTTGTCTCTAGTGGATCAGCAAAAGTATCCTGACCCTGAGGTGCTGTGTCATCTAGATCAATGTCAGCATTTTGATCAATAGCCTCTGAGATCCTCTCCGGTTCAGTAGCCGGATTATCATCAGTTGGTGTAGTCAGCTTGGCCTTTTTGCTAAGTCTGGCTTTGGCACTAAAAATAACAAATGCAGAGGTTAGTACAATAAACCGGTGCAAGGGAGCAAAACTGAGTTTACTATGCTTACCCAGGGACGGTCTTAAGAGGAGGCATCTGTGTAGTCGATGAATCACCGGAGGAGGAATTGGAAGTGCCCTGGTAATTCGAGTCAGACGGATTAAGAGGATATCGAAAGTAACCTGCCTTGGGATAAAGTTTATTAGAAGTACAAGAGACCTCTTGACGACGCTTGCGAACCAGGGAATAAGGTAAACCGGAAGAGGTAACCACTTGACCACTGTGTCGGGTTGTGCTACGAGCTTCTTGCTGCTATGTCTTCAAATAAAAGTGCGGATCCAAATGAGCAAGAGGGTGTGAACGTTTTACTTTTCGGACTGCTCGACAAAATTTTGGTACTGGCACATGATTTGAATCGGAGGATAGAACAATTACCTCTGCTTCACCAGCGTGGCTAGCTTCCGCATCATCATGATAATAATCATTGTCAATGAGGTGTATGAAAAAAGAACCAAGAGAATCCAATTCTACCTCTGAGTCTGGATCATCAAGCTCTTCGTCATTGGCTACGTCAGAGGGTTCGGCGGTTTTCTTTTTCGCTGGCTTCTTTATAGCCTTAGTCTTGTTGCGGGCTGCTCTTGCTGGTTTACCTTGGGGCTTGGCTGGTTTATCTTGAGATTTCTTTTTCCAGAAAGGATCGTCACCCTGCATAGATGGACAACAAATTATAAAGGAATATTTAAAGAAAGGACGGATTAAAGAAAAAAAGAGGAGGCAATTCTTACAACTGGCGGTTTATTGGAAGTGCAGAAGGGGCTCAGCCCTACTTGATTGCAGACAGCTTTTGGTTCATTCAATATTTTCTTAATAGCTTTAGTAACTTCATCTTCTGTTAGCTGAATATCAATATGACGTTCAGGATCTTTCAAGTCCCCTGTGTACTCACACATTAATCTGGGGTGCCGGCTTAAAGGCAGAACGCTCCAAGATATCCAGCAGCGGACGAAGTCAACACATGTTAAATCGTTGGCCATAAAAGCTCTGAGTTTGGAGAGTTGTGGCGCATAGGTGGACCGTTCTTTGGTAGTCAGCCTTTGAGGGAATGGATGGGTATTGCTAAGACGGTGAGGGCGGTAACCCGGCAGAGGATTTTCGCCAGATGGAGATGTGTCTTTGCAGTAAAACCAAGTCTGATTCCAGTCCTTGGGATGACTATGAAGCTTGGCATGGGGGAAATGACATCTCTCCTCTTTTGAATTGCCATCCCACCAAGCTCAGTGTTGGGTCCGTCTGTGAATTCTGTGCGACAGTTCAAATAAAAGAAATCTCTGAATAATTCAACTGTGGGTTCTTCTTGAAGATAGGCCTCACAAAACAATTGGAAATCGCAAATATTGGACACAGAGTTTGGCCCAATATCTTGAGGGTGGAGTTGGAAGCAAGCAAGAACATCGTGGAAGAATTTTGATCCGGGTGGGCTGAACCCTCGATTCAGATGATCAGTAAAAACAACTACTTCTCCATCTTGAGGTTCAGGAGGATTCTCTAAACCGGGGACTCTCCAGTCGATGGTTTCCTTGCTCGCCAAAGCGCCAGTCACAACATACCCAGTCAACTGCTCTTCCGTAACTCGGGAAGGGACCCAGTTGCAAGCATAAAACGTCTTGGCCATTTGAACATAATGCTGGAAAAGAGGACCAAGGCCGGTTTAAGATTTTGATTAATGCAGACAGTCCGGTTTAAAAACAGAAAAACAAATTGAAACCTATGCGCATGACAAACCGGAGTTTTATATCAAGGAGGAGTTGGCGGTTTATAAAGAGGGCTAATGGTACCTGACGGATTATCATTTTCTGAAAAGTACAAACCGCCTACAATGGTGTGGAAGTTACAGATCTGAAAAACCCCTAAGTGTTGTACAAACAGATTTCACAAGTTTGTGTTGTAATTTTGGATCTACAGCAGTTCTGAAAAGGAGATAAATTTGATACCTAAAGACACGACAGCAAAGGAACACACATGTTCAGATGGGATCTTATGCAGAGAAGGGTATTTTCTGTGACTGAAAATGGATCCTACACTACTATTGCCTCGCCTTTACTATCAGATTCAGGTTAAACTATGCGATCTAAAAGAAGAAAGCGAGGAAAGGTGAAGAACACGGATGAACAGTGGAAACCCTAATGCAGATCTGTTATATGAGAAGAAGAAGAACTCACTGACGCTACTGAACAGCAGAGGAGGCGTCAAGTTTCTCTGGTCCGATCAGGTTGATGCAGCGGCCATTGGCGGTGCGGACGCGAAGATCGACGGTGGCGGCTGCGCTCGAGCTCTGAGGT
Source organism: Aegilops speltoides (assembly GCA_021437245.1). Taxonomy (NCBI): domain Eukaryota; kingdom Viridiplantae; phylum Streptophyta; class Magnoliopsida; order Poales; family Poaceae; genus Aegilops; species Aegilops speltoides. The sequence goes on from CM038143.1 coordinate 134,824,963, forward strand.
GATGCGAGGAGGAAGATGAAGCAAAGGGGCACGAAGGGGAAAGGAAAGAAGGACCCTTGGCCGTATTTATGAGGCGAAGGGATAAGTGACAGGCGCGGGAATCGAGGAACCAAAAAATGGATATTTGACACAGCTGTCGCCTCGGTTTTCGGAGGATCATTAATGAAAAGGATATATTTACAGATCTTTACGGACAGATGACGTCACGGCGGTTTATTATAATCTTAGAAGATGACATCATGGCGGTTTACCAAGATCATATGGAGGAGACGTCATGGTGGTTTACAAGGATCATAGGAGGATGTTCAAGGAGTTTTCCCTAAATGTTGAAGATTGACATGAACAGATTCAAATCAATCTGGGGCCTAATGTTGGGGATATAACTAGTGAGTATAAACCGCCCAGGAGGGCCGGGTTATGCTCATTCGTATTGAAGACCATGAAGACAATGAATATGGAGCTTTACAATTGAAGCTTAGAGGCCTAGGTGTTGGGGAACGTAGTAATTTCAAAAAATTTCCTACGCACATGCAAGATCATGGTGATGGTATAGCAACGAGAGGGGGAGTGTATCTTCATACCCTTGAAGATCGCTAAGCGGAAGCGTTTATCAACGCGGTTGATGTAGTCGTACGTCTTCACGATCCGACCGATCCAAGTACCGAACGCCTCGCACCTCCGAGTTCGCACACGCTCAGCTTGATGACGCCCTCGCCTTCTCGATCCAAAGAAGACGGGCGAAGTAGTAGATGAGTTCCGCAGCAGACGACGGCGTGGTGACGGTGTTGGTGAAGAACACTTTCCGCAGGCTTCGCCTAAGCACTACTTAAAACTATGACGGAGGATAAACTAGAGGGGACAGGGTTGCGGCACACGGCTTGGTGTTTCTTGATGTGTCTTTGGTGCTAGCCCTACCCTCTATTTATATATTGAGCCTTGGGGTCGAAACTTGGAGTAAAAGCCTCCACAAAGTCGGTTTCACCCGAAAGGCAAGAGTCCTTCTCGACTCGGGGCGACGCCAGGTTCCTAAGATCTGGACCTGACGCCAGGACCTCAAGCGTCGCCCTCGGACTCCATAAAACTTCCTTTGCGCTTTCCAAAACCTTGTGGGCTTTCCCTTTGGCCCAAATAACGTGTTCTCGCACCCAAACATTTCGAAACATCCGAACCCCTTTCGTGAATTCAAACCCTTCCGAGATCAAACACTATTATTCCATATATCAAATTTTATTTCCGACCATTCCGGAGTTCCTCGTCATGTCCATGATCTCATCCGGACTCAACAACATTCGTTACCAACATGCATAACTCATATAATACTATATCGCCAACTAAACGTTAAGCGTCACGGACCCTACGGGTTCGAGAACTATGTATACATGACCTAAAACTGTTCTCGGTCAATAACCAATAGCGGGACCTGGATGCCCATATTGGTTCCTACATATTCTACGAAGATCTTTATCGGTCAAACCGCATAACAACATACGATGTTCCCTTTGTCATCGGTATGTTACTTGCCCGAGATTTGATCGTCGGTATCCAATACCTAGTTCAATCTTGTTATCGACAAGTCTCTTTACTCGTTACGTAATGCATCATCCCGTAACCAACTCATTGGTCACATTGCTTGCAAGGCTTATAGTGATGTGCATTACCGAGAGGGCCCAGAGATACCTCTCCGACAATCGGAGTGACAAAACCTAATCTCGAAATACGCCAACCCAACATGTACCTTCGGAGACACCAGAGAGCACCTTTATAATCACCCGCTTACGCCAGACGCTTGGTAGCACACAAAGTGTTCCTCCGTAAACGGAGTTGCATAATCTCATAGTTACGTGAACATGTATAAGTCATGAAGAAAGCAATAGCAACATACTAAACGATCAAGTGCTAAGCTAACGGAATGGGTCAAGTCAATCACATCATTCTCCTAATGATGTGATCTCGTTAATCAAATGACAACTTCCATGGCTAGGAAACATAACCATCTCTGATAAACGAGCTAGTCAAGTAGAGGCATACTAGTGACACTATGTTTGTCTATGTATTCACACATGTATTATGTTTCCGGTTAATACAATTCTAGCATGAATAATAAACATTTATCATGAAATAAGGAAATAAATAATAACTTTATTATTGCCTCTAGGGCATATTTCCTTCAGTCTCCCACTTGCACTAGAGTCAATAATCTAGTTCACATCATCATGTGATTTAACACCAATATTCATATCTGTATATGATTCACACCCATAGTTCACATCATCATGTGACCAACACCCAAAGGGTTTACTAGAGTCAATAATCGAGTTCACATCACTATGTGATTAACACCCAAAGAGTACTAAGGTGTGATCATGTTTTGCTCGTGAGAGAAGCTTAGTCAACGGGTCTGTCACATTCAGAGCCGTATGTATTTTGCAAATATTCTATGTCTACAATGCTCTTCACGGAGCTACTCTAGCTAATCGCTCCCACTTTCAATATGTATCCAGATTGAGACTTAGAGTCATCTGGATCGGTGTAAAAGCTTGCACCTATGCAACTCTTTACGACGGGCTCTTTTATCACTTCCATAATCGAGAAATATTTCCTTAGTCCTCACTAAGGATATTCTTGACCAATGTCCAGTGATCTACTCCTAGATTACTATTGTACTTTCTTGTCAAATTCAGAGCAAGGTATACAATAGGTCTGGTACATAGCATAGCATACTTTATAGAACCTATAACTGAGGCATAAGGAATGACTTTCATTCTCTTTTCTATTTTCTGCCGTGGTCGGGATTTGAGTCTTACTCAATTTCACACCTTTGCAACACAGGCAAGAACTCTTTCTTTGACTGTTCTATTTTGAACTATTTCAAAATCTTGACAAGGTATGTACTTTTGAAAAACTTATCAAGCGTCTTGATCTATCTCAATAGATCTTGATGCTCAATATGTAAGTAGCTTTACTGAGGTCTTTCTTTTAAAGAACTCCTTTCAAACACTCCTTTATGCTTTGCAGAATAATTCTACATTATTTCTGATCAACAATATGTCATTCACATATACTTATCAGAAATGATGTAGTGCTCCCACTCACTTTCTTGTAAATACAGGCTTTACCGTAAGTCTGTACAAAACTATATGCTTTGATCAACTTATCAAAACTTATATTCCAACTCTGAGAGGCTTGCACCAGTCCATAGATGGATTGCTGGAGCTTGCACAATTTGTTAGCACCTTTTGGATTGACAAAACCTTCTGGTTGCATCATATACAACTCTTCTTTAATGAATCCATTAAGGAATGCAGTTTTGACATCCTTTTGCCAGATTTCATAAAATGTGGCAATTGCTAACATGATTCAGACAGACTTAAGCATCACTACAGTTGAGAAAATCTCATTGTAGTCAACACCTTGAACTTGTCAAAAAAAACCTTTTTGCGACAAGTCGAGCTTTGTAGATAGTAACACTACTATCAGCATATGTCTTCCTCTTGAAGATCCATTTATACAATATGGCTTGCCGATCATCGGGCAACTCCACCAAAGTCCACACTTTGTTCTCATACATGGATCCCATCTCAGATTTCATGGCCTCAAGCCATTTCGTGGAATCTGGGCTCATCATCGCTTCCTCATAGTTCGTAGGTTTATCATGGTCTAGTAACATGACTTTCGTAACAGGATTACCGCACCACTCTGTGCGGACCGTACTCGGAAGACCTACGAGGTTCTGTAGTAACTTGATCTAAAGTTTCATGATCATCATCATTAGCTTCCTCACTAATTGGTGTAGGAATCACTGGAACTGATTTCAGTGATGAACTATTTTCCAATTCGGGAGAAGGTACAAATTACCTTATCAAGCTCTACTTTCCTCCCACTCACTTCTTTCGAGAGAAATTCCTTCTCTAGAAAGGATCCGAATTTAGCAACGAAAATCTTGCCCTCAGATCTGTGATAGAAGGTGTACCCAACAGTTTCCTTTGGGTATTCTATGAAGACGCACTTCTCCGATTTGGGTTCGAGCTTATCAGGATGAAACTTTTCCACATAAGCATCGCAACTCCAAATTTTTTAGAAACGACAGCTTAGGTTTATTGCTAAACCATAGTTCATACGGTGTCGTCTCAACGGATTTAAATGGTGCCCTTTTAACGTGAATGTAGCTGTCTCTAATGCATAACCCCAAACAATATTGGTAAATCAGTAAGAGACATCATAGATCGCACCATATCCAATAAAGTGCGGTTACAACGCTCGACACACCATAACATTGTGGTGTTCGGTGGCGGAGCTGTAAAACTATTTCACATTGTTTTAATTGAAGACCAAACTCAGAACTCAAATATTCGTCTCATGCGATCGATCGTAGAAACTTTATTTTCTTGTTACGATGATTTTTCCACTTCACTCTGAAATTCTTTGAACCTTTCAACTATTTCGACTTATGTTTCATCAAGTAGATATACCCATATCTGCTCAAATCATCTTGTGAAGGTCGAAAATAACGATACTTGCCACGAGCATCAACACTCATTGGATCACATACATCGGTATGTATTATTTCCAATAAGTCAAGAGCTTGTTCCATTGTTCCGAGAACGGAGTTTTAGTCATCTTGCCAAAAGGCACGGTTCACAAGCATCAAATGATTCATAACCAAGTGATTCCAAAATCCATCTTTATGGAGTTTCTTCATGCGCTTTACAATCGATATGACCCAAACGGCAATTACCACAAATAAGTTGCACTATCATTATTAACTTTGCATCTTTTGGCATCAATATTATGATTATGTGTATCACTACGATCGAGATCCAACAAACTATTTTCATTGGGTGTATAACCATAGAAGGTTTTATTCATGTAAACAGAATAACAATTATTCTTTAACTTCAAATGAATAACCGTATCGCAATAAACATGATCAAATCAAATTCATGCTCAACGCAAACGCAAAATAACATTTATTTAGGTTTAACCCCAATCTCGAAAATATAGGGAGTGTGTGATGATGATCATATCAATCTTGGAACTACTTCCAACACTCATCGTCACTTTCCCTTCAACTAGTCTCTGTTTATTCTGTAACTCCTGTTTTGAGTTACTAATCTTAGCAACCGAACAAGTATCAAATACTCAGGGGCTACTATAAACACTAGTAAGGCTCACATCAATAATCTGTATATCAAATATACCCTTGTTCACTTTGCCATCCTTCTTTATCCACCAAATATTCAGGGCATTTTCGCTTCCAGTGACCATTTCCTTTGTAGTGTAAGCACTCAGTTTCAGGCTTTGGTCTAGCTTTGGTCTTCTTCACGGGAGTGACAACTTGCTTGTCTTTCCACTTGAAGTTCCCATTCTATCCCTTTGCCCTTCTCTTGAAACTAGTGGTCTTGTCAATCATCAACACTTGATGCCCTTTCTTGATTTCTACCTTCGTCGATTTCAACATCACGAAGAGCTCGGGAATCGTTTTCGTCATCCCTTGCATATTATAGTTCATCACGAAGTTCTAGTAACTTAGTGATGGTGACTAGAGAATTCTGTCAATCACTATCTTATCTGGAAGATTAACTCCCACTTGATTCAAGCGATTGAAGTACCCAGACAGTTTGAGCACATGCTCACTAGTTAAGCGATTCTCCTCCATCTTTTAGCTATAGAACTTGTTGGAGACTTCATATCTCTCAACTCGGGTATTTGCTGGAAATATTAACTTCAACTCCTAGAACATCTCATATGGTCCATGATGTCCAAAACATCTTTGAAGTCCCGATTCTAAGCCGTAAAGCATGGTGCACTAAACTATCAAGTAGTCATAATATTGAGCTAGCCAAACGTTCATAACGTCTGCATCTGCTCCTGCAATAGGTCTTTCACCTAGCGGTGCATTAAGGACATAATTCTTCTATGTAGCAATGAGGACAAACCTCAGATCACGGATCGAATCCGCATAATTGCTACTAAGATTTTTCAACACAATTTTCTCTAGGAACATATCAAAATAAACATATGAAAGCAACAACGCAAGCTATTGATCTTACAACATAATTTGCAAAATACTACCAGGACTAAGTTCATGATAAATTTAAGTTCAATTAATCATATTACTTAAGAACTCCCACTTAGACAGACATCTCTCCACTCATCTAAGTGATCACGTGATCCAAATCAACTAAACCATAACCGATCATCACGTGAGATGGAGTAGTTTTCAATGGTGAACATCTCTATGTTGATCATATCTACTATATGATTCACGCCGACCTTCGGTCTCCGTGTTCGAGGCCATATCTGCATATGCTAGGCTCGCAAGTTTAACTCGAGTATTCGCGTGTGCAAAACTGGCTTGCACCCGTTGTAGATGGACGAGAGCTTATCACACCCGATCATCACGTGGTGTCTGGGCACGATGAACTTTGGCAACGATGCATACTCAGGGAGAACACTTCTTGATAATTTTAGTGAGAGATCATCTTAAAATTCTACCGTCAATCAAAGCAAGAATAAGATGTATAATAGATAAACATCATATGCAATCAAAACATGTGCAATGATATGGCCATGATCATCTTGCGCCTTTGATCTCCATCTCCAAAGTACTGTCATGATCTCTATCGTCACCGGCACGACACCATGATCTTCATCATCTTGATCTATATCAATGTGTCATCACATGGTTGTCTTACCAACTATTGCTCTTGCAACTATTGCTATCGTATAGCGATAAAGTAAAGCAATTATTTGGCACTTGCATCTTATGCAACAAAGAGACATCCATAGGGCTTCGCCAGCTGTCGATAACTTCAACAAAACATGATCATCTCATACAACAACTTATATCTTATCACGCCTTGACCATATCACATCACAACATGCCCTGCAAAAACAAGTTAGACGTCCTCTACTTTGTTGTTGCAAATTTTACGTGGCTGCTACGGGCTGAGCAAGAACCGTTCTCACCTACGCATCAAAACCACAACGATAGTTTGTCAAATAGACTCGCTTTTAACCTTCGCAAGGACCGGGCGAGCTATACTTAGTTCAACTAAAGTTGGAGAAACCGACACCGCCAGCCACCGTGTGCAAAGCACGGCGGTAGAACTAGTCTCGCGTAAGCGTCGCGTAATGTCGGTCCGGGCCGCTTCATCCAACAATACCGCCGAACCAAAGTATGACATGCTGGTAGGCAGTATGACTTATATCGTCCACAACTCACTTGTGTTCTACTCGTGCATATAACATCAAACCATAAAAAACTAGGCACTGTTGGGGAACATAGTAATTTCAAAAAAATTCCTACGCACATGCAAGATCATGATGATGGTATAGCAACGAGAGGGGGAGTGTATCTTCATACCCTTGAAGATCGCTAAGCGGAAGCGTTTATCAACGCGGTTGATGTAGTCGTATGTCTTCACGATCCGACCGATCCAAGTACCGAACACACGGCACCTCCGAAGTTCGCACACGCTCAGCTCGATGACGCCCTCGCCTTCTCGATCCAAAGAAGACGCGAAGTAGTAGATGAGTTCCGCAGCACGACGGCGTGGTACGGTGTTGGTGAAGAACACTTTCGCAGGCTTCGCCTTAAGCACTACGAAAACTATGACGGAGGATAAACTAGAGGGGACGGGTTGCGGCACACGGCTTGGTGTTTCTTGATGTGTCTATGGTGCTAGCCCTAACCCTCTATTTATATGTTGAGCCTTGGGGTCGAAACTTGGAGTAAAAGCCTCCACAAAGTCGGTTTCACCCGAAGGCAAGAGTCCTTCTCGACTCGGGACCAGACGCCAGGGTTCGGCGTGCTCGACTCCAAACGCCGAGGACCTCAAGCGTCAGCCCTCGACTCGCAAAACTTCCTTTGCGCTTTCAAAAACCTTGTGGGCTTTCCCCTTTGGCCCAAATAACATGTTCTCGTACCCAAACATTTCGGGAAACATCCGGAACCCCTTCCGGAGATCAAACACTATTATTCCATATATCAAACTTTATTTCCGGACCATTCCGGAGTTCCTCGTCATGTCCATGATCTCATCCGGGACTCCGAACAACATTCGGTTACCAACATGCATAACTCATATAATACTATATCGTCAACGAAACGTTAAGCGTGCGGACCCTACGGGTTCGAGAACTATGTAGACATGACCTAAAACTGTTCTCGGTCAATAACCAATAGCGGGACCTGGATTCCCATATTGGTTCCTACATATTCTACGAAGATCTTTATCGGTCAAACCACATAACAACATACGTTGTTCCCTTTGTCATCGGTATGTTACTTGCCTGAGATTTGATCGTCGGTATCCAATACCTAGTTCAATCTCGTTATCGGCAAGTCTCTTTACTCGTTACGTAATGCATCATCCCGTAACCAACTCATTGGTCACATTGCTTGCAAGGCTTATAGTGATGTGCATTACCGAGAGGCCCAGAGATACCTCTCCGACAATCGGAGTGACAAAACCTAATCTCGAAATACGCCAACCCAACATGTACCTTCCGAGACACCTGAGAGCACCTTTATAATCACCCAGATTCGCTAGACGCTTGGTAGCACACAAAGTGTTACTCCGTAAACGGAGTTGCATAATCTCATAGTTACAGTGAACATGTATAAGTCATGAAGAAAGCAATAGCAACATACTAAACGATCAAGTGCTAAGCTAACGGAATGGGTCAAGTCAATCACATCATTCTCCTAATGATGTGATCTCGTTAATCAAATGACAACTCTTTTGTCCATGGCTAGGAAACATAACCATCTCTGATAAACGAGCTAGTCAAGTAGAGGCATACTAGTGACACTATGTTTGTCTATGTATTCACACATGTATTATGTTTCCGATTAATACAATTCTAGCATGAATAATAAACATTTATCATGAAATAAGGAAATAAATAATAACTTTATTATTGCCTCTAGGGCATATTTCCTTCACTAGGGCCCAAGGGCGGATTAGGGCCCATAGTCATAAACTGCCTTGAGATGTATAACTTGTGTTGTAAGTTAGGGAAAGCTAGAAACCGAGCCGGACACGTGTATGATCTGGCCTCGGTGTTCTGTAAACCGTCGGGCGTCAACCTGTGTATATAAAGGTATGACCCGGCGGTGGTTCAGGGACAAGAAACAACAACTCGAGAGATAGGTAAAGCGGATTCGCTCCCTGCTCATCGAGACCCCATCAATTCCACCACAACTAGATCGTACGCTATTACCTTCACCGCAAGGGGCCGAACCAGTATAAACTCCCCGTGTCCTTTGTCCAGTTTAACCCCTTTAAGCTAATTTCATTGCGATGGCTCCACGACTAAGTCCTCTCACTAGGACATCTGACGTGTTAATTCCATGACAATTACCGTACCACTCTGGTGCGGAACGTGCTCTGTTCGACCTACAAAGTCCAGTTGTAACTTGATCCAAAGTTTCATGATCATAGGGTATTCTATGACAATTGTTTCCATAGGGTATCATCATCATCATCACTAGTACAATTTTTTCCATAGGGTATTCTATGAAGACGCACTTCTCCAATTTAGGTTCGAGCTTATCAGGCTGAAGCCTTTTGACATAAGCGTCGCATCCCCAAACTTTAAGAAACAATAGCTTACGTTTCTTGCCAAACCACAATTCATATGGTATCGTCTCAACGGATTTAGATGGTGCCCTATTTAACCTGAATGTGGTTGTCTCTAATGCATAACCCCAAAACTATAGTGGTAAATCGGTAAGAGACATCATAGATCGCACCATATCTAATAAAGTACAGTTATGACGTTCGGACACACCATTACGCTATGGTGTTCCAGGTGGCATGAGTTGTGAAATAATTCCACATTGTTTTAAATGAAGGCCAAACTCGTAACTCAAATATTCGCCTCTGCGATCAAATCATAGAAACATTATTTTCTTGTTACAATGATTCTCCACATCACTCTGAAATTCTTTGAACTTTTCAAATGTTTCAGACTTGTGTTTCATTAAGTAGATATATCCATATCTGCTCAAATCAGCTGTGAAGGTCAAAAAATAACCATACCCGCCGCATGCTTCAACACTCATTGGACCGCATACATCGGTATGTATTATTTCCAAAGGTCATTAGCTCGCCCCATTGTTCCAGAGAACGGAGTTTTGGTCATCTTTCCCATGAGGCATGGTTCGCAAGTATCGAATGATTCATAATCAAGTGATTCCATAAGTCCATCTGCATGGAGTTTCTTCATGCGCTTTACACCAATATGACCTAAACGACAGTGTCACAAGTATGTTGCACTATCATTATCAACTTTGCATCTTTTGGCATCAATATTATGAATATGTGTATCATTACGATCGAGATTCAATAAACCATTCACCTTGGGTGTATGACCACAGAAGGTTTTATTCATGTAAACAGAACAACAATTATTCTCTAAATTAAATGAATAACCATATTGCAATAGACATGATCTAATCATATTCATGCTTAACACAAACACCAAATAACATTTATTTTAGGTTCAACACTAATCCCGAAGGTAGAGGGAGTGTGCGATGGTGATCGTATCAACCTTGGAATCATTTCCAACACACATCGTCACCTCGTCCTTAACTAGTCTGTTTATTCTACAACTCCTGTTTCGAGTTACTAATCTTAGTAACTAAACCAGTATCAAATACCCAGGGGCTACTACGAACACTAGTAAGGTACACATCAATAATCAAATATACTTTTGTTCACTCTGCCATCCTTCTTATCCGCCAAGTATTTGGGGCAGTTCCACTTCTAGTGGCCATTTCCTTTGCATTAGAAACCCTCAGTTTCAGGCTTGGGTCTAGCTTTGGGCTTCTTCATGGGAGTGGCAACTTGCTTTCCATTCTTCTTGAAGTTCCCTTTCTTTCCCTTGCCTTTTTATTTGAAATTAGAGGTCTTGTAAACCATCAACACTTGTTACTCTTTCTTGATTTCTACCTTCGCTGATTTCAGCATCGTGAAGAGCTCAGGAATCGATTTCGTTATCCCTTGCATATTATAGTTCATCACGAAGTTCTAGTAGCTTGGTGATAGTGACTAGAGAACTCAGTCAATCACTATATTATCTAGAAGATTAACTCCCACTTGATTCAAGCGATTGTAGTACCCACACATTCTTAGCACATGCTCACTGGCTGAGCTATTCTCCTCCATCTTGTAGGCAAAGCACTTGTCAGAGGTCTCATACTTCTCAACACGGGCAAGAGTCTGAAATACCAATTTTCAGTTCTTAGAACATCTCATATGCTCCATGGTGTTCAAAATGTTTTTTGAAGTCCCGGTTCTAAGCCATAAAGCGTGGCGGACTAAACTATTAAGTAGTCATCACATCGAGCTTGCCAAACGTTCGTAACGTCTGCGTCTGCTCCTGCAATAGATCTGTCACCTAGCGGTGCATCAAGGACATAATTCTTCTGTGCAACAATGAGGATAATCCTTAGATCACGGACCTAGTCCGCATCATTTCTATTATCATCTTTCAACTTAGTTTTCTCTAGGAGCATAACAAAAATAAGGGAGCTAAAACGCGAGCTATTGATCTATTTACAAAACTATCAAGACTAAGTTCATGATAAATTAAGTTAAATTAATAAAATTACTTAAGAACTCTCACTTAAATAGACATCCCTCAAGTCATCTAAGTGATACGTGATCCAAATCAACTAACCCATGTCCGATCATCACGTGAGATGGGGTAGTCATCAATGGTGAACATCTCTATGTTGATCATATCTACTATATGATTCACGTTCGACCTTTTGGTCTCCACTGTTCCGAGGCCATGTCTGTACATGCTAGGCTCGTCAAGTTTTACCCAAGTATTCCGCATGTGTAAAACTGTCTTGCACCCGTTGTATGTGAACGTAGAGTCTATCACACCCGATCATCACGTGGTGTCTTGCTACCTCTTGAGCTTGCGTTGGTTTTTACCTTGAAGAGGAAAGGGTGATGCAGCAAAGTAGCGTAAGTATTTCCCTGAGTTTGAGAACCAAGGTATCAATCCAGTAGGAGACAATGCACAAGTCACCGAATACCTGGACAAACAATCAACAACTTGCACCCAACGCGATAAAGGGGTTGTCAATCCCTTCACGGTCACTTGCAAAAGTGAGATCTGATAGAGATAGATAAATGGTAAAGTAAATATTTTTGGTATTTTTGGTTTATTAGATCGGAAAGTAAAAGATTGCAAAATAGTAGATCAGAACTAGTAAGATGTAAAAGAGATTCAATATAATGGAAAAGAGACCCGGGTGCCATAGGTTTCACTAGTGTCTTCTCTCAAGATAGCAAATATTACGGTGGGTGAACAAATTACTGCCAAGCAATTGATAGAAAAGTGCATAGCCTAAGGCAATGATCATGAACATAGGCATCACGTCCGTGTCAAGTAGACCGAAATGATTCTACATCTACTACTATTACTCCACACATCGACTGACTCCTGCCTCCATCTAGAGTATTAAGTTCATGAAGAACAGAGTAACGCATTAAGTAAGATGACATGATGTAGAGGAATTAACTAAAGCAATATGATGAAAACACCATATTTTTATACTCAATGGCAACAATACAATACGTGCCTTGCTACCCCTACTGTCACTGGGAAAGGACACCGCAAGATTGAACCCAAAGCTAAGCACTTCTCCCATTGCAAGAAAGATCAATCTAGTAGGCCAAACTAAACCTATAATTCAAAGAGACTTGAAAAGGCATCAAATCATGCATATAAGAATTCAGAGAAGAACCAAATAATATTCATAGATAATCTGATCATAAATCCACAATTCATCGCATCTCGTCAAACACACCGCAAAAGAATATTACATCAAATAGATCTCCAAGAACATCGAGGAGAACATGGTATTGAGAATAAAAGAGAGAGAAGAAGCCATCTAGCTACTAGTTATGGACCCATAGGTCTGTGGTAAACTACTCACGCTTCATCGGAGACGTAATGGTGTTGATGTAGAAGCCCTCCATGATCGAATCGCCTCCGGCAGGATGCCGGAAAAGGCCCCTAGATGGGATCTCACAGTTACAGAAGGTTGCGGCGGTGGAAAAGTTGTTTTGTGGCTCCCTTGGATGTTTCTAGGGTATAAGAGTATATATAGGCGAAGGAGCTAGGTCAGGGGAGCTACGAGGGGCCCACGAGGCAGGGGCGCGCCCTGCCCCCTGGGGCGCGCCCTCCTGCCTCGTGGCCGCCTTGTTGCGTCTCCGGCTTCATCTCCAAGTCTCCTAGTTTCCTTCTGGTCCAAGAAAGATCATCGCGAAAGTTTCATTCGGTTTGGACTCCGTTTGGTACTCCTTTACTGCGAAACTCTAAAATAGGCAAAAAAAAAAAGAAGAAACTGGCAGTGGGATCTCTGTTAATAGGTTAGTGCCAAAAAACATAAAATAGCGTATTAATGTCTATTAAACATCCAAAACAGATCATATAATACCATGGAACAATCAAAAATTATAGATACGTTGGAGACATATCAAGCATCCCCAAGCTTAATTCCTGCTCGTCCTCGAGTAGGTAAATTATAAAAACAGAATTTTTGATGTGGAATGCTACCTAACATATTTATCCATTTAATTTTCTTTATTGTGGCATGAATGTTCAGATCCGAAAGATTCAAAACAAAAGTTTAATATTGACATAAAAACAATAATACTTTAAGCATACTAACAAAGCAATCATGTCTTCTCAAAATAACATGGCCAAAGAAAGCTATCCCTACAAAATCATATAGTCTCGCTATGCTCTATCTTCATCACACAAAATATTTAAATCATGCACAACCCCGGTTTTAGCCAAGCAATTGTTTCATAGTTTAGTATTCTCAAACTTTTTCAACTTTCACGCTACATGAGCGTGAGCCATGGACATAACACTATAGGTGGAATAGAATGGTGGTTGTGGAGAAGACAAAAAGAAGGAAGATAGTCTCACATCAACTAGGTGTATCAACGTGCTATTGAGATGCCCATCAATAGATATCAATGTGAGTGAGTAGGGATTGCCATGCAATGGATGCACTAGAGCTATAAGTGTATGAAAGCTCAAAAAGAAACTAAGTGGGTGTGCATCCAACTCGCTTGCTCATGAAGACCTAGGGCATTTTGAGGAAGCCCATCATTGGAATATACAAGCCAAGTTCTATAATGAAAATTCCCACTAGTATATGAAAGTGGCAAAATAGGAGACTCTCTATCATGAAGATCATGGTGCTGCTTTGAAGCACAAGTGTGGAAAAAAAATATAGTAACATTGTCCCTTCTCTCTTTTTCTCTCAAATTTTTTTATTTGGGCCTTCTCTTTTTTATGGCCATTTTTTTCCTTTCTTTTTTTTCGTCCGGAGTCTCATCCCGACTTGTGGGGGAATCATAGTCTCCATCATCCTTTCCTCACATGGGATAATGCTCTAATAATGAAGATCATCACACTTTTATTTACTTACAACTCAAGAATACAACTCAATGCTTAGAACAAAATATGACTCTATGTGAATGCCTCTGGTGGTGTACCGGGATGTGCAATGAATCAAGAGTGACATGTATGAAAGAATTATGAAAGGTGGCTTTGCCACAAATACAATGTTAACTACATGATGATGCAAAGCAATATGACAATGATGGAGCGTGTCATAATAAACGGAACGGTGGAAAGTTGCATGGCAATATATCTCGGAATGGATATGGAAATGCCATAGTAGGTAGGTATGGTGGCTGTTTTGAGGAAGGTAATGGTGGGTGTATGGTATCAGCGAAAATTGCGCGATACTAGAGAGGCTAGCAATGGTGGAAAGATGAGAGTGCGTATAATCCATGGACTAAACATTAGTCATAAAGAACTCATATACTTATTGCAAAAATCTATTAGTCATCAAAATGAAGTACTATACTCATTCTCCTAGGGGAAGGGTTGGTAGGAATTAACCATCACGTGATCCCGACCTCCACAGAAAGGATGACAATCAATAAATAAATCATGCTCCAATTTCACCACATAACGATTCACCAAACGGGCATGCTACGGGAATCACAAACTTTAACACAAGTATCTCTCAAATTCACAACTACTCCACTAGCATGACTCTAATATCACCATCTTCATATCTCAAAACAATCATAAAGAATCAAACTTCTCATAGTATTCAATGCACTTTATATGAAAGTTTTTATTATATCCATCTTGGATGCCCATCAGTAGGACTAGTTTTATAACCCAAGAAAATTACCATGTTGTTCTAAATGACTCTCAAAATAATATAAATGAAGCATGAGAGTTCAACAATTTCTATAAAATAAAGCCACCGCCGTGCTCTAAAAAGATATAAGTGAAGTACTAGAGCAATATTGCCTAGCTCAAAAGATATAAGTGAAGCACATAGAGTATTCTAATAAATCATGGTTCATGTGTGTCTCTCCCAAAATGTGTGTACAGCAAGGATGATTGTGGTAAACTAAAAAGCAAAGACTCAAATCATACAAGACGCTCCAAGCAAAACACATATCATGTGTTGAATAAAAATATAGCCTCAAGTAAAGTTACCGATAGACGAAGACGAAAGAGGGGATGCCTTCCGGGGCATCCCCAAGATTGGGCTCTTGGTTCTCCTTTAATATTACCTTCGGATTCCTTGGGCATCCCCAAGCTTAGTCTCTTGTCACTCCTTATTCCATAGTCCATCAAATCCTTACCCAAAACTTGAAAACTTCACAACACAAAACTCGACAGAAAATCTCATGAGCTCCGTTAGTATAAGAAAATAAATAACCACTTTAAGGTACTGTTGTGAACTCATTCTTTATTTATATTGGTGTAATATCTACTGTATTCCAACTTCTCCATGGTTCATACCCCCCCGATACTACCCATAGATTCATCAAAATAAGCAAACAACACGCGAAAAATAGAATCTGTCAAAAACAGAATAGTCTTCAGTAGTCTGTAACTCTCGAATACTTATGTAACTCCAAACATCCATACAAATTAAGAAAACCTGAGCAATTTGTGTACCAATCCAGATAAAGAAGAATCAGATCAAAATCACGTTTCTGTGAATTTTAAAAACTAATTTACTAAGCGCAAACGTTTCTGATTTTCAGCAGGATCAACACAACCATCACCGTAAGCTATCCTAAAGGTCGTTCTACTTGGCACAAACACTAATTAAAACATAAAACCACATCTAACCAGAGGCTAGATGAATTATTTATTACTAAACAGGAGCAAAAATCAAATAACAAAAATAAAATTGGGTTGCCTCCCAACAAGCGCTATCGTTTAACGCCCTTAGCTAGGCATAAAAACGCGAATAGATCTAGGTATTGCCATAATAATGATAGGGAAAATCTCGAAAACTCATCTCGTACTCTCTATGTTCAGCAGCAAGTTTCCTTTGTGGCTAGCAAAAGTAATCAAAAGGGCTAAATTTAATGGGACAGAAATCCCCAAGATCAAGCTCGGGAGGAATTGGTTCCTCCTTTGGCCCTTCATATTGTACAACCAACTCATCATTATAGGCGTTCTTTTGGCAGAAAGTCATGAGCCTTTGTTCAAGAGAGAAACCCAACCCGTTGTTCTAAATAGCAAAATCATCATTAAGTTCAGAAATCCTATCAACTAGAACATCGGTAGGAACCCTCTTTATTAGATTTTCATTATAAGCAACATGATCTAAGGATCGTAAACGCATTATGTCTTCTTGGTTAAAGAGAATTGCTTCTTTGGGAGGATGACCAGCGTCCATCCTATAATGCACAAAAATTTCATTAGCCTCTTTTATTATAAATCTAAACTCATGTGCTAGAAAGATGGTAGCTGCGCGCTTAACAGAAGAATGCTCGATATTAGAAAATTCTAGAAAAATCCTTTGTATGGAAGGATGCATGTGAATAAATTGTCCTTCAAGTTCAACTGCGAGCAAAGATATAGCATCTGCAAGACTACTAGTTTTATGTAGAATAGATCCACCCATAGTGGGTAGAGAACCAGCACAAGTAAAGAAATCTTGAATAACCCCTTTTCCAATAATATTACCACTACCAATGCGGAACTTTTTAGTGTGTAAAATAGTAGGTTCTTCATGAGGATTAGTATTATCAAAAGCGTCAAAGTTACCCCCATCGTTACGACTATCCTTCTCAAAAATAACCTCCCCTATTTAATACATGATGCCAACAAACCAATCTAACAAATGAGCACACAAGAAGCAAGCGAAAAGAGACGAACGGAAGAGGGGCGAAAAAGGCAAAGGTTTTCGAAAATTGTTTTAGAAGTGGGGGAGAGGAAAATGAGAGGCGAATGGCGAATAATGTAATGCAAGGGAGAAGAGTTTATGATGGGTACTTGGTATATGGCTTGACTTGACGTAGATCTCCCCGGCAACGGCGCCAGAAATCCTTCTTGCTACCTCTTGAGCTTGTGTTGGTTTTTCCTTTGAAGAGGAAAGGGTGATGCAGCAAAGTAGCGTAAGTATTTCCCTCAATTTGAGAACCAAGGTATCAATCTAGTAGGAGATAATGCACAAGTCACTGAATACGTACACAAACAATCAACAACTTGCACCCAACGTGATAAAGGGGTTGTCAATCCCTTCACGGTCACTTGCAAAAGTGAGATCTGATAGAGATAGATAAACGGTAAAATAAATGTTTTTGGTATTTTTGGTTTATAGATCGGAAAGTAAAACATTGCAAAATAGTAGATCCGAAACTAGTAAGATGTAAAAGAGATTCAATATAATGGAAAAGAGACCCGGGGGCCATAGGTTTCACTAGTGGCTTCTCTCAAGATAGCAAATATTACAGTGGGTGAACAAATTACTGCCGAGCAATTGATAGAAAAGCGCATAGTTATGACGATATCTAAGGCAATGATCATGAACATAGGCATCATGTCCATGTCAAGTAGACCGAAATGATTCTGCATCTACTACTGTTACTCCACACATCGACTGACTCCTACCTGCATCTACAGTATTAAGTTCATGAAGAACAAAGTAACACATTAAGTAAAATGACATGATGTAGAGGAATTAACTCAAGCAATATGATGAAAACCCCATCTTTTTATCCTCGATGGCAATAATACAATATGTGCCTTGCTGCCCCTACTGTCACTTGGAAAGGACACCGCAAGATTGAACCCAAAGCTAAGCACTTCTCCATTGCAATAAAGATCAATCTAGTAGGCCAAACTAAACCGATAATTCGAAGAGACTTGCAAAGACATCAAATCATGCAAATAAGAATTCAGAGAAGAACCGAATAATATTCATAGATAATCTGATCATAAATCCGCAATTCATCCGATCTCAGCAAACACACTGCAAAAGAATATTACATCGAATAGATCTCCAAGAACATCGAGGAGAACATGGTATTGAGAGTCAAAGAGAGAGAAGAAGCCATCTAGCTACTAGCTATGGACCCGTAGGTCTGTGGTAAACTACTCATGCTTCATCGGAGAGGTAATGGTGTTGATGTAGAAGCCCTCCATGATCGAATCCCCCTGCGGCAGGATGCCAGAAAAGGCCCCTAGATGGGATCTCACGGGTACAGAAGGTTGCGGCAGTGTAAAAGTGGTTTCATGGCTCCCCTGGATGTTTTTAGGGTATAAGAGTCTATATAGGCGAAGGAGCTAGGTCAGGGGAGCTACGAGGGGCCCATGAGGAAGGGGGCACGCCCTCATGCCTCGTGGCCGCCTCATTGCATCTCCGACTCAATCTCCAAGTCTTCTGGTTTCCTTCCGGTCCAAGAAACATCATCGCGAAAGTTTCATTCCGTTTGGACTCCGTTCGGTATTCCTTTTCCGTGAAACTCTAAATAGGCAAAAAAACAGAAATTGGCACTGGGCTCTCGGTTAATAGGTTAGTCCCAAAAATAATATAAAATAGCATATTAATGCCTATTAAACATACAAAACAAATAATATAATAGCATGGAACAATAAAAATTATAGATACGTTGGCGACGTATCATGTCTCAACACGACGAACTGTAGCAACGGTTGTTACTAAGGGAGAACACTTTTACCTTTAAATTTAGTAAAGGGATCATCTTATAATGCTACCGCCGTACTAAGCATAATAAGATGCATAAAAGATAAACATCACATGCAATCAAAATACGTGACATGATATGGCCATCATCATCTTGTGCTTTTGATCTCCATCTCCAAAGCATTGTCATGATCTCCACGTCACCGGCTTGACACCTTGATCTTCATCGTAGCGTCGTGGTCGTCTCGCCAACTATTGCTTCTACAACTATCGCTAACGCATAGTGATAAAGTAAAGCAATTACATGGCATTTGCATTTCATACAATAAAGAGACAACCATAAGGCTCTTGCCGGTTGCTGCTAACTTACAAAACATGATCATCTCATACAATAACGATTATCACATCATGTCTTGACCATATCACATCACAACATGCCCTGCAAAAACAAGTTAGACGTCCTCTACTTTGTTGTTGCAAGTTTTACGTGGCTGATACGAGCTTCTAGCAAGAACCATTCTTACCTACGCATAAAACTACAACGGTGTTTCGTCAAGTTTTCTATTTTAACCTTCTTCAAGGACTGGCTGCAGTCAAATTCGATTCAACTAAAGTAGGAGAAACAGACACCTACCAGTCACCTTTCTGCAAAACTAGTTGCATGTCTGTCGGTGGAACCGATCTCATGTGAGTGGACATGTAAGGTTTGTCCGGCCGCTTCATCCCACAATATCGCAAAATTAAATAAGACGTTGGTGGTAAGCAATATGACTATCACTACCCACAACTCTCTGTGTTCTACTCGTGCATATCATCAACGCATAGACCTGACTCTGATACCACTGTTGGGAAACATTGCATGGAAAACAAAAACTTTCTACGCGCACGCAATGATCTATCCATGAAGATGCATAGCAATGAGGGGGAGAGTGTGTCTATGTACCCTCATAGACCGTAAGCGGAAGCGTTTCTCAACGCGGTTGATGTAGTCGAACTTCTTCGCGCTTCAACCGATCAAGTACCAAACGCACGACACATCCGCTTTCTGCACACATTCAGCTTGGTGACGTCCCTCGCCTTCTTGATCCAGCAAGACATCCAGGTTGTAGATGAGTTCCGTCAGCAGGACGGCGTGGTGACAGTGATGGTGAAGTGATCCTCACAGGGCTATGCCTAAGCACTATGAAAATATGACCGGGGGTGTAAACGGTGGAGGGGGGCGCCGCACATGGCTAAACAATTGTCTGGTGTATGCTAGGGCGCCCCCATATATATTGGTGGGATAAGGAGGGGAAGTAGCCAAGGAGGCGCCCAAGTAGGCCGAATCCTACTTGGGTCTTCCCATGGCCGGCGCCCCCCCCCTTCCTTATTTGCCGGATGGGGAAGGAAAGAGGAGGGAGGAGGGAAGGAAGGGGGAGGCCGAATCCTCCCTTTTGTCCTCCCTTCCCCTCTTTCCTTCTCTGGTTCGGCCCATATGGGGGGCGTACCAGCCCCTTCTGGCTGGTGCGTTTCCCCTCTTGGCCCATAAGGCCCATATCTTTTGCCAGGGGGGAGGGGTGGGGGGTGCCCGGAACCCCTTCCGGTGACCCGATATGTACCCGGTACCCTCCGGAACACTTTCATGGTCTGAATACTATTGTCCTATATATCAATCTTTACCTCTCAGCCATTTCGAGACTCGCCATGTCCATGATCTCATCCGGGACTCCGAACAACATTTGGTCACCAAATCACATAACTCATATAATACAATATCGTCATCGAACGTTAAGCGTGCGGACCCTACGGGTTCGAGAACTATGTAGACATGACCGAGACACCTCTCCGATCAATAACCAATAACAGAACCTGGATGCCCATATTGGCTCCTACATATTCTATGAAGATCTTTATCGGTCGAACCATTGTGACAACATACCTAATTCCCTTTGTCATCAGTATGTTACTTGCCCGAGATTCGATTGTCGGTATCTCTATACCTAGTTCAATCTCGTTACCGTCAAGTCTCTTTAGTCATTCCACAATACATCACCTCGTGACTAACTCCTTAGTCATTTGCTTGCAAGCTTATGATGTGTATTACCGAGAGGGCCCAGAGATACCTCTCCGAAACTCGGAGTGACAAATCCTAATCTTGATCCATGCCAACTCAACAAACACCTTCGGAGATACCTATAGAGCATCTTTATGATCAACAAGTTATGTTGTGACATTTGATAGCACACAAGGTATTCCTCCGGTATCCGGGAGTTGCATAATTTCATAGTCGAAGGAATATGTATTTGACATGAAGAAAGCAATAGCAATAAACTGAACGATCATTATGCTAAGCTAACGGATGGGTCTTGTCCATCACATCATTCTCCTAATGATGTGATCCCATTATCAAAAGACAACTCATATCCATGGTTAGTAAACATTAACCATCTTTGATCAACGAGCTAGTCAAGTAGAGGCTAACTAGGGACACGGTGTTTGTTTATGTATTGACAGATGTATTTAGGTTTCCGGTCAATACAATTCTAGCATGAATAATAAATCTTTATCATGAATAAGGAAATATAAAGTAACAACTTTATTATTTCCTCCATGGCATATCTCCTTCAATACTTCCATAGATAATATCTTTGGCTTGAGTATTCAACCACAACATAGCTTTGTCATCAGAAGTTGGAGCATCCGGGTGTTGAATGATGTGTCCATTTTCAACAATCTGCCAGAGATCTCTGTTGATAGGTGATATGTCTCCGTTGTATCTTTAATTTTTGATTGTTTCATGCCAATATTATACAACTTTCACATACTTTTGGCAACTTTTTATATGATTTATTTGGACTAACTTACTTATCCAGTGCCAGTGCTGGTTCCAGTTCAGATTGTAAGCCGATGGACAGTTAAGGAAGATTGTAAGCCGGTGGACAATTAAGTCGATTGTGTCGCGACAGTTAAGCCATATTGTGTCGTGAGCGGTTAAGCGGATGGTAAGCCGGCAGAAGATAAGCCAGATGGTAAGCCAGATTGTAAGTCAGATTGGTAAGCCAGATTGTAAGTCAGATTGTAAGTCAGATTGGTAAGCCAAATTGTAAGTCAGATTGTAAGCCGGCAGGTATTGGTAAGCCGGCTTACGTTAAAAAGCCCAAGACATTAAGAAGCCCACGGTGAGAAGCCCATGGTAAGACGTCAAAATAGGTTAAGTCCTAATCCGAGTTTGACTCTACATGTAACCTGCCCCTTCAACTTATATAAGGAGGGGCGGGGCACCCCAAGAGGAGGGGAGAGAGGCAAAAAAATAATCGTTAAGGCTAGACACAACTAGAGGAGAGCCGGTTATGCGGCGTCTCCCTCATGAGCATAATGAGACCTAGCCACAAATAGCATGTAGGGCTATTACCGGATGATGTTTCCCGGGCCCGAAGCTGTCTAAATGTAGGAAATATGCCCTAGAGGCAATAATAAAGTTATTATTTATTTCCTTATTTCATGATAAATGTTTATTATTCATGCTAAAATTGTATTAACCGGAAACATAATACATGTGTGAATACATAGACAAACTTAATGTCACTAGTATGTCTCTACTTGACTAGCTCATTAATCAAAGATGGTTATGTTTCCTAACCATAGACATGAGTTGTCATTTGATTAACGGGATCACGTCATTAGTAGAATGATGTGATTGACATGACCCATTCCGTTAGCTTAGCACTTGATCGTTTTGTATGTTTGAAAGCACATTTGCTCCCTGGGTGGTTTTGGTAATTAATGACAACATACTTTGTGGTTGGACTAAAGCTTTTATCAAGTATGTTTCAGGAAGGTCAATCACATTGGCATGGCAAAAGGACTGGAGAGGTGGACCCCTCAAAATGCTAAGGCAAGCATTGGCAAAAGCTCAAGACTCCATTTTTGGTTTAGTGATCCAAGATCACATTGAGTCCATAGGAAAGCCAATACTATTAAAAGGGATGAGGTTATGTTAATGATCCGTTGCTCAAAGTGCTTAGTGATATATCTCCTAAACTATCAACAACTCTCACTTCAAATATACACTCATAAGTAATCTCGGTCCCACCGATTTCCTAAACTCAGTCCACACCGAGATGAACCACCTCAGCCATAAAGCCAAACCCTAGAAATTTCGGATTTTCCGATTCCGAACTCGGTCTCACCGAAACTGGTGTTGCCAAGCTTCAGAACCTACGTCATCAAATCGGTGTCACCGAGATGATGAAGTCGGTCCCACCGAGATTGGCAAACCCTAGTCTTTGGAAGAATCGGACTCACCGAGATTGTATTTTCGGTCCCACGAAAATCCCAACGCTCACAAGATTTGAACTTTCGGTCTCACCGAGTTGTCAACTTCGGTCCGACCGAGATTGGTCAAATGTGTGTAACGGTTGGATTTTGTGTGGAGGCTATAAATACCCTCCACCCCTCTTCATTCGTGGAGAGAGCCATCGAAAGAACTACCACTCCTACCTTACATTTCGAGAAGAAAACTACCTACCCTTGTGTTGAGATCAAGTAGCTCCACTCCCACCATATGAAGCTTGATCTCTAGCCTTCCCAAGTTGCTTTCCACTCAATCCTTTCTTCCACCACAGCCAAATCAGTGAGGAGAGTTGAGTGTTGGGGAGATTATCATTTGAAGCACAAGAGCAAGGAGTTCATCATCATCAACACCATCTATTACCTTTTGGAGGGTGGTGCCTCCTAGATTGGTTAGGTGTCGCTTGGGAGCCTCCGTCAAGATGTGGAGTTGAACCAAGAAGTTTGTAAGGGCAAGGAGATCGCCTACTTCGTGAAGATCTACCCCGAGTAAGGCTAGTCCTCCGTGGGCGTATGCCATGATGGCATAGACAAGGTTGCTTCTTCGTGGACCCTTCGTGGGTGGAGCCCTCCGTGGACTCTCGCAGCTGTTACCCTCCGTGGGTTGAAGTCTCCATCAACGTGGATTGACGATAGCACCACCTATCGGAACCACGAGAAAAATCTCCGTGTCTCCAAATTGCGTTTGATCTTCTCCACTTCTCTTTACTACTTGTGCAATTTACTTTCCGCTGCCCATACTCTAGAATTGCATGTGTAGTATGCTACTTGACTTGTGTGATATGCAAAATCTGCCAAAAACTTGTCTTTGTCAAAAGGCATAATTTTTATCTTGTCGAGTAGTCTAATCACCCCCTCTAGACACTCTCACCTTCTTGATCCCACAATTGGTATCGAGCCTTGGTCTCCATTGCTTTGGTTTACACACCATTGGAGGAAGATGGACGTGTCTACGTTTGGGAGTGTTAGTCATAGAGTGCCTATTCTTGATGGAGTGTCCTATAACTCGTGGAGGGTTGAAATGCTTGTTATCTTTAAGATGTATAACTTGCGCAAATATGTTGAAACCCCATATGTGCCTCCATTTGACCCCTTGCACCCTACCATGGATGAAGAGCTTGATTTGCTTCGCAACCTTAGAACTGTAAATCTTATCATTAGAGGTTTACCTGATAACTTGCTTAAGCTTGTCACAAACTTTGAGTGCGCCTATGCTATGTGGAAGTTCTTGGAAGAACTTTATCCGGACTACTCTTTGAGAGGTCTTGATGAAATTCTATACAAGACTATTGAATTTGATATGATGCTTAATGATCCCAACTTTGATAAATGCTTCTTTGAGCTTCGTGATCTTACGAAAAAGAAGGGTGATCCTTGTCTTATCAATGATCTAATTAGAAATGCTCTTGTATTGCATTCCGATGATTATTGTCACTTTGACAAAACTAATGCAAGTAGTTGTCAAATTGACCTAGGTGTTGATGATGAACTGTCTATGGGTCAATATGATGATGAGCATGAGCATGATGATGATTGCTCCGATTCGGACACCGAGCTAGACAAGATCATGAAGAGTCTCAATCTTATGGCAAATCTGAGAGACTACATATCCGGCGGAAAAGAGTGGATTCTTGATAGTGGATGCACCGATCACATGACCGGAGATGAAGACATGTTTCGAGAGCTTGCAAAGAACGATGGTCCACGCAAGTATGTGACTTTTGGAGACAACTCCAAGGGTAAGGTACTTGGCCTTGGTAAGGTGGCCATATCTCATGATAGCTCTATTCAAAATGTCATGCTTGTTGAATCACTTGGATACAATTTACTTTCCGTGTCTAGATTAGCTGACTTTGGATTTAATGTGCTATTCACCGAAGTAGATTGCCAAGTCTTTCGTCGTGAAAATCATAACATGGTTTTTACCGGTATCCGTAGAGGTGATCTATATATTGTTGATTTCACTAAGAAAGCTCAACCTAGAACTTGCTTCATTGCTAAATCCGCTAAAGGTTGGCTATGGCATAGAAGGCTTGGACATGTTGGTATGCGTAATCTAGACAAGCTAATCAAAGGTGATCATATTCTTGGCGTTAAAGATGTTTTCTTTGACAAAGATAGACTCTGTAGTGCTTGTCAGGCAGGAAAACAAGTAGGTGGAAGTCATCCCGTGAAGAACATCATGACCACAAGGAGACCGCTTGAGCTTCTTCATATGGATCTCTTCGGTCCCAATGCTTACAAAAGCCTTGGTGGTAACTCTTTTGGTCTAGTTATAGTTGATGATTATTCAGATTTACGTGGGTATTTTTCCTTGATGACAAATCACAGTTCAGAGAATCTTCAAAACCTTTGCGAAAGGCCCAAAATCAATTTGAGGTGAAGATCAAGAAAGTTCGGAGTGACAATGGAACGGAGTTCAAGAACGCCCATGTGGACTCTTTTCTCGATGAGGAAGGAATTCTACATGAGTTCTCGGCTACGTACACACCTCAACAAAATGGAGTTGTTGAGAGGAAGAACCGAACGCTCATAGAGATGGCTAGAACGATGCTTGACGAATACAAGACACCGAAGCACTTTTGGGGAGAAGCCGTCGAGACAGCTTGTCATGCTATCAACAGGCTTTATCTTCATAAGCTTCTCGGCAAGACTTCATCTGAGCTCCTCACGGTAACAAGCCCCAAGTGGGATACTTTCGTGTCTTTGGTTGAAATGCTATATCCTTGATAAGCATCGTGGGTCTAAATTTGCTCCTAAAACTCATGAAGGCTTTTTCCTCGGTTATGGATCAAACTCCCACACCTACCGTGTCTACAATAATTTCACCCGAAAGGTTGAAGATACGGTAGATGTGAAGTTTGATGAATCTAATGGCTCGCAAGTAGAGCAAATGCCTATTGATGTAGGAGACAAGGACCCATCGGAAGCCATTCAAGATTTATCTATTGGAAAGATCTGTCCCATGGAAGTGAAGGAGAGTACCTCATCTACATATGTGGAGCCCCCTACCTCACGGCAAGATGAACCTCAAGGAAACATGGAGGCTTCCACAAGTGGAACTCACCAAGATGAGGAAGTGCGACAAGAAGATCCACCACAACCTCCTTCTCCACCGCCTCAAGACAACACCAACAACAATGAAGAAGAAGAAGAGGAAGATGAGGATGATGAGGAAGCTCAGCCACAACCACAACGAAAGCTATCCCGAGTTCGAGCAAGAGTCAAGAAGAATCATCCCGTGGAACAAATGATGAATGATATCGACTCCGGGAGAATTACTCGCTCTAAAACTCGCTTAGCTAACTTTTGTGAGCATTACTCATTTATCTCTAGTCTTGAACCTATGAAGGTAGAAGAAGCACTTGAAGACCCAGATTGGGTGAACGCCATGCACGAAGAGCTACACAACTTCGAGAGGAACAATGTATGGACTTTGGTAGAAAGCCCAAGGATGATCAAAACGTCATTGGAACCAAATGGGTGTTTGAACAAGCAAGATGAAGATGGACAAGTCATCCGCAACAAGGCTCGTCTCAAGCTCAAGGTTACACACAAGTCGAAGGTATGGACTATGGTGAGACCTATGCCCCCGTTGCTAGACTTGAGTCCATTCGCATTCTTCTTGCTTATGCCAACCACCATTATATTACTCTCTATCAAATGGACATTAAAAGTGCTTTCCTAAATGGTGAAATTGAGGAGGAAGTATTTGTGAAACAACCTCCGGATTTGTGAATCCTAAAAGCCTAATCATGTTTACAAATTGCACAAAGCTCTTTATGGTCTTAAACAAGCTCCTAGAGCTTGGTACAAATGCTTGACTAGCTTTCTTCTTGAAAAAGGATTTGAGATTGGAAAAATAGACTCAACGCTTTTCACGAAAAGGGTTGATGGTGAACTATTTGTGTGCCAAATATATGTTGATGATATTATCTTTGGTTCAACTAACCCTCATTTTAGCGAGAAGTTTGGAAAGCTTATGTCGGAGAAGTATGAGATGTCCATGATGAGTGAACTCAAATTCTTCCTTGGGTTGCAAATCAAGCAATCTAAGGAGGGTACCTTTGTCTCACAAACAAAGTACACTAAGGATCTCTTCAAGAAGTTCAACATGCAAGAAAGCAAAGGTATGAGAACCCCCATGCCTACTAGTGGACATAATGACTTGACAAAGATGGAGAACCCGTTGATCAAAAGGTTTACCGATCTATGATTGGTTCTCTACTATATCTCTGTGCTTCTCGTCCTGACATAATGTTGAGTGTATGCATGTGTGCTCGATATCAAGCAGCCCCTAAAGAATGTCATCTTAAAGCTGTTAAAAGAATTGTGAGATATTTGATACACACACCAAACTTTGGCATTTGGTATCCTAAGAGGGCCTCTTTCGATCTTGTTGGCTATTCCGACTCGGACTATGCCGGTGATAGGGTTGATAGAAAGTCAACTTCGGGTACGTGTCAATTTCTTGGTCGATCTCTTGTATCTTGGTCCTCCAAGAAACAAAATTCGGTATCATTATCTACTACAGAAGCAGAATATATTGCTGCTGGTTCATGTTGTGCTCAGTTGCTATGGATGACACAAACGCTTAAGGATTATGGGATACATGTGAGACATGTTCCTTTGCTTTGTGACAATGAAAGTGCGATTAAGATTGGACACAATCCAGTGCAACACTCTCGCATGAAACATATTGAAGTTCGTCACCATTTTATTCGTGATCACATTGCCAAGGGTGACATCAATCTTAAGCATGTTCGAATCGACAAACAACTTGTCGATATCTTTACAAAACCCTTGATGAGAAAGTGTTTTGTCGCTAAGGAGTGAGTTGAACATCATTGATGCTTCAAACTTGGAGTGAAAGCTCCATTGATGCATGCAAGGCATGAGCCTACTTGACTAATCCTTGATATTTCTCTTATGATGATGATCATATGTCTTGGACACATTTGCCCCCTTGTATTGCATCTAACTCCTTGCAGGTACTTGGATGATCTACATTCCACAAGATTACCACACACTCAAATCTTGAGTAATCTTGTCATTGACCAAGTATCTAGCCCTTTGGGATGTTGAGTTCAAGGAACAAAATTCCACATATCCTTTTTGACACCTTATACATCTAGTATTTCACTCTTGTCATCTTGGATATTCTTGAGTATTTCCTTGCTTGCCTAACCCATGTAGGAAGATGAACTACACAAGTTGAAATGGTGCTCCAACTTCACATTCTATGAGCACCTACATCAAGTTCACCTACATGAGCAAAGCAACAACAAGCCCAAGGTATGTTCTTCACATCTTGAAGGAGCTTTGCTCAAAGTCATGAGTACAAGCAGCTTCATAAGATGTGATCACATCAAATGCTTAATCGAAAAATGGCAACCCCATTTTGAGCTTAAAAGATGAGTATGACCTATGATCAAATGTTCTCATTTGACTCCTAAGTCAATATACTCAAACATAGGTGATTTTGTCGCCGACCCCTATCTAGATGAAGTACATATGTTTTGGAGTTTTTTCTATTTTCTCTTATGTTCTCTCATTGAGTTTTCTTTTTAATCAAAAAAAAACTTCATCTAGCAATCTTTTTCATTTCTATTCTTCTGTCTTTGTGAATATCCTTTTGGCTCTGATCAATTCCTTGCAAATCATTTACAAATTCCTTGCAAATCATTTACAAATTCATTGCAAATCTTTTGAAACATTCCTTGCAAAGTGAGCTGAATTATTTCTGTATTTTCTTGGAATTAAACTCGGCGTCACCGACGTAACAATTTCGGTCTGACCGAAAAAGGATCTGCCCTAAGTCCCAGACTTTCGGACCCACCGATCCATCTCACTTCGGTGTCACCGATTTTCTTTCAGGATATCATCTTCTGTAGCTCTACTCAATGATTCTCTATGCATATTTCTTTTTGCCCAGTTGTGATTCTTAAGGATCCCACTTCTTTCTTCCATCTTTCCTGACCTTCCTAGTTGGCTGTCCTTTTCGGCACTTGATGTCAAAGGGGGAGAAGATTTAGGGGGAGTTAAGGGGAGAAGAGAAGATTTAGGAAGAAGAGCAATCTTATCTTATCTTAAGGGGGAGATAATCACATCAAAGCTTTGCCGTGTTCCACATTGGATATTACTTTTGGCATCATTCTTTTGATTTTGCTTTCTGCTTTCACAATTGATATCTTATGGAAAGCAAAATCTCTCAGAGTTCATTGAAAAATCCTTTTAGTTTTAGGAGACATGTTTGCTGATTCAAGCTTGTGCTCAATATGAGACACTCTTTATACATGTCATCCCTGGCTTGGTACTCTTGACGTTCTTGCTGTTGGTTGAAGAAATGCTCTTGTGTTATCTAACCTTGTTTTCCCAAGTTCTATTTCTTCAGGTACAATGCCAAGGAACCTCAAGGTAAGTATATGCACTTTGCAGAATGTGCATGATGGTGACTTGCTTGTGAATACTTGTTTGCAAGAAATCACCATGCACATATGCACTATCACTCACTTATTTTCATCTGCTCTGATGCATATAGCCAAGCTGCATGTAGCACATCTTGTTTTTCTCTCTTGTGTGCTTGTGGTAGTCCAAACCATAATCTATGAAAATCTTGCACACTTGTAGGGGGAGCCTGTGTACTACATGTTTGTCAAAGCTTTAGTGATAATTCTGTCTTTCTTTCAGTAAGCTTTGATGTCTTGTTTTGTGTGTTGCCATCAATTACCAAAAAGGGGGAGATTGAAAGCACATTTGCTCCCTGGGTGGTTTTGGTAATTAATGACAACATACTTTGTGGTTGGACTAATGCTTTTATCAAGTATGTTTCAGGAAGGTCAATCACATTGGCATGGCAAAAGGATGGAGAGGTGGACCCTCAAATGCTAAGGCAAGCATTGGCAAAAGCTCAAGACTCCATTTTTGGTTTAGTGATCCAAGATCACATTGAGTCCATAGGAAAGCCAATACTATTAAAAGGGGATGAGGTTATGTTAATGATCTGGTTGCTCAAAGTGCTTAGTGATATATCTCCTAAACTATCAACAACTCTCACTTCAAATATACACTCATAAGTAATCTCGGTCCCACCGATTTCCTAAACTCAGTCACACCGAGATGAACCACCTCAGCCATAAAGCCAAACCCTAGAAATTTCGGATTTTCCGATTCGAACTCGGTCTCACCAAACTGGTGTTGCCAAGCTTCAGAACCCTCATCATAAAATCGGTGTCACCGAGATGATGAAGTCGGTCCCACCGAGATTGGCAAACCCTAGTCTTTGGAAGAATCGGACTCACCGAGATTGTATTTTCGGTCCCACCGAAAATCCCAACGTTCACAAGATTTGAACTTTCGGTCTCACCGAGTTGTCAACTTCGGTCTGACCGAGATTGGTCAAATGTGTGTAACGGTTGGATTTTGTGTGGAGGCTATAAATACCCCTCCACCCCTCTTCATTCGTGGAGAGAGCCATCGAAAGAACTACCACTCCTACCTTACATTTCGAGAAGAAAACTACCTACCCTTGTGTTGATATCAAGTAGCTCCACTCCCACCATATGAAGCTTGATCTCTAGCCTTCCCAAGTTGCTTTCCACTCAATCCTTTCTTCCACCACAGCCAAATCAGTGAGGAGAGTTGAGTGTTGGGGAGATTATCATTTGAAGCACAAGAGCAAGGAGTTCATCATCATCAACACCATCTATTACCTTTTGGAGGGTGGTGCCTCCTAGATTGGTTAGGTGTCGCTTGGGAGCCTCCGTCAAGATGTGGAGTTGAACCAAGAAGTTTGTAAGGGCAAGGAGATCGCCTACTTCGTGAAGATCTACCCCGAGTAAGGCTAGTCCTCCGTGGGCATATGCCATGATGGCATAGACAAGGTTGCTTCTTCGTGGACCCTTCGTGGGTGGAGCCCTCCGTGGACTCTCGCAGCCGTTACCCTCCGTGGGTTGAAGTCTCCATCAACGTGGATTGACGATAGCACCACCTATCGGAACCACGAGAAAAATCTCCGTGTCTCCAAATTGCGTTTGACCTTCTCCACTTCTCTTTACTACTTGTGCAATTTACTTTCCGCTGCCCATACTCTAGAATTGCATGTGTAGTATGCTACTT
Organism: Aegilops speltoides; assembly: GCA_021437245.1. NCBI lineage: Eukaryota > Viridiplantae > Streptophyta > Magnoliopsida > Poales > Poaceae > Aegilops > Aegilops speltoides. Next base: position 134,856,434 of record CM038143.1, read on the forward strand.
GACTTGTGTGATATGCAAAATCTGCCAAAAACTTGTCTTTGTCAAAAGGCATAATTTTTATCTTGTCGAGTAGTCTAATCACCCCCCCTCTAGACACTCTCACCTTCTTCGATCCCACAATGTTGCTATTGCTTCCTTCATGACTTATACATGTTCCTACAACTATGAGATTATGCAACTCACGTTTACCGGAGGAACACTTTGTGTGCTACCAAACGTCACAACGTAACTGGGTGATTATAAAGGAGCTCTACAGGTGTCTCCAAAGGTACATGTTGAGTTGGTGTATTTCGAGATTAGGATTGTTCACTCCGATTGTCGGAGAGGTTTCTCTGGGCTCTCTCGGTAATGCACATCACTATAAACCTTGCAAGCAATGTAGCTAATAAGTTAGTTACGGGATGATGCATTACGAAACGAGTAAAGAGACTTGCCGGTAACGAGATTGAACTAGGTATTGAGATACCAACGATCAAATTTCGGGCAAGTAAACATACCGATGACAAAGGGAACAACGTATGTTGTTATGCGGTTTGACCGATAAAGATCTTCGCAGAATATGTAGGAGCCAATATGAGCATCCAGGTTCTGCTATTGGTTATTGACCGAAAACGTGTTTCGGTCATGTCTACATAGTTCTCGAACCCCTAGGGTCCGCACGCTTAAGGTTTCGATGACAGTTTTATTATGAGTTTATGAGTTTTGATGTACCAAGGAGTTCGAGTCTGGATGAGATCGGGGACATGACGAGAGTCTCGAAATGGTCAAGACATAAAGACCGATATATTGGGCGACTATATTCGGACATCGAAAAGGTTCCGAGTGGTTCGGGTATTTTTAGAGTCTTGGGAGTTACGGAAATACGAGGAAGAAGTATATGGGCCTTATTGGGATTTAGGGAGAGAGAGAGAGCCCACGCCCCCCAATGACTAGTCCGAATTGGACTAGGGAGGCGGCGCCTCCTTCCTTCTCTTCCCTCTCCCTTCCTTGTCTCCTACTCCTACTACATGCAAGGGAAGGAATCCTACTCCCGGTGGGAGTAGGACTCCTCCAGGGTGCGCCATAGGGGCCGGCCCTCTCCCCCTCATCCCCTCCTTTATATACGAGGGCAGGGGGCACCTCTAGACACAACAACAATTGATCTCTTAGCGGTGTGTGGTGCCCCCCTCCACCATAGTCCTCGATAATATTGTAGCGGTGCTTAGGCGAAGCCCTGCGATGGTAGAACATCAAGATCGTCACCATGCCATCGTGCTGACGGAACTCTTCCCCGACATTCTGCTGGATCGGAGTACGAGGATCGTCATCGAGCTGAACGTGTGCTAGAACTCGGAGGTGCCGTAGTTTCGGTGCTTGATCGGTCAGGCCGTGAAGACGTACGACTACATCAACCGCATTGTTCTAATGCTTCCGCTTTCGGTGTATGAGGGTACATGGACAATACTCTCCCCTCTTGTTGATATGCATCACCATGATCTTGCGTGTGCGTAGGAATTTTTTTGAAATTACTACGTTCCCCAACACTAAATCCTTGTCTTGTGTGTTGATCCGCCTCGCGTCTCTCGTCCTGATCAACCCCTCTCAAGCTACCACATAGATGCGTTGGCCTCACGACTAAGTCCTCACACTAGGACATCTGCCGTGACTATTCCACGACAGAGACTATGATTCCCCCGCAAGTCGAGATGAGACTCCGGACAATGAGAAAAAAAGAGAACAAGAAAAAAGGAAAAGAAAAAAGGAAAAGGGAAAAAATGGAAGAAAAAAAGGAAAAGGGAAAAATAAACAAAGAGAGAAGGGGCATTGTTAGTATCCTTTACTACACTTGTGCTTCAAAGTAGCACCATGTTTTTCATATGTAGAGTCTCCTATCTTGTCACTTTCATATACTAGTGGGAATATTTCATTATAGGATTAGATGCACACCCAATTAGTTTTCATATGGAGCTTTCATACACTTATAGCTCTTAGTGCATTCATTGCATGGCAATCCCTACTCCTCACGTTGATATCAATTGATGGGCATCTCCCTAGCCCATTGGTTAGCCGTGTCGATGTGAGACTTTCTTACTTTTTTGTCTTCTCTATATTTACCCCTATCATCATACTATATCCCATCGATAGTTCTATATCCATGGCTTGCGCTCATGTCTTGCGTGAGGGTTGAAAAAGCTGAAGCGCGTTAAAAAGTATGAACCAATTGCTTGGCTGGCACCGGGGTAGTACATGATTTAGACTTTGTGTTAGGAAGAAAAAGCATGACAAGATTATTTGATATTGTAGGGATATCTTTCTTTAGCGTTGATATTTTGAAAGACATGATTATTTATTGGGATGCCTGAGTATTGATGTCTTTATGTCAAACTATAGACTATTGCTTTGAATCACTTATGTCCTAATATTCATGCCATGACTAGATATATGATCAAGTTTATGCTAGGTAGCATTCCACATCAAAAATTATCTTTTTATCATTTACCTACTCGAGGACGAGCAGGAATTAAGCTTGGGGATATTGATACGTCTCCGTCGTATCTATAATTTTTGATTGCTTAATGCCAATATTATACAACTTTCCCATACTTTTGGCAACTTTTTAAATGTTTTATTTGGACTAACTTACTTATCCAGTGCCCAGTGCCAGTTCCTGTTTGTTGCGTGTTTTTGTATTGCAGAAAATCCATATCAAATGAAGTCCAAATGTGATGAAACTCTATGGAGAATTATTTTGGAATAATTGTGAATTTTAGGAGGTGGAATCAACGTAAATGGAGGCCCGAGGCCACCACAACCCACCAAGGCGCGCCACCAGGCCCAGGCGCGCCCTGGTGTATCGTGCCCTCCTCGAACGTCGGTTGGAGCTATACTTCGGGCACAAGGAAGCTTATATGGGGAAAAAATCGTGTTAAAAGATCAGCGCAATCGGAGTTATAGATCTCCAGGAATTTAAGAAACAGTGAAGGGCTAGATCTGGAGAGCGCAAAACAGAAGAGAACAGAGAGGGAGATCCAATCTTGGAGGGGCTCCTGCCCCTCCTCCGCCATAGAGGCCATGGACCAGAGAGGAAACCCTCCTCCCATCTAGGGGGGAGGCCAAGGAAGAAGAAGATGGAGGGGGCTCTCTCCCCCTCTCTCTCCCGGTGGCGCTGGAGTGCCGCCGGGGCTAAGATCGTGACGGTGATCTACATCAACAACCTTGCTACCGTCAACACCAACTCTATCCCCCTCTATGCAGCGGTGTAACACCCCTTCTTCCCGCTGTAATCTCTACTTAAACATGGTGCTCAACTCCATATATTATTTCCCAATGATATTTGGTTATCCTATGATGTTTGAGTAGATCCGTTTTGTCCTATGGGTTAATCGTGATCTTGGTTGGTATAATTGTATATTTTATTTATGGTGCTGTCCTAGGGTGCCCTCTGTTCTCATGCAAATGTGAGGGCCCCCCGCTGTAGGGTGTTGCAATATGTTCATGGTTTGCCTATTGTGGGTTGCGCGACTGATGAAAGCTTAAACCCGAGTAGGTGGGTCATGGCGTATGGGAGTAAAGAGGACTTGATACTTAATGCTATGGTTGGGTTTCACGACCTTAATGATCTAGTAGTTGCGGATGCTTGCTAGAGTTCCAATCATAAGTGCTTATGATTCAAGTAGAGAAAGTATGTTAGCTCATGCCTCTCCCTCATATAAAATTGCAAGAATGATTACCGATACTTGTTATTGATTTCCTAGGGACAAATGACTTTCTTGTTGACAAAATCTATCTACTTTTATTCCTTGCAATTTACTCTTAGTTTTATTCTCGCAAAGTACTCATAGTTTTATCATTGCAAAATAGTTGCATACTTGTTCTAGGTAAAGCAAACGTCAAGTGCGCGTAGAGTTGTATCGGTGGTCGATAGAACTTGAGGGAATATGTGTTCTGCCTTTAGCTCCTTGTTGGGTTCGACACTCTTATTTATCAAAGAAGGCTACAAACGATCCCCTATACTTGTGGGTTATCAAGGCCTTTTTATGGTGTCATTGCCAGGGAGCAATAGCGTGGGTGAATATTCTTATGTGTGCTTGTTTGCTTTATCACTAAGTAGTTTTTATTTCCTGTTCTAAGTTGTTCTCTATCTTTTGTTATGGATATGGAACACGAAACACCGAAACAATTAGTGGTACAGTCTACTCATGGATATGGGGAACCTCCTAAAACCCTCGATGGTCGTTATGTGAAAAATATTATGCACTACTTTGATAATCCCGAGAAAACCCCATTCAACTTGATAATGGGAGTAACGTTGGATCAACGTGAATACTTTAGGGATTGTTGCTTGACATAAAAAGGGAAACTTTTATGGGATCATATTTATATGTTGCATTGGTATGCTCGGGATTTGTGCTTGAGATATGATTTTACTTTTTGCTCTAGGATGAATGCTCCACACCTTCCCTTTTCATGCAAATTTAATGATAATGAAACCTTGGCTTCTTATGCTAGAGGTATATATGATTACTATGATGTGGAACGAATGGAAGAATTTGTTGCTTTTACGGGTTCTTATGAAATTGAATCTTTGTTTGAAAAGTTTGAAGATTTTGATGATTCAGTTTATAGACCTGAAAAATTTTCTATCCTTAAATATTGCTTTTAAGAGTTGTATCGGTGGTCGACAGAACTTGAGGGAATATTTGTTATGCCTTTAGCTCCTCGTTGGGTTCGACACTCTTATTTATCGAAGAAGGCTACAAACGATCCCCTATACTTGTGAGTTATCAATAGCTTGAAGTCTGATTCTCATTCTTTCTTTCCAGTAGACATGGTCATTTCCATCAAAGATAGGAAATCTTTCAGAGTGCAAGGATCTACCTGCAGACGACATACTCTATACTCCAAGGACGTTAGACCTTTAATAAATAGAGACAGGGAGTACCTGCTCTGATACCAATTGTTGGGACCGAGAGTATATCGACCAGAGGGGGGTGAATGGGAGATTCAAAAATTCTTTCAAATGTTTTGAACTAATCGCAAACACATCAGCGGAAATAAGGTTCGGTAGAATAGAAATTAAACAAGCAAGCTATTGAGGAACATATTCATCAAGATATGAAGCAATAACGGTTCGAGCATTGGATATCACAGGCTTGACGATGAATATGGTACTGTAATATGCTAATAGATATAGTAACGTCTCATAGACGAGAAATGAGATACAATTAGAGAACACTAGAAAGAATTATGAGGAATGAAAATGATACAGATCAAATAGAATGTATATGACTGGAATGGCTACACAGAATGGTGAGAATGCAACAGGGTGAATAATGAATGATAATAGCTGGGAATGACAGAAATGAAGGATACGAACAATATGTAACAGACAAAGATAAATTAGCTAAACTATCGTCACAGAGCACGAAAGTGAACTGCCGAATGTAATGCAGTAATGTAGAGTGAACCAGTGGTGGTTGATGGCGACAATTGGATTTGGTAGACCAGTTCGCCCTTCTGCCAAGGCACTATGTCTGGTTGGAGGGGTTGTGGTTTAACACAGAGATAAACTCTCTTCGCCCTATTCTCCTTCAACTCAGAGCTGATCAGACTCTAGTTGATTTCACTCGTGGTAGATACTTGTCGGCGATCTCCAAACCTTCGGTCGACCTTAGCGAACCACAATTACTCTTGGTTGTTGAAGATCTTTCTCGGTGAAGACAACAACTCTACAACACTCGAGCCAACACCTATCCGTCTCGAGAGTGCGCAACTCTCAAGAGTAATAGGTACAAGAACTCTAACTCAGAACTGTTGTGATGCACTACCACTGTCTAAGTTTGGGCTCTTGATTTTTCTCTCGGTGGATCTTAAACTCAAATCACTCAGAGAGGGGCTGTTCAGACAATCTGCTCAGAAATCTTAAGCGAAGCAGACAACGGGCAACATTGGAACGGGGTGGCTATTTATAGCCGCAGCCTTCCCTGAAGGGAACTGACCAAATTGGGCATGTGGAGCAGCCAATGGCCGAACGACACGAGTCCAACGGTCGGAAATTGAGCACAACGGTAACATTTCTTGCGGAGCAAGTAAAGCTAACTCCTTAGATCGAAAGATATCTTCTGCAACACGAAGAACAACGTCAGCTGCTGCAAGGTAATCATTCGGAGCATAAAGAGATTTCTCTCGCATCTTTCATAGGTTTTTGGCTAAGCATCACAGCGGATCTAAGCTTTCAAAACCTATACCCCTCTTCATAGTATGGTGGTCCTATGAATCAAATAAATGAAAGAAGAAAACCGAAATGAATACTACGTCTTCACTTTGTTTTTGACTTCCATTCGCTGCAGTGAATTTCTTCGGACAACATCTCCGAACCAATTGCTTTGCTGCAGCAACGAATTTTAAGGGGTCAATGATGTCTACTACCCAACCTTCTTCTTGTAGACTCATGTTGGGCCTCCAAGCGTAGAGTTTTGTAGGACAGTAGAAAATTTCCCTCAAGTGGATGACCTAAGGTTTATCAATCCGTGGGAGGCGTAGATGAAGATGGTCTCTCTCAAACAATCCTGCAACCAAATAACAAAGAGTCTCTTGTGTCCCCAACACACCCAATACAATGGTAAATTGTATAGGTGCACTAGTTCGGCCAAGAGATGGTGATACATGTGTAGTATGGATAGTAGATATAGGTTTTTGTAATCTGAAAATATAAAAAACAGCAAGTTGACTAGTAACAAAAGTGAGCAAAAACGGTATTGCAATGCTTGAAAACAAGGCCTAGGGTTCATACCTTCAGTAGTGCGAAGTCTCTCAACAATGATAACATAATTAAATCATATGGAAATCCCTCATCATGCAACAAAGAATCACTCCAATTTTTCTATCAGAGAACATAGGACGAAAACGTGCATCAACCCCTATGCATAGATTACCCCAATGTCACCTCAGGAATTCGCGAGTTGAGTGCCAAAACATACATCAAGTGAATGAAAAAAACATCCCATTGTCACCACAGATATCCCATCGCAAGACATACATAAAGTATTCTCAAATCCAACACTCAATCCAACATAATGAAACCTCAAAGAGCAAGACCCAATTCATCACAACAAGAGATAGAGAGGGAAGAACACCATAAGATCCAAATATATTAACAAAGCTCACGGTACATCAAGATCGTGCCAAATCAAGAACACGAGAGAGAGAGAAAGAGAGAGATCAAACACATAGCTATTGGTACATACCCTCAGCCCCGGGGGTGAACTACGCCCTCCTCGTCATGGTGGTCGTCGAGATGATGAAGATGGCCTCCGGTGATGGTTTGCCCCTCCGGCAGGGTGCCGGAACGGGCTTCCAATTGGTTTTTAGTGGCTACAAAGGCTTACGGCGGCGGAACTTCTGATCTAGGTTTCTTTTCAGAGGTTTCTGTATATATGAGTATTTGGCATTGGAAACAAGTCAGGGGGACACCCGAGGGACCACAAGCCCTAGGGCCATGCCCTGGGGGTGGGCGCGCCCCCTGGCTTGTGGCCTCCTTGGTCACCTCCTGTAACAGCTCCGGTGCTCTGTGGGTCTCTTCTGGTCCATAATTGATCATCGTAAATTTTCAGCTCGTTTGGACTCCGTTTGATATTCCTTTTCTGTAAAACTCAAAAACAAGGAAAAACAGAAACTGACACTGGGCTCTAGGTTAATAAGTTAGTCCCAAAAAATAATATAAAATAGCATATTAATGCATATTAAACATCCAAAACAGATAATGTTGGGGAACGTAGTAATTTCAAAATTTTCCTCGCACACGCAAGATCATGGTGATGTATAGCAACGAGAGGAGAGTGTTGTCTCGTACCCTCGTAGACCCAAGCGAAGCGATCACAGCGTAGAGGAAGTAGTCGTACGTTCTCCTCGCGATCCGACCGATCCGGCGCCGTTACTCCGGCGCCCCGAGTTCTTGACACACGTACAGCTCGATGGCGTCCCTCGTACTCCGATCCAGCCGAGTGTCGAGGAGAGTTTCGTCGACCGACGGCGTGGTGGCGATCTTGATGTTTCACCGCACGAGGGCTTCGCCTAAGCTTGACGGTATAACCGAGGTGGAATATGGTGGAGGGGCACCGCTGCACGGCTAAGGCGATCTAAAGATCAAACTTGTGTCTCAAGGGTGCCCCCTGCCCCGTATATAAAGGAGGGAGGGGGGCCGGCCGGCCTAGCTAGGGCGCGGGAGAGTCCTACTCCCACGGGAGTAGGGCTCCCCCTTCCTAGTTGGAATAGGATTGGGGGAGGGAAGAAGAGGAGGGCGCCCCCTTCCTGTCCTATTCGGACTGGGGGGGAGAGGCGTGCCACCTCTGGCCGGCCCTCCTCTTCTCCTCGAGGCCTACCGAGGCCCATTTACCCCGGGGTTCGGTAACCTCCGGTACTCCGGTAAATTCCGTTTTAATCGGAACCATTCGAACTCCAAACATAGGCTTCAATATATCAATCTTTATGTCTCGACCATTTGAGACTCCTCGTCATGTCCGTGATCACATCCGGGACTCGAACTTCTTGGTACATCAAAATACATAAACTCATAATAAGCGTCATGAAACCTTAAGCGTGCGGACCCTACGGTTCGAGAACAATGTAGACATGACCTAGAACTATTCACGGTCAATAACCAACAGCGGGACCTGGATGCCCATATTGGTTCCTACATATTCTCTGAAGATCTTTGTCGGTCAGACCGCATAACAACATCGTTGTTCCTTTGTCATCGGTATGTTACTTGCCCGAGATTCGATCGTCGGTATCAATACCTAGTTCAATCTCGTTACCGGCAAGTCTCTTTACTCGTTCGTAATACATCATCTCACAACTAACTCATTAGTTGTAGTGCTTACAAGGCTTGATGATGTGCATTACCGAGAGGGCCCAGAGATACCTCTCCAGAGCAATCGGAGTGACAAAACCTAATCTCGAAATCGCCAACCCAACATCTTCCTTTGGAGACACTGTAGTACTCCTTTATAATCACCCGATTACGTTGTGGCGTTTGGTAGTACCAAAGTGTTCCTCCGGTAAGCAGGAGTTGCATAATCTCATAGTCATAGGAACATGTATAAGTCATGAAGGAAGCAATAGCAACATACTAAGCGATCGTGTGCTAAGCTAGCGGAATGGGTCATGTCAATCAGATCATTCAACTAATGATGTGATCTTGTTAATCAAACAACAACTCCTTGTCCATGGTTAGGAAACATAACCATCTTTGATTAACAAGCTAGTCAAGTAGAGGCATACTAGTGACACTCTGTTTGTCTATGTATTCACACATGTATTATGTTTCCGGTTAATACAATTCTAGCATGAATAATAAACATTTATCATGATATGAGAAATATATAATAACTTTATTATTGCCTCTAGGGCATATTTCCTTGATCTCCCACTTGCACTAGAGTCAATAATCTAGATCACATCACTATATGATTAACATCGATAGTTCACATCATCATGTGACCAACACCCAAAGGGTTTACTAGATTCATAATCTAGTTCACATCGCTATGTGATTAACACCCAAAGAGTACTAAGGTGTGATCATGTTTTGCTTGTGAGAGAGTCTTAGTCAGCGGGTCTTTCACATTCAGATCCGTTATGTATTTTGCAATTTTTCTATGTCTACAATGCTCATGCTGAAGCTACTCTAGCTAATTGCTCCCACTTCCAATATGTATCTAGATCGACACTTAGAGTCATCGGATCGGTGTCAAAAGTTGCATCGGCGTAACCCTTCTACGAGAACCTTTTGTCACTTCCATAATCGAAAACATATCCTTATTCCACTAAGGATAATTTTGACCGCTGTCGATGATCTACTCCTAGATCACTATTGTACTCCTTGCCAAACTTCGGTGCGATGTATACAATAGATCTGGTACACAGCATGGCATACTTTATAGAACCTATGGCTAAGGCATAGGGAATGACTTTCATTCTCTTTCTATCTTCTGCCGTGGTGGGTTTTGAGTCTTACTCAATTTCACACCTTGTAACACAGGCAAGAACTCTTTCTTTATTGTTCCATTTTGAACTACTTCAAAATCTTGTCAAGGTATGTACTCATTGAAAAAACTTATCAAGCGTCTTGATCTATCTCTATAGATCTTGATGCTCAATATATAACAACTTTACGAGGTCTTTCTTTGAAAAACTTCTTTCAAACACTCCTTTATGCTTTGAGAATAATTCTACATTATTTCCGATCTACAATATGTCATTCACATATACTTATCGAAATGTTGTAGTGCTCCCACTCACTTTTAGTAAATCTGAGGCTTTACCATAAGTGCATGCAAAACTATATGCTTTGATCAGCTCATCAAAGCGTATATTCTAACTCGAGATGCTTGCACGGTCCATAGATGGATCGCTGGTGCTTGCACACTTGTTAGCTCCTTTGGATCGAAAAAACCTTCGGTTGCATCATATACAACTCTTCCTCCGAAAACCATTCAGGAATGTAGTTTTACATCCATTTGCCAAATTTCATAAATTGTGGCAATTGCTAACATGATTCGGACAGACTTAAGCATCGCTACTGTTGAGAAAATCTCATTGTAGTCAACATCTTGAACTTTGTCGAAAACCTTTTTTGCAACAAGTCGAGCTTTGTAGATAGTAACACTACTATCAGCGTCCGTCTTCCTCTTGTAAATCCATTTATTTTCTATGGTTTGCGATCATCGGGCAAATCCATCAAAGTCCATACTTTGTTCTCATCCATGGATCATATCTCAGATTTCATGGCCTCAAACCATTTTCTTGAATCTGGGCCCATCATCGCTTCCTTATAGTTCGTAGTTTCATCATGGTCTAGTTACATGACTTCGAGCAGGATTACCGTACCACTCAGTGCGGATCTCACTCTGGTTTACCTACGAGATTCGGTAATAACGATCGAAGTTACATGATCATCATCATTAGCTTCCTCACTAATTGGTGTAGTAGTCACGAGGAACAGATTTCCGTGATGAACTACTTTCAATAAGGAGAAGGTACAATTACCTTATCAAGTTCTACTTTCCTCCACTCACTTCTTTGAGAGAAACTCCTTCTCTAGAAAGGATCCATCTTAAACAACGAATATCTTGCCTTCGGATCTGTGATAGAAGGTGTACCCAACAATTTCCTTTGGGTATTCTATGAAGGCGCACTTCTCGATTTGGGTTCGAGCTTATCGGGATGAAACTTTTCACATAAGCATCGCAACTCCAAACTTTAAAACGACAACTTGGGTTTCTTGCTAAACCACAGTTCATATAGTGTCGTCTCAGCGGTTTAGATGGTGCCCAATTTAGCGTGAATGCATTTGTCTCTAATGTATGATCCCAAAAGCGATATTGGTAAATCGGTAAGAAACATCATAGATTGCACTTTATGCAATAAAGTGCGATTCTGATGTTTGGACACACCATAACATTGTGGTGTTCCATGTGGCGTGAGCTGTGAAACTATTCCACATTGTTTTAATTGAAGACCAAACTCGTAACTCAAATATTCGTTTCCTTGATCGGATCGCGAAACTTTATTTTCTTATTACGATGATTTTTCCACTTCACTCTGAAATTCTTTGAACCTTTCAACTATTTCAGACTTATGTTTCATCAAGTAGATATACCCATATATGCTTAAGTCATCTGTGAAGGTGAGAAAATAACGATATCCGCCACGAGCCTCAACATTCATCGGACCACATACATCATATGTATGATTTCCAACAAATCTGTTGCTCTCTCCATAGTACTGGAGAGCGGTGTTCTAGTCATCTTGCCCATGAGGCACGGTTACATAAGTGCCAAGTGATTCATAATCAAGTGACTCCAAAAGCCCATCGGTATGGAGTTTCTTCATGCGCTTTACACCGATATGACCTAAGCGGCGGTGCCACAAATAAGTTGCACTATCATTATCAACTCTGCATCTTTTGGTTTCAACATTATGAATATGTGTATCACTACTATCGAGATTCATCAAAATAGACCACTCCTCAAGGGTGCATGACCATAAAAGATATTACTCATATAAATAGAACAACCATTATTCTCGATTTAAATGAATAACCGTCTCGCATCAAACAAGATCCAGATATAATGTTCATGCTCAGCGCGAGCACCAAATAACAATTATTTAGGTCTAAAACTAATCCGAAGGTAGATGTAGAGGTAGCGTGCCGACCGCGATCACATCGACTTTGGAACCATTTCCCAGCGCGCCGTCACCTCGTCCTTTGCGAGTTAAGCAATCGTAGTCCTGTTTGAGTTGCAAATATTAGCAGAACCGATATCAAATACCAGTGCTACTACGAGCTCTAGTAAGGTACACATCAATAACATGTATATCACATATACCTTTGTTCACCTTGCCATCCTTCTTATCCGCCAAATACTTGGGGCAGTTCCGCTTCCGGTGACCGATGCGCTTGCGGTAGAAGCACTTTCGATTTCAGGTTTAGGGCCAGACTTGGGTTTCTTCTCTGAGCAGACAACTTGCTTGCTGTTCTTCTTGAAGTTCCCTCTATCCCTTTGCCCTTTTCTTGAAACTAGTGGTCTTGTTAACCATCAACACTTGATGTTCTTTCTTGATTTCTACCTTCATCGATTTCATCATCATGAAAAAACTAGGAATCATTTTCATCATCCCTTGTATACTATAGTTCATCACAGTTCTACTAACTTGGTGATGGTGACTAGAAAATTACATCAATCACTATCTTATCGGAAGATTAACTCCCACTTGATTCAGCGATTGTAGTACCCGGACAATCGAGCACATGCTCACTAGTTGGCGATTCTCCTCCATCTTTTAGCTATAGAACTTGTTGGAGACTTCATATCTCTCAACTCGGGTATTTGCTTGAAATATTAACTTCAACTCTGGAACATCTCATATGGTCCATGACGTTCAAAACATCTTTGAAGTCCCGATTCTAAGCCATAAAGCATGGTGCACAAAACTATCAAGTAGTCATCATCTTGAGCTAGCCAAAGCGTTCATAACGTGCATACGCTCTGCAATAGGTCATCACCTAGCGGTGCATTAAAGACATAATTCTTACGTGCGACAATGAGGATAAACCCTCGGATTACGGATCAAATCCGCATCATTGCTACTAACATTTTTCAACACAATTTTCTCTAGGAACATATCAAAATAAACATATGAAAGCAACAACGCAAGCTATTGATCTTACAACATAATTTGCAAAATACTACCGGGACTAAGTTCATGATAAATTTAAGTTCATTTAATCATATTACTTAAGAACTCCCACTTAGATAGACATCTCTCTAGTCATCTAAGTGATCACGTGACAAATCAACTAAACCATAACCGATCATCACGTGAAATGGAGTAGTTTTCAATGGTGAACATCTTATGTTGATCATATCTACTATATGATTCACGCTCGACCTTCGGTCTCCGTGTTCGAGGCCATATCTGCATATGCTAGGCTCGTCAAGTATAACCAGTATTCTGCGTGTGCAAAACTGGCTTGCACCGTTGTAGATGGACGTAGAGCTTATCACACCGATCATCACGTGGTGTGCAGGCACGACGAACTTTGGCAGCGGTGCATACTCGGGAGAACACTTCTTGATAATTTAGTGAGAGATCATCTTACAATGCTACCGTCGATCAAAGCAAGATAAGATGCATAAAAGGATAAACATCACATGCAAATCAATATAAGTGATATGATATGGTCATCATCATCTTGTGCTTCATGATCTCCATCTTGCGGCACCACCATGATCACCATCGTCACCGCGCGACACCTTGATCTCCATCGTAGCATCGTTGTCGTCTCGCCAAACTTATGCTTCTCGACTATCGCTACGCTTAGTGATAAAGTAAAGCCTTACGAGGTGATAGCATTGCATACAATAAGCGACAACCATATGGCTCCAGCCGATTGCCGATAACCGGTTACAAAACATGATCATCTCATACAATAAAATATAGCATCACGTCTTGACCATATCACATCACAACATGCCTGCAAAAACAAGTTAGGCGTGCTCTACTTTGTTGTTGCAAGTTTTACGTGGCTGCTACGGGCTTAAGTAAGAACCGGTCTCACCTACGCATCAAAACCACAGCGATACTTCGTCAAATAGACTCCGTTTAACCTTCTCAAGGACGGGCGTAGCCACACTCAGTTCAACTAAAGTGAGAGAGCGAGGCACCCACGGTCACCTTTAAGCAGCGAGTGCTCGTGGCGGTGAAACCAGTCTCGCGTAAGCGTCTGGCGTAATGTCGATGCAGGCGCTTCATCTCACAATACCGCTGAACCAAAGTATGACATCTGGTAGGTAGTATGACTTGTATCGCCCACAACTCACTTGTGTTCTACTCGTGCAAAACATCAAACCATAGAAAAAAACACTGGCTCGATACCCTTTGTTGGGGAGCGTAGTAATTTCAAAAATTTCCTCGCGCACGCAAGATCATGGTGATGTATAGCGAGAGGAGAGTGTTGTCTCGTACCCTCGTAGACCCGAAGCGAAGCGATCTAGCGTAGAGGAAGTAGTCGTCGTTCTCCTCGCGATCCGACCGATCCGGCCGTTACTCCGGCGCCCCGAGTTCTTGACACACGTACAGCTCGATGGCGTCCCTCGTACTCGATCCAGCCGAGTGTCGGGGAGAGTTCGTCGACCTGACGGCGTGGTGGCGATCTTGATGTTTCACGGCACGCGGGCTTCGCCTAAGCTTGACGGTATAACCGAGGTGGAATATGGTGGAGGGGCACCGCTGCGGCTGAGGCGATCTAAAGATCAAACTTGTGTCTCAAGGGTGCCCCCTGCCCCGTATATAAGGAGGGAGGGAGGCGGCCGGCCTAGCTAGAGGCGGCAGGGAGAATCCTACTCCCAGGGAGTAGGGCTCCCCTTTCCTAGTTGGAATAGGATTGGGGGAGGGGAAGAGGAGGCGCGCCCCCCTTCCTTGTCCTATTCGGACTGGGGGGAGGGCGTGACCACCTCTGGCGGCCCTCCTCTTCTCCCTCGAGGCCTACGAGGCCCATTTACCCCGGGGTTCAGGTAACCTCCACGGTACTCCGGTAAATTCCGTTTTAAATCGGAACCATTCGAACTCCAAACATAGGCTTCCAATATATCAATCTTTATGTCTCGACCATTTGAGACTCCTCGTCATGTCCGTGATCACATCCGGGACTCGAACTTCTTGGTACATCAAAATACATAAACTCATAATAAGCGTCGCCGAAACCTTAAGCGTGCGGACCCTACGGTTCGAGAACAATGTAGACATGACCTAGAACTATTCACGGTCAATAACCAACAGCGGGACACGGATGCCCATATTGGTTCCTACATATTCTCTGAAGATCTTTGTCGGTCGGACCGCATAACAACATCGTTGTTCCCTTTGTCATCGGTATGTTACTTGCAGAGATTCGATCGTCGGTATCCAATACCTAGTTCAATCTCGTTCTGCGGCAAGTCTCTTTACTCGTTCCGTAATACATCATCTCACAACTAACTCATTAGTTGTAGTGCTTACAAGGCTTGATGATGTGCATTACCGAGAGGGCCGAGATACCTCTCCGAGCAATCGGAGTGACAAAACCTAATCTCGAAATCGCCAACCCAACATCTTCCTTTGGAGACACCTGTAGTACTCCTTTATAATCACCCGATTCGTTGTGGCGTTTGGTAGTACCAAAGTGTTCCTCCGATTAAGCAGGAGTTGCATAATCTCATAGTCATAGGAACATGTATAAGTCATGAAGGAAGCAATAGCAACATACTAAGCGATCGTGTGCTAAGCTAACGGAATGGGTCATGTCAATCAGATCATTCAACTAATGATGTGATCTTGTTAATCAAACAACAACTCCTTGTCCATGGTTAGGAAACATAACCATCTTTGATTAACAAGCTAGTCAAGTAGAGGCATACTAGTGACACTCTGTTTGTCTATGTATTCACACATGTATTATGTTTCCGGTTAATACAATTCTAGCATGAATAATAAACATTTATCATGATATGAGGAAATATATAATAACTTTATTATTGCCTCTAGGGCATATTTCCTTCAGATAATACAATAGCATGGAACAATCAAAAATTATAGATACGTTGGAGACGTATCAGTCAACTCCTTCACGTTAATCTTCTCGTCTACATGTCTTCAATAGATGTAGCTCAGTCTTCTCTGCAACGCAGATATTCTTTGGTGAAGTTCCTCGAACTTGGCACCGGAGACAGCATTCTCGTCGGTTCTGCATGGACTATTTCTCTCTGTGTGCACTAGCAAACAAATCAGTCCATGCCTGTTTCTATCAACAATCTCCAAAACACAAGAGGGCAAATATGGCACCAACAAGAGGTATGAATGAAACATGCTCCACGACTCTAAGCCAACTCATGTCAACCTATCCTGAATGCTTGGAGACTCCAAATGACACCACTCAAAGTGTTTGGATAAAATATAGGGTTTTTGGTAGTTCACAACTCCTAACTTGGAGGCTCCAACAGCTCTCTTGGGAGGGTTCAACTATATTGGAATTTGAGTGTGGCTACCGACCATTCTCGAAATGTCCTGGCGGATATGACCAGGAGTGTCTGATCTGACCTTTTGATACAAACTTCACTAACATTGAGGTTCTAGACAAAAATCACTAAGAGAAACCAAATGAGAGCAGGAAGGTTATGTTGAAGGAAATATGCCCTAGAGGCAATAATAAAGTTATTATTTATTTCCTTATTTCATGATAAATGTTTATTATTCATGCTAGAATTGTATTAACCGGAAACATAATACATGTGTGAATATATAGACAAACAGAATGTCACTAGTATGCCTCTACTTGACTAGCTTGTTAATCAAAGATGGTTATGTTTCCTAACCATGAACAAGGAGTTGTTATTTGATTAACAAGGTCACATCATTAGTTGAATGATCGATTGACATGACCCATTCCGTTAGCTTAGCACCACGATCGTTTAGTATGTTGCTATTGCTTCCTTCATGACTTATACATGTTCCTATAACTATGAGATTATGCAACTCCGTTTACGGAGGAACACTTTGGTGCTACCAAGCGTCTGGCGTAATGGGTGATTATAAAGGAGTACTACAGGTGTCTCCAATGGCGGATGTTGGGTTGGCGTATTTGAGATTAGGTTTTGTCACTCCGATTGTGGGAGGTATCTCTGGGCCCTCTCGGTAATGCACATCACTTGAAGCCTTGCAAGCACTACAACTAATGAGTTAGTTGTGAGATGATATATTACTGACGAGTAAAGAGACTTGCGATAGCGAGATTGAACTAGGTATTGGATACCGACGATCGAATCTCGGGCAAGTAACATACCGATGACAAAGGGAACAACGTATGTTGTTATGCGGTCTGACCGACAAAGATCTTAAGTAGAATATGTAGGAGCCAATATGGGCATCCAGTCCGCTGTTGGTTATTGACCGTGAATAGTTCTAGGTCATGTCTACATTGTTCTCGAACCGTAGGGTCCGCTGCGCTTAAGGTTTCGATGGCGGTTATTATGAGTTTATGTATTTTGATGTACGAAGAAGTTGGTCCGGATGTGATCACGGACATGGCGAGGAGTCTCGAAATGGTCGAGACATAAAGATTGATATATTGGAAGCCTATGTTTGGAGTTGAATGGTTCGGTAAAACAGAATTCTACGAATGCTGGGAGGTTCTTGGAACCCCGGGAGGTAAATGGGCCATAGTGGGCCTTGGTGGAAAGGAGAAAGGGCCAGCCCTAGGTGGCGGCGCCTCCCCCTTCCCTAGTCCTACTAGGACTAGGAAAGGGTCGACCCCTCTCTCTCCCCCTCAGGAATCCTATTCCAACTAGGATTGGGGGAATCCTACTCGGAGGAGTAGGACTCCTGGCAGCCTCCTTGGCCGGCCGCCCCTCCCCTTGCTCCTTTATATCTGAGGCGGGGGGCACCCTAGGACACACAAGTTAGATCTACGGATCGTTCCTTAGCCGTGTCGGTGCCCCTAAAACCTTATATAGTTACACACCCAATGAAAATGGTTCATTGGATCTTGATCGTAGTGATACACATATTCATAATATTGAAACCAAAAATACAAAGTTAATAATGATAGTGCAACTTATTTGTGTACTGCCGTTTAGAATCATATTGGTGTAAAGCGCGTGAAGAAACTCCATCTGATGGGATTTTGGAATCACTTGATTATGAATCACTTGATGCTTGCGAACCGTGCCTTTTGGGCAAGATGACTAAAACTCCGTTCTCGGAACAATGGAACAAGCTCTTGACTTATTGGAAATAATACATACCGATGTATGCGATCAATGAGTGTTGATGCTCGTGGCAAATATCGTTATTTTCGACCTTCACAAGATGATTTGAGCGAGATATGGGTATATCTACTTGATGAAACATAAGTCCGAAATAGTTGAAAGGTTCAAAAGAATTTGAGTGAAGTGGAAAAATCATCGTAACAAGAAAATAAAGTTTACGTGATCGATCACGGAGAGCGAATATTTGAGTTCTGAGTTTGGTCTTCAATTAAAACAATGTGGAATAGTTTCACACTCCATACACTGTAACACCACAATGTTATGGTGTGTCCAAACATCGTAACCGCACTTTATTGGATATAGTGCAATCTATGATGTTTCTTACCGATTTACCAATATCGTTTTGGGATCATGCATTAGAGACAGTGCATTCACGTTAAATAGGGCACCATCTAAATCCGTTGAGGCGACACTATATGAACTATGGTTTAGCAAGAAACCAAAGTTGTAGATCTCTTAATGTTTCAGAACTGCGATGCTTATGTGAAAAAGTTTCATCTGATAAGCTCGAACCCAAATCGAATGCGTCTTCATAGAATACCCAAAGGAAATTGTTGGGTACACCTTCTATCACGAGATCCGAAGGCAAGATATTCATTGCTTAAGATGGATCCTTTCTAGAAGGAGTTTCTCTCGAAAGAAGTGAGTGGGAGGAAAGTAGAACTTGATAAGGTAATTGTACCTTCTCCCTTATTGGAAAGTAGTTCATCACGGAAATCTGTTCTGTGACTACTACACCAATTAGTGAGGAAGCTAATGATGATGATCATGTAACTTGGATCGGTTACTACCGAATCTAAGTAGGTAAGCAGTGAGATCCGCACGAGTGAATGCGGTAATCCTGTTACGGAAGTCATGTAACTAGACCATGATGAACCTCACGAACTATGAGGAAGCGATGATGAGCCAGATTCCATAAAATGGTTTGAGGCCATGAAATCGAGATATGATCCATGGATGAGAACAAAGTATGGACTTTGATGGATTTGCCCGATGATCGGCAAACCATAGAAAATAAATGGATCTTCAAGAGGAAGGCGGACGTTGATAGTAGTGTTACTATCTACAAAGCTCGACTTGTTGCAAAAAAGGTTTTCGACAAAGTTCAAGATGTTGACTACAATGAGATTTTCTCAAGCTTATGCGATGCTTAAATCTGTCCGAATCATGTTAGCAATTGCCACAATTTATGAAATTTGGCAAATGGATGTAAAACTGCATTCTGAATGGTTTTACGGAGGAAGAGTTGTATATGATGCAACCGAGAAGGTTTTTTCGATCCAAAGGAGCTAACAAAGTGTGCAAGCTCGGCGATCCATCTATGGTGGTGCAAGCATCTCGGAGTTGGAATATACGCTTTGATGAGCTGATCAAAGCATATAGTTTTATCTGAGACTTATGGTGAAAACTGTATTTACTAAAAAGTGAGTGGGAGCACTACAACATTTCGATAAGTATATGTGAATGACATATTGTAGATCGGAAATAATGTAGAATTACTCTTGCAAAGCATAAAGAAGTGTTTGAAAGGAGTTTTTCAAAAGACCTCGGTAAAGCTACTTACATATTGAGCATCAAGATCTATAGATAGATCAAGATGCTTGATAAATTTTCAATGAGTACATACCTTGACAAGATTTTGAAGTAGTTCAAAATGAAACGATCAAAGAAAGATTTCTTGCATGTGTTACAAGGTGTGAAATTGAGTAAGACTCAAAACCCGACCACGGCGGAAGATAGAAAGAGAATGAAAGTCATTCCCTATGCCTTGGCCATAGGTTCTATAAAGTATGCCATCTTGTGTACGGATCTATTGTATACCCTACATTGATTTTGGCAAGGGGTACAATAGTGATCTAGGAGTAGATCACTAGGCAGTGGTCAAAATTATCCTTAGTGGAATAAGGATATGTTTCTCGATTATGGAAGTGACAAAAGGTTAGTCGTAAAGGGTTACGTCGATGCAAGTTTTGACACCGATCTGATGACTCTAAGTCTCGATCTAGATACATATTGAAAGTGGGAGCAATTAGCTAGAGTAGCTCGTCTGAGAGCATTGTAGACATAGAATATTTGCAAAATACATACGGCTACGAATGTGACGAGATCCGTTGACTAAACTTCTCTCACGAGCAAAACATGATCATACCTTTGTACTCTTTGGGTGTTAATCACATAGCGATGTGAACTAGATTATTGACTCTAGTAAACCCTTTGGGTGTTGATCACATGACGATGTGAACTATGGGTGTTAATCATATCTGGATATGATTATTAGTGTTCAATCACATGGCGATGTAAAGCTGGATTATTGACTCTAGTGCAAGTGGGAGGCTGAAGAAATATGCCCTAGAGGCAATAATAAAGTTAATATTTATTTCCTTATTTCATGATAAATGTTTATTATTCATGCTAAATTGTATTAACCGGAAACATAATACATGTGTGAATATATAGACAAGCAGAAGTGTCACTAGTATGCCTCTACTTGACTAGCTTGTTAATCAAAGATGGTTATGTTTCTAACCATGAACAAGGAGTTGTTATTTGATTAACAAGGTCACATCGTGGATTGAATGATCTGATGTTGACATGACCCATTCCGTTAGCAGCAACACGATCGTTTAGTATGTTGCTATTGCTTCCTTCATGACTTATACATGTTCCTATAACTATGAGATTATGCAACTCCGTTTACCGGAGGAACACTGGGTGCTACCAAAGCGTCCTGGCGTGCTTGGGTGATTATAAAGGATTACTACGAGGTGTCTCCAATGGCGAGATGTTGGGTTGGCGTATTTAGATTAGGTTTTGTCACTCCGATTGTGCCGAGGTATCTCCTGAGCCCTCTCGGTAATGCACATCCCCCGAAGCCTTGGCACTACAACTAATGAGTTAGTTGAGATGATATCTGGAGAGAGTAAAAGAGACTTGCGGTAACAAAGATTGAACTAGGTATTGGATACGGACGATCGAATCTCGGGCGAATAACATACCGATGACAAAGGGACAAGCGTTATGTTGTTATCGGTCCGACCGACAAAGATCTTAGTAGAATATGTAGAAGACCAATATGGGCATCCAGGTCCATTGTTGGTTATTGACCGTGAATAGTTCTGAGTCATGTCTACATTGTTCTCGAACGTGAAGGGTCCATGCCTTCATCGATAAGCTCGAACCCAAATCGAGAAGCGTCTTCATAGAATACCCAAAGGAAATTGTTGGGTACACCTTCTATCACAGATCCGAAGGCAAGATATTCATTGCTTAAGATGGATCCTTTCTAGAGAAGGAGTTTCTCTCGAAAGAAGTGAGTGGGAGGAAAGTAGAACTTGATAAGGTAATTGTACCTTCTCCCTTATTGGAAAGTAGTTCATCACGAAATCTGTTCTGTGACTACTACACCAATTAGTGAGGAAGCTAATGATGATGATCATGTAACTTCGGATCGAGTTACTACCGAATCTCGTAGGTAAACCAGAGTGAGATCCGCACCAGAGTGGTACGGTAATCCTGTTCTGGAAGTCATGTAACTAGACCATGATGAACCTACGAACTATGAGGAAGCGATGATGAGCCCAGATTCCGCAAAATGGTTTGAGGCCATGAAATCTGAGATATGATCCATGGATGAGAACAAAGTATGGACTTTGATGGATTTGCCCGATGATCGGCAAACCATAGAAAATAAATGGATCTTCAAGAGGAAGACGGACGTTGATAGTAGTGTTACTATCTACAAAGCTCGACTTGTTGCAAAAAAGGTTTTCGACAAAGTTCAAGATGTTGACTACAATGAGATTTTCTCAAGCAGTAGCGATGCTTAAGTCTGTCCGAATCATGTTAGCAATTGCCACAATTTATGAAATTTGGCAAATGGATGTAAAACTGCATTCTGAATGGTTTTACGGAGGAAGAGTTGTATATGATGCAACCGAAGGTTTTTTCGATCCAAAGGAGCTAACAAAGTGTGCAAGCTCCAAATGATCCATCTATGGACTGGTGCAAGCATCTCGGAGTTGGAATATACGCTTTGATGAGCTGATCAAAGCATATAGTTTTATCTGAGACTTATGGTGAAGCCTCAGTATTTACTAAAAAGTGAGTGGGAGCACTACAACATTTCGATAAGTATATGTGAATGACATATTGTAGATCGGAAATAATGTAGAATTACTCTGCAAAGCATAAAGAAGTGTTTGAAAGGAGTTTTTCAAAGAAAGACCTCGGTAAAGCTACTTACATATTGAGCATCAAGATCTATAGATAGATCAAGATGCTTGATAAATTTTCAATGAGTACATACCTTGACAAGATTTTGAAGTAGTTCAAAATGAAACAATAAAGAAAGATTTCTTGCATGTGTTACAAGGTGTGAAATTGAGTAAGACTCAAAACCCGACCACGGCGGAAGATAGAAAGAGAATGAAAGTCATTCCCTATGCCTTGGCCATAGGTTCTATAAAGTATGCCATCTTGTGTACCGATCTATTGTATACCCTACACTGATTTTGGCAAGGGGTACAATAGTGATCTAGGAGTAGATCACTAGACAATGGTCAAAATTATCCTTAGTGGAATAAGGATATGTTTCTCGATTATGGAAGTGACAAAAGGTTAGTCGTAAAGGGTTACGTCGATGCAAGTTTTGACACCGATCCGGATGACTCTAAGTCTCGATCTAGATACATATTGAAAGTGGGAGCAATTAGCTAGAGTAGCTCCGTGCGAGCATTGTAGACATAGAATATTTGCAAAATACATACGGCTCAAATGTGACAGATCCGTTGACTAAACTTCTCTCACGAGCAAAACATGATCATACCTTTGTACTCTTTGGGTGTTAATCACATAGCGATGTGAACTAGATTATTGACTCTAGTAAACCCTTTGGGTGTTGATCACATGACGATGTGAACTATGGGTGTTAATCATATACAGATATGATTATTAGTGTTCAATCACATGGCGATGTAAACTGGATTATTGACTCTAGTGCAAGTGGGAGACTGAAGGAAATATGCCCTAGAGGCAATAATAAAGTTATTATTTATTTCCTTATTTCATGATAAATGTTTATTATTCATGCTAGAATTGTATTAACCGGAAACATAATACATGTGTGAATATATAGACAAATGAATGTCACTAGTATGCCTCTACTTGACTAGCTTGTTAATCAAAGATGGTTATGTTTCCTAACCATGAACAAGGAGTTGTTATTTGATTAACAAGGTCACATCATTAGTTGAATGATCTGATTGACATGACCCATTCCGTTAGCTTAGCACACGATCGTTTAGTATGTTGCTATTGCTTCCTTCATGACTTATACATGTTCCTATAACTATGAGATTATGCAACTCCGTTTACGGAGGAACACTTTGGTGCTACCAAACGTCACAACGTGAATCGGGTGATTATAAAGGAGTACTACAGGTGTCTCCAATGGCGTATGTTGGGTTGGCGTATTTCGAGATTAGGTTTTGTCACTCCGATTGTCGGAGAGGTATCTCTGGCCCTCTCGGTAATGCACATCATCAAGCCTTGAAAGCACTACAACTAATGAGTTAGTTGTGAGATGATATATTACGGAACGAGTAAAGAGACTTGCGGTAACAAGATTGAACTAGGTATTGGATACCGACGATCGAATCTCGGGCAAGTAACATACCGATGACAAAGGGAACAACGTATGTTGTTATGCGGTCTGACCGACAAAGATCTTCAGTAGAATATGTAGGAGCCAATATAGGCATCCGGTCCCGCTGTTGGTTATTGACCGTGAATAGTTCTAGGTCATGTCTACATTGTTCTCGAACCGTAGGGTCCGCACGCTTAAGGTTTCGATGGCGGTTATTATGAGTTTATGTATTTTGATGTACCGAAGAAGTTGAGTCCCGGATGTGATCACGGACATGACGAGGAGTCTCGAAATGGTCGAGACATAAAGATTGATATATTGGAAGCCTATGTTTGGAGTTCGAATGGTTCCGGTAAAAACAGAATTCTATCGAGTACCGGAGGTTACTGGAACCCCGGGAGGTAAATGGGCCATAGTGGGCCTTGGTGGAAAGGAGAAAGGGCCAGCCCTAGGTGGCACGCCTCCCCTTCCCTAGTCCTACTAGGACTAGGAAAGGGGCCGCCCCCTCTCTCTCTTTCCCCTCAGGAATCCTATTCCAACTAGGATTGGGGAATCCTACTCCCGAGGGAGTAGGACTCCTGGCCAGCGCCTCCTTGGCCGGCCCCCCCCCCCTTGCTCCTTTATATCTGGGGCGGGGGGCACCTAGGACACACAAGTTAGATCTACGGATCGTTCCTTAGCCGTGTCGGTGCCCCCTCCACCATATTCCACCTCGGTCATACTGTCATGAAGCTTAGGCGAAGCCTGCGCGGTGAAACATCAAGATCGTCACCACGCCATCGTCTTGTGGAACTCTCCCTCGACACTCGGCTGGATCGAGTCTGAGGGACGTCATCGAGCTGTCGTGTGTCAAGAACTCGGGCGCCGGAGTAACGGCGCCGGATCGGTCGGATCGCGAGGAGAACGTCGACTACTTCCTCTACGTTGTGATCGCTTCGCTTGGTCTCACGAGGGTGCGTAGACAACACTCTCCCTCTCGTTGCTATGCATCACCATGATCTTGCGTGTGCGTAGGAATTTTTTTTTGAAATTACTACGTTCCCCAACATATGTAACATCCCAGAAGATTCGAACCTGTCAATCGAAGTGTCTGAACCGCAATTAGTCTACCTGATGCACTCTCTCTACAAGACTCGGAGGGTCTAGAGATAAGCTTCTCGGCGGCCAGGCCTCCTCAAGGTGTTGAGAACCGAGACCGACAGGCTTAAAAGCGGAAGGTCAAGGGTCCTAACCCTCATATCCAAAATGCTAGGTCGAGACCCTTGACCCTTCACTGCACGAGCTAGGTATCCGCTCGTGGACTACCACACCGTGTGGGTCATCACTGGTGGGGACGACTACATGACCGTGAGGCACCCCTGCACCCTAGTAGAATCCTCGTGTGCCCGACTCAACAACCTCCCTACGGGATGCACCTAGAACTAGAAGGACCATAAGAAACTGGTAGTCAATCCTCAATCTCCAGAAACTATTTTTCTAGATTTTTTGGGAGTTTTCCTGAAAATACAATAACACCTGAAAATAGAAACTAGAACTCGCACTAGACTAATATGTTAGTTTAACAAAAAATTAATAAAAAATATTCCAAAGTGTTTATAGTTGATATCAACACAGCATGAATCATACAAATCCATACGTTTGAGACATATCAATCCTCGGAACAAATCTGGTTTTCTCGCGGTGCCCTCTCTCTCTCTCTCTCTCTCTCTCTCTCTCTCTCTCTCTCTCTCTCTCTCTCTCTGCATAATTTTGCACTGCCGCAAGGCTGCTCCACCTCCTTGCCCTCCGGTTGTTCTTCCTTCTGGATGGTGAAGTGTTGTTGAACGTTTGATACGATAGGCGTGGATATCACAGAGTCACAGTGCTTTCGGCGCTTGATCGACGGATCACTTCATGCGAGGAAAATTCTTGGGAATGGGAGGTAATACCTAGCTACAGGAATCTGCACATCATCACTAATGTTTTCTTCTCTGTTGCATTCGTTGGTGAGATTGATCTACCCCTTGCATCTTCATAGTAATCCTAGGCTTGTATGTAAGTGTGATTTTTAATTACTTTGTACTATGTTACCCAACAAAGCCCCGCTCAAGGAAAGGGCCAAACACCACCGTCTCCCCCCTTCTTGCACTCTTCATCATCGATTGAGCCATAGCTCTACGATCTCTACCAGCTTTCCTATTTTGAAGGCCGCCATCCTTGAAGGGCACCAAGTCACCAGATCTTATTCCTCCCCCTGCGGGCAACCCTCCATACTTGGAATCCCCAGCGCTCTCTTTGTCGTGTTAGACGGGGAACTTCTACTCATCCAAGCAAGTGGCCTTTACAAATCTAGCCCCTAAGATGACAGGGCTGAAGGCGGTGGGTCCACGGAGGCCAGTTACACTAATGAAGCATAAGGGGAATACAATAGAAGTGTCCTAGTGGTTCATACCACACTTGAAATTGAGAGACAACAAGCGAGAAGGAAGCACGACAAAGAAGACAAGAGGTGATGAAAGCTAGATGACTTCTCTGCTGCCCCCCCCCCCCGAGCACATATTCAAAATCAGGAGAGAGGCCCAAACTCCTCTCCCTTCGGGTCCTTCGTGTCAATGCCAGCGCGGTCCTACAAATTGACAAGTTCTAAGAGACTCCAGGCAAGCAAGTCACACACACTCGAAGGCTACTAATGAGGATGTGTTTCACAGAGTTTTTGGAGCATGGACCAAGAGGGCCCCCGATCAGAGGTCGAGATATCTTCTCAAGTCCAACAAACATCCCAAGTAACGTGCCACATTGAAGGACCTAAGAGGCTACGAACGACTGCTTGTGGCATGATCTAGTGTGAATCAACGGCGTGAACCCAACAATGATCTGACCTGAGTCATGTAACCCTAACCTGTCCATGTATATAAGACAAGAGAGGCATCAAACACATTCTAGAGAATCCTAGGTTTACCCACCTACCTCCATCTTCTTCCTCTCTATCACTAGGCCGAGAGCTTGTAATCCAAGAAACATATCTCCCCACAAATGTTCGTTGTCATCGACGAGAAATCGAGCAACACAAACACCAAAGGTAGGAGTAGGTATTACCTCCTCCCGGAGGGCCTGGACCTGGGTAAATTCCTTGTTTCGTGCCTCACCATATCGATCTGCCGCTTGCACGCCCCTTCATACAAATACCTTGTCACTGGATGATTGATAACCCACAAGTATAGGGGATCGTTTGTAGCCTTTTTAGATAAATAAGAGTGTCGAACCCAATGAGGATCTAAAGGTAGAACAAATATTCCCTCAAGTTCTATCGACCACTGATACAACTCTACGCACGCTTATCGTTTGCTTTACCTAGAACAAGAATAAAACTAGAAGTAATTTGTAGGTATGAAGGGATAAGTTTGCAAGATAATAAAGAACGTAAAAATAAAAATTAGGTGTTGTTCTAATTAAAGTACAATTAAATTAGTATAGCGACTGCAGATTAGTAGTGGTAGGATTTGCGGAATTGTCCCTTAGCAATTGACTACGTTACTAGACCGATAGCAAGTTTTTATGTGGGAGAGGCCACTTCTAGCATGATTGGAACTATTAGCAAGCATCCACAACTACTAACATTCATTAAGGTAAAACCCAACCATAGCATTAAGATATATATTGGTCGCCCATCAATCCCGTATGCATCAATTTCTATGGTAGGAAGAAGCTTCTGTCACCCTTTCCCTCCAATGCATAGTCCTACCAACATACAACTAACCCTATGGTGTGATCCACATGCACGCTCATATGATGGGCACCAAAGGACAACAACATAACCACAAGCAAATTAAACCAATCATAGCAATTCACCAATAGGACAACAAAAATTTACTAAGACACCATAGGATGGCAACACATTATTGGATAATAATATGAAGCATAAAGCACCATGTTCAAGTAGAGGGTACAGCGGGTTGCGGTAGAGTGGACCGTTGAATATAGATGGGGGAAGGTGATGGAGTTTTTTGTGAAGATGATGGAGTTGTTGGAGAAGATCATCATCACACGATGATTGCCCCGATGGTGTTCCGGCGCCACCGGGAGAGAGGGGGAGAGAGGCCCCCCTCCTTCTTCTTCTTCCTTGGCCTCCCCCCTAGATGGGAGGAGAGTTACCCCTCTAGTCCATGGCCTCCATGGAGGCGGAGGGGCGGGAGCCCCTCCGAGATTGGATCTCTCCCTCTGTTCTCTTCTGTTTCGCACTCCCCAGATCTGGCCGAAAACTGTTTATTAAATATCCAGAGATCTGTAATTCCGATTGCGCTGAGATTTTAACATGATTTTTTTTCAGAAATAAGCTTCCTTGTGCCCGAAGGAGAGCAGCAACCACCTTACGAGGTGAGCACAAACCACCACCACGCGCCTCGGCCCTTGGGTGCGCCCTGGTGTCTTGTGGGGGTTGTGGGCCTCCTTTTGCGTTAATTCAACCTCCACCAAAAGTCACATATATTCTAAAATAATTATCCGTAAAATTTTATTGCATTTGGACTTCATTTGATATGGATATTCTGCGAAACAAAAAACATGCAATAAACAGGAACCAACACTGGGCACTTGATCAATATGTTAGTCCAATAAATCATATAAAATGTTGTCAAAAATATGTGAAAGTTGTATAATATTCTCATGGAATAATAAAAAATTATAGATACAACGAAGACATATCAATGACACTGCCAATACAAAACACCGACACAAGGCGGTGAAGGAGAGTATGTGACTACTCCCAGGATCTCATGACGAGTTCATCACGTTCATGTACCTACAAGCATATATCTTTGATGCTATTGACATGTTCAATGTTGATCTCACCTTCTTCAATTTATTACCGGTGTTTTGGGTTGATACATCTTGCTTTTGGCAAGTGGAGCTCGAATTTTGGTCGATACTTGGTTAGGCGGGGTCATCTAGCTTCTCTGACTTTATGTGATGGTTGGTCTCCCCCATAGGCGGCAACACTATTTGTCACTAGCATTGTAGCCAGAACAATGATTTGTAGGGGTGTACGATAGCCTTATAG
Organism: Aegilops speltoides; assembly: GCA_021437245.1. Taxonomy (NCBI): domain Eukaryota; kingdom Viridiplantae; phylum Streptophyta; class Magnoliopsida; order Poales; family Poaceae; genus Aegilops; species Aegilops speltoides. The sequence continues at coordinate 134,885,460 of CM038143.1, forward strand.
CGAAGTTTGTCATGCATTGAGACTTTGATATTTTCTTGAATGGGTTCAGTTGTCTCAGCACAACGCGACTTGGTCCTGTATTAGGAAGGTATCGAGGGAGGCTTAGTTAGTGATAGTCATACGCAAATCCTCGGTGCCAACTCCAAACTTCTGTTCCTTGACATCGAGCTGAGTCATTTGAGACTCCTCGGTCTACTCGAGTAAATATTTGATATCTAGCTCTCTCCCGTTGGTTGTATGCAGGTGAGAGTGAATAAGGGTACATACACATGGGGTCAATTAAGGTTAGGCTTGCTTGGCAAATGAATAGGGCTACCCTTGTAGTAGTAGGTTGGAGGGGTAATCTTTGACTGACTAGGTTGATGTGGTGCATAGTACATGATGGACTAGCTCACCTAACTTCGATTGACTAGGTAAGAGTGGTGCATAGTACATGATGGACTAGCTCACCTAACTTCGACTGACTTGGTAGGAGTGGTGCATAGTACATGATGGACTAGCTCACCTAACTTCCTACTAGTGGACTTCTTTGTGCTGGGACATTTATTCTATTGACTTGTTCTTTACCTCTCTGTTCATTTGACTTATTAATTATGATTACTCGCTCATACTTTCGTTGATTCGACTTGATTTTGATAATTTGTGACGTAAATACCAAGTGGGACTCCACTAGAAGTAAATATTCACACAATAATGATAAAAGACTCTTTGATTTTTTTAGAGTGTTCATGTATCCTTTTTCGTAAAGAAGTGTTGTCACCTCTCAGCAGGTGGTTAATTCCGAGGACTGGTGCAACACCAAACTAGTGAAGGTGGGATGTCGCATCTCTGAGCTCAAGGTGATGCCAAGTCTCGCAAGTGGGTGGCACGAGAACTTAAAGGATGGTTGCAACACAAAGTTGGAGAAGGTGTGGCGTCATGGCTCTGAGCTTGAGGCAATGTCAATGCTTACACATGTTGCATGGAAAAATCAGGGATCCTCGCGGCTTCAAATTGGCAAAGGTGTAGTGCGCAACTCCAAGGTTTAGGCGATATCAAGGTCCGGAACTCGGAAGCGAGCGAAGTGGTGACTCTGAAGATCAGCATGGCTTCAAGTTGGTGAAAGCAAGGTGTCATGGCTCCGAGATCAAGGCGATGCTAAGACTCAGAAGTGGGCAACACGCCAACTCCGAGGATCACACGTCACCAAGTTGGCAAAGGCATGACATCATGTCACCGAGGCTCCACACGGCTTCAATGCGGTGAAGGCGAGTAACGTCGCGACTCCAAGGGTCTCTTGAAGAGCTCCTCACCTTTCTGTAGTTGCAAGGGTGTTTTTTGGATGCTCTCGACATGTTCGATGTAGATCTTACCTTCTTCATTTATTCACGACACATTAGGTTGTTACTTTTTGCTTTTGGCAAGTGAAGTTTTGAAATTTGGTTGATTAGGCGAGGTCATCTAAACTTCTTTGGCTATACTAGCAAAAATGCCCGTGCGTTGCAACGGGAGAAAATTTAACTTCCCTAGCATAGACTAAAATATAAACCATTATTTAATTTATGATCCACGATAATTATTCCCAAGATGAACAAAAATTATGCTTTCAATCATACCGTCTTTGCAAAATGATCACAGTTCGTTTGCGGCTTCATAGTTTCATTCTCGCCTCCATGCCACAATCAAATGAGAAGAAAGGAAAAATGTTTCGGAATAGGCCCCTTGGCCGACGTAGAAGAGAAATAGAAACGTATTATTTTTCGCTGCTCCACAATTGAATCATAGAAAGAAAAAAATGTGGAGCAGCCTAGGTCGGCCCACGTGTCGGAGAAACGTAAAAGGTGTGTGGTACATTGGTAGATACATGACGGCCGAAACTATAATTAGATGGAAGAATCCTTCCTTCCTTTAATATTAATAGAATAGTTAGTATATATAAAAAAGGGTTTAGGGCAACAAAGTGACACGAATTTTACAACGGGGCAAAATTTCAATGACCTCATCGAAGCAATGACAGAGTCTGCAACATCTGGTTCATGACCATGGATTGCACGGATCATGTTGCATGCAGCTAACGACAACAATCAAACCATCAACAAAATCTAAGAGGTTGACCGCATCTCGATGAATATTGTTGTGAGTAATTGGAAATTTTCTTACAGAGCAAGATGATTATTTTTTGAATGGATGAACATTTTTTATAACTTGTGATCATTTTTTTCAACAGGCACACATTTTTGGAATGGGTGAACTTTTTTGAAATTAATGAAGATTTTTTGTTTGACAAACATTATTTTTTAATGCATGAAGATTTTGAATCAGCGAACATTTGTGCAATCGGTGAACTTTTTTTAAAATTCATGATATTTTTTTTGTGAACATTGTTTTAAAATTTAATGAACATGTTTTGAAATCGCATATTTTTTGTTAAATTCATAGACATTTTACTACTTTTGAACCATTTTTCATAACTCATATTTTTTTAATTTGGAACTTTTATGAAATCCCAAATTATTTAAGGAAGAAAAAAAAAGAAAATATGAAATAAGAAAACAGTGGCGTCCCTCCCCGCTCATGGGCCAGCCTAATAGGGCGCATGGTTTCTAAAACATTTTTCAATACTCTCATTTTCTTTTGAAATTTGGAACTTTCTAAAAACCCAAATTATTTTAAATAAGGAAAACAAAAAAAGAAAAACGAAATCAGAAAAAGGGGAGTCCCTCCCCGCTAATGGGCCGGCCCAATTGGGCGCGGTAGAATAGCATATATGGGGTAATATTCCTCTGTCTTTTCATATTTGGGTGGACTGGTTGTTGCATTGCGGCTTGATATAAGTGGGCAGCGGTTCAAGATCCTCTAAGAGCAATTATTTTTTTTACTTTTTAACGTAAAACAGCGACGGACGAAAACAAAAAAATATACGAAAAACATGGATAGACCAAAAATAGTGAAGAAATAATCCGTCCTTTAATATTAGGTATATAGATATAGATGTGATGGTTAGTCTTGCCCGGGGGCGCTGCCACCATTGTCATCATGGAGAAAAAAAGAAATCTTAAATCAGATTCATTGCAAAATTCTAAGAGGACTTTGCAATGAGGAGAGAAAACGAACAAGTAATACTGCAATTATACTTTTGATATGGTCAGATTGGAAGTATTAAAAATACATTTAGTCACTTGAGTTAGTAATGATCGGGATATGCCCAGATTGGAATCGAGCGAAATAATACTAGCTCAGATTGCAGAAGTAAATATAGGGTATCTTGTTACATCCACATGATACCGCCGATATACTAGGAGCGTCGGCATGGTCGGTGCACCCGTCACGGAGGAGCGTCCGACTGTCTGGCCACGACCGTTGACTCTCAAGTTGGCCCCACGACGACGGGTTTCCCCACCAGTACAGTACTACTACCTGGGAGGCCGGCGCCGCACACGCACAGACCCCGAGCCAGCAGAGCCCTCCCTGTCCGTCCGATCTTTGGGGGGCGGTGTCGAGATCCCGGACACCTTTAACCGCCTCGGGCAGGCCCCACCGCCGCACCCCACAGTTTCGAATTCAAACCCCTCCCCTCTCTCTCTCTCTCCCCTCCCTCCCCACGCGGCGCGCTGCTCCCGAATCGAAGCTTCCAGAAGCCTACGCGGAGGCGCGCCGGGACCCGAGCGGGGTGAGGGACGGAGGCGCATGGCGGAGGCGCGGAGGGTGTCGTTCCGCGACGGCCGCTTCGCGTCGCGGAAGACGGAGGAGGCTGGTACGCAGATCTCTCGTCGCCCCCATCCACGGCTTCTTGCTCGATCGGTTCATCCCTCTAGGCTGTAGCGCGGTGCTTCCTTTGAGATTCCTGCGGCGCATCTTCTTCTTCTTTCTTGCTGCGCCTCCTTTTGGTTGGGTTCTGGGCGGGTTTGCGCTGAAGCGAGCGCGTGGCCATTTTGGGGCGCGTTTGTTTTAGTAACTTTGGTGGAGGGCTCGCGGGAATCGCGCGGTTCCATTTCTGGATACCATATTGAATCACGGGATCCTGCGGATATTGTGCCATCTGATGCGCAACGATTAATTTTTTTCCCCTGCTTCTTATGGGTCAAATCGATGCGCTTGTTGGCGGAAGTTCGTTGTAGAAATCGGAGTTTGTCAGGCTCAGACGCGCTGCTGTGCCTTCAACCCTAGTTCTGCAATATGTTTCGGTGATTCCTGAAACTGTCGCTGCTATCTTTGCTCCAAGAACCCGTGCAAAGCAGTGAAAGTGCAGCTTTTATTCCGATTATTATTATTCATGCTTTCATTTCTGTAAGAAAAACAATGTTAGTTGCGGAGAAAAATCCTAAATCAGATTGTGCAGTTGCCAGTTCTAATTATACCTTTAATGCAAGCTAGAACGCCGCATTACTGCATTTCCTTGCATATGTAGCCAATACTACCATGTTTAGTTTAACATGCCACAATTTCCAACACATGAAGTTGTGCTTGTGTAGATCTCACTGGCTCACTGTACTTTCTTGCTTTGATTTGTGCAAGCATGGAGACGGCACCAGGCTGCAGCCTGGCTAGAGAGCATGGTTGGGCCCTTCGGCCTTTCCCATTGCCCATCGGAACAAGAATTTGTCGCTGCTCTAAGAAACGGCATTGTCCTATGCAAGGCCATCAACAAAATACAGCCAGGTGTTGTGCCAAAGGTTGTTGCAAACGCCCCCTGCGATAGCCAGCCATCGACGGCTTTTCAGTATTTCGAGAACATCCGCAACTTCTTGGTTGCTGTTCAGGAGCTAAAGTTGCCGAGCTTTGAGGCCTCTGATTTGGAAAAGGTTTGCTAGCTATCCTTACCGTCTTAATCTTGATGATGGATCGATGCCCATTAGCCACGACACTAATTTGGTTGTTTGTGCAGGACAATCTTGATGCTGGGTCAGTGGGCAAGATAGTTGATTGCGTCAATTCTCTGAAGTCCTACCAGGAGCGAAAGAAATGCAGTGGAACCTATGGGCCAGTCAAGTATATGAAATCACCTCTTGCACCATGTTCTGCAATTCATGTTCAGTCTGAAAATGTCACTTCAGGATCTTCTACCCCTCAAAAGTGTCTAGACTTGAAAGAGATTGATGCTGAGGGTCAATCTTTTCAAAACGTGGGTCCTAACATGGAAGGTTTGTGATGCACTTTTCTTTGCAAGTTTTGTACACTTAGTGCTTAAATATTTCTAGCTGATAAGTAACATGTGTCGCCATATAGTTGCTGCTGCTTTAGTTGATTTCTCAATTAATTGCGCTATTTATGTTTTTCTGCATGCATTAACTAATTTCAGCGGCTTGGTTAACCATAGTCTCTGATGAATAATTCGACCATCTATGTATTGTGCATTTGTAGAGGCAATTGGAAAACTTCAGAGGATTATTCTTGATTGCATGATAAGCTGCAAGGAAAATCTGAACCAGGACGTTCTTAAAAAGGTCCTTAGTCAACATGTTTTTTTTTTTGGTTGAAAGTACAGAACCATGTATCAGCTTTCTGATATGGCTAAACTTATTTTCCAGGATCCAGTAACGCTAGTTGGCACTATTTTATCAAATCAGCTGGAAAAAGAACAGGTGACTTATCTATTGAATTATTCCTCTCAAATGCCATATGTATTGCTGACGTTAGCCTCATCAATTTAGCCGCACTCAGGCTCGCTTTTGTTTTATAAGCCGCAACAGTAAGCACCTGCGTCATTCCATATTCATTCTAAGACATCTTTTCTGAAAGTTGCCTGTGTCAAATGGTTGAGAATCCACATACATATGTGGCCCGTTCGCCATTAGTTGCGGTGCTATTATTCACGTGACGTCTCAGTATATTTTTGTATATCATAAGTTGATGTCTACTCAAAGCGTCGTTGCACCAAATATTTTCCGTTTCTTATCATCATCTCAACTATTGTGTTGGCTTATTCTTTTCATGCACATTTATATTCTTGCTCAATTTAGTGCACACCAATATGTGTGATGTGTGAACTGCTTTCCCTACATTAGTGATTATTACATCATAACTTAAGCATATTACTGTTACCACACTGTAATACTGGGAAAGGTGTTAGAACTACATCTTTCTACGTAAAACATAGAACAAGTTCTGTATAAAAGTAAGAATACTGATACCGTAGAACTGTAGAACTATGAGGAATCTTAACTTTATTTCTTACTGTTGGCTGTTGGGTTCCTCCTTTTTTTGAACATCAGTACAGACACAAGCGCTCATATACACGCGCATACACTCACCCCTATGACGCACACACGCACACCCTACACCTATGAGCGCCTCCGAAAGACTGAGCCGGCATGTCATCTTGAGATTTACGAAGTCACCCTAGGCGCCTCGTCGTCGACGGAACGTCTCCTCCCACTGAATGCGCATCGCCGGAAATCCTGAAATAAATCCAGGAATAAATGTGAGCACCAGGATTTGAACCCTGGTGGGCTGGGGATACCACAGTCCCTCTAACCATCCAACCACAGGTTGGTTCGCCGGTTGGGTTCCTCCTAATGAATGAAAGTGATGGAGTTTATATTTGTTTTATTACTCTGAAGCACAGCTTTTAGAAAGCACCATGTGATACAAGCAGACACTAAGATCCTCGATCTTTCGTATTTCTCAGTTCTGAATTCTAAACTGTGGTTATACCAAGTTCCTTTTGTTTGTGTTGTCAGACATGTGCATTTTTTGCAATAAATCATATGGCTTTGTAGGCTGGTATAGTTGGTCCACATTTCTGTTCGCCGATGTCTATCAGGATTTTTCCAATTGGAAATTTTCCTTTTTAGCGCCTCTTAATATTTTATCAAGGCTAATTACAGCTGACATCAATGCCTTCTATGCAGTTCAAACCACTCCTTCAACTTATTTCTCCAGAAGGGGCTGCTATGAAAAATGAACCAAATCAACATATCAAGGTAATGTTTAAATATTGCAATGTCCCTTTTCATTTATCTGCAGAAGTTAACGGAATTGACTTGAACAATATTTTTCTCACGAGAGAAGCAAAAGCTTTGTGTTTATAGAATAATAGAATGAAAAGCATGGTGTGACAAGCCTAAAGACACCTAAGCAATATGTAGCTGCCACGCCACATTTGGCAGCTAAAGATTCCATGCATCACCTTTAATTTCACGAATAAACTTTTAGAATGTGCAACTAGAGAATAGCCATTTTAGTATTTGGCTGTGATACAGGTTCCTAACCTGACATTCTATCAGTCTTTTCTCATAGTTATGGTAAAAGGCTACATATATTTTTGCTCTGATTTGACTATGTACTTCACATCTGGGATGCGTAATAAATGCCGGTGCTGAAGCCTGAAGAACACAATACCAGAATAAATTCTTACTCTGTTTAAAAATGTTGTTATAGGGTAGAGAAAAGGTCAAATAACTCTGTAGCTTCTGAGGAAATAATCCCCCCATGACATTTATTTCCCCAACACGTCAGTGACGAATTATGACACTTCGCTCAAATTTTGTACATCATTGTGATGCATTATACCTTTTTATTTTTTTTCTTTCAGTGTTCAAACTCGCAGAATGAGAATAGACTGCGTCTCTTGGAAGCACAGGAATCTGAACTCTTGGTGAGATCTCATGCTAATAACTAAATTATACTCAAGTTTGATAGTCAGCATCATCCATTTAAGGTTTTCTTAAAATAAACGTGTTTCTGAGATACTGTAATGATCTTATATGTTCCTTAAATGGCAAGTTTACCTCTTTGTGGGTTCAACAACAGTTTGCTCAGCACTCAGTTTGTACTTTGTAATGACATGACATATTTTACAGGAGCTCAAGACAATGTTTCAAGAGGTTAAAGTTGATTTCAGGTCTTTGCAGACCCAATTCCAAGATGATATCACAGAATTAGGTATGTTGTTTAAACCTTCGTCCGAGCACACAGTTCCAGGTATTCAAAGTAAGCTCCATTTACAAGCTTTAGCTGTCTGGTGTAACATTGAGACTTATACTTTACAGGTCATAACATTCAAGGGATTTCCAAAGCTGCTCTTGGCTATAACCAAGCTGTGAAAGAAAATAGAAACCTGTATAACATGCTTCAAGAAGTGCGAGGTATCAGTATAGTTCAGTGTTGTCATGGATGTTACTGTTTTGATGATTTCTAAGAGTTTTTTTATAGGAAATATCCGAGTCTTCTGCCGGATAAGACCACTTATGAATTCAAAGTCTATTTCTTCAATTGAACATGTTGGAAATGATGGTTCAATAATGGTTTGTGATCCATATAAGCCACAAACTACACGTAAGATCTTTCAGTTCAACCAAATTTTTGGGCCAACAACCACTCAAGGTGATATGGTCTAAACTTTTTGTCTAAACTGTACTTGAAGTTGCATGCCCATGTCTTTATCTAATTTTTTACATCTTCATGCTCAAATTTCCCCAGATGAGATTTACAGGGAGACACAATCATTGATTAGATCTGTCATGGATGGTTATAATGTGTGCATATTGGCTTATGGGCAGACAGGTTCTGGCAAAACCCATACAATGGTATAGAGACAAATCATAATTTCTACAGTAACTCCTTATTTTTATCGGACCATATTGAATCACATGTAATTGTTCTTTGTCTGTGCATGGTGGTGATTAGTGCGGCCCGTCTGGTGGGTTATCGTCTAACGATCTTGGAATTAGTTACATGGCACTGAACGATCTCTTCACCATATCAACTTCTAGAGAAGATGTAAAGTATGACATACGAGTGCAGATGGTTGAAATATACAATGAGCAAGTTCGTGATCTCCTATGCGAAGATACTTCAAGCACGAAATATCCTTTCATATCTGATGTGCCATTTTTGTTATATTTTTGTCCTAGTGGAATCCAATTTCATAACTGTGTTGGTTCCTGACAATAATTTCACATTAGATATAAGGTCTTCAAGCAATGGTCTGTTCAACCTCCCAGATGCAAAGATGTGCCCAGTTCAGTCCCCTTCTGATGTTATGAATTTGATGCTGCTGGGGGAAAAGCACCGTGCTTCTGGTCCAACAGCAATGAACAATAGAAGTAGTAGATCTCATAGGTTTGAGTTCGCATTATCTGCCCCAGTAACCTTTTTTGTGTGTTCTTTCAATATTTGCTGCAACTGATTTTTTATGTTTGCAGTATCTTGACTGTCCATGTAAATGGGAAGGACATTTCTCGCAATGTCAGCTGTAGCTGTCTGCATTTGGTAGATCTTGCAGGAAGTGAAAGGGTTGACAGGTCAGAAGCCACGGGGGATAGATTGAAGGAGGCTCAGCATATTAACAAGTCACTGTCTTGCCTAGGGGATGTCATCACTGCCTTAGCTCAGAAGAATTCTCACATTCCCTACAGAAATAGCAAACTTACCCAATTGCTACAGAGTTCATTAGGTATTTGGCTATATCTTGGAACATGCTCACCACATTCACTGGTCTAGCTGTCGATATTAATACTACTGATCAACCAAGTGGTTGGTCACTTTTGATGTTATATGTCTTTTCTTTAAGTATCTTTTACATAATCAGCATCATAGTGTAAGTCCATGCAAAATCACTGATAATGAAGCAGTGCTTTCATTGGCTCCATCCTACCTTGTTATACATTGACGTCATATGCCCACTGTAACATCTTCTAATATTGTTTTTGCGTTGCCGATGACAGGGGGGAATGCAAAGACATTGATGTTAGCCCACATAAGTCCGGAGGGGGAATCTTACGTAGAAACTCTTAGCACACTGAAATTTGCCCAAAGGGCTTCTACTGTTGAACTTGGAACTGCTCATGCAAACAAAGAAAGCAATGATATAAGAGAGCTTAAAGAACAGGTATTTTCCTGTTGCTTCCCATTGCATATTCAAGAGTTGTTGCTAGTTTGCTAAATCAACAATATAATTTTTTGACCACCTTTACAATGTTGCACTTACACTTAAATTTACTATTTCATCACTTTATCTCTGTGTGAAACATTGGACTGAAGAATGGAAGACTTTGTCCCTACAGAATTTTGCATTTATCTCTGTGTTACTAGTGTACATTGAATTGTTATTGTTCCAAATGCTTACATTTGATATGTAATTCATTTGCTTTACAAACAGAAGATAAGTATGTAAGGTTCAACCTATTTTCAGGTAGAAACTCTCAAAAAGGCATTGGCAACCAAAGAATTTGAAAGATCGTCACTTAAACTGAAGGAAAATACAGTAACGAGTGGAAGAACAAAGCAACTCCCGGAGCGTACCCCACCAAGGCCGCGTAGGTTAAGCCTAGAGACTACTAGTAGTGAAAAGGGTAGCATACCAGGAAAGCCACCAAAATCACCTGTTTCAACGATGAGATTCAACAGAGATCACGGGACAGCTCGTGACAAGGAGTGCAGTATTGATGGCTTCAATCGCACAAAGCTCCACAGATCTGTAATACAGGTATATCTTTCTCTGAATAACTTCATAATGTTTGGTGATGTAGTGACTGACCTTTTATCCTTCTTCCTCATTGTGATAAAAGATGTCCCCAACGTTATCTGAAGAGCCAGTCGGACATGAGAATGAGAAGATAATTACAACAGATGATACGGTTACCTTTTATCAACTACCCCCTGATGGTTATAATCAATACAAGCAGTCAGGTTTGGATACTCTCCAGAGAACACCATGCAGATCAAGGTACATGGGTGTGGAAGTGAGGCAGACGGAAGAACCTTCTGATGCCAAATTGGATAAAACAACCACAAGCAGCGTGGCGAAGAAAGGGTCACATTTAAGAAGATCCATTCAGAGCAGCATAGGGAAGTTGATTCATGGCTCTGAAAGAAGGTAGGTCCATTCAGAGCAGCATATTAGTATGCACTTGCAAACGAGTATAGATTGTAATTCTGCATGTGCACTAAGCTTTCTCTGCCGTTGACACAACGTTGCAGGAATACTCCACATTCAGCCCAAGCAACTCCTGCCAAAATCACAACTAATGCAAACAATGACGGCGCATCTCCAATTACTACCAACGCGAGGTTAAAAAGAAGACAGTCACTAACAGGTCTCCCACCTCCATCGTCGACCATGTCACGCAGATCATCTCTAGGAGGAAAGTCGGATTCGAGTAAGTACTGGATAAAGAAACTGCCGTTTTGCTCCTACTTCATATACTTAATATGTAATAATGGAGGCTGCCTTGTGCAGAGGAGTAATCAACTAAATTGTTACTAATGTTGTACCGTTTGATGAAAGGTGTACAAAATAGCCAAATCATTGCATGTGCTGCCAGCGCCAGCAATTACAAGCCACTGCCATTCTCCTGGGTTCGATGGCCTGAACAACATCAATGTGAATTCTCCATTCTTTCTCAACCAATCCTTTGCTTCCCAGGCCAAAACCACTATAACCCTCTTTTAGCTGCTTGCATTCTATTTCCCCATGGCTTCAGTAATCATTGGTTTTGATACATATGCAACCCAAGAAATCATCAAGGATTCTTGCCATTGCTTTCTGAGCCTATAGGTCCCTTCCTGTCAGTATATTGTTCCTAGTTTTTAAAATTTTCCGAGTGAGCTGCTATTTGATGCTTGAACTGAATTTTACTTGTTCCCAACTGCAACTTTAAGAATGCAGCAAGTGGGAAACAGAGCTCTGCCGGAGAAAATGCCCAATCAGATATGATTTTACTATAAATCCTGGTGTCGTATATAGTTTTAAAGAACTTTGTTTTGTGATGATCTTAAGTCTTTTACTGAAAGAGCTTCAACTTCCATTGGCAGGTTCAAATGACAGAAAAGCCAAAACGCCACCTCCGATGAATTCAGCTGCAAAGGCAAAGAGATGGCTGTGAATCCTCAGTGAAAATTGTCAGAGATTCCCATCTCAAGCTGAGCATGAGTCCGCGATAGCTGCCGAGTTAGAGTCATCAGCTTCTGTCAAACCATGATACTGCTGAAGAAGGAACACTAGGCGAGGGTTCGCAATGTTGAGAGAGCCCCCCACAGGTTCAGGCTAGGTTACATTCCTTGTAACAACTGAAACTTCTTGAGAGGTTACATAACATGTGGATGGAGTATGGAAGGTGTGAAATGGAAGCAAGTAAAGAATGCTTCTTTTGTGTTTGTTGTATTCTGAATCTCTGAATGTGTCAAGAAAGCAATGCAAAAATGATTCAGATTAACCTAGCAGCAAAGTGTCAGATTTGGCATATGTAATTTCATGGCTACTTCTGAAACATTTTTGTAACTGCTCGTTCGGCCTCGGTTTTCTTTCCTTTTTCTTTATTTCAGACAACCTGATACTTGGAGGGGCTCGTATTGTTGTGAGAGACCATGAGGGCAACACTTTTGTGGTGGCAAGAAATATTAGATTTGACAATATGACTGATCTTTTTTCTGTTTAGTTTAACCGCCTGTCGGGATGCAATTTGGTTTCTCGACAAAGGGTGGATTTCCTTAGCTTAAAATGGAGCATCAGGGATACAAACCCAGTGGGCACACACCGGCCTCTGCATGGTTAGGATGCACACAACCAACATCAACGCGTACACAAAAAACACACTGGCACTAAGTCAGAATCTGAAGTGAGTTGTTGACTCTTTCAGTAAACTAGTGAGGGAAAAAGAGGCGTGTCAGATCGAATTGGGAGCAATGAAGGGCCATATGGATTTATTACTCAATCAACTTGATTTACTTACAAACAAAGAGGACAAGCAAGACTCCTGTATATATCTGAAAAAAACAAGGAGTTTGGTATGATTGCTGGCAGGCTGGAGCAAGCTGTGCAGCATGTCCGTCAAAATGAGGTCAATTTGAGTGAGTTACTTGACAGATTTAGAATGGTACAGACTCTCTAAAGGAGGAGGAGAAACAGAATCAATATTTACGTAACGTCACTGAAGAAAAGAAGAAAACATTCACATCAACCATTTATAAGGAAAAAGAGTTCAAAGAACGCATGACAAGTCTTGTTGGGCGAATCTTCATCGCAAGACCATCATCGACTCTCCGTCATGCCCGTGTTGTCATAACGCGCCAGAGGACAGAGCTCACCTTTTCTTCACATGCCCGGCAGCCGCAGCTATTTGGGGCGCTATTGGAATGTTGCCCTCCTTCTCCCCCCTTGCGGATCTTTGGTCTTCCCCATGTCCAAATGGACTCCCTCGGTCGGTTTGGCCCTTTATGTTACTACTACTTTTCCTTTGGAAAATATGGGATGCTCGCAACGCAAAGACCTTCAGAAACTTGTCGCTCTTTCCGGATGATGTCATTAGGGCTATTATTTCAGACCTCACTCTATGGTCTCACCGCCTTAAAAAGGCGGATCAGAAAATCCACGCCGGATTGTGGCAGGATTTTCTAACCTCTCGTCTGTCTTGAACTTACTTTTGATTGAAATATATTCAGGTGGGAGTCCCCGACTGTTTCAAAAAAAAAGTCTTGTTGAATCTACGAGAGAGCTTGAGAATCTTGTTACAGATCAAGAAAGTATCATTTCACAGTGAATCTAGGTGCTTGTATTTGCATTGCATTCAGTATTGCGGGTACCTGCTTATTTTTTCTGAAAACTAGATTATTCGATGATAATTAGTTTTATCTTAACCAATCTCGCCATCTTGCGATAACTTTTGTAGGTGGTTGATATAGCCCCTGCTGTAGAATCAAGGGGTAGGTGGTGCAGAGGTGCTCCATCCCCTCTGTAGGCAGTAGTTTCGGGTAGCGCAGAGTAGCTTGATCTCCTCTGTAGGCAGTATATTTTGGTAGTCTTTGAGCACCTTGTAACTGACCCATCCAAACCATGGTTAGTTCTTCCTTGTGTTTGGGTTGTGCCACTTGCTGGTCTGCAAAGGTGAGACTTGATTGACCGGCAACAACGGTTGTGGAGTGCTTGTGACCATATTTAATTCCGTTTATGTAAAGAGTTCGACGAGGAAATGATCTGAATTTGGTGTTGTCTCGGGAATCTACGACTCACTGTTTTTCTTTATCTTGATATACAAGGTGGCATATATGATCTGAGTTCTCTAACACTGCCCATTCGTCTTTCTTTTTGTTGAACATATTCATTTATCTTTCATCAGCTATTAACAAAATTTTAATTACAAGTTAATCCATACTGAAGAAATTTACGGACAAGGAACATAACTAAAACAAATCTTCTGATGATATTAAACCTGGGGCTTCAATATCAAATACGATGAGGCATTTGTGTTTTAAGAAATGATTTGAGTTAGCTCTTATCAGAAATCCATGGTTGGCTGTTTTTTTCCTTTCATTCTTGATATAAATAAGGTTGCCTATATGATCGAGATTTGCGTTAGATGCTGAAGAAATTCGCGAACAAGGAACATAACTAAAAAGAATTTCTATTGATAATAATACTAATTCAGACACCAATTACATCAAGAGTAGCCCCATTGGCCACGTTTGGTTCCAGAGACCAATTCACACCTAGACTGGCTAGAATCAGCCGAGCTAAGCTCTGATTCTGATGGCTAGCATGATTTACACTAACAGCTGAGCTACACTGATTCTGGTGCCCTGCCATGGGTCGTTCATTCAGTTGGTCCATACGAAGTAGGGGCACACGGGTCCCATGGCCGGTGTCCAGTTGCCACACCCGAAGAAGCACTTGCCCTGCATCGGCCCTGGCATGGACACCACGCCTCCTCTGGTCGGTACCCTGCAGTAGCAGAAGCACGTCGCAGAGGAGCCACCGCAGGGGCTTATCATGTGTGGCTGCGGCGGCTGCTGCTTCTGCTGGATCAGCGACGGCGCCGATGAGCCACCGCAAGGGCTTGTAAGTAACTGCGGCTGCTGCTGCTTCTGCTGGATCATCGGCAGCGGCGCCAGCGCAGATGAGCCACCGCAAGAGCTTGTGAGAAGCTGCGGGGGCTGCTCCTTCTGCTGGATCGGCAGCGGCGGCGCCAGCGAACCGGTGATGATCATCTTGACCCCCGCCGCATCAGCTCAACAAGAAGCCGCGCCGTGTTGCGCGCGTCGTCCAGTCCGCAGTGCAGGCGGCCCTCCCAGTCCAGTCCCGCTGCCCTGACCGCCTCCTGAAGGGTGACCCGCCCTCCGCCGCCGAGCGCCGCCTGGAAGGGGACCCTCAGGTTGATCCAGCGATCGAAGTAGGAGGGCTTCTCGATCCCCTTGAAGCGGCACTCGGACTCGAGCATGGTGCGGCAATCCCAATCTCCCCAGGTCACAACGGCCAAGCTGCCTCCCCTCGCCGTCGCCGCCTTCAGCCAAGAGTCGTGCATCCAGAGCGCCTCGCCGAGATCCACGCCGCCGTCGACGTCCTCCTGCCGGATGCCGGTGAGTTCCCTGCAAAATTGGGTCAGCACAGGGTGATGTTTTGGACGAACGTACCTGCGAAACGCGGACTCGATGCGGCCGGTGGCGCCGTCGACGAGCACGGCGGGGAACTCAATGATTTCCTGCGGAAAGATCCGCGCGTCTTTCACGCACGTCGCCTCGAAGTCCACCACCACGAAGAAGTCGAAATCTTGGACCAGCCCCTGCCCGCGCGCCGCCATGATCGCTGCCATGTTCGACGAGGTGCGCGAAAACTCCGAGAATCGAGATCGAGGAAACTAGGGATCGGAAACTAGGGCGGGGAAGATCGGGGAAACAGGGAATCGAGAACTAGGGTAGCGAAGGTCGGGGAAAGTTGGGATCGAGAAATGATTTGTTTTCTCCTCACGCTTGGGGCAGGCACAATTTCTAATCCAATCCGATACTTGTCGGATTGGCGCGCTTTTTTTTTTTTACGTGGTTGGCGCTTTTTTTTTTGCGGGGGCGCTTTTTCTAATCCAATCAAAAACAAATCAAAGGCTGTGAGAGCAACTCTCGGCCCAACACGTCGACCCAGACGCGCGTCTGTTTGGCATCCGCCTGCCGATTCATTTTCGGTCTTTTTTTGTGCTGGCATGTGTGCCGACCGCTGGCGAGTGCGCCTGCATACTATGTGGTGATATTTTTTGAAGCCGGCATTGTATGCCGGTGCTGGCATGGTGCCGGCATGAGACATGACCGCGGGCCTTTTTTAAAATTGAGTGTGGGCATGAAATGGGTTGGTGCGTTGAGCGTACTGCCGACCCAAATCTAAAACAGGGCGGACGTCGGGCAGGCGGTCAACCCAAACGGACAAAAAACGGACAAATGTGTCATCCGTGCCCGTTGGAGTTGCTCTGATTAGAGGGGAAAAGACCAATGGATGTGCTAGAAGACTCGTTCGACTCTTCTTCACCTTCACATGTTCATGTTTAGTTGGTTTTGCTGGAATGTCCAAAAATAAGTTGGTTTTGTTGGAGTTTCTTTTTGATGTATCTCGCTACCGGGCTACTTCTACTCTACTCTAGAGCCTGAGAGCGTCTACAGCCGAACACCCCAAACCCTTGTTAAATGTCTGGGCGAACAGCCCGGTCATTAACCAGTCAAAAACCGACCTACCCGGGCGTCTCAAACTGCCCTCAAATCATCAGGTTGTTCGGAGCCCTCATATCGAGCCCAAATGTGGGACCGATATGGGAGGCCCAGGCGCGTCCGCCACGTCAGCCAGGTCCACCCTAACCCCCCTCCGTCCCCACAAAACCCACCAATCCGAAAACCCTAACTCAGTTCACTCCGCTCTTACTCTGTCTCTTCTTCTCCCCTTACTCCGATTTCGACCCACTCCAATGACTCTGACGACCATGGCAAGTGCCGACAGCCGCTCCGACTCCGACCTCGATGTCGACGAGGAGCTGGCCCTCTGCATTGCCCTCGAGAGGTCCAATGTGAACACAGGGGGCAGTTTCGGATCTGCCACCTCGCATCTTCCCCAGCAGCACAATGCGGATGCCAGAGTTGGCCCCTTCGGCCCACACGCAGCTCTGCGAGGGCTGCACAGTTCGCGCCGCTCCCATGCTGTCACCTGCCCCCGTCGACCGCTGCTCCGCAAGGGGCAGCGGTGGGTGTTTGTTCCCTCCCCGCAGGCCCGGACGCGCACGCCGGAATTGGAGGCACGCGCTGCTTGCCGTGAGAGGCACCAGGCAAGGGAGAGGGACGCGGCGGAGCAATCCGTGCGCCACAACCATAGGTTGCTGGCGAAGCCCGACGAGGACGAGTGTTTCCTCGCTTGGGTCTACTGTCGGTTGCTTACAATGGTGGAGACGGACACTTGGGGACTCCGCCGGAAGAACGCCAAGGCATTCAGGCTTGCCATTGAGCAGTTGGAGCACGAGGCGACAGTGGAGGCTCGGCTCGCGAAGGTCAAGCGATAACAGGAGAGGGGCCGTCCGGCGGCTCAAAGTGCTCATTGTCCTCTTCGACTCCTCCTCCGATGACAGTGACGACTACGGCGCCTCATCTAACGACTCGGATGATCCTCCACCTGCCGCCGACGCCTATAACTGCGTCGTCGACCAAAAGAGGAAAGGGGCGAGGAAGTGGTGAAGATCCACCTTCCGCACTTTAATTTTAAGTTTTTAGATGTAGTTTAAACTTGTCCGTCGTTTATGTGCATTATGTGAATTTTGGCAATCTTTTGAAGATCCGTTGGTGATCTTTTGGTGAATGGATTGTGCATTTCTATGTACGATTGTACGTCTGTTTCATGATCTATGTAGTTTTATCCACATTGCATGGTTTAGTATGGATATAGAGGATCGGTTATGAGATACACTGATATGGATGATGCTTTTTGAGGACTGGCGTATCAGTGCCTGCGGACGTGTCCGGACACGTACGCGGGCGTTTGAGGGCCCAGATTTGCCATGTCCGGATGTACATGCTCATAGAGCATCTTCAACGAATGATGTAAAACTTGGTGATGTAAAAATGATTATAGGCCAGAAGAGATAAGGTGTTTGGACACCGCGGCTGCGGTTGCTTTTTCATATGCCCAAAAACTGGTGCCCAAAAGAATGAAAAGCAACTGAAACATGAAATCCAATGGTAGAGAGGTCGGGAGCTCCGATCGGGACCAACGACTCGGCGGTGGTCAGTTCGGTAGATTAGAGGACACCTGGCCACTAATAAGCCTCGACGGCCGACATGGTGCAATAGCGACCATCTCGATGCCGGTGAGTTCCCTGCAAAACTGGGTGTAGGATCGAAAGTATGTCTAGAGGGGGGTGATTAGACTACTTGACCAAATAAAAATCTATCCTTTTCCCAATTTTAGTTCTAGGCAGGTTTTAGCAACTTATCACGGTTCAAGCAATCTTAACACAATTCAAGCAAGCATGCAAAGAGTATATGAGCAGCGGAAAGTAAAGATGCAACTTGCAAGAATGTAAAGGGAAGGGTTTGGAGAGTGCAAACGCTATAGGAGACACGGATGTTTTTGTCGTGGTTCCGGTAGGTGGTGCTATCGTACATCCACGTTGATGGAGACTTCAACCCACGAAGGGTAACGGTTGCGCGAGTCCACGGAGGGCTCCACCCACAAAGGGTCCACGAAGAAGCAACCTTGTCTATCCCACCATGGCCGTCGCCCACGAAGGACTTGCCTCACTACCGGTAGATCTTCATGAAGTAGGCGATCTCCTTGCCCTTACAAACTCCTTGGTTCAACTCCACAATCTTGTCGGAGGCTCCCAAGTGACACCTAGCCAATCTAGGAGACACCACTCTCTAAGAAGTAACAAATGGTGTGTTGATGATGAACTCCTTGCTCTTGTGCCTCAAATGAGAGTCTCCCCAACACTCAACTCTCTCTCTCTCTCATAGGATTTGGATTTGGTAGAAAGAAGATTTGAGTGGAAAGCAACTTGGGGAAGGCTAGAGATCAAGATTCATATGGTAGGAATGGAATATCTTGCTCTCAAAACAAGTGTAGGTGGTTCTCTCTCAGAAAATGTATGTTGGAAGTGTAGGCATGTTCTGATGGCTCTCTCCACGAATGAAGAGTGGGTGGAGGGGTATATATAGCCTCCACACAAAATCTAACCGTTACACACAACTTACCAAACTCGGTGGGACCGAATTGAGAAACTCGGTCGGACTGATTTAGAAAATCATGTGACCATTAGGATTTTCGGTGGGACCGACATGCAACTCGGTAGGACCGATATGGTTAGGGTTAGGGTATAACGTAATCTCGGTGAGACCGATTTTGGTAATGGACACACAGAGGGTTGGTCAGGCAAACTCGGTGGGACCGATTCACTCATCTCGGTAAGACCGAAACGTTACGAAAAGGAAACAAAGAGTTTGCATTGTAATCTCGGTGGGACCGATCGCTCATCTTGGTTTGACCGAAACGTTACGAAGGGAAACAGAGAGATTACAACCCCATCTCGGTGAGACCGAGATCCCTATTGGTGAGACCGATTTTCCTAGGGTTTGTGGCAGTGGCTATGACATCTGAACTCGGTGGCGCCGGGTAGGAAGAATCGGTGGGGCCGAGTTTGACTTTTGGTTTAGGTCATATGTGGATGTGAGAAAGTGCTTGAGGGTCTTGGAGCATATCATTAAGCATTTTGAGCAAGAGCCTCATTAAGCAACACCTCATCCCTCCTTGATAGAATTGGCTTTTCCTATAGACTCAATGTGATCTTGGATCACTAAAATATAAAATGTAGTCTTGTGCTTTGAGCTTGAGCCAATCCTTTTGTCCTTTGCATTTTGAGGGGTCCACTTTTCTCATCCATGCCATGCCAATCATTGAGCTTTCCTGTAATATTTGACTTGAAGTGGCATTAGCTCAATGAGATATATGTTGTTAGGAATTACCAAAACCACCCAGGGATAGTTGCACTTTAAATCTTCCCCTTTTTGGTAACTGATGACAACATATAGATCAAAGCTTCGACAAATGATAATAAGATTGAAAAAATATTGTCGCTTTGAGAAGTATGTGAAAAGTAAGAGCTCCCCCTAAATGTGTGCATTGTTTAAAATTTGCTTTGGACTGCAAATGCACAAAGAGATAGAATCAAGGGTTATTCTTCCATGTCACATACATCTTGGTGGAGCGCTCAAAATGATAATAATTAAATACGTGCACTCATCACCAAGCAAAGTGAATGATCATATAAGGATATAAAGGATAATGTCATCCAACAAGCATTAAGGTAGCATATGATCAATCACATCACATGATCATCCAAGTATCAAGCAAACTAGCAAATAACGAAGTTTAACCACCAAAAAGACAAGAGAGAACAAAAGCAACACTCTCTCTCGAAGCCTATGATCTATACATTTTCTCCCCCTTTGGCAACAAGTTACCAAAAAATTCATAAAAATGCATAGTGCTAATCGACTCTCAGGCTTGGTCTTCATGGGATGGTGTAGAGATGTCTCCTTGGACCAAGACTTCTGTAGATGTTGCTGGAGCTGGTGGAGAGGGTGCTGGAGCTGGATGCACTAAAGTTGTAGCTGGTGCAGATGATGTAGCTCTGGTGTTTGCCACAGGCACCGCAGCAGATCTCTGTCCTCTGGGCACCCTAGCAAATGCATTAGTAGTTAACTTGCCCTTCTTCTCCTCCATATCCTCCTGAAGTTGCTCAACTGCAGTCTGGATCTCTGTCACTTTGACATCAAGAGCGTAGAACTTCTGCTCCATGATTCTCTCCAGGCTCTCCTGGTTTTGAGTCAGGGTGGCCGAGCCCTTCTCAATCCTCAGAGTGGAGGCAATCAAGTAGCCAAGCTGATCTTGCTTGCTCTTCAGGAAAATCTGAGATGCCTCTTCAGCAATTGGCATCTTAGCAGCCTTCTCACCCTTGCCTTCTCCTTCTTCTCTTGTGCTTGCACAGAAGATGGTTCATTCTCATCCATCACAACAGTGTTGTCCTCAAAGTCAGGGTAGATGGGCATGTGATCCTTGTCCAAGAGATATGTGTCAGTGCCCATCTCGGAGTTTATAAGCTCCTGGATTTGTGGGGCATACCCACAACTCCTCTTCTGATCAGCAGTAATCCTTTTGATTGTTTCCACAATTAGGCTCATGACTTTAAACTTCTGAGGCACATCAAATATATGAAGCAAATTAATTGCATGGCCTCTAATCATCTTGTGATCACCTGACTTGGGCAGCAAAGTATGCCTCAATATCCAGTTGATAGTGGGCAATCCTGACAGCAGATAGTGTACAGATCCAAACTTGTGTGTCTCAAGTGCAGCATTTGGGATGCCTTTGTACATGTGAGCCATGGAGTTGTGATCTTTCTTCTTCTTGGCATAGACATCCAAGTCATCCTCATTCTCCTTTGGAGCATTGATCAATTCAGACCATTCCTCAACTGTTGACTGGTACTTGGTACCCTCAGACATCCAGACAATCCTCCCATCTAGGTAGAAATGAGCTGTGGAGTATAACTGCATAATGAGCTCATCATTCCACTTTATGAGCTTCTGCCCAACAAAGTCTACCACTCCACATGGCTTGAATCTGTCATAAACTCCTGGATAGTGATCTTCATTCTTCCTGATGTACTCCCAATCAACCCATCTCATGTCACAGACAATGGGCTTCTTGTCAAGCAGCACTGTCTCATAGAAATCCTGATGTTTCTCAGTATGGAACCTGTAGTCCACAACAGTCCTTCTCCTGACAGCATAGGGGTCAATCAATCTCCACTGTCTCAGACCTGCATCCTTCTTGAGCTTCATGTCTTCTACAACTGGGTGAGCATCATTATGATCTGGGATCTTGGGCTTCAGCTTTCTCAAGACAAGTGTGTCTTCATCTTCTTCATCGGCAGCTTCAGGCACTGGGGCCTTGTTCTTCTCTGCAGCTGGAATACTCCTGGTGTTCCTCTTGGGTGCAGACTTGGGTTTTGGAGCAGTAGCTTTGGGAGCATCTTTGGGCTTAGATGGAGCATCCCTTGACCTTATAGCATCTCCCATCAGCTTTTGAGCTTTGGGTGCTGGTGCAGCAACCTCTTCCTCTTCATCTTCAGAGTCTCTCCTCATAGAGGGCTTGCCAAGCACCTTGGCAGTAGTGGTTCTAACTCTCTTCTTCTTCTTTTCTTGGCCAGCAGCTTCATCTTCTGACTCAATGGTGAATTTCATGGTTTCACTAGTGGCAACCTTCCTAGGTTTGGAAGTGGGAATCCTCCTTGTAGGTGCCCACTTCTGCATCCCTGGCTTAGTGGTAGCAGCTGTGCCATATTCCTTTTTCAGAACTTTCTTCTTTGAGGTGGCCTCATCCTCAACAGCCACATAGTCCTCATCCTCAGAATCTGAGGTCTTCTTCTTTCTGGCCCTGGTGGCTGCCTTTGGCAAGTTGCTGGGTGTGCTCCTGCTGCCATCATCATAGCTGCTAGAGGGACTAGTGCCCTCACTCATCTGAACCTGCTCCTCAGACTTGTTCTGACCGTCACTCTGATCTGACATGGTGCAAACTCTGACAGCAGACCCTGTGAATAGATATAGATGAGGTAGAGTAGATGAGCATCACAAAGTACAGAGGTTTTTGCAAAAAGATTGAGTCAAAAACTTAGTTTTAGTTTTCCACAAAAAGCATTTCGGAGCTATCGATTTGTAAACGCGGTGATACCGAAGTAGCTTTTGGAACCTAAACTAGTGAACTCGGTCAGACCGAGTCACAGTTCGGTGTCACCGAGACTGCTAGGGTTTCACAAAGTTCTGAACTCGGTCACACCGATTTGCAATTCTTGGTCAGACCGAGAATCACATGTGCACTGGCCTGAGCCAAATCGGTGGTACCGAGTTCTACAACTCGGTCGATCCGAGATGAGTTTGGCAGAAACCTAACCCTAAATTTTCAATCCAAAACTAATCTACGGAGTGTTTTCGCTGGATAGGAAGATCACAATCGTGGCAGTATACATGGCAATGCAATGTGCCAGGAATCGGAGTGAGGAATAGCACAAGGTTTCAAATCCATACCCTAGTTCGGCGATGGATTTGCTACGGCGGCAACGACAGTGTTGAATCCCATTGACAGCGGCGGAGACCAGCGGCGGGAGGTCGCTGGCGACGAGGAGGACGAACCGGAGACCCGAGGAGGCAGGGCAGGCAGTGCACGGGCGAAGAGGTTCGGAAAAATTTCCAAATTTTTGCCCGGGGGTATAAATAGCTTGACCCTGTCGGTGTGACCGAGTGGAACAACTCGGTGGCACCGAGATGCATAACTGCAAGTAGTTACTGCAACTCGGTGTGACCGAAAAGTTCAAATCGGTTGCACCAAGATTGAAAACCTAGATCAACTTAGTGATCTCGGTGTGACCGAAATGGATGGATCGGTCAAACCAAAATGCACAAAGAGGTTTTGGAAGTTTAAGTCTATGACGAATCGGGGACTCCGAGTGCTCCTCACACAGAGTGGTTCGAATCTGACTTGATCAAACTTTGTGATATAGCATGAATAGAGTTTGAGACAAGAAAAGCATAGATAGTTAGAGAAGGTTCTTAGGCATTCTTGTCCATCCACTTGGCAAAAGAAAAGAAACCAAACAATCAAAACTACAAGTGGATGTCCTCGAATGAGTAAAATATGCAACCAACATGCTCACACAATAAAATGATAAATGAAATATGTGGCAAAGCATGCACAACCATTCTAGCATCTATCAAGCAATTGGCGATGACTAGGTCATCTATATATGAGTATATTGACTTAGGAGTCAAATGAGAACATTTGATCATAGGTCATACTCATCGTTTAAGCACAAGTGGGGTTACCACTTTCACATAAAGCATTGCTGTGTTCACACCATTAGAGTTGCTTTGACTCACTTCTTAGAGTAAAGCTCCCCCTAGTTGTGAGATCCCCCCTAAGAGGGATGAACTGACCTTGGGTTTTGTCGATGATGACTTCATGTAGGTGTTGAAGATGTGGATGCTCAATGTTGATGTAGATCATTTGGAGCAATTCTTTGGAGTGAGTTGCACTTTCAATACCTACACGGGTTAGTCCCATAAGGAACAAACAAGGATATCCATAGACATAGAGTGATGCACGCACAAGATGATGTCCATGAAAGCATTAGGTTACCTTGTCCCTTGTCTTACCAACAAGAGGGTTTGTGACTCCTTGAACTAGTGCAATATGTGGAAGTTGATTGCACTTGTCCTTGCCAAAATGATATGAGTGAAATATGTTGGCGGATTCACCCTCAAGAACTCTCTAGTTCTTCTTCTTCGGGATCCACATCATCTTGATGGGAATCCTTGGAGTTGTAGTTGTACTTGATGAAGTAGAACTTGGCGGAGTCTTGGGAACCCACTTGACCAAGGCCTTAGGAGCTTCTTCAAATGCATCAATCTCCTCTTGAAGCTTGTCCTTGCCTTTTTGCTTGTGGTCTTGTGATGGAAGATCATCTTGAGCTTGTGTCCCTTTGAAGGAAGTAGGATCATACTTATCTTGTTGAGGAACAAACTTCGTCTTGGGGTATTGATCTTCTTCCCACTCAACTCCATTGGCATTGAACTTTCGTTCAAAACCAACACCTTGGTTCTTCTGGTGTCTTCCTTGCTTGCGTACAATTTCCTTGAATTGCTTACTCCCGGCAAGGCTCTTGTAAACACCTTTCTCTATAATTCCCTTCAATAAGCTATTTTCTTGCTCAAGTGTAACTTGGCTAAGAGAATCATTAGTGGAATCAAGAGAACTACTAGAAGCAACAACATTGGATTTAGCATGATTATTGTTACTACTAGAGGAAGAATCCTTCTTGTTCTTGTTACTAGACTTGACTTGAGGCATGTAAGTGGATAAGAGTAAAGCTTGGCAATGTAAGAAGTACTTTTCTTACGAAGATCATCATTGATTGCATTTAAGAACTCATGCTCTTGCTCAAGGTTGAGCTTTTCGAAGTGTATCTTCTCATGAGTCCTTAAAAGTTCTCGATGATCTTCTAAGATAGTTTCATGAGCTAACTTAAGAGTGTTTAGTTCTTTAGTTAGGTGCTCAATCTTCTCCTTATCATTGTCATTTGTTTTATCTTTATTAGCATGATTAACTGACGTTTCATCATAGTATTCATCACTAGAGTTGTCAACAATTAAATCATCATCACCTAACAAGTCATCTTCATCACTATTGAAATCAACATACTCGGGGTGTGATACCTTTGGTCCTTTAGCCATGAAGCATCTTCCAAGTCCTTCATTTGGTGAATCAAATATGTCGTAGGAGTTGGTTGACACAAGTGCTAAACCGGCAACACCTTCATCTTGAGTATATTCGGAGTCAGAGTGATAGCTTCTCTCGGAGTGATTCTCGGAGTCGGAGCCGGATACCCATTCACCAACATGAGCTTGATGTCTTCGTTTTGTGTAGCTCCTTGATGACTTGTCCTTCCTTTCCGAATCCTTGCTTCTCCGAGATGTTCTTCGTTCATAACGATCATCTCTACTCCTTCTCTCTCTTGATGGTGATTCTTCTCTTCTAATTCTTCTTTTTGGAGAATTTTCTCTTCTTTTGTATGGTGCCGTACACTCATTGGAATCCGGGTCTTCCACAATTGTAGCAATTACGCTCACGACTAGAAGATCTTTTGTCATTGTAGGACCTTGACTTGGAACTTCTTTCCTTGCTTCTACTCTTGTAGAACTTGTTGAAGTTCTTCACCATTAGGCTCAATTCTTCATTGTAGGTTTGTTTCTCACTTGATGATGTGGGAGCTTCACATGAGGCTTTGTAAGCACCACTTGACTTGTTGTGGAGCTCCTCCTTATCCTTGAGTGACATCTCATGAGCAACAATTCTTCCAATGACTTCCGTTGGCTTGAGATCTTTGTAATTGGGCATCATTTGGATCAATGTGCACACGGTATCATATTTTCCGTCCAAAGCTCTTAGGATCTTCTTGATGATGAATTTGTCGGTCATCTCTTCACTTCCTAAGCCGGCAATCTCATTTGTGATAAGAGCAAGCCTAGAGTACATTTCAGCGACACGTTCACCATCCTTCATTTTGAACTTGTCAAGCTGACTTTGAAGCACATCCAACTTGGATTCCTTGATGGAGTCGGTACCTTCATGCATATCAATCAAAGTATCCCAAATTTCCTTTGCATTCTCAAGACGGATGATTTTGTTGAATTCTTTGGGGCACAATCCATTGAAGAGGACATCACAAGCTTGAGCGTTGTATTGCAGCATCTTCAACTCTTCCACAGTAGCTTCACGGTTCGGTTCTCTCCCATCAAAGAATTCACCTTGCAAGCCAATACACACAATAGCCCAAACGGTGGGGTTATGTCCAAGAATATGCATTTCCATCTTATGCTTCCAACTAGCAAAATTTGTACCATCAAAGTAAGGACCTCTACGGTGGTAATTTCCCTCGCTAGACGCCATACTCTCCTAGGTTGTGAAACCAAGGCTATGACCACCAAAAGCTATGGAGATCAAAGCAAATGGAGACCAAAGCTCTGATACCACTTGTAGGATCGAAAGTATGTCTAGAGGGGGGGTGATTAGACTACTTGACAAAATAAAAATCTATCCTTTTCCCAATTTTAGTTCTAGGTAGGTTTTAGCAACTTAGCATGGTTCAAGCAATCTTAACACAATTCAAGAAAGCATGCAAAGAGTATATGAGCAGCGGAAAGTAAAGCATGAAACTTGCAAGAATGTAAAGGGAAGGGTTTGGAGAGTGCAAACGCAATAGGAGACACAGATGTTTTTGTCGTGGTTCCGATAGGTGGTGCTATCGTACATCCACGTTGATGGAGACTTTAGCCCACGAAGGGTAACGGTTGGCGAGTCCACATAGGGCTCCATCCACGAAGGGTCCACGAAGAAGCAACCTTGTCTATCCCACCATGGCCGTCGCCCATGAAGGACTTGCCTCACTAGCGGTAGATCTTCACGAAGTAGGCGATCTCGTTGCCCTCACAAACTCCTTGGTTCAACTCCACAATCTTGTCGGAGGCTCCCAAAAGATTGGTAGTCTTGCCGGCAACGATAGGGCTGGCCGACCGGAGTTGGGTCGAGATCCCGGCCCGCATCGCTTCCTCGTTGTTAGGCCGCATGCTACTACGCCCTTCCTCCTCCCCTCCCATTGTTCCCCTCCCTAACCCTGGGAGTGGGCGAGGAGGCTGAGCCGCTGCCTGCCGCTGGCCCTCCGCACCTCCTGTTCGACCATGCCGAGGACGCACTGGACCTTCATCCTTGCGTCTGTGCGCCTTTGGGAAGAAGACTTGAGGTAAGGCACCTTCAAATTCTTTGTTTGTTTCATATATTGGAGATACGGGTCAACTGATTTGGGCAGGGTCCGTGCTGCCTAATTTGCTTTCCAGGTACAGATCTTCGGTCGTCTTCGACTATGCTCACAGAGGTGTCATGGTCTAAGAGGATATAGTGGGATGGCTCCATCTGCTAGACTGATTGGTAGTCTTTTGTTAACTCTTGCTCATAACTCCTCAGTTTGTTTTATATGTGTGCATATGGACAAATTAGTGGGCATGATTTATATGTGTGCATATGGACAAATTCGCTCGGAATAGAATGACCCCTCTCATTTCCTTTTGTTCTTGCCTAAGTTAGTATTATACATTTTTGTCTGAATTTTAGTTTACATGACACGACACCCAATGGCATATAGGATATTTCAACTGTTTTTTGGGGCAAATGACAATTATAGTAATTAAAATGACCCCATTAGTAATATTAGTTATCTCTTTAATCCAGCCATATAAATTAGGACATGTGATAGATGGTGCAGATTTTTATTTCAGAATATTGTTAGCCCAACATGCATGATATTCGTGCATTAGCCACATGTATGTTAGTCCCAAAATGACTTTTTTTACTATGGATGGTACCACTAAAATATTTTGAACCACATCTAAATTTTACATTTGCTTCTCTGTTTACATGACCCATGATGCACTTGATTTTCAAACTAATAGATTTGGAAACAAGAATAGTTTTGGTTTGTTTTTATTCAACAATAGTTGCATATCCTTAATTTCCAATATATTAATCCAACAATTACAGCATAGCCTGATAGACATTCTTATCTTTCACTCATTCATTGGTTTAATTTTGAACTTGGCTGTTTTCAAGGTTCTGTTGTGCAGTCATGCATCTACATGATGGTCTGCCCATTGGTTACACATGTGAAAAGCGAGTGACGCATATCATGTTGCTGGGACCTCAGGGCACGTTCATCAGCTTGCCTCAAGTATATTGGGACCCGTTTGTGATCTATATCAGGTGAGCAAATCATGCACAATAATATAGTTATGTTGTAAACTAGAGAAAAATGGCGATGTTTTAATTATCGAGGTTTTGTACACCTGTATAGCTAATGATGTTGTATTCTTATGTCAGCTAAAACTGCTTCTGCGGTGTAGTTCGTCTAACCAAATTTGTAGGGGCATAAAAACATAGATTGATATGTGATACTATACTGATTACAAAAACAACATCAGCATGGCAGACTGCCATATAAGATATATAAGATAAAAGGACAGTCTGTTACTTCTCTCCAACTGCACATGGATGGTTTGATCTTGCGGTGCACGTGTAGTTTATTTATGGCTGGTTGTATAAGCATAATTCAGTAACGGATTGTTTATTTTCTCCCTGGGAATACTAACTGCTAGCATATACATTTATTTGCTGATTCTAACAAGATGCATCGCTATATCGATAATATAGTAAGCACCTCCTGAAGTTGTGAACTGTCAAGTGGTGCCTTTACATTGTTGCCTGATTGACCCTGATGTCCTTCTCCTGCGGTAGATGTTGCACCGCGGATTAGTCTCGACGGCATGCAATATTTAGTTTTTAATTTCATTGTGAGTTGTTTCTATTTTCCTGGTTTTCCATTGCTCCTAAAATGTACTTCAAAATGATCCTGCATGTATTCAGTGTTCAGAGACATGGGGTACTATGTAGACATTCATTGTGTTTGTTATGGACCCGGTTGCTTTAAAATAATTCTGTCAGGCATTGTTACTTTGGAATCCGTCTCTTAATAATCATTCTATTTGACAAGTGCACGAGCTCCGATGTGGTTCCTCGCCGGTTGGACGACGTTCAAGCGCAACCCCGGCGCGCACTGAGCACTACCTCGGCTACAACCTCCCTCGGTGAGCTCCATCTTGCTCTTGCTCCTCTGCTTCGGCTACTATATGGGACATGGCCATGACTATATTGATGTGGGGATCGTCTGGTTGATGCTCTATGCCCTACTCATGCATCGGTTCCTACTTGAGCTCTGTAGTTGTGGATCCATGCCATTTTAGGGTTTGCAGGCTGCTGTTCATGTTTAGTTGCTATCGTATGAGCTCATGTGATGCCCTGGTTTACATGTCAATGCCCTGGTCCTATAGCTATGCTCCTGGATTTGCTAGATTGATCAGTGGTGTTCGTGCTAGGGCGATGATAATTAATCATGGCTGAAATAAGTGTGCCTTTGAGCAATCATGGCACCTGTGCGTATCAGGTTGGGTCCTCCTCTTGTCTCAAGAATCCTTTTTGATCATGTGAATCTTGTTGTTGTCCTTGGATGGTCATTCTTGTTGAGTGATAACCAGGGCAGCTCCGCTGTATAAACAGATTGATCCGGTGTTAAGAGATGACGGGGGTAGGTTATATGATCGAGGAAAGGCGAATCTGAGCCCACTATGCAATGAACCCTGAACCCTTTCTATTTGTTTTTAAAGGTGTTGCTTATCCAGAAACAAGAACCAAAGCAGACCACATACGCTCCCAGAGCTTAGGCACTCTCGGCCGTCCAACCTATTTCTTCATGCGATTCAAGCCATCGGATCTCGGGTTTGGCTCACGTGAGACGTCACATATTTACCAGATCGTTGTGAGTCATTAGATAAAATTCCAATTGCAACAAAATGTAAATACCATGCCCCCATCAGGGCATCTGGGTCATTTCGTGTACCGGCTATAAAATGACCGTGACTTCCTATGATGAAAACCTAGCGGCCGCCTCCTCTCTCACTCGCTCCTGCAGCTGCCTCCCTCCCTCCCTCCCATGCAGGTGGCTCCCACCAACCATGGCAACGGCGGGCAACAGCCATGGAGGAGGGTGGCAGATCAGCGACGCCGGCGATGGCGTCCGTGGCAGCTATGCAATGAACCCTGAACCACTTTTATTTGTATTTAAAGGTGTGTTGCTTATTTATGCTCAAGTGGTGTTCGTGCTAGGGCAATGATGATTACCTTGGCTTGAATTAGTGTGCCTTTGAGCAATCGAGGCACCTGTGGGTATCAAATTGGATCCTCCCTCTTGTCTCTAGAATCCTTTTTGATCCTGTGATACTTGTTGTTGTCCTTGGATGGTCATTCTTGTTGAGTGATAACTAGGGCAGCTCTAATGTATAAACAGATTGATCTGGTGATAAGAGATGATGGGGGTAGGTTATATGATCAAGGAAAGGCGAATCTGAGCCCACTATGCAATAGAACTGCAGCCACCTCCCCTAATGTGTAAGGCAAAAATGAACTCTTCATGTCTTGTTACTTTAAAATTCCAAAAAGGTTCATTCTTCCTTTGCTGGTTACTTAACCATGATTTTTGTTTTGTTTGGTTCTGGTTGAGATACTAAAGGTTGTTTATATATGAAAAGAACAGACACTTGTAGTTTTGTATGCCTCAACTGTTGCTTAGGATCCAGTGTTGTAGTGATTTGCCTAATTAAAAATAACTCTAATCAATAATAGTGGTTCTTTCCTTCTTATTTGAACTGAGAGAGGGCCACTGATTCTTGATCTAAGGTGACCCCATTTTTCTATGCCTCATGCTCATGCTGCTCTATGTTCCCTTTTAAAAATTCTTGCTTGCATTTTGGGTTGGTTTTCTGCTCTATGTTCCCTTTTAGCGTTTCTTTCCGTTGTAGCTGCACTCCCTTTTTTTGTATACTACATGATCTTTTTGTAACTCATTTTGCATGTGACATAACTAAATAATAGATTTCGATCAGTATTCACATTGAGATGAAAGGTTATACCTGATATCATCTAGCTCAAGTAGGAACTTTCGGCTCCAATATTTGCTATGCAATACTTGCCTTGCCATGTTTTTTAACTATTGTGCCCTAAAATTTTATGAATGAAATGATTACCTCTTCCTGTTTGTATGAGGTGGCAAGTCATTTTCTTGCCTACTCTATAACATAAATTCCATCATCCTCCTCGCCATCGAGACAACTGGAAGTCTGTCGTTGTCCGTCAACATGGATCTCCTCCGCTAGCACCTCCACATGGTGCGCATCCTGGAGCTCATCAATTGCACCTCCGCTAGCCTCTTCGACTCGCCCTACGCAGCTGAACTCCACCGACCAAGTCAGTCCTCACTTATGCTCGGTCATACACCGCATTTATTTTCCCCTTTGGACTCTAAATATGTGCCCGCATCTGGGAATTTCAGATCGCCATGGTCGCCAACCAGCCCCTTGATCAGAACGCGATGGCCACCAACGAGCTCCCTGGTCAGATCACGATGGCGGCCGAGGAGCTCCCTGTTTAGATCGCGCTGGCGGACGAGGAGCTCCCTGTTCCTAACCCTCCGCCTTCTGCCTGCTCCAACAACAACTGTCTGCGGGGGCTTGCGCAGGTGAGCCGACACCTGTCACGTCCCCTCTCTAATTTACTGGATGACTGAAAAAAACTGATTGAAAGAACACCTCATGTCCATCTCTGAAGGGAAATACATGTCTCATCTAGGGGTTGTGCATACTCGGGGTCACCAATAAAAATGTAGCGATGCTCACGTTCAAACAGCGTGATGATTTTAAACCTATCTCATTGA
This sequence comes from Aegilops speltoides, assembly GCA_021437245.1. Classification (NCBI taxonomy): domain Eukaryota; kingdom Viridiplantae; phylum Streptophyta; class Magnoliopsida; order Poales; family Poaceae; genus Aegilops; species Aegilops speltoides. The sequence goes on from CM038143.1 coordinate 134,917,100, forward strand.
CATGCGATTGGTGTAGTTGATAGTCTTGTAGATGTTTCCTCAGTTAATGTGATGTTGTCTGAACCTTCTGTGCAGCTATATTTTCTTTTCCAGAGACCACACATTATGCCAGTTACCTTTCCGTCTCTAAATGGTATCTGACCGTGACATGCTCTGTAACAATTAGATTAACTTGGATCCATAAACAAATGGCATCTGACTGTGACATGCTCTATACATAATCAAAAAGCACCAAGTCGAGTTTGCTTCTCCCTTCCTTTTGGTGGTCAGAACGTGAGGTTGGAATAAAAGAGGAAAAGGGAACTACACTAAATGAATAATTTCATCCTGGTGATAGCCTGTGCCTGACAAGCTCAAATAATGCACCAACACCTAATTGTTAGTTCGTAAGTCTTTTTGTTTCAGCACAAGACCAATTTACTTAGTAGAGCAACATGTTTTTAAACATCCTTCTTTCCCGAGTCCAGTTTGTTTTTCATCTTATAGTAGCTTGATTTAGTTTGGTCAATATAACATAAACTTATTGTTCCCTACTTTACAAATCAATGCAATAACTTGTGAGATTAGCCTTTGTCCCCCAATTATTTGAACCTTTTCTTTCCTCTGCAGGAAGATGACTATGTAATACTGATTCCTCATTCCCACATCTTTGCCCTCATGCTGCAAGCTCTCAAGTTGCCCCCTGCGACTTACCATCACAAGACATATCCGGGCAATGAGTCTCGTGTGATGGTTACTTTCAATTCATCGTTGCAGTTGATCGATGGTTTGCTTGTTCCAACCTCGATATCTGGTGTGATCTCAAAGAACTGTGATGAAGTAGAAGACAGTGCTGCTATGGAAGCCATTAGGTTTATGGAGGATGTATGTGGCAAGGAAATCAGGGATTATCACTACATCCATGTTAAAAGGCTGGAAAATAAGGTGACACACCTGGTAAGGTTGCTGGTTGCAGCAAACAAGACAATAAAGAAGGCACACAAAGGATGGTACTATGCTATCAGATACATGAGCTCGTATTCTAACCAGATATAGAATGCGACAGCTGCTCGGTGCCTAAGAGGGTAGGACAACACCAAAAGGGCTATGAAAATGGCACTCGCAAGCATGGGAAAGTTGGCAAAAAGGCTATGTTATATTGGCATGAAATTTGCAGCGCCTAGAGACCACAGATAGTATCTGGTGAGCTTTGGTCAGCGCATCGTACCCAGCATGTTTACTGATCATTGCCTTTGCCCTTTTGATGTTCTTTTGAACAAAAAATACATATCCTATGGATTCCTGTTGTTATCATTAAGTGTACTTTTTGTTGTTATCGTGAAGTGTGCTTTATGATTGTATACTGTTTGGTGACTTCCCATTTTGTGCACGTGAACGATCTTTGTTTCCAACTGGTTCTTCGATGATTCTTCCTGTTATATATAAATCTCCTTTAATTTTTTTTGATATGGCTTCATTTCATTCTGTTTTAGCTTTAGCTTACTTACAGTTATTGATTTTACAGTCAGCTCCTGGCATCGATAAATCATGCTTTGTTTAGATTACAACAACTTGACATTAACCCTCTTGGCTCACATACACAAAGTGCAACATTTATCTATACTTTTGTAACACCCCGGATCCGATGCGCCAGGTGTCCGTCAGTTATTCGCCGTCGTTGCCATGTCATGTGCTTGCGTGTTGCACTTTGCCATGTCATCATTTGCATTTTATCATGTCATCATGTGCATTCCATTTTGCATACGTGTTCATCTCATGCGTCCGAGCATTTTCCCCGTTGTCCGTTTTGCAATCCGGCACTCCTATGTCATCCGGCGTCCCCTTCTTCTCTTCTGTTGTGAGCGGGTATTAAACTTTCTCGGAATGGCCCGAGGTTTGCCAAGCGGCCTTGGTATAGCACCGTGAGACCGCTTTGTCAAGTTTCGTGCCATTTGGAGGTCGTTTGGTACTCCAACGGTTAACCGGGTAACCGTAAAGCCTCTTTTGTTGCAGCCCAACACCCCTTCCAAAGTGGCCCAAAACCCACCAAACTCCTCTCCATGCTCTCGGTCGTTCGATCACGATCGCGTGGCCGAAAACCGCTCCTCATTTGGACTCTCCTAGCTCCCTCTACCTATAAATAACCCCTCCCCTCTCAAATTCGCGGATATTTTCCCCCGAAACCCTAGCTTTCGTCCTCCTCCCGCAGCCGGACATGTCCGTCCAGCCGCCGGACATGTCCGCCGCCGCCCGCGCTTAATCGGGCTCGACACTGTCGCCGCCGCCATCCCACCACGCCGCCGCCCGGGCCAGATCCGCCCATGCGGTCGAGCAAGACCTCGCCGGACCTCTCTGCGCGCCGCCGCCTCGCGTCTCGCCGCCCGGCCGCCATCCTTCCGCCGCCTCTTCGCCGCCGCCGCCGGTGCGTGCCCCGTCGCCGCCCGAGCCGCCTCCCTCGCCGGGCCGCGCCTTGTGCCGTTGCCGTCTGCGAGCCCTGCGCCCGATCCGCAGCTCCGCCGCGGCGCCCCACGCCGGCGTCGACCTCCGCCCGGCGCGACTTCGCCGCCGTCGCCGCTTCGTCCCGCCGCCCAGCGAACCGCCTCCCGCCGCCGATCCGGTCGGGCGAGCCGGATCTGGCCGCCCGGCCTCTCGGCGATTCCCGCTTCGCTCGGCCGCCGCGAGCTCGCCGGAGCTCCGGCCACCGGATCTGCGCCGCGCTGTCCCTGTACCGCCTCGCCCCGCCAACCAAACGGGCTCCCGCGTCCCCGCTGTCCTGCTCCGATCCGTCCCGGGATATCCCCGTCCGTTTTTCGCGAGGTGAAAAACCACTAAGTCCCCGAATCTGTGTAATTTTCATGCCATGTTCATGCCATCACATCTCTGCATCCGTAGCTCCGTTTTGCGCGTATAATATGTCAAATTGTTCGTCTCGACGAGTACATCATTTCATTCCATTGCACCATTTGCATTTGAGCTCATCTTGGTGCCCGAAATGCTGTTGGAAGAGGGCTTCAGATCGTTAGTTCCAGAATCTTATCAGCCCGAGCTCTTTTGTCATTTTTGCCATGATTTATGTGTGCATCCTATGAGTATGAGCTCTACATGAATATTGGACTAGGCCATGCCATCTTTCCAGGGGTGTTAACCTTGTATTTTTGTGAGTTGTGTGCTGAGTGCATTGAGCTTGTAAAGTAGGGTAGTTGCTGTTGTTGTTTTCCTGGCAGATTATGTTATATTTTGATGCCATGTTAACATGCTTCCACTAATCATTCTATGCATAATCTGAAGATGCTCTATAAACATGTTTTGATATACATGTCTTGCTCTATCCATTCATGCCCTTGTTTGCAATTATAGCCTGCTGGAACATGTTCATTTCTTGCTCCAAAGTTGCTTGAAAATGTTTCCTGACAGATTGTTTGCATGAGATTCATTTTTCACGAGGTCGTTGTAGTTGATCCGTGTATGCTATGACCTTGCTCTTGCCATTCTTAGCTTCATAAACATGCCTTCTTACTGTTGGTTGCCTTGCCATGCCATGTATTGCTCTGTAGTGAGTGGTTCGAGCTCACGAACATGCCAACTTATTGTTGTTCCTGCCATGTTTAAATCTGTAATATAACTTGCCATGTTTACATGGGAGCCATCATATTTCCGTGCCTTTTTGGCTCATGGTCAGTAAGGGTCTTTTGATATATGCAATTAGTAGTTTCATGCCATGCCTTTGTTTGCCATGATAAGTTCCTGTAACATGTTGTTTGATAGCTCTAAACATTGCAACCTGATGTTATTTCTGCTAAAGTCTGAAATTGTTACTACTTGCAATATCTCCATGTCATTTTGAGCATGTTCTAGTTGTTTAAGGAGATAGCTCAGTGTTCATGTTTTGTTATGCTTCACGTGTACTTCATGCCCATGCCTTTTGTTATTATGTTGGGGTGCTGTAGCATGTTGTTTTGATGCTTGCAAGATGCCTAGTTGCTGTTATGGACAGATTGTTGCTATAACTTGTATAGTGTGCATGTGTTGAACCATTGCTCCGTTTTGAGTGTGCTCTATATGAAACTTGCTTGTTTTTGCATGTAGCTTCATGTTACCATGTTGCATCCTTGTTTTGGTGTGTTTGCTTGATGTTTGGGTGCTTTTTGCATCGATGCCATGTTTAACTTGTTTTGCTCATATCTTCTAGGCCGTAGCTCCGAATCTAATGAACTTTATATGTAACTTGACTAGAATTTCGTGTAGATCATCTTGGTGCATCTTAACTTGCTGTTTAACAACTTGAACATAATGTTTATTCAGTTCTGGACCAATTTCGAAATATGCATATGAGGACTTACCGGAATTGTTATATGTTGTTCCCGGCCTCATATAAACTTGCCTTGATGTGTTGTTCTTGTTTGCATCATATTTTGTCATGAGTAGCTTCATCTAGTTTTGTCATGCATCATGCTTGTTGTGCATCATGTCATGTTCATGTGTGGTGTGTTTACTTTGTTGTGTGCTTCTTCTCGATAGTTCCCGTTTCGTTGCGATCGTGAGGATTCGTTCATCTACGTGTGGTTCGTCTCCGTGGCTTCATCTTCTTCATGGACTCGTTCTTCTTCCTTGCGGGATCTCAGGCAAGATGACCGCTACCCTGGATCTCACTACTATCATTGCTATGCTAGTTGCCTCGTTCTTTCGCTATGCTGCGCTACCTATTACCTATTTGTTCAGCCATCCCATGTTGCCATGAACCCCTAACCTTTGACACCATTCCTATGCAAACCGTTGTTTGGCTATGTTACCGCTTTTGCTCAGCCCCTCTTATAGCGTTGCTAGTTGCAGGTGAAGTTGAAGATTTCTCCATGGTGGACAGGGTTTATGTTGGGATATCACAATATCTCTTATATTATTAATGCATCTATATACTTGGTAAAGGGTGGAAGGCTCGGCCTTATGCAGTGTTTTGTTCCACTCTTGCCGCCCTAGTTTCCGTCATACGGTGTTATGTTCCCGGATTTTGCGTCCCTTACGCGGTCGGGTGATTTATGGGACCCCCGACAGTTCGCTTTGAATAAAACTTGTCCAAAGAAGGCCCAACATTGACTTTTACCATTTGCCTCACCACCACCTACCTTTTCCCTTGGGAGTCGCTCTCTCGAGGGTCATCTTTATTTAGCCCCGGGCGATGCTTGTCTAAGTGCTGGTCCAAACCGAAGCGATGTCCGGCGCCCTGGCAACCAGGTCTATGCCAACCCGACGTCTTGCTCATCCGGTGTGCCACGAGAACGAGATATGCGCAGCTCCTATCGGGATTGTCGGCGATCGGGCGGCTTTTGCTGGTCTTGTTTTACCATTGTCGAAATGTCTTGATGTACCGGGATTCCGAGACTGATCGGGTCTTCCTGGGTGAAGGTCTATTCCTTCGATGATCGCGAGAGCTTGTCATGGGCTAAGTTGGGACACCCCTGCAGGGTTTAAACTTTCGAGAGCCGTGCCCGCGGTTATGTGGCAGATGGGAATTTGTTAATGTCCGGTTGTAGACAACTTGACACTTGATCCGAATTAAAACGCATCAACCGAGTGTGTAGCCGTGATGGTCTCTTCTCGGCGGAGTCCGGGAAGTGAACACGGTTTCTGTGTTATGTTTGACGTAAGTAGGTGTTCAGGATCACCTCTTGATCATTGCTAGCTTCACGACCGTTCCGCTTGTTTCTCTTCTCGCTCTCATTTGCGTTGGTTAGCCACCATACATTGCTTAGTCGCTGCTGCAACCTCACCACTTTACCCCTTCCTTTCCCTTTAAGCTTTGCTAGTCTTGATACCCATGGTAATGGGATTGTTGAGTCCTCGTGGCTCACCAGATACTTCCAAAACCAGTTTGCAGGTGCCTATGTTACCGAGCAGGTGACGCAATCAAGCTCAAGGAGGAGCTCGATGAAGATCTTGCCCCTTTGTTGTTTCGTTCTAGTGATCAGTAGTGGAGCCCAGTTGGGGTCGATCGTGGACCTTTGTCGCATTTGGGGTCTTCTTTTATTTTGGTTCCGTAGTCGGACCTTGATTGTATCTGTATGATGTAATGCTTTATTCATGTAATTGTGTGAAGTGGCGATTGTACGCCAACTATGTATCTCTTTCCCTTATGTAGTACATGGGTTGTGTGAAGATTACCTCACTTGCGACATTGCTTTCAATGCGGTTATGCCTCTAAGTCGTGCTTCGACACGTGGGAGATATAGCCGCATTGAGGGCGTTACAACTTTGTGATGCAATAGCTTCATGGGTGGGTGTTTCGAGGTTTCTTAGGTTGCAACGTTAAGCGAGTACCAATATTTTTAGTTACATTCTGTCTGACATCTATTTATAGCTCCAGTTCATTCAGACGTTGTTAGTACCATTTAGATACATGGTGGTAATATCATGCTTTCATTTCCCTTTTTATCGTGCAAATAGCAATTGCGTTACTAATAACTTAACATTACATGTTTGACCAAAACGTTTGGACATGCACCCTCACGCCAAGGTGCGTTTCAGATCTAGTGATGTGTGAACACGTGAGGTGTGAACGAGTACTCAGTGTGAACACACCTCACGGCCTGGTGACTCACGCGAAAATTGGGCCGCTAGTCATGCGGCTGACAAGCATCTGATCTAAGGACTCGGGAGGCGATTTATTTTTCACGAGTATCATCCGGATGATGGGTAGCAGGCGCCATAATCTAATCAACAACAAACCAAAGGCTGTGATTCTCTAAAATAAAGTTGTGATTAGAGGGAAAAAACCAATGGCTGTGCATCTTGACATGTTCATGTTTAGTTGGTTTTGTTGGAGTTTTTTCTATTATTATCTCGCTACTTACTACTTTAGAGTCTTAGAGCATCTATAGCCAGGCACCTCAAACCCGTCTCGAACGCCCGGGCGGACAACCTAGTCACTGACCTGTAAAAGAAAAACGACTCATCCGGGCGCTTCAAACCGCCCTCAAACGCCCGGACTGTCCGGCGCCCCTTATATCCACCGGTGAGTTGCCGGCGGAGCCCGACGAGGACGAGCGGCTCGTCACTTGGGTCTACCGCCGGCCACTAACGATGGCGGGGACAGGCGCTCGGTGGCTCCGGTGGAAGAGCGTGAAGGCGCGACAGCTTGCCATTGAGCAGCCGGAGTGAGAGGCAGCGGTGGCAGCGGCGAAGGCGGCCCAGCTCGCGAAGCTAAAGCGGCAGCAGGACACGGCTATCCGACGTATCCTCATCATCCTCTCCTCCTCCGACGATGACCACAGCGCCTCATCTGACGACTCGGGCGATCCTCCACGAATTGCCAACACCTACAGATGCACTATCGACCGGAAGGGGAAAGGGTCAGCGAGGATGTGGTGAAGATCCACCTCCCCACTTTAGTTTCAAATTTCCAGATGTAGTTTAAATTTATTCATCGTTTATGTGCATTAGTGAACTTTGATGATCTTTTAAAGATCCGTTGGTGATCTTTTGGTGAACGGATTGTGCATTTCTATGTTCGATTATATGTCTGTTTCATGTTCCACGTAGTTTTATCCGCATTGCATGGTTTAGTACGGATATAAGGGATCAGATATGAGATACAAGGATATGGACGACACTTTTTGAGGACTAGCTGGTTAGTGCCCGCGGAGATGACTAGACGCGCCCGCGGACGCTTGTACAAATGATGTAAAACTTGATGATGTAAAAATGATTATAGGCTAGAAGAGATAAGGTGTTTGGACATCATGGCTGCGGTTGCTTTTTCATATGCACAAAAGTTGGAGCCCAAAGAAGTGAAAAACTGAAAAGCAATTGAAACATCAAATCCAACGATGGAGAGGTCGGGAGCTCCAAACAGGACTAGTGACTCGGTGGTGATCGGGTCGGTAGATTGGCGGACAGTTGATCGCTAATAAACCTCGCCGGCCGATGATGGTGCGGCAGCTACCATCTCGGACAGGGGAACTGTCTGAATCGATGACCACATTTCGAGCTACCACAATAGTTTTCTTGGCCGATAGGTACAAGAGGTGGGGTGGCGGCGGGGCTGGGGTGGTCACCGGATTGCCGGTGACAAGTAAGTTTCACCGTGGCGGTTGGGTTCTCGACGCGGCAACACCAAAAGGCATCTAAACATTAGCGATAGTAGCTTTGACTCTTATAACATGACCTAAGTGACGAGGACATGTACCTAGGGTTTGGTCCTAGGCCTGACCTACATGCCCTACCCAAGGACTCCACATGCAAGAATCTGAGACCCACAAGGTTATGAAGGAGTCACCTACTGGGATACCTGAAATTTACAAGTCACTCAAACGAGGGATTCACTCGGTGAAATCACGTACACTCGACTGTCTCTGTTCACTCGGAGTACCAGGCGCCACTCGACCACAGAAGCCCTAGAGTCATCCTGAGATAGCAACGGTCGGACGATTAGTTCGTCGCCTTGAAGAGCATCTAATGCTGGCGTTACATGTAACGCTCGCATCCCTTAACTCACCCATTAAACCCTTGGCTAATAGGGGCCTTGACGAGGGGCCACCAGACTCTATATAAGCCGCCCCTCAACCCCTGCACAAGGGTTCTCATCATTTGTAACTCAACACTCAAGATAATCAAGCTCCCGCAGCACCGAGACGTAGGGTCTTTACCTCTTTTGAGAGGGGCCTGAACTCGTAAATCCGAGTGTACAACCACACCGTAGCTAGGCTCTACCCACCCATACGTACCCCTATCCTCTACTGTCAGAATCATTCCCACGACAGTTGGCGCCCACCATGGGGCAAGCTTCTAAGTGACTTCCGGCGTGGTTGCGTTCTTCAACATCTCCACCATGGTTTCCGGCGGCGGACTGTCCTTGGGTTGCGAGATCCGTCTCGGCGCTCTCACCTTCATCGTTGAAGTTTTGGGTGTGGATCCAAGAAGCCCCTTTGGACGTCGAAGCACTCCCCATTCGCAGGGCGATGCACTTCCGTGCAAGTTCCAGCGGCGTCCTCCTCCGGCAATCATCGACTTAGTATCAGTCGTCCCCCATGGCGTTTTCCCTCCCCAATGCTAGCCGTCGCAAGCGATCCGGTGTCTCCAGGCTCCAGCGGCGGGTTAAACACTTGGTGGCTCGTCAGTCATCCGCTCTACAGATCGCGGTAATCGAGCCTAACGAATCCCTCTATGATTTGATCGATCCGTTGTCAGGTCACTCGGATACCCTATCCGAGTGCGAGAGCAGCGAACCCGCAGCGGAAGTGCTTATGGCTGACTCTCAGCGTAGCTCGCTAGGGTATTCTCATGGTGCGTATGGGGTGATGGCCTGTTGCACGTCAACGACGAGTACTATCCACAACCCCTCACCACTGAGCAGAGGGAAGAACTATTGCGCAGGAACCAACAAGTCCTTTGGAGTCCCATTGTCGGCACGACTGCCGAGGCTCAGGCCTTGGAGGCCATGCGCTTAGCCACTCTGACTGAGCGCACAGGTCTCGAGGAGCTCTAGAAATCACTCGATGACCGCGCTCACAGGCAACCTCCAAGTTCCAATCAGCGGTAACGACAACTGTTCCCGAGTGGATCGCAGAGCGAGTACCAGATTCTGTACTCCGATTCAAAATGTAGCAGCTGCCGCTCGGATTGTAGATTCTATCCAGCGGTCCCGGTCCAAAGCGAGAGAGGGTCTTCGGCAAATCCAAGCGCTGCTCGAAGCGGCTGGGGAACATAATTCGACCGTTTCTCAGTTGTGCAACAGATTTCATAGCAGGTCCGTCAGAATAGAAACAGTCTAGTCGGCTCATAGCCCAAGATCGCCTCCGCGGCGTGAAGATCGCGGTTACCACCAGGATCAGTACCTAGATCAAGGCCGCGGTCAGTTTGCTCCTCGACATCATCATGACGATCGCCGTCAAGTGCCAACGCCCCCTTCGAGGGGTGGTTCGTACGTGCCCCGGCAGTACGATGACAGGCGCTCATATGCTGATGAGCGGAGAGAGCCAGTCGATCCTCGAGATCCGGGGTTCAATGCACGGTCATTCCTCATGTAGAATCTAGTTGACAGAGGCAGGGCTCGCCGAGAGAGCTTGGAAAGAGATCATCCGAGTGGAAGTGGTGCATACATCTCCGGGCCCGAGTGTTTCAGCAGAGCCATACGGGCTGCAGAGATACCACCCAATTTCAGGTTAGCCGCAGGAGTAAGAAAGTGCACTGGCGAGTCAAAGCCAGAGATGTGGTTGGAAGATTACCGAGTGGCAGTGCAGATTGGTGGTGGCAATGATTATGTTGCCATGAAACATTTACCTTTGATGTTGGAAGGGTCTGCCTGAGCGTGGTTGAACCAGTTGGCTCCTGCTAGCATATACTGCTGGGAAGACCTAGCTCGAGTGTCCATCAAAACATTCGAGGGCACATGCAAGCATCCCGCCGGGCTAACTGAATTGCAGCACTATGTTCAAAAACCAAATGAAACTCTAAGGGGTTGCATACAACGCTGGACCACACTTCATCACTTGGTTGAGAATGTCACTGAGCATCAGGCAGTTTGTGCTTTCAAGGCTGGTGTCAGATATAGAGAGCTCATCCTAAAGTTCGATCGGTATGGAACCCTGACCATGAGCAGAATGATGGAAATAGCCACTCGGTATGCGAATGGAGAGGAAGAAGACCGACTCCGCAATGGTAAGGGAAAGGCTGGTGATCCCAACCCCGGCAGCGCAAGCCGAAGGTATAGGTCCAGCAGAAGCAGCTACTCTGGCAGCACAAGGCAAGTTCAAAGGGAAAGCCAAGGAACAGTGGATACCCAAGAAGAAGAGGGATCAATCGGGACAGGATGTCCTTGATCTGCCATGTGCCATTCACACTAAGAAAGATGAAGAGGGGTAACCTAATATTACCCAAGCATACCAGTAGACAGTGCAGGTTGTTGATTCAGCAGTTCCGCGAAGGTCAGCTGAGTGAAAAGAGCTCTGACAAAGACAACAGTGATGAGAAGGCTAAAGATTACCCTGCAGTCACTTCCACTCTAATAATTTTTTCTAACGTCGAGAGTAAAAGTCGAC